>JAWWEV010000043.1:20377186-20430843 GCA_035583235.1 Hafferia zeledoni
AGAAAGAAAGAAAGAAAGAAAGAAAGAAAGAAAGAAAGAAAGAAAGAAAGAAAGAAAGGAAAGAAAGAAAGAAAGAAGGAAAGAAAGAAAGAAAAACATGAAAAGGAGCAAGCCAGAAAAAAATAACTGTGGCACTAAGGAAGAATTGGGCATGTTTCTGAGGATTTTTGTCTTTGTACCACAATAGATGCTATCTGCAAACATGACTGTGATTAAGTTACACTTTATTCTGCAAAAGTGCAATCCCTTTTAGTTCAATCATGGTATTCCCCTTCCTAACCCTGTTAAATCCTTGTTTTTGCTATTGCTTTAATAGACATCAAATCCATTCTCCAGTATTTTAGTCTGGCTAGTATAAATCATACAATATGCTATTTTATAACTGATGACTAGAAGTGCTTTACTGAACTCACTTTACAAAGTAAATCAGGATATCAAGCACAAAGGAATGCTTTCATTTGGCACAACTACTTTAGTAAACCCATCTAGTTCATTAAACACCAAGTATGGTCTCTTTTCCAAAAGAGGCTCTAGATAAGTGATCATGTGCTGGGTCCTACCGTAGTGATAAGTAGCCCAGTGCCGACATGGCAGTGGCTATATATCTGTATATTTTATTTATTTATTTATTTATTTATTTATTTATTTATTTATTCATTCATTCATTCATTCATTCATTCATTCATTCATTCATTCATTCATTCATATAGCTTCACCTCTTCATTACCTTTCCTTACTTTTTTCCTTCTGTATAATCAATCAGTAAGGGGTAACACAGCTAACTCTGAAATCATATGGATTTGTGCAAACAGAGTAAATGATTAAGCTGATCATCTTTCAGAATATTTTTGTGTATGTACCCTATCAAGAGTGGATTTGCTGGGGGAAGGAGAAATACAGAGGTCATACAGAACAATCACATAGTTCTATGCAGAAGAGGATGACATTCAGCAGTGTCTATGTATGTATATGTTTGTTCACCTCTGACTTTTTTCTTAAATTTAACTTACTGGAATTGAATTACAGTGACCTTTCTCTAAGTCCTTTCTGACTCTACTCGGTATGTAATATATGTGTGTGTGTGTGTGTGTCTGTCTGTCTGTGTGTGTGTGTATATATATACAGACAGATATATATTTCAGTTCTAATAACCAGAAGGAAAGAACAGAATCACAGCTACTTACACAATTCCATTCCATGCCTGTCATTTCAGAAATACAAAATGTATGTCTTTTTTCTTTTTTCCCCTCTTTTTTCTTTTTTTCTTTTTTTTTTTTTCCTGCTGAAATATGAAACAAGACAGAGGAAACACATTTTCACACTGCCATCCACTGATAAACTCGCTAGGACTGGGATTAGCCAGATTCCATTTGCAACCTGTGTGGTGTGCTGCTGGGAGAGCTGACAGCCAGAAGAATTGTAGTTAGAGGTCAAATGGTGCTCTGCTACCTGGGAGAAGCCCTCAAAGTAACTCTACTAACTTTGAAATCATGCATCAGGACACAGTATAATCATTGAACAGAGCATCACCCTACAGCAGATATATAATTAATGTTTTCTGAAATTATTTAGAAAACACTCTCATTTTCAGCCATGTTAGGCCGGCTATAGTGCCTGTGGAAGTCCACAAGAGTCCAACAAGAAGCCAGCGTGAACTCTCCCTGTTATCTGTTTTTATGTTGAAGGCTTTCAAATGTTTCTCTCATTATTTCACAGACTTCAGTCTGATTTTATATTTTCAGTCTTACTATGAAACCTAAAGTAGGAACAAAATTATTGTATAGTTGTTATATCAAAGAAAGTGGGTCAAAAGAAGAAAGCTGCAGGCCAGAGACAGATCAGTTCCAGTAACACTGCTCTTTAGCTCTGATCTCTCTTGAAGTTCTTCGATCTCTTCATTCATTTTTGGCACCATATCAAATGTAAAAATACGAATATGAAAGTTCTCTCTTTAGCAAAAATCTCACTAATAGGGTAACTATGTACATATTTGTTTTTCTACATTTCTCTACCTTTTCCATTGCAATTATTCAGCCTAACACTCTTGTTTAAATATGTCTGTTTCAAACTGTGGGAAAACCAGCCCACTATATTTTCTTGCATTTCTAGTAATGGTTTTTCTTTTTCATTTATAGCCTGTATTCTTTCTATGCCAAGATTTATCTCCAGTACTGCTTGCAACTCATTATTATGTACAAACATCAACATCCCTGAGGGGCAGTGCTGTAATGAGGATCAAGAAACTCTACTTAAAAGAACAGAAAGGGGAGGGAACAGGTGGTATTAACACCACATTTAACTTTTAAAGCTCCTCCTCTGCTCATCAAAGGAAATCAACCAATGTTCCTTTTAGTTTCCAAAAATTCATAAAAATTAACTGTAAGTAAAGCCCATTTTTTACAAAGCAATACCCAATAGATTTAATTATGAGAAAAGACTGTGACACTTATGGAATAAATATGACACTATATTCAAAACTTTTATGTATCTTTCATCCACTAGAGATTGCTGAGCTGATCCCACTGCTGCAGAGGAGTCAGAAATTTGATTTTTAATGTCATAATCACACCAATTAGTACATAGTGTCTGGATTTTGACAGTTCAGGCAGGATAGTCTGTAAAGTATGGTCTACTGAGGAAAAAACCAATAAAACAAAACAAAAAGCTTCCATACACAAAAGAATCCACCTCAAAACAAAAGAAGACCCAGACAGAATTAGAGTAAACCTGCAGCTTCATGGCTTGCAGTTCAATCAGTAAACCCTGGCTGCCAAATCCAGGTTTAGTAAATTTTTTAAGAAAGAGTCATTGAAATGCTGAGTTATATAATTTTTTAATTTAATTTTATTTGATCATAAAATCAAAATATACCCTTGGAGAATAAGAAAAAATTAGTTGCAGTGTTTCTTGTGGGAGACAAAGAATTAGAGCAAGAAGTCAGGGGCCACTGAGTGCTCTTTGGACTTGAGCCGCTAAGAGAGGGTAAATGCTTTGTTTTATCCTTTATTCCATTTGACAAGGTAAATTTTTAGTTAGGGGGCAAGGCAACTGCATTACTGAATACAACACTTGTAATAGGATAAAAAAAATCCCTTATTATCAGAATGAGGTTACAATTCCTAATATTCTTTGGTATACCATGAGTGTGATCAGCCCATCCTACTCTTTTTTGTTATTTTGAATAAAAGAACCTGTACAAGAGCAAGTATGCATTATAAATATATTTTAAAATGTTTCAGTTTAAGGGAAATTGCAACAGATCTGAATATAAAAGATCATATTCTCTGTTCTATTTCATCTGTTTTCTCAGCATCATGCAGAAATATGACTATATAACAATTTCATACTTAATTTTTCTTCAGGCTCTGCTTTATGTGTAGAACTGTTGGAAGACTACAATGCTGATGCAAATTCTGTCTGGTTAATAACCTCATAAGATCTATTATCAGCTTGCACACACCATTTCAGGCCCAAAGTTAAAGTATGCTTTGCAAGGTCTGGTATAAAGCAGGCTCAGGAATCAGGGAGAGAACATGGGATATTTCAGTCTTCCTTTTTTATCGCCTTCTGGATACAATGGAAAGAAAGGATCAAGAGACCTGAAACAAAATGGTGTCTCATTAGCCAAAATTTTTTCTCAATTTTCGTCTGTTTCAAAGCATTGCCACCCTTTCAGCTTCTGCCATTCACTGGAAAAGACTGAGTATCATTTGACATTTTTTAGGGTCTATTTTAAAAGATTTTTTGATTCTGTGGTGGAAAGCATGGATAATCAGACTGTCTTCATGGCTAAAACACTATCTGTCTTGAAATGAATCGGGCTGCATTTCCTCACCTGACTGTAGCAATGGGAGCATGCTACGAGCATGTGCTTGTGCATGAGTTCTGCATCTCTCTCCTGTCGTTAAGCAGTTTCAGTTCACAGCAGGTGCAGATCCTACTTTCTGTTTAAGATGGGACAGAATTTCATTTTCAGTGTTCAATACACATATATTCATGAAATAAGTTAAATAAGGGGTTATGGTGAACAAATGCCTTGGGACAGTATATTCAAAGTAATTTTGTAAGGTGAGTTCATTAAGTTAAGCTTCATCCTATCTAGTTTAACCAAATGTGTGTTTTATTCATTTAGAAGTAGGATTTATTTCACTTAACTATATGATGCCTAGTTTGGGTTTGTCATTTTTCTCTAACCTGTGGAGAGAAATGACCATACCCAGAGAGAATTAATCCCATTCTATATTAGAAATATATTTCTGGCTATGATGACCCATACTCTGAAAATATCTCCACTGACTAAAGAGCTGGCTAGACAATCACCTTAGGCTGAACATGTAATTTTCACATAACTAAAGTTAGATGTGACATTTCTTATTAAAGTGTCAGTGAAGTTACCTTCATAACCATTTCCCAGGCTAATAGAAAATGGTTACTCTCAAAATTCATGTTAAGGCATCTGTGTTATCAACAAATAACTTGTTTTTAATTAAGGTTTTCTCTAGTTGTGAAGAAAATATCATGCCATCTATTTTAATGCTCTCATGCACTTTGGAAGTCCATAGTCCTCCATCAACAATAGCCATTGTTTGTGATTATAGCTAATTTACAAAAAATACTGCTCTAGATTCTTATACCTCCATTTTTATAATCACTATGGACAAAGAATATGACACTTGCTTCCAGAAATATAAACCAGGGAAAGTTAAACTCTTAATTTCCCCTGTAGTTCACTTCAGCATTTGTAGAAGTACAAAGTAGAATACTGAGTTATTGACTATTGAAAAAAAGAATTTCCTCTGCCACTAAATCCCTCAAATAACATACAATAATTTCTAGCTGTTAGAAAAATTCAGACATCTTTTTCACATGTCATGCATTTCTGTATGCAAGCAGTGTGTGCTGGTAGTTCAAGGAACTTTTTTCTTTTGCCAACACAAAACAACTGTCTTTCATTTTCTCTAATCTAGTTTTATATAGAATATCCTCTTAAATAAGACTAACACTATCTAAGATATATTTACACTTTTACCAGAAGATTAAGGATGTGATTTCTAAGCCACAAATTTTTTTTAAAATTATCAATGTCTTCCAAAACCATCCCAGAGACATCATGATTCTATTTTTATGCCAGTCCCTCTGTCAAATCATTTGCACTGTCACTATGAGATTTGCTACTGAAAAGGAAGACAGCAGATACAGTACTTTTTTTGTACATGACAGCAACACCATAAACATGCTTTTTAGCTAAAAAGAGTGAAATATTTGTCATGTTATTGGCATGAATGCACCAATGCACACAGCTCTGCACAGATGATGACACAGGATATGAATAATATATTTTTCTGTTATGTTCTCTTGTTAACCCCAGGTAATGTATGATAGGTATTGCTTCCTGTGCCTGGTCTACATGGTATTTAGCATAGCTACGGCAGACAGTTAAGATGAAATTACACTGATTCATGACCAAACATCTGGAATCCCCAGTTTGATTTTAGTATGTGAGAGAGTCATGGATATAGCAACAATGAGAAAGGAGAGGGCCAAGAACTGAGGCTTTGAGATTATTGGGATGAGACTTGACAAAGAAAGGGTATTGTTTAATGTTTTGGAACTGAAAAAACCCCACTGATTAGAGCATCATTGTCCCCTTCTGTGCCTACTTGCACACTATGTGTAAAAGGCTTACTGCAGTGAGAGACTACACCGAAGGGCTGAATATCTTTTCTTACTCTTTTAACCTGATGTACCTGCTAAAATACTTACTATGTTAATTCCAGAAGACTGAAGACTCTCAGAAGAACGTTCATGCATATTTCAAGCCTTGTGCTGTCAAGAGGTGCATCCTATCTTCTAAAATTATATCTGCCCTGAGCTACAAAAGTGCAATTTCCATTTAGTTTGTCTGAAGCACATCAAAGGGGTATAATACTGTACAGTGCCGAACGGGCATGCACTGTATTTCATATATTCTTCCCTTTCATAGAGAAATCATACACAATAAATGTTTTTCTGTTGACTTGGAATAGTGAGAGCAAACTAGATGGCATAAAGACATGCAATAGTGTGAATGCACACTGTCAGAGCTTGAAAAACCTTATTTGGTAAGTTCTTTCCTTTTTCTGTTATTTCCTGCTCATTATGCATGGAGCAGACATACGACACAGATGAGCACAGTGTGAATGCTTATATTAATAGGTTTTCCTCAAAGTATACTTTTAAAAATATTAATTTGCTCAAATTATGTGTGTGCAGGGTAAATCACTTTAACAAACTGAAATCCTGCAGAGTTTGACTCAAAATCCTATCACAGGTCATATTCACAACAGTTTTAAAAGGCATACAACTGACATGAACAAAGTGCTATCAACTTACACCTGCCGAGCAATAAGAGGTCTTAATATGATCTCAATGGATATGGCATACCTATGTGTTATAAAATATGAACAGAAAGATTACCCAATAGAAGTGCTTCTCTACAGTGGTCAGAGGAGCTGAGCTTTGGCCTTTCAATGGCTAAAGTAGCCTGCAATTAGAACAATGCCACCATTTTTAACTGCTTTGGCAGAGGAGAGTACACTTATTATAATGTTGCGACACTAATCTTTTCCACAAAGTTAATTGTTTATTTGTACCCATGTGATGCAGACACTAGTGAGTTTAATACTGATTAGAATGGAGAAACTGGTCTTTTTAACACAACCTAAAGAAAAGGTAAAACTATGACCTCTGGGAAAGAAAGGTGTTTTCAATCTGTGTCTTAATATTAAAACAGAAATATACTTTAAAAATGGTTTTTCTATATGGTTTCAGGAAATTCCTGTAAGCTTTATTTATCTTTCAGATATTTTTTATTTAAAGAATATCTTATAATATCCTATAAGATATAAGTGCAGATGTGAATATAATATATTATTAATAGTTATAATTATTTAATTATTCATATAAATTTGGACATTCCTTAAGGATATTAAAGCATAAACCAAATGTCTGCCAGTATAAAAAAGAACCTGGGTTTTGTTCCTTAGGGGCAAAAAAAAAAAAATCTTCTCCTCCATTCCTTGGTGCCTTGTTTGGTCACAGCTGACAATATTAGACTTGCTTCAGCTTGAAACTTAGGAATTTTGCAGGGGGAGACTGTGACTTGAAAACTGAGAACATATAAGAAACTTCTTGCGTTTCACCACAGCTGATCATCAGCTTGTCAATCCTAAATGACAGTTATACTAATCTATGTAAAAGAGTGAAGAATAAAATAGTTTTAAAAATCATTTGAAAGTACTAAATGATCTGTACTAAAGGACCAGTGATCTGTAGATGGAAAGAAATCTGGAGAGGAGAGGTCAGGAAGGACACTGACACCTGGCAGAAGCATATCTACATGAGTGCAAATTCACATTTAGAAATAATTTTTCAGTCTATCATTGTTAAATTCTAAAATTTCTAGTTGCTCACCATGACCAAGGATATGCATTGTAGATGAGGGAGCTGAAGAGAAAGGTAACCACTACCACTACTGGCAGTGAATGACTGCCAGTATCCCCCAGAAAGGGTGCATGGAGGTTTCTCGGCGGAAGAGACTTGGAGAAGTTAGAGAAGTGCAGGCCAAAGTTTTTTCTAGAGAAGTGAGGACAGGATAATGTGAATGAAAAGGTGGCTCAATCATGGGAAAATCTGGGGATGTCTTAGCATTGGAAGAATTTATTTAAGGATTAATTCTCTGAACTGTTGAAATCTATGTAAGTAGCTGGGAAAATACACTGATAAGACAAATGTTCAATTACTAAATCATTGAAGAAAGTTGTAAAAAAATCATGCTGTGCCCATGCATTATTTCACTGCAAACGAAAAGGAAAATCAGGCAATCAAAGACACAGGAAATAGAAGGACTGCAAGGGGAGGAAAATGTTAAGATTTATAGGAAAAAAGGTGCTAGGAACAAAATCACTGACAGACTGAAATCTAATATACTTGGAAAATTTGGTGAGAGCACTAAAATGCTCAGAAAGCTTGTGAACTGATGCTAGGAACAAAACAGAAAAATCCAAATTACTGCCACAGGACAGAAAAAAATATCTTACAAGCAGCAGACAGACAAGAATAATAAAACATAGTTTCTGAAAGATATCTATTATTAAAGAGATAGAAATAAAAGTTCTGAGAAAATATTAAGTAAATAATGTTCCAGGGGAAAGTGATTGAGCAGATAAAACTGTGTCAAGCACTGGATAAAGCATATAAAGAAATTTGTTTCAAGGTCTAGAATTAACTGCTGCTGTCTCAATTCCTATGACAATTCGTTTACGTTGTGCAGAAGAATAAAACAGTTCTGAGAATGCAGGCTGGAATTTCTTGTACTGCATTGAAGCATCCAATTGTTTCCCATTCTTTTTTTTGTGCATTTGCTGGGCTCTGAGGATTTCTGACCACTGGTTAATATGAGGACTCTTGCTGTGAGTTAGGCACTGTTTCCCCAGACGCTGGACTGTTGAGCATAAGAAGGAATTAGAGAAGTTCAGTCACAGAAGTTCACAGACCTGAGGAATGCTGAAGTTCAAAATGTTGCACCAAATTAAGTGACAAGTTCTGGTGAATAAGCTTTCTTAATAATTTTGTTGCATGGTCCAGCAACATGTCCATGTTTCACAAAATCTCCCCTAGGTGCCAAAGAAAACCCTCTGAATGGTATCTAGACTCAGGTTTTAAAAAGAGTTTGTTGAGATCTCCGGTTTCACAAATCTCTTTTGATCACAGCAGATACATTTCTTATGGGTTTAGGTCATCTTTTCTTTCTGGTAAGTAACATGAAATGAGAATATATTATACTTTCATGTATAGTAATTCCCGTAAATCCCTTCAAGCCTTGTGGAAAGTAGGAGTTTGAGACAGAAAGGAGACAAAACAAATCAAATTAAGAGTGGCACATTTTATTAGACAGATTAAGCAAATGGGTCCTGCTCCTGAAATATCCTACCTGTCTACCCCTGGCCTATTGCTAATGGAACACTTTGATCATTTAGTTTCAAACCATAGAGAAAGAAAGGTGTGCATTTATGAGCGTGGTGCTTCTTTCTACATTTATTTACAAGTACGTCTATACAAATTTGCAGATATGCAAACACCTGCATGTTTAGCTGTGAAGCTAATAAATATTTAATGTATTTTAAATCAAAATAACATTTTCAAGCCACTGCCACAGCTGAGTCTAATCCTTGCTGACAGACTGTATTTTGGCAATTATTTTTAAAGGTCTGTTTCTCTTCATTTTATTAGTGCATGAGAAAGTCAAGCCCTGAGGCATCCAATTTCTGAGTTAAATTATGAAATACAGTAGTTACTGAAGAGGACTAAATTAAAAAGATAGAAATTATATTATGTTGGAAAAGAAAACCTTCACAGAGAGTAATTTTTTAGAGACTTGCACTTTTACAAAGAGCACAGAGTAGCTATAAGGTGACAATATTTTATTGACAGCTCATGTGTTGTAGTTCCATTTCTATGCTTTTCAGTTGTACTAGACAGAATACAAGACAGAATATTAACGCTTCTGATGTTGTGCTATTTAGAGTCAGTTAATAGACTTGGGAGGAAAGGTATTGACAAACGTGCTGAGAAAGGCAGCAAGCCAGCAAACCAGCAATAGTTATGCCAAGAGCGAGGGAGTGCATTCTGTCCATCAAAACTTCTTCATTTTGGAATTTCAATGACAGAGACAGAAATTTGAACAGAAGACTCTCTTATCATTTCAAAATAAAACTTTTAGTCTAATAAAGAAGAATTAACTAATCTAAGCTCAAATACATGTTTCATTTATTATCCAGATATTTCTAACACCAGAGGAAAAGTATTTAAAGCAGAACACTGGTTTATCATGTAAGCACTGCTTATTTACATGTTATGGAGAAGTCTTAGGACTGGATGTACAATGTAAGGATGTAAAGAGAATTCGACATAGATTTTTTGTTTATATGTGAAATATATTAAAGTGTCAATAGGAAAGTAGTTCAGTAACATAAAAATTGTAGAATTGTAGATGTGAGAGAAAGGCTTGCAACTGCTGCAATAATACTAGCTTATATCAGCAATTCAAAATAAACAACATCTAGTAACAGCATTGCAGCATGACTACTAAACGGCCTGTAAGTCAAATAAATATTGCCTTTAGGGCAAAGAGGCTTAGTGGTTACCTTGATTTTTATGAACAAGTATTATTGTTAGTTACTGGTGCCCTGTAAACAGTCCAAAGCATAAGAGATGGGATGTGTCTGCACTGTCTTTATGCAAAGTAGTAATTTAGACTCATACATGATCAATGATGAAAAAATGTCAAATTTGGATGGTGGTATGTCTCATGTTAGAGAAGGTATCTTAAAATACATCAGATCAATAATTCTCATGTTTCTTTTCCATAGTAACAGGATACCTGCTCTGAATATCTACATTATAAAGTATCTAAAGAGAATGCAATGAATTCTGATTTCAAATACAATGACAGAAATGAGAAATGAGTGATATGTGCACAGATATAGAGGAAATAGTTTAGGAGGTTTGTGGAGTGTGTGGAAGACAACTTCCTGACTCAGCTGGTGAGTGAGCTAACCAAGTAAGGCAACCACTTGTCCTGTTGTTTGCAGAGAAGTACTGGTGGGCGATATGATAGACAGAGGCCATCCTGGGCACAGTAATCATGAAATGACAGTTTTCATTCTTGGAGAAATGAGGGAGGTCAGCAGAACTGACATCTTGGACCTTCAAAGGACAGATTTTATGTTGTTTAGGAGACTAGTTGAGAAAGTCCCTTGGGAGACAGTCTTGATGGAGAAAGGAGTTCAGGAAGGCTGGATATGCTTTAAGAAGGAAATATTAAAGTCATGGGAGTATGCAATCCCCATGTGCTCAAAGACGAGCTGGTGAGAAACAAGACTGGCCTGGCTGAACTGAGAGCTTTCTCCTTAACATGGTCTTTCTCCATCAAGGGTTACTCTTCCCTGCTCCAGACTTTGGTGTCAGGGACTTGTGATTCCCAGAGGCTGGTCTTACCAGTAATGAGTGAAGAAGAGAAGGCCCTTTGGTAGTTTCTACACCCTTTGTCAGCAGCTCCTCTTCCCTATTTTGCATTGACACCAGCTTTTCCCTAATATTCCTTTTGCTGTTTATGTACTTGCATAATCTTTCTTTTTGTCAATCTTATCCCCTTACAGTGGGGATTCAATTCCAGGTGGGTCTTGTCTCTCCTAACCCCATCTCTCCATGATGAGACAACTTTTGCAGAGAAGCCCACTCATGCTGCTCCCTGGCACAAAGCTAATTTCCAAGGCTGGAGCAGGTTATTCAAGAATTTGTGAGGTTGATATTCTGTGCTTTCTCTGTGCTACCTGTTCCTGAACTTTACTGCTCTCACTGTGAAGACTTTTATGCACCTCCAAAAAAATCTAGCTCCATCATCTCTAACTCCATTTCAATAAGGAAAATCCTCCTTAGCCCAAACAAGCTCAGCTTCAGAGCCCCGCTTCCTACATTATATTCCTCAGGCCCCCAACACCTTAGTGGCCCTCCACTAGACTCTCTCCAGTTTCCTGATGTTTCCCTTTTACTGAAATACCCAAACTGCAATTATAACAGATTAATAACAAAAGATTTAAAATTATGGTCATCTTCAAAGTTTTCTCCTCTTCTGAGTCATTCCTTTAATTAAAGTAAGTAACTTCTAACATTCCTAAAGAAAAAACTATGCTGACATACAGCAGTAAATAAAAAGTATTTACTCTAATCCTTCTGACTAGCCATCCTCATCCTATAGGGCTGAGATGAGATAGTTTGGGAAGGATATTTAAGAAACAACAGAATCAGAAAACTAAACCAACAGTTTCATGAAACTAGAACTTATTAATTGGATTAGGGCAAGGGTAAGACTTTCTCCTTGTTCAAATACCATTTCCGTCCCCTTAGACTGTAAAATTCTTGTGCGTCTGTTTTGCTTATTCTTTCTTTCCCAGTAACTAAGAAGAAAGGAATGGTCTGCAGTGATTTGACCATTTTAGATGCTTTCAGTCAATGCTATAGGGTTCAGAGTTTTGATTTCAGAAAAAAAAAAAAATCCAATAGATTAACACAGTCTTCTTTGAACATGTTTCCTCTGAAAATTTGGACTGAGAATTTCAGGCTCATCATTGAAACTCATAGAAAAGAGTCAGGAAAAAGGCAGAGAAAAACCCAAACAAACCTATGTCTTGTGCTCACATAAAAATGGCTGACAGCATTATTGGTAATCTTCTAAAATATAGCAATAAAAATCAAATGAAGTCATAAAAATATATGTTTAAATAACATTTAAAGCTTTAGTTAGACCAGATGATGGAAGCTTTAGCACATTTTATTCCTACATGTTACTGTTACATTTCCAAACAGGACCTGCAATATTTCACACTGTAATAGGCAGAGATTATAAGAAAATGGTTAAAGATTGCATTTTAAAATGCTAATTTTGTATTCTCATGCTTTGGGTGAAGTGGGCCCCATGTGCAATATGCTTATGATGAGAAAGCTTCCTGACAACAAGAAAGATTTGCCTGTTTTTTTCAGAGGTAATTAAGAAACAAAACAATAAATTGAACAACATAAGTACCATGCAACATTTTCAAACCCTAGTCTGAGGAGAGCTAATTCACCCAAAATATAATTATTATTTATGAATAATCATTCTCCCATACAGCCTGGTTAAGATCATTGATTCACTTTAGAACTTATCAGTTAATGTCTCAAAGGAAAACATTTAAGCCAACAGCAAACAGGAACTATGCTGAGATGGAAGTAATGTTGAAATATTTAAACTGAAAGAGCTAAAATGCAAAAATATAATCAAAGCCAAAAGGACAATGTACAAAATTTACAAATTTATTTTACTTTTCAACATAAATATGTAATATATTACCCCTCTTAAAGTTTACTTTCTCTTTCCATTATATTTGCCTGTTTGGTTTTACCTTTTAAAAACAGATCTGTTGAAGGGTGATTCAATGCTTAGATTTTATGCTGAGCAAGTCTTTTTGTTTGTCATGCTACAGAACTTGTTGCACATAGAAAGTCCTGTTAAATAATACACATACACATTCCCCCTTGTACTTACCTCATAAAAATTAAGGTTCTCCTTCAGGTGGGATGGGGAAGATAATTGGAAAAGTGAAAAATGTAGATTGAGATAAAGGCAGTTTAATAGAGAAAGAAAAAGTCATAGGCACAAGCAAAGCAAAACAAAACAAAAAGCGTTCAGCCATCCCCAGGAAAGCAGGGCTCTGTCACACATTAACAGTGACTGGGGAAGACAAATCTCAGCACTCCAAACACCCACTCCTTTCTTCTTCCTGCCCCAGCTTCATATACTGAGCATGACACCATATGGTGTGGAATATCCTCTGGGTGAGTTGGGGTCATCTGTCCCAGATGTGTCCCCTCCCACCTTCTTGTGCACCCCCAGCCTCCTTGCTGGTGGGGCTGTACAAGAAGCAGAAAGGCCCTAAACACTGTGCAAGCAGTGCTCAGCAATAACCAAAACATAACAAAGCATCTCTGTATTATCAACATTGTTTTCAGCATAGATACAAACCACAGCCCTATACTAGCCACTGTGAGAAAAATTTACTCTGCCCCAGCCATAAAAAGCACAGATGAATAATTTTGTAATGATAAATCACAGAAATAATAGGCTGTTGGAACAGGATTCAGCAGGGTTCTCATCTGAAAATAAAATGGCAGAAGTGGGATTTGGGTTTTTCTCATCCACATCTGGCTGAACTGCAGACTGGGAATCCAGATGTTCTAGCAGTATGAACAGATCTTCCAGGGGGTTGCAGGCCACACAACCTGTTGAATTTAGCTTAGTAAAACTACCACAGGCAGTGAACTGACAGTTAAGCCCCATCCCTTCCAAAGCTATTGCTGAGCAGCAAGTCAGGCTGCTCCACAGGGAGGACAAACTTCAGCTGAGATTATGCACAGCGCAGGCATCACCATGTCCCCACCAGCAGGTCACAGACCCAGAATATCTGAGCAGCACAAGCACAGAAGGGATGTCCACCACAGTGGATCTCATCCACCATCCAGACAAAGCTCATGTCTAATATCAGTCCAGGAAATTTAATCAGGTCAGGAAAGGCAGTGCATAGGGTTGGAGAAAGGCAGGTGAGACAAAGGTTAGGGGCCCAGGCTTGAGGTAAAATGAGACTCCTGGCTATGGAGAGAGTGGGTGGGTGGGGGTCCCAGGTGTGGCTTTTGAGAGCACTAGAGCTATTTCTTAAACGGACTCAGGACCCCTAGCAGAAGAGGGTTCAGTGTTAGCAAGAGGAAAATGCTCTCAGCAAGGTCTCTAAGCTATCCTCGAACTTCTGTAGCAAAACATCCCAGTCTCATTAGAGTTAGAATTACCTTGGGTAACCGACTGTGAAGGAAAAGTAAATGAGTGTAGACAGACCCATAAAAAACAAAGAAATAATCAAATAAGTCCTTGTGGGTGAAGAGCTTTCCAGAAAACAGAGCAATGGTTGAGCCTATTTATTATTTGGTAGATGGTGTTCTGACTTTATGGGAAGAATTAAAGCTGCTTATTACCTCTCCCATTTTCAGTATTGATCCTGGTGTTGTAAAAAATAGTGTTTGGATTATGATGCCAGCTGGTTCCTGGGAAAGTAGACAGTACACAAACCATATATTTCACATTTCCTTCCTGATGCAACAGCATTGCCCATCTTGCCTGTTTCACCCATGATTAGCATTAGTTAAATTTAAAATTAATAAAACTCTAGAAGTATAGATTAAAATCTTGCTCTCTGATTCTAGCCCCTTACTTTCTGTTCTATAATGTAATTACTAAACTACTTAGTTTGGTGTTTGAAATAATTGGTGATTTTCCCATCACTGTTTCTTCAAAGGCTACTCCAAGCTAATTTTTTTTTTTTTTTTGCATAGCCTGTAGTCAGGATGTGAAGTTTTCAATACTAGTAGCTCTTGCAAACAAACATTCCTAACAATTTTTTAAAAATAAATGGCTAGTTTTAGAATCATTTAGAATCATTTAGAATCATCAGCAGTATAATTTTATTTATTTTGTCAACAAAATTTGATCAATTCTGAATCTACAAAAAGGAAAGACCATTACACAACTGATAACAAGGTCCTATCCTGTAGGGTAGGGATGGATGCTCAGATCACTGCAGTTTCCTCAGAAGGTGTTTCAAAGTTTCCTGTTTCAAAGGTGTTTATTAAACAAGTGGGATAAATAGTCTGATCAAAATTAACAGCTTCATTTGACATCCATGTAGCACTGAAGTGTTATAAATAATTGTGGTAGAGGGAAAGTCGAGAATAGTGAGATTTTTATGCCTATCTGTTTTGCATCATTCTATATCCCTTTCCTCAACTTTTCTCCGGCCTGTGGCAAAGACATGCTAATACCTGTCCAATAATGGAAAAACACTTAAAAGAATCCTCTTTACTCTGTTGTTTTATTTTGGTTTGGGTTTTTTTTCAACTGACTATTGTCACTCTCTATTTATCCTATATTTCTTTTATCT
Organism: Hafferia zeledoni; assembly: GCA_035583235.1. Taxonomy (NCBI): domain Eukaryota; kingdom Metazoa; phylum Chordata; class Aves; order Passeriformes; family Thamnophilidae; genus Hafferia; species Hafferia zeledoni. Next base: position 20,392,750 of record JAWWEV010000043.1, read on the forward strand.
TTATGCTATTGTGGCTACAACAGTACTCCTAAGAGTGAAAGAAAATCACCAGAGTAGCCTTAGTACTGACTCTAGGGCTCTTCTGTGCCAGATGGTTTCAAGACCCAGGAGTACTCTCCATATTTGACTGCTGGAGCGATGGATTTGCTGTGTAAATTTGGACAACCTCAAGCTACTCTTATTCATAAGAAAAATCAGAAACTGCCTCTTGGCTTACAAGAATCACAGAAACAGAAATCTCCCTTGGACCATTGTTCACCACAACTCAAGGGAAGCTCTTTAGTTAGTTACTCATTGGTCTTAGCTTAGTGTCTGACTATTATTTAATACAGCTATAGAAATTTTTTTTAAAGTAAACATCCTACAGAGAAAGGATAGATATCTCTGTTTAAATTACCAGTTTTAACTTTAGGTGTTGTGAGCTGAATCCATATCCCTCCAAACACCTGCAATTACTTTTCTACCAGGAAATCTGGTATAGTGAAAAAAAGAGGAAAATATTGGGCTAGCCAGAAGGGCTTGTAATAACTTATCTCTGGTCCTTAATAAATTCCTGTTGTTTTCCCTTGAGTGAAATCACAATTTTACAGCATGAGAATCCATAAATTACATTTTAAAAACCTGAGGTAAAATTCTGAGGAGATAGTTTTTCCTTTCTCATATGAACTTTCACTAGAAGAGAGAAACCAAAATCTCTACTTTCTTTTAAGAGATCTGACTCTTGAGTTTGTTTGTTTTTTTTTTTTTTTAATCATGGAAGTTTCTGAATTTTTTACTAAGTCTGCTCCACCTCACTGTGGAATTTGAAAGAATAAGTTTTCTTTTACCTATATGTGATGTTGTTGCAATTAAGAATGTTTGTCCTTTATATCAGACATTGCGAGATGTCCCTAATTTTGCAAGAATTAGTTATTTCAGTAATATTAAAAGCATGCATCTATGACAACAAAGAGTTCAAAATAATGTGGTACATTAATACCGCGTGCTTTAAAGCACTTTTGAAGTTAATTTTATGCTTGCATTTTATTTCTTTTCATTTCTTGCATTTTATGTCCTTTTATTGTATTTACAGGAAAGTCTATCGACAATTTTTTTCCAAAGCCTCAGTGTATGGATTCTGGTAATTCATGAGGGGCAAAAACTTTAAATTCCTAGACCTAGGTAGTTTCAGAGAAAAGTTTGAACATCTGACATATAAAACAACTTTAAGTTATTTCCTTAATGGACCCTTCAACCAGTTCCCTAAGTAAGAAAGGCTCAGCTCCCTTTTCTGAATGCAGTCTCAGTAACTCAGGGTTGTAATAGATTAGAGGGAATTTTATGGAGATCAAGATAAAAATTAAGAGAAAAGAAAGAGGAGACACTTGGGAATTATGCTAGTAAATTAAATTTACTGAGAGTATTTCTGGGTCTTGAAACCAGATGGTACAGAAAATCCTGTTTCTACCCTAGTAACCACTGTTATCCTGGGGAATTGGATGGTTATGTGCAAACTATATTGGCAGTCCTCACTAGAACTTTCCAACTCCAGCATCATGCCCAGGAATTCTTTAAGTCACTCATGGCACATCAAGAAATCCTGCCAAAAACACCAGCTGAAAAGATAAAAGCTTGCTAGCTATCATAGGACATTGTGTTCCAACACTCAGACACATTGCATAAAGAGCTAGAAGTTTGTGTCAAGCATCAGGATTGTATGAAATATGTAAAATTTTAGATATACATAAAATAAACATACCCAAAATAAATGCTGTAACAGCCATATATTGTGGCAACAGCTCCTATGGCTTCCTATGTACATTACAGTCTCAACACTGTGTATTCACACTAATTCAATTTTACATCATATCCTTACATTCGGTGAATCTAATTATATGTTTACTAATTTGCTATTGATCTCAGATTGCTCTTCTGTTCCAAGTCACAGCTGGGTAGTTCCCTGGCAAGGGAACCTGCTGCATTTTCACTGGAGCAAACCAACAGAGCACAACACAGAGGTAAAGCACAAGATGTTCATGTGTTCATTTGGTCATGTATACTCTGGACATTTTTTGTCACATATAGTCTGGCCATTTTTTGTGGCCATTCTTCAAGAAGATCCTCTAACTCACCGTGCTAGATCACAGGATGCTCTCAAGCTGATTCAGCATTCAGCAGAACAGCACCTTACCTGGACAACTCTGGAGAATATGGAGCTGATGACTAGTAGCTACTATCAGGTTCCATAAGAAGTAGAATTTATGATAACATAGCAACAGGGAATTTCTCCTGTCTAGGAGAAAATCTGTTGGTGTAAAGTTAGCAAAAACATGCATGTATGGAGCCCAGCTGGACTAGACAAATAAAAGTGCTTCCATGCAGCTCTGACCAAATCCAAACTGCTTTGAACCATGTAGCTGCCTGGCTACTTGCAGCTGACATGTTCTATTATGCCCAGCCTCTGGAAAGTATGTTTGAGTGTCCAGATCATTACCTCAGGCAGAGGAAACTCACTTCAGAAGAGTGCCAAACACTTCTTGCTAGCAGAAATAGAAAGGAGAACACTGGGCTAAACCCAGCCATGATAATCTCCTGTGGCTGTTTCCAGCTGATTAACAGAGTGAGCACTTTCTCAAGACCCAAGAAATTGTTGAAGGACTTCTGAACAAACTGCTTCACAAATTGCAGGCTGGGACAAATGTCTTGGAGCTCAAAAAGTAAAAAAGTATCCTTATACTTTGAAGCATTTTTCATCTTGAGGACAGAACATCAGGTGTGGGGAATTTACAAACCTGCCAGGTGCAACAGACAAACTGATTTCCAGAAAGGCACTTTGAGCAAGAGTGGTTCGATTTGTCAAATTTGGTATTTCTCTCTGCTGAAAGCAAAAATGTCAGGTGTAGTAGCACAAATCAAACCACCTCAAGTAATGTTTCCATGCATGCCACAAGAACAAAAGTTTTGTTATTACCCCAGGGTCTTTGACATATAACTACATAACAGGGCCAAGCTCTCAGGTTAGTGCTCAGACTGTTAGGCAGAAGCAATTGTATGTAAGATTGTAAGTTGCATTTCTAGTCCTGCTTGGGCCATAAATCCTCCAAGGACTTTTGTGATTTTATGAATATCAATGACACATCTCTGCTCATACATTCAAGGAATCTCAAGCTCATGTTCCTGTCAGCAACTGCAAGTCCTGCTGCTTTGGCCAGCACTAAAAGACCACTTCTTGTCCTCTGAAGCATTGCCATGTATGTTGCTCTGCTAAGCAACACATCTGCTTAGTCTTTGTTTAAAGCCTGCTGTTGTTATTCAGAAGAAGCCAATGCAATTTTCAAAAAGCTGAACTGTCACTCCACTTTGTGCAAGAGATTAAATCAGAACAGAAAACAGTAAAGGAACTCCGCCTCTCAACATTTATACATCACACCATGACTTGTTATTGTGAATAGGTGGTATCATTTGATAAAGTACAGTGATGTGAATAAATCTTAATTCCAATTTAGAACTCTATACAGTCAAAATTGGATTTTATATATATATATGTAGATGTAGATGTATTTTATTATATGTGTGTGTATATATATATATATATATGTATGTTTTTATTTTTCCTCTTCACCCTCTTTTTCCAACTGGAAGTAAGGACCGTGCAGCCACTTGCTTAACCTCTCTCTCTTCGCCCCATCCTGGTGGAATGAGGAGAAGAATCAAAAGTAAAACTGTAAATTTAGAGCAGTATAATAATTGATACCAAAGTAAAGTAATACAACCACATCAATAATAATGGTGGAAAAACCAAAAAACTGATACAATACAATTGCTCACCACCCACTGAAGAATACCAGACCCCATTCCTAAACCCAAATCAGCCTCACTTCTGGGTAACTCCCCCAGTTTATACACTGGTCATGATGTTCTATGGTGTGGCCAGTTCAAGTCATCTGTCCCAGCTATGCTCCCTCCCAGTTTCTTTTCTTTTGTATGCCTCCTCACTGGCAAAGCATGAGGCACAAAACAAAAGACCAACCACCCAACCAAACAAATCGAAAAAACACCACACAAAAAAGAAGTCCTTGACTTACAATAAACACAACTTAGCAAAAAACCAAAAACATCTGTGTGTTTCAACACTATTCTCATTCCAAATGGAAAACACATCACTGCAACAGCTACTGAGAAGATAACTCCACCTAAGCTGAAACCAGAACACCCTAGTAATTTATATCGGTTTTCTTCTTTTGACTTGAATCATCTGTTAAAATATGACAATAATCAGTTTCACTAAAATAACAAAAATATTGTGTGAAAAGAAAGGAGGATAGAAAACTGTTAATATCTGCTTTTTCTTGGTTAGCTGCCATATGTATTGTAACAGCTTAATACCCTGTTCTTCTCTGCAATGGGGAAATAAAAATAGCAAAATTATTCCATGAAAAACTTCTTGGCTAACACAACCTCAAAAGGATGACAATATTTGAGGAATGCAGGACTCAAATTGTTTACCCAGCCAGCAAAATAAGTGTGGGGTTTTTTTGGGGTTTTTTTGCTTGCCCAACTGCTTACAGGTTCTATCCCCATCATTTTTATAACTCACGCTCTAAGAGCTTACAAATCTGAACCAAATACTTTCTCGAGGGAAGCGATGAATTTTCCTAGATCAGTGGCAATTTTCGAACATAAGTCTTTGCTACACAGCAAACTCTCAGATGTTGATAGATAATTTTTAATGAAGCTCTCCTGCTACCTTACAAGATCCATTCTTTTGCTGAGATTTAAAAATACCTTACACTATTTCTAAATTAGTCACACTTGAAGCAATCACCAGGGGTTTCCTTACAGGTGTCTCAGAATTGGTTGTTTCACTGAAATGTTGACTTTGTGAACTGTGAAAAGATTGGAGAAACTGACAAATTTGTCAAGCCTCAACTGGAATATAAAGACAGCTTCTTTGATGCAGTAAATCATGTGAAAACTATTTCCAAGGAGCCTTTTGACAAGCTGTCAGGACATTGGTTGGACAAGCACCAGGTAGCGTTATTCAGGACTGAAACAGTGACAACAGTGAGGAAACTCATGTCACTTTGGATCTGTATTCCACTTCTTGAAAACCAGTTGTCAGATGATAGAAAATATCTTTTCTGTCAGATTGATTTTATATGTTAGGGCTCTACAAACTGGCTGCTTAAAAAGTACACATTCACTTAGTATTCAGGCACAATAGCCTAAACTAGGCAGGTTCCTCCTTTCTCAGCCAGTGGGGAGAGACAGTCTCTTTTACAGATTTCTTCAGACATCACAGGTGAGACTCCTTTCATGAATGCATTCTAAAATGGCTCATCTCCTGGGTTCTTTTCTGTCCACTTATCTAGCCTGTTGAGTCTCTTGGAAGAGTAGGTACCACAGCTATTAGCTGCTCCTCCCAGTTTTGCATCATATTCAAACTCACTGAGGGTGTACTCTGTCCCCTTGTTCAGGCCATTAACAAAAATGTGTTGGACAAAAATGTGTCAACTGCTGAGTCAAACCACTGTCCTTCAGGAGGACATTGCCCTAATGATCACAACCCTTTGAGGCCAGCTTTTCAGCCAGTCTTTAATCTCCACTTATCTAACCTGTACTCATTTTGTCCTCAGAGACAAGCTGTTTTAAGGAACAGTCAATAGCCTTACTAAAGTTGATACAAACAGCTCTTCCCTAATCCTTCAGGACCATCATCTGTCACAACCTAAAGGGTGTCCTGGTTCCTGCCAAGACAGAGTTAACTTTCACAATAGCTAGGAGGGGACATGGCTAAGATATGCATGTTGTTCTATACCACCTCATGTCATTGCCAGAGGCCGGCGGGGCGGGGGGGGGGGGGGAAGAGTCCCAGTCTGGTCATTTAGCATGGTGGTGATCAGGTATTGCCAGGCTCAGCATGGTGAACACTTGTGTGTAAATTGTTCGCCTCTCTTGTACACTCTGTTATTAATGTTGTTGCTGTTATTTTTCATTTTCTTATTGCACTGCTTTTTCCAGGAAATTTCTTGTCTCCATTCATGATCTTTACCTTACCTTTTATACCTTGAACCTTCCTCTCTGGCCCATCACAGGGGGGATGGGGAGGTGAAAGAGGAGTGAGTAAGCAGTGCATGGTTTGGAGTGCTTCAGTGGGAACACTAAATTGGGGAATACCATACCCAAATAATGCTAAAAGATTATGTAGTCTGTGGTTGTGTAGAGATTGTGACTGTGAGTTCCTAGGATTTTGTAATAAAAAAGAACACTGAATCTTTGTTGTCTACATTTCTCTAGTTTATTACAGTTTACCACAGTACCACAAAATCACCATTAGCCAGCATACCTATGATTATTGAATTAAAAAAAAAAATCTTGAGCTGATACAAATTATGAGCAATCAGTAATACAGTATCAATCAATGGTATGACACTCACCAAGGATAGTAACAAGCAATAATAGCAGAAGAATAGCAACTGCATATCAATAACATAGCAACAATTAAATGTGTAGCAACCAAATAGGTGTTTGCTATTACAGGTTGCTAGAAATGTCACTAGTGAAGCACACTTATCAGCAATATAACATTCATATTCACATTCTAGTGAAAGATTACTTATATGGATATATGATTCTTGTATCAAGCAAATTAGACATATTTCAGAAGGGAGAAAACCATCCCAGAGGGAAAACAGCCATCCCACAGGTGGGAAGGCAAATGAAACCCATCCCAAAAGTGTGGGCTCAGAGGGGGGCCTCCAAAATAACAGATGGAATCTCACTGCAAAGATGATTCTTGTCACAAAGCCTGGAGTCAGCCAGGCATCACCAGTGAGACTCGAAGAACTTGAAGAAAGTTTTCAGAGAAAAAATAATATTTTTAGGAAAGGAAAGTATGTGCAACATGATAAGTTCTAAGAGAGAGGCTCCATTTTGGGTAAACTAATTCATTTTTGTATCATAGAGACATATAGAGACATAGGACACCATGCTTTAAGCAGCCACTAGATGCAGTTAATTTTTATTTTTGACTTGGAACAGGCAACAGATCAGTATGTTTTTTATTCTCTTAGACAAATTTTTATTTTTCTGGACTGCTTTCCTGTTCTTACAGCTAGAACAGACAATGGCAGTTACTAATTCTTACTTTCTGAGAATATTTCTCCCCTTTGTGAAAAATTGTGAACAATTTTTCAGTAGTATTAAAAAAAAAAAAAAAAAGTGTAATTATTACTGCACCAATCTGAAGGAAAAGCATTATGTTATACCCATGGCCCCACTTGATGAGCTCCGATGTTTCACAAGACCCACTGACATCCTTTGGCTTTCATAAGAGCATTATAAAATTTAGAAGTCCATCATAGGGACATTCCTCCTTAGTTATCAATAAATTTAAGGGCTAATTATTAGCCTTCTTTCTTTCAGAGTTATTGATCATCTTAGTTTATTCCCTAAGGGAGATTGTATAGATTTAAAGTAAGTTATAGATGTCTGCTCAGATAGTAAAATGTTAATTGTATATTTTATGGTTTTTATAGCCTTCTTTTTTCTCTATCCTGCTCCCTTTCTATCTTGTTTTCCATTTCAGTTCTTCATATCATCTTTCTCTGATTTTCTATATGTAGACATGCCTATGACAGTTAAGTAATTCATGTAAGAATTTTTCATGACTTTCCATAAATATCCATTAATCTGAAATGTCACTCTACATAGAGTCACATCAATTCTCAGATGACTATATGCAACCCCTGTTGATATCAGTGGAAGCTGTGCTCTGTCATACATTTTCATTTGAGGTGGTACTGATAAAATTTCCTTTTTATCAGTACTACCTGATAAATGTTTCCAGAACAACATGATTTCCTGACATCAATATAAGAAATGAAGATTTTTAATATTCTGAGTAGTGTATGATACTTAGTTTTGCAAGAACATCATGTGGGAAATCACTCTATATTTCAGTGGTTATTAACTTTATAGTGAGATTATGATAGTAACCAGACTACGTGTTAATCAATGTCTTGCTGTTATCTTGCCTGTGGACTTCATGATTGTCATCTCTGAATCTTTTCACTTCTGAGATGTTCCAAACTGCACTGCTCTAAGAAAACTGTCAGAAATCCTCTCCATAGAGGCCAGAGGCTCTGACTCACAGAGTACAGAAACCCTTATCTTGTTTTCTTCTTCTAGTCCTAAGAATTTCATGAAACTTCTATGAAGAATGATGGATGGGAAAAAAGGCAGAGTTAATAAGAAGTGAAAGCATTTTCAGACTTTAAGAGGTGTACAAAGTAATTATCTTCAATCACTATTGCAACCTTTTTTTTTTTTTTTGGCCTCTTTTTAATTTGTTTGTGATTTCTACTATCATTTGGCAAAATACAGTAACTGTGGGCTATTTGAATCCTCTGGAAAGGTTATTGAATATTTCTCCAATGATGGTAATAACGTACACTGTTCATTATGATCCCTTTTTTAAACCTTGTCCACCACAGCTTGTATCCTTTGACTTTTTCTCCCTCTTGAATTTTTCTCACAGGTGGAGACTGGCTTCTGTCAGACCAACAGGAAAATGGACAGATGATTCACTGAGAAATTGGACTGTTGACCTTGGCAAAGTTTAATTTCCTTCTGTGCTGAAACTACCTCTCATCAGGCTGACCTTATTACTTTGCTGGCCTTCTCTTGCCCTCTGCTAGTAGAAAGCACTCACTTTAAATGCCTGGTTTACTCCTCAGCACAGTGTGGTGTTCGTTTCTGATAAATCTTCTGTTTGCTAGAGTAATAAAACTAATAAATAAGAATAAAATTTGCCCACCCTGAGGAAAATTTAGAGCTGGATATCAATACAAATTATGTTATCTTTGTCAATGCATAGCAATATCTGCTGGATATCCCATAAATCAGATGAATAGCTAAAAAAATACACATCTTAATACACATATTATTTGTTTATATTAAAAGCCATGAGGCAGGCAGAGAAGAAAGGAACAACAAAAATTGATGAGAGCATACAGAACTTCAGATTTCTGATAATTCTATGCAATTCTCAAAGAATAATGATGGGATATGGATTTTCTGTATGAAAAAGCAATGTGGATAAAATTTTCTGTGTTGATATGTCAAGGTTTTGGTAGTGGGCAGTTGCAGGGGTGACCTGTCCAGAAGGCCAGTGATTGCCTTGTTTGACAGTTCCAAATGGCTCTGGACCCATCACAGGCCAAAGATGAAGCCACCACTGAATTTGGCATTGCCTCCGAGAAAATGTTTTTGAGAAAAGATAGAAGCTCCAGAAAGGAGAGAAGAGAACATGGAGAGAATGAGGGAATAGACATAGGAGGAGGGAATCTAAGGGAAACCTCAAGAGAATACCAAGGATGGAGGGGCAGGAGGTGTTCTGTGGCAGAGCATTTATTCCCAAAGGCACAGAGCCTGTGGAAGGCCCATGCCAAAGCAGAGGAAAAGAGAAAAGAAGGAGAATCAAAGGAATTGCTATAGCCTGAATGCAAACAGCACCACCCTTCCATCATTGCCATTCCTTGCCTCACTGAAGGCACTGAGTACAACATGTAGCCCTAATAAGGTGGGAGGTAAGGCGTCTGATGTGAAGTTGAGTTGGGAAAAAGATTGGTGTGTTTTCCCTAAATGTTCAATGTTTTGTTCTTGCTATGTTTTTTTGGTTCTTCATACCTGAAAGAATACTTACATATTTATATTAATTTGCAATAAACAATTTTCCCAATTTGAGTCTATGCTGCCTGCCACAGCAATTGGTAAGTGACCTCCTTGTCTTTATCTTGACACATGAGCTGTCTGGTTTCTGTTCTGTTGGTTCCTCTGTCATGTTAAGGGTGAAGAGAGTGAGAAGCAGCTGGGTGAGTGCTTGGCCAGCCAGGGTCAACCCATCACAGACTTTTTTGGTAATTATCTTTTTCATAATGTTGTTGACCTCATCAGTAGTCTGTATTCTTAAAAAGAAATGAACCTTATTTAGAATAATCCACCTGTCTAAGCCACAGAGAAGCTAAACTGCTAAACTGCTATCCTCACTCTTGTAGATGCTTCAGAGACAGCTTCATATTTGAGAAGATAATATTCAGATATGGTGTTTGATCAGTTGCAATGTTCAGTGAACAGAATCACACAAAAGATTCACATGAAACTAGCAAAGAAATACTCATATTCACCAAGGTTGAGACCAATGTGATCTATGTGACTCTTCCTAATGTGTCTTCTTGGAAAAATGTCCTGTTTTCTTAGAGAACACCAACTTGGACACTCTCTCTACAGTTATAAATAATAACATTAATAAACATATGCAAATAAATCGATCATCTCACTTCAGAAAAGACTGTTTCTATTAGCAAAAGTGCCAACTCCAAATTTGGTGTGCTATTATGCTCCTTCATGCTTGACTGCTTTCTTAAAAATGCAGAAATCAGTATGAGGAACACTTGTCCATAAGCAGTCCAAATGCAGCATCCAACTGCAGTTTTTCAATTAGATGCTTGGTTAAGCACCTAGTTTTAGGCAATTCCATTGAATGCAATTGGAATTATGATATATCAGAAAACACTTTTTACAATGTTTATTCCTTTTTTCTACTAAACAAATTATTAAATAAATTTTAAATTTTATTTTTGAAACCACTTAGCACTTCTTAGATTTTTATGTTATCTGAAAGATGTAAATTAAACCAATAACTTTAAAACACACAAACCACAAAACTGAATGACATTGTCAATATACAAAAAACAGCATAGAACAAATGCAGCATGAAAATGCAGCAATGAACAATCAAGCAAGATTGTTTAAAATAAAACTAAATGACAGCTTTTATTCTCATATGAACTACATCTAATTAATACATACTAAGTCACAAAAAAGCAAAAATTTTATTTATTTCACAGTCTGCAAATCAACAGACTTCCATCCGTAGCTAGTGATTTCTTTTGTTCACAGAAACAGTTGAGAACAATGCTATCTAATTGAGAATAATACAGCTTTAAGAAATTAATATAATTAATATATTTAAAGTAAGTAAATATTTCAAGCCAAATCTTAAAGAACCATGGAAAAAAATAGTTGAAATGACCTTCAGAAGGTATCCTATCTATCCATTTACTCTGAGACAAATCAGCTAGCTGAACTAAAAATTTTAGTAACCTGGTCCAAAAAAATACATTCTGTAATTCATACTTCAGAAAAAATATTTGACACCTCAGCATTATTATTATTACTATTTTTTTTGTCAGAAAGTCTGTCCCATGGTCAAATAAGAATAATTCATTTCAGCATTTAAGCTTATTACTTCTTCTCCTATGTACCATAAACACATTAAAAAAAATATTTCTTCTTTGTTTTGAATTTCTATACACACATGACTCCACATCAGAAAAACTTTTAGGCTAAATAACCCCATCCATATTTGTTGGGTATGTTTCATATCATCATTCGCATTGATGTCTGTCAGTACACCTCCAAGTGACCTATGTTTTTCTTCAAGTTTTATGACAGAAACTGGACACATTAATTAGCTGATCAGATCTCTTGAACAGAAAGGTCATTTTTACAGGTTACTTTCGTCATTCATTCTTTTTTTCAGAACAGAATGGCCTGGCTGACTCACATGTGATTCATCCCTTTTTTCTCTAAAGAACTTCTGCTTAGCCACTTGTTTAATCTTGCACATTTACACAGTGACTATTTTTGCGTAAGTGCAGTATCTTTTGCTTGTCCCTGTTGCCTGCATCTTATTTTTGAACCATTTTCTTCAATTTGACAAAACACTTTTGTAGGACAACAAAGAATCAACATTCTGAGTATCTGCTATTATATAAGAGTCTTCAAATTACTATACTTCCCAAGTGTGCTGTATTTTAGAGACCATGGGCACAAGACCATTGCCAAGGTTGTAAGAACACGCCAGAGCATATCCTTATAATTCTGCAGAGCCTGAATATCTGCCCTAACACTTCTGTGGAGATTGAGCTCATGTAGTACCTCATCAGTCTGTTAAATAAGGTCTTGACACAGCTGAAAAATCCTTATTTCTGCAAAATTCCATGAGGCTTTAACCCAATTTAAGTCTAAAAAAAATATAAAGAATCAAATACAACACAGCTGCTCAGACGTGGAGGTTATTCTACACCTCTTCCAGCCATTGCCAGGGGCCAGCGAAAGGGACTCTGTTCCAAGGAGAAGGGGTTCCTTCTGGTAGAGCTTACATAGATAGCAAAGAGAGCTGTCCACTATAGTTGGGGGGTGGGGGGGTGGGGTGTCCATATGATTTTTTTCTTTTCTTGTACCATTTGTCATTAGTATTGTTGCTGTTACTGTTAATTTTCTTATCTCATTGCTGTATCCGGTAAATTGTTCTTATCTCAACCTGTGATCTTTGTGTTTTGTGCCTTCAATTCTCCTCTGCATCCTGCCACACAGTGAGGGGAAAATGGGGACGAGAGAGAGAGTTCATGTGGTTTGGAGAGTCTCAGTGCGGGTACTGAAGTGGGAAGTGTCGTTGCTTAACTGACATAAGCAAAATCTAGAAGCAAAGACGAGTGCAGAATCACCACTAAACTGTTAGATACTATTACAGAAGTCAGAAGTTTTTCCTTTGCTTTTCCCTCTTAATTCAGTTGCTGAGGGACATTTTTCCATGTCAGTCATGGTCAAAAAATATGGTATATTTTGCCTCAGTTTGAATATTTTGGATGTTTCCAAACGTAAAAAAATGTTTATGTTTACCATGTTTTGGAAAATGTTGTTTCTGTTTCTCTGTAACAAAGAAGCTATAACAAGTAATAATGTAGCCCAAGAAAATAAACAGACAAAAATATTTGGAAGACTGAAGACAAACTTCTTCAAAGTTATAAACATTATTAAATAAAGTATTCTGTTATTCATGGTAGAACAACATCTGTTCAGTTCTTCATAGAACACTGAAGCTAAAAAGGTTAAAACACCAGATACCCAATGATTTAGCTTCAGAGTACTGAAAAGCGATTCAGGCCCTTTGAGTTAAAATCTGGGTTAAAGATCTCTTAGAAAACATTCAGTCTAAGATAGGAGGTGAACATGTCTAGTGTGACTAGATAAAGTCATTCTGTTTAAGACACAGGTTTTTCCCCTCTTTATTTATTTAGTTTTGATTTTAATTTTAAATTTAATTTTCCTTTTACTTTTGTTTCACTGAAGGCCAAAAAAAAAACAAATTAAAAAAACACATTGATGCAAAGCTGAATAGACAATTAAATGCAAAAAAGCAGAGGAAAAAAAATTGAATAATCCAACTATAGTAGATGAAGGCAGAATTATCATAATTGAGCCCTAAGAGCTAAAGATTTTTCAAGAAATACAGCAAATGCTTTTTTGTGCTTTGGGGGTATTTTTTATATCCCAAAAAGTACATATTTTAATAAATTATAATGTTTTTTATGTAGAGCAGTTTTCTCCAGGCTGGAGTATGCAACAATGTCTGAAAAACTGGCACCATCATCACATTAATGAAAGCTAAATAACTTAATAGGAATAGGCTTCCCAATAACATCTCTTCCCAAGTTTCCTTACGCTTCTTGACGTGTTTTTTGGTTTCAAAGTAAGTATCTCACTATATTTTAAATTTATTCCAGTTCTAATTGTCTCAGTGTATTTTGACTGCAAACCTAGTGGGGTGAAAATCAGCTTTTTTGTTCACCATTACATTGTGAAACACTAAATTAGTCCAGTTCGTGATAGCATCTGCAGGTTTCCACAGTGAGGACGGTGATGCTTGTGATAATAACCATAGTTAGAATTTCATCCCTGAAATGGAAGAACCTGAATTTTTCAAATAAATTGGCTCTTAGCAAATTCTGTTCAAAGAATTTTATTTTCTAAATAAAAAAATCTCATGGTTTAGTATATATCATAAAAAGCCAATTGTTTCAGTTAATGAAAATAACAGAGCAAGAAACAGTTTACTATTTTACAAATAATGTATAAATAGCTCTCATAGAAGTAGTTCTGTTTATCTGTGCTCACAAAATTTCACCCTTTAATAAACTCTTTTAATGACTTTCTTGAAAATACATGCCTGGATTCCTGTCCACTGTTGTCTACAACTGAAGCACACTTAAACCAAAACTCACATGCAATGAATAGATATATGAACAAATGTTTCAACATTAAGTACAAGCACTTAAAAGACTAAACACCTCAGTTTGTTTTTAATTAGCTTGTAGATATGAATGTTGTACTTTTCTCACAGAAATATCTTAACACATTCCTGACTTCATTCCTGTGTTTGCAACAAAAGAAAAGATTCTGTGCTCCTGAAGTGCAGCGGTTTCTTTTCATTTTCTTGCTCCCAGGATATGTACAACACTAACACATCAACTCTTTGGGAAATCACATAAATCAGATCTATATTTTGCAGTAGTCTTCTTAGCCAGTGTAAGTTTATAAGCATCAGTGAAGGAAGCACAAACTTCTATAGTTAGTCAGACTGCTGAGGCTTTAGAATAAAAACCAGTATTTCAACAGTCTTAGAGCTAGTGTGTATTTCACTTAAAATACAGAAAAAAACAGTATGGAAAGAGATAATAAATTTCCATCATTGTTCATTTCCACAGAAGACTTGTGGGCAGCTGCCTCATTAGAAAATAAAATCCTACTGCTAAGAAAATTATCTAAGAACAAAATCACAGAACAAACATACTTAATGAATATAGAAAAGAAAAATGTCCCATTCTAAGCAAAGAAGCATATTTAATAGCTGCAAACAAAAAGCTAATCTGCAGTATCTGTGGTGATTCAATAAAGATGAAACTCCTGAAATCAGTGGAAAGACTGTCACTGACTTCAAACAGCTTTGGGGCAGCTTCTGAAATTTACACTAACTGTAGTAAGTCAATAAATTCTATCAACATGTATCTAATCAATGCTCAAAACCCCAGTAAGTTTTGATGTAGCCAGTAGGAACAAGAACTAATCCTTTGTGAGAGACTCCATGATTCATATATCACCTTCTTTTACAAGAAAACTAGGAGATTTTCAAATGTATTTTAGAGTTGCTGAACTAGAGATTTGGCACAAGCAGATATGTCTCCAGAGTCACAATAGTGGAGACTTTCTTTATTCCCTTGACTAAATTCAGTCCCTTGCTTTTCCCTGGATGCTTTCCCATTTCATTTCATTATCCCCCACATACAGGAGAAAATTATCTCCTGCACAAAATGTGTCTTTCTTTAGCCACTATCGCATTAGTGAGTTATTTGAAGGTGGCTTCTTCTGATCCAGGAGCCAGTCATGAATCTGCTCTGCGATTGAGTTACTGAAATATCAGCAATAATCCATGAAGGTGTTCCACTGCTAAGATACAACTTGTACAGTCTATAATCTATACAATTCATCTAACAATATATTTATCCTGCTTTGCAAATTTTGCTTCTTAAATTAGCATATCCATTAAATACTTATTAAATGTATGCTCTAATAGTTTTTACATCCCATATTATAGACTTGTTTAAAAATATTTTAATTTTGGCCTCTATATTTCAGGTTTGCCAGCAGTTACAGCAAAAATTCATAGATCTGACTGTCCTTTACAGAAGGAAAATCATTTAAGCACTGCACTTTGTAGTGAGAAGCGTGCTATAATCATATGACTTCTTATTGAGTCATTGCACATGAACTACACTTATAAAGAGGGAATTAGTCAAAATGAATTCCTGGAAATAATGTAGAAATTGTTAAACATTTATACTGTAATAATGTCAGTAATTTTAATAAATCTGGATTTTTTCACTTCTATTAACCTCTCAACTCTATCAGTTTCAGATGTACTGCAGTGGATCCCTGCCTGAATTTGGCCTGTATTCAAAAAACTTACTAAAAATCAAGTGCTATCACCAAAGCAAAGTTAAAGGAGTGGAAGAGGGCTGCCTTTACCTGGGGAGGTATTTGGAAATAGTTTTACAATAGCTCTCAAATAAAATGAAGGTTGATCCTTTCTGGGAGATGCATTCGTTAGAATGTCAGTATATACTTCACCTTTCACATTGTATCAGCAGCCTGCGAAATGACTCATACTGAACTTGGAAAACATTATACCAAGACAGCCGCTAACAAAGATAGCCAGTACTCCTATAGGACAATTCTTTTGTTACTGTTTACAAAGATATCAAAGGAAAATAAGGATGAACAGAGAGTTTTCAATGTTGCTTAAGGACTTGGCTGCCACTATAAGTCATGTTTTTCAAAACACACTTGAAAATCTTGCACAGTCATCTTTATTTTTTTTTAAATCATAGCTTAAGACTCATTTCCAAAGCCCCTATCTAGTTTCCTGCCTCATTAAGAGAACAGTCTTCAGAAGCTCCCCTAACTAGGTATTAATTTATAAGGTTTCTATTTCTGAAAGCTTTATTTCGATGTGTTATGTTTCATACACATTTGATGCACAAGGGCAGGTTTTAGTCTTGCTCGAGTGGAATATTTTTATCATTTTCAGTGGGATCAGAATTTCAGTTGTATTTGGGGCTTTCAAGAATTCCTCGACTGCTTACGAGCATGGGGAACTCTTACATGAGGACCCTCCTTACATATCCCTGCTCCAAAACATGAGTTCAAAAAGTAAGGCTACTATTATTTATTTATGGACCTTCATTTTGTGGTGTAAGCTTTAAACACGATTTATAAAAAGCCACAAAGCAAACCAATGTTAAGATCTGAATTCTGATTTAGGGGAATATTTATCCTCTGCAGAGGTATTATTTCTACTATGATATGTATAAATTGCAGCCCATTTCAAGATTGCTGAAAGTAGTGTGAGAATACATAGCACACAGTTTTTGGAACATTAAAAATCACCTTCTGATGTAACGTAATTAATCTAAATTCTTATATTGACTGTAATATTATCCCAGCAGGAACTGGAAAATATGTTGAAGAAAAATGAGTAACTAAAGAAGAAGATGACTACCATTAAAAAAATTTCTTTAATTAAAAACTAAAAACAAACAGATTTCAGGCTAAATTTCTGATAGATTCAATTATTGTCTTGTTGACACATAAAACTGGATCTTCTTTTATCAAAATTTTGCTTACCTACATCTTCTTAATTTCTCTTTTGATTATATACAGGTCAGGATATAAAAAACTGATTCCTCTAAGTTTAACATTATTCTACAAAAGAATTTAATAGTAAAGTTAGAAATAGTAACTGGGTAGAGAGGCAAAAATCATGAGTTATGTAAGATGAGAAGACCAAGTAACCATTTAAATTACCCTGGAGTACAACTTGATGTTTCCAAATTATTTTAATTTAATTCACCTATAATGTAAAATCTTCCCATCATTTCACTTCACCATAATTTTAATTGCTAAACAGATCTTTTGCCGACATAAAATAAGAAACAGAACAAAAAAGAGAAACATATCAGTGGGTTAAAGCACAGTTTCCTCAATTTGCATTCTTTCAAACTATCCTTTTTTTTTTTGTACCTAATGACAAGAGGCTTTACAAATATTTAATTTCTGAATATATCCTTTCACACTTTATCAACTTTTTTTGCTGATAATTTTTTGTAATCAAAACTGTTGATTTTAAAATGTAGATTTAAAAATAGAGGTCATAAGAGAGGATAGATAACGTCACAACAGAAAGGCACACTTGGCAGAATTTAATAGCCCAAAAACAAGGTTGATTTCTCAAAACCTTTTGATGGAAACAAAGAATGTGAGCAAGTGACACCAAACTTCTTAGCCTGTCTCCTCAGCTGTAGCTGGCTCTTCTTATGGCCAGATCATTAGTCCTTCATGTAACCAGGTGTGCTTCAATTACCAGCTCCATCTGAGCTCTGACTGTGGGCTACTTCTATCATGCCTGTATAAGAAGGTCTTAATAATTTTTTTGCTTATAATCAAGCATGCTGCATTAATACCCAATGGAAAGTACAGAATTAAAATTTATTGAGAACAGTGATGATCAAAGAAAAGAAGCCTCTTCCAGAAAAGGTTGTCAACAGTGAAAATGAGTACAAAGCACAGATGTCCCCCCAGAGGCTTCCTGAACGTGGATGGATCCAAGGTCTACTTTTTGAATTGAATTTAAATTCCAAGTGTAACTATAAAACACTCCAGAGACATAACTAAAACAGTTCCAAAATAGGGAAGGGGTTGTGAAGGAAACTACTTAAAGGTAGAGAAAGGAGAAAAGTATTTCTAGTGGGACTTTTTTAAAGTCACTAAGTGATGAGAAACAAAAAAAAGGAAAGCTGTCCCAGCTATCCAGGACTGCAGAGATGAGAAAGGGAAGAGAGACTGACAGGAAACTCTGAGGTGCTGGAGACAAAAAGCTGAAACTTCTAAAGGAAGAAGAGTTGTTGTTGTGATGCTGAACTACAAACGCTCTAATTTTGAATTGGCAAGCACTGCAAATGGGATCTTGGCATGTGTCAACTTGCAGCATCCAAACATCAGCAAGCCTCTGGTCCCGGAGTCGCTGTCAATGACGAATACTGTTTTCCAAAGGCTGGCCTGATGCCTCCTCCTCTTTAAATAACAGCAGATGCCAGCAGGCAGCAGAATACTTTTTTCCCCGTGATTTTTAATTTTCCCTAGGTGACAGCTTTTAAGTGATCCTGAAGCCGTCCGTGCCATCCAGCGGTCCGCGGCACGCCCGACACGGGCGCGGGCCCCGCTCATCCCGTTCCAGGGGCGCTGCGGGCCCCTCCCCGGCGCGGCGGCAGCGGGAGCGGGGCTGTGGGAAAGCCGGGAGGAGCCGCCCCGGGGCCGACAGGGCTCCTGCGAGCGGGTCTGCACCGCCGGGAGCACAGTGTCAGCCCGGCCCGCGGGTCGCTGTGTCTGCCCCTCCCTGCCCCTCTCCCGTTTCTGCCCCTGTCCCGGTCCCTGCCCTTGTCCCTGTTCCTGTCCTGGTCCTTGTTCCTGTCCCCGTTCCGATCCCTGTCCCTGTCCTTGGCCCGATTCCTGTCCCTGTTCCTGTTCCTGCTCCCTGCCCCTGTCCCGATCCCTGTTCCTGCTCTCGGTCCCTGTCCCTGTCCCTGTCCCTGCTCCTTGTCCCGATCCCTGTTCCCCACCCTGCCCTTGCTCCGCCCCGGCCGGGCGCGTGTCTTGGCGCGCGAGGAGCGTTAGGCGACGGGGTGCCCTCGGCGCGCGTGCGCACATTGACCGCGCATGCGCAGTGTGCGCCCGGCGCGCGGTGCGGGCGGAAGTGGCGCTTGGGGCGGGCCGGGCACACGGGCGGGACAGCGGGACGTGCGCTGAGGGCTGGAAGTTTTTTTTCGGGCACCGAGTGAGCTGAAAAGGGTCTTCTGTTGTTAATACGCCTATGCTGATACGTCTGAGGTGTTGGTTTCAAAGATCTCTGTTTCTTGCAGCTGATGGATTGACTCTGAAGCGATTAGTTCACATCCCGAGAGGATGCGCGTGTAGCTCTGTCTTCCTGAAGTCTCTCCCTTTTCCAGTGGATTGCTGCTTTCTATAGCTGAAATATTGTTGAGATAATGGCTGTGTAAGAATCCATTTTCCTCAGGTAAAATCTGATTGTGGTCTCTTTGCACAGTGTCAGATTAGTAAATTTTAATCTGAAGTAAAGGAGATTCTGATTTGGTGGGGTTTTTTTGGTTTGTTTCTTTTGGTTCGAGAGTTGCGAGGGGGGTGTGCGTTTGTTCGTTTGGGGTTTTTTGTTGTTTCGAGAATTCTAGTTGTACTCTAGTGAAAGTAAGTACAGCTGTGTTATCAAGAGTAAGAATAACCTAGGACTGATTTCCAAAACTTTAGTGCCTGAACATCTGCAGCAAGAGCACTTGAAGCCTTGCAGCAAAGGGAATTGGATGTGTTATGCTACTTACCTGGTTTCTCCTGTTTTAGCTGACAGTTGTAATCTTCTGATGATAATTTTCAAGGAAATCATAAGTAACAAGATTAGACTATTACAGAAATTCTAGACAGACTCTACACCTCGTTCATTAATGACTCGATTTCATTAAGACTGCAGTATGACAAAAGATTTCTCTTGTGACTGCAGGTTGAGTTTATGGTAGGTCTGTGTTGTCTGTTCTATCTAAGGTTCATTTTTATGAGAAAATTTGGCATAAACTATAGTAAGGCTGTATGGCTGTGTCTACATATGTGTGCGCTTTTAAAATGAGGCATTCCCTCTTTCATAATTGTTTTAACTTTTTCACAATGAGCCTGGGTATTGTACTGACTATTATTTGTGTTTACAGGGGCTTCAGATACCTGCCATTGTGTGACCACATCAATAAAATGCTGATGCTCGTGGCTGTTCCTTGATTCTTCATGAAACTGTGGTGAGGTTACTTCCAGAAGTCCACACAATAATGTGGTTTATTCTCTGAGCTGGAGAATGAGTTTGTGTCCCTCTGCAAGTAGCATCTGCTTTGATAGATAAGGAGTCTCCTCATGACTTTGACTACTACAATGTCCTTTTCCAAAAAGACATTAATCCTCTTTATGTTCTTTTTGTGGATGACTGAAGTAGATTTGGTTGTAGACAAGGGAGTAAGCTTCCAGTTTACCTCTCACTTCTTGTGTTTTCTTTGCTTTTCTGTTGCAGAGCTAATTTCCCATTAGTTCTTGACAAAAAGTTCTGTTCTAGAGGAGACTACAGAGGAATCGTTCGTTTTTTGCAATGAAAGCTAAAGTTGGGACCCAGTAGTGGGTATCTTTGGCTCTAATACTGGCTGGAGCTGAATAATCCAGGTGGAGAGGTGTAACTTACTTGTTATCCTGTGGACCAGATTGATGTATTATGATGATAAACCATGAGAGAACAGAGCCAACTTTGACTACCTTCTCAATTAAATTAATTCTGGAGTCCAGGTGGAAAATATTAATATGCTTATTTTTTCAGTTTTGGGGGGGTTTGTGTCTTTTTTTGTCTTCTTTTAAATATGTCCTGATGAATTTTTACTGAAGAAAGTAGCAGAGTTACAATGTTTTAGAGAAGTAGACTTGGAAGGCAAGTCTTGGTAGACTTGGGTTTATTAATCAACTAAAGACAATGAGGAAAAGTCTTGCTTTTGGTCTCTTTGTACACTTCTAGAAAATGCTTGTTTCTCTTGATCTGGGAAAAAAACCCCCAAGATTTTAACTGACTGTCATTACCCTGTTTTCCTTGGGTTGTTGTTCCTCATATGTCTTCAGACATATGAAGTCTATGATGGGACAGCATTCCATTACTAGTGAAATAACTTTTATTCTGCTATAATGTGTGAAAGTTCAGTTAATCTTCACTGAATCCTACTGTTTCTCCTTACTCAAAAGAATTCCACAACTTGTATGTTCAGAATTTACGTGGAATGATTCCTTGTTCTAACAGGAGTTCAGCTTGACCCATCTGTCATGGCTAATAAGGTGTTTCTCACTACTAGAATGTTCCACGTGCTTCAGACAATTATAAGGCATGTGGTACCTTAACCTGAATGTAGTTTAACATTGTCTTTGTATACTGAGCTTGCTACAGCTTTTTACACTGAAACATTTTAGAAACTTTGTACTGCTTTAGTGTGTTAATTGCTGTACAAAATTTGGCTATTTCATGTTGTATAGAGAATCATGGAGGAAGGGGAGAGTGATGAATTGTCTTGATGATAAGAATAAATGAGCTTTTCCTATGTAGCTTATCTTTTTCCTATCTTTCAGTCATGTCAACAATTCTGTATTGTTTGTGGCTGGGTGGTGTTAACTTCATCTGCAAATGCAGCTTGTGGTTTATTAATGATTTTCAGTGTGCACTGAAGGCTGATATAACTAATTTGAGAGTTTAGATTTTCATATTTTTCCAAACATAATTTAAGAAAATTTTATTTATTTGTTTTAAAGTGTAAGTTTAAAAAGCCTAGAGAAAAAAGACTTAAATGATGAGGTTCTTCCTCCCACCCTATTTTGCAGTGCAAAGCTCAGAAGTTGCAGTCTTTAAAAACCTCTGTCTGATTCTATAAGTGCACTGATCTTTAGATTTATGCTTCAGTCTTAAACACTCAAGTTACCAGGCTCTCAAAGCATGTATCTGAGGTGTGCTGAACCTGAAAGTAAATGCTATTTTTTTTGTTTTCTGTGAGAACTGATGAAAAGATTGTGAGCCTGAAAGCTTTTCTTGTTTCTGTACATGCAGCCCAAACCATACGTAGCTGCCTAATTCAGGTCTGTGGATATTTGTACTCTCAAGCTACAAGTGAGAAGGATGGGGTCAAGTTCTTTAGAAATATTGTAGGAATTTTTCTCTTGTTTCTGGACCTAGAGAAGGAAGGATTTTGTGACTGCAGTATTTTGGTGGAATAATGTCCTCATTCCAGGAAAAAAAAAAAAAGACTGCTTCTTTCTGTTGAAGGTTAATCCTTCCTCAAAGCCATTGCTACTAAGCAATTGTTTTCTGGTATACTGTAGTTTAAGATGGATTTTATGCTTTTGAAAAACATGCTACTGTTCTGTAGGCAGTGAAGACAATGAAGTTAGTGTGTTGAGGTAGATTGTTCCACTGGCCAAAATTTAACATCTAGAAAACTCTTAGGTAGAATGTCAAGGCCAGGGCAGAGCAGCACATACGAGTTAAGCCCATAGCCATCCTCAGCATTACGTTTCACTTCAACAAGTGAGATACATCACATACTCTTTGGGCTTGTTGACTTGTGGGTTACATCTTGCATACAGTATACAGTCTACTGTATACAGTCCACATCCTTTCTGGTTCCTCATACAGTGTACGTACTTTCATATAGTTCTTTCTTTGTTAAAATTGTTAAACTTTTTGTTTGCTCATTCTCCATGTTTTTGTCACTTTAATTACTGGAAGGCAAAAGGTATTTGTAGCTCACAGCCTTCTTCCTTTTATTGTGTGTATGTGTTCTATACCCCTCCTCTTGCAGGAGTGCCCATGATGCTCTCTACCTTTCTTTCAGTCTCTGATGGTTTTGGTTTTTTAATTTAACTACCCATCCTTATGAATAGCTCTGTTTACACCACTTACAGGCTTCTTGAGCAGCAGACTCGAGTTAGAATGGTTCTTGTCAGTGTTAGAGTCAGTCTTTTGAAAACAGAAAAGATACTTGACAGGCTTATTTTGACTTTGTTGCTCTTCAGGAGAATTGTGAACAACTGGAACAGCACTAATGATCTCTTCATGAAGATTTCGGAAGCCAATGCTTATCAGTTTGTTCTTGAAAATTTACTTTGGTAGTTCTTAGAGCTGGGAACTCATGTCTTTGTTGAATTTTAGAGAATAAGACTATGTGAGCCTCAACGGTTAACAGTTAAAACACATGACCTTAGTTATATTTATATAAAATCTTAAGATCTGGAAAAAAACCCCCACTTTTTATGTACTAGAATGTTATTTACATCAATGTCCTAAATTGCAGGAGTATACACTGGGTAAATAATATGGGCAGGTCTCACTGCATCATCCTACATACTGCTTCATTTTAGAAATCTTAAAAATTTTCCTTTGTAATCTTGAAGGCACATGTGAAGTATTTGTGCCATTGAAATAAGTGGCAAAGGCTCTTTTTAAATGAGGGTAAGGGAGCTACAGAACTGAGGGTGGTCATCAGAGAGATGAGTTATTAAACATCAGTTCCTTTTTTTGCTTTAACAGTGTTGTTTGAATTATAACAAAATGATCTGTGTTGTTGGCATCTTTATGAGGAAGAAAAAAACCCAAAAAGACAAGTCTGTGTAATTGCTCAAGTACCATAAGAGAGAGAAATAGGGAAAAAAAGTGTTAATCTGTTATGTTGTATATCTCCCTAGCTCATTATGCTGTTGCTGGATGAAGATCAATATTACTGCTTAACTTTGAAGTTGATTCTTTCTAGGTGAAATAGATCGGCTTCTCAGCCTGTTGGAATAAAGCGTGAAGTAGATACTTTGAACTGACAAGCTGTGTAAATCTTCTAGTTGCTCTTTTCACTAGAGGCTTGAAATCCTAGTAAGCTACTGACAATGCTATCCTGGTTTGTGTTTGAAAACATACAGATAACAGCATCATTTTTAGCCTCAGTTAGCAACATTTTGTAGAAATTCTAACTCCTGATACCTCACTAATTAAAGCAGTAAACAGAGACAGAATAGCATCTGCCCCTTTGTAGCAGGCTTTTACCTCTCCTTCAGCTCAAATAGAAATCGAAACCTGTCTGGTGTAGGTTGATGCTGGCTGGAAACCTGGTGCCCACTAAAGCCACCCTATCATTCCCCTCAGGAGGACAGGAAAGAAAAAATACAACTAAAAGTTTGTGGGGTGAGACAGTGAGATCACTCACCTATTACAACCCTGGACCAAAGAGGCTCAAGCAAACTAATTTAGCTTATTGTTGATCAAATCAGGATAGGGTAATGAGAAATAAGAACAAATCTTAAACCACTTTCCCCCACCTCTCCCATCTTCTGGGCTTAGCTCCACTCCCAACTACTCTACCTCCTTTCCTTGGGAAAAGCAGGGGACAGAGAATGAGGATTTTGGTCAGTTCATAAGGGTTCATCTCTGCCACTCCTTCCTTCTCATGTAAATTGGAAGCCAGGAAAAAACAAAAGCTGGTCATTTTAGCTGAGAGATCCTGGAACCAAAGTATTTTATTTTAAAGAATTCTCCTTAGTAACTGTGACTTCTTGCTAATATCTGTTAGACAAGAATAATGGCATTGGGGAGTTTCATGGAAGATGAGAAAGGAAGGCCATTCTCAACTAGAGAAAGAGTCATGAGTAATTAGTGAAGTCTAATATCTTTAGATACTGGAATGACAAGTGGATTTTTTACTTTTCTGAAGAATAAGTTATTTTTTTAAAGAATAGCTATAGTGATTCCTCTGCAATTATATGCATGGACTCATGTCTATAACTTATGATCCAGTGGTCTTTCCATTTTTCAGTGGTTTCCCTATTCCATTTCATTATAACTGAGTATTTTGTAAGAAGTCAATCTATCTAGCAGTGAAAAACACTTCTGAACAGAAACTGAAATGCAATTTTAGCTTTTATTGAGTAGAATACCCAGTTTTTGTGTCCATTTGAAAGTATAGGAATTTTTTTTCTGTTCTTTGCTGTCATATAAAAATTGCTACGACTCTGAAATTCGGACTGTGGCTATAATGCTGCCAGCTGTCTTTTTAAGAAACAGATAGCATTTTTTGCTCAGTTTATTAAAATATATGAAAACAGAAGATTGATAATGCTGTGGCTTGTATGTTGTTCCCTAAATTCCTGTTAAAATAGACACTTGAAAACAGTTTGATGGAGAAAGATATATAGGTTACCTTTATTAGAAGCTTCTAAGTTTCAGAAGGTCTGTGCCCACATTACCAGAGATGTTACAATTTTATAACCTCTCTAGCAATTTACATACAAGAGATCAGTAAACAACCATGCTTCTCATTTCCTCTGTGCCCTTTGGAGGAGTTCCAGGACCTCCAGGCCCTGTACTTGTGTTTTCTCTTCTTGCTATCTACAGGTGGCTTCTCACAAACACCATGGCCTTGGCAGGGCATGAGAAAGCTCACGAATCTGTGAGAAAGAGCTTTAGTAACTCACCTAAGATGTGAGCAACCTAGGAGAGAATCTATGTAGCTTATATGATTCTAAAAATCTACAAAAACACAGTAAAATCCATAGGCATCATGTAGATACCCATTTGAAATAAAAATTGTGCAGTAAAAACCATATATTCCTCATGTATGTAACTTCACTGTAATAAACTATTCTTCCTATCCCCCATTCTCAGCATGATAACACTATCACCAAAAATTTATTTTGTTGACTTTTAAAACAGTGAGAGCAAGCAATAGTCAACACAGTCGTACATTTTTTAGCTTTTTCCCAGTGTGTTCCATCTTTAGCCACTGTAGATACCCATATTATTTTCTTTATTATTTTTTCATTACTGGAACTTAGATAAAAATTTTTAAATCTATACCTAAGCATTTTTTGTTCATTATAATTTTAAATGATAGACATTTTTCTTTAATACAGTCAGATTTTCTTATAAGGAAACAACTGAGTATAGATGCTGTTTATCCATGACCTTATGCTGGGGAAGGAGTTTTTCAAAGTCTCTTGGTTTTTATCTGCATTTCAGTACATAAAATATGAACATTGTTTACATTACCCTTTGCATTTTTATGTAATGAGATATTTTCCTGCCACTTATGGTGTTTTGGAAATCAAGTAATTTGGATGTCTGTTGCCAAGGAAGCATTACTTTCTCTCTTCTTGCTATTTGTGGTACTAAGAGGCAAGATCAAGTCCTCTGAAAATTCTTAGTCCCACATAATTAAACTTCCCTGTTATGAAATAGATAAATATTCCCCTTCTGAGTAAACTGCAACTTCTATTAACTCTTAATTTGAACAAGATTAATATCTACAGGACTCTTTATAATTTTTTGTTTAGATAAAGCAGCTATGCCTGTTCAGTTGCTGAAGATCATTAAAGACCAGTCTGAGATTCCACTACCAAGGCATTTGCAGAAGGAGCATTTGAAACATTTGCAAGAAGGCCATGATCATACCAACAAATATATTCAGGTAACTGACAATTAAAAAGTTTTGTCTTACTTTGAAATAGCTCCTGTTATATTTACGAGGAGCCTCCATATTGCAGCTTAGTTGGAGACATTCTGGAACTGCGAGTCTTTGTGTGCATCTGTTGCATATCTTTAAGCAACTGAAAATTGTCACCTTGTTGAACTTCGTTGCCTGTTGCTATTGCCTTCATTGTACTGCCCCTTCCTGTTATGTTATCAGCCTGAAATTTTATAAAAGGTTTTCTTTTCATAGTTTATAAAGTGTGGGACCATTTAAAACCAAATTGATACGCAGAATGCTGTGCTGAAAATGGATGCTTTGTGGGAGGTTAAGTGGTACGTTATTTTAAAAAAGTAGTAATAAGCACCTCCATCCTGTTAAAGATCAGATTCAGAGTGATGACTTCTAAAGCAGTTCTCCCTTTGTATGAAGCAATACAATCTTATGAAAAGAGGAATTTGTAGCAACTACCAGCACCAAAATAAAATTGGATTTTTTATCATTGCCAGGTGTGCACTTATATTTTACGATAATCCCAAAAGTATTTCAGATTGGAAGTACAATCTTGCTATACTAGTGCAATGCAGAAATAGTTTTTCATGCCTAGAACAAGTATTCTCTGTGAAATGCAGTGTTAAGTCTTTAGATGTTCTTTTTTATCCTGTTGAACTTTTTTGTCTGTGGCTCATTTTAGTAATCTCTGATGCTTAAGTGTCTCGAAATCAGCATTAACCGAGACTGCTTTTCAGTCTGTTACCAAAAAGTAAGGAAAAAAATAAAACAAGCTAATTCTGTAGAAAACCTTAGTTATATTGAATCCATAAAAAATTGCACAAACATTTTAAAAATATAAGCTGAAATTGTTTAATGTTTTTCTGTATCCAGAAAACATTTTTGCTTCCCGAGCTATATATTCCCAATTCCAGCTCTCATGATTATCTGACCTTGTGTTTGAGTCCATTCATGAGAGATAAACTGGCAGAAGACTATACATATCAAAGGAGAGAGGATAGTTTTCTGCTGCTCTCACTCTCTGCCCTGGATCATTGTGGTGTGGGATGCCAGGAGTACTGCAGTTAAGTATAACAAAGGAACAAAACTGCCCTTTTTGGAAAAAGAGGCCGCAGTTGAGTGTGTTAGGAGGTGATGTGATTGAGAATGATCCAACCTCCCGTAGGTCTTGTAAAGGAACGAATGGAAACATCAATAACCAATACTGCTAGCAAACGGGGTTGATCCCTCAGGGTGTAGTTTCCTGTCCCTGTTCACCTGCAGACTTTCCTGCTTTGAAGAGCTACCTCTGCAAGCAACGTGGACATGGAAGAACATGGATTCTCTTTAGAAGTAAATGGTGTAGGAGAAAAAAATGGATCATAAATTAGAAAATGTTTCTGCCAAAATAAATGTTTTCATTAGGAAAGCAAAGCAGTTATTACCAGACTATGATTTAAAGCATACATGCATTGCTGTAGCTGATTGCTGAAAGGAAAAGTGTGTACAGTGTCGTTCTCAGATTTCTGCCTTTAAGAGAACATGCTGCTGCTCACATGGATTAGTAGGTGACTAAAACAGCTTGATATAAAAACAGTGCAAGTGGAGAGCTGATAAAACTGGTGCTAATGCACCATTAAATATGTAGGAAAATCCAGTTCTGCAGGCTTATCTTGGAGTAAACCTTAGAATGTACTGATATTAGGTAGTCTTAGTGATGGCACAGCACACTCACTCTAGACCTGCCAAAGTAGGGATCAGATCCTGCTTTGACAAAGGAGGGAGGGCAAACAAGGATTTTTATGAAGTGTGTTCTGGGAAAAAGCAACAAAATACATTTGGGATGCTTCTGTCTGGCTTGTGTGCCTCAGTCCTTTCATTTTTCTGAAACTTTTTTTCTTCCTGGCATCCATCTAAGAAATGCAGATTTTAAATTTGTGGACCAACCACACAAGCAATGCTCATACATCCCAGTCATCATGTCTGTTAACTACACTTGATGCCTTCTCCTGTTAGTTCATCATCCTCTGACAAAGCTGAACCACACCTGGAAATAAGCTGCCAAATCAGCTGTAGGACCAGACTGAGGCCTGACAAGGAGGGAGTCAGTCACTAGAAGAATAGCACATAGTTGAGAGTGAGTCTAGTAGCATATGAAATGTGGAGGTTTTTGGAAGCAGTTTGCTTATGAATTCAATAAGCAGTGCAGGATTTGTGCGGGAACAGTCAATTTGAGCAACTTCTGCTAAGGTGGGTTTTGTTGAATTTTGGAGCCCAGGTGTTCTGGGCTTGTGGAGAAAGCTGTGGGTAGGTAGTATGTCTGCTGAGGACAATAACTAGAGTGTAGGTGTTTGGGATACCAAGCAAAGTGTTGGAGCCAGACTATTAGAGCAAAGAATGTGGTCCCAGAATTTGAAGACTCTCTGGATGATACTGGGATGTAAAAGGAAAAATAGAAAGGAAAGAAAGTCAGAAAGCACTCACTATCTTATCAGTGTATTTTGCTTCTAAATAGCATACTAGTGCAGATTGAAATTTCCTAATAAGAAAAAAAATATGTAAATGTTGAGTGTTCCTGAGGTGACTGTTTCATTGCAAAGACGTTAATACAAGAAAAATTCTGTATTCTTTTATTACCTGAGTACAGCTCAAGAGAATCTCATCAAGAATGATTACATATATATATTAATTGAAATTTTAAACAAAGTTGTAGTTTTTAAACGAAGTGACAACCCTTTCTGTTTTTAACAGGTAAGCTTTTCGCAGAGAAGACTATCAAGTTTTGTAAGGGTTCTTAAGTATCAAACTACTTTAAAAAAATTAGCATCTGTAAAATAAGGTTGAGGTTTTATGGGGTTTTATTATTTCTTTATAAAACAGATAGTAAAATCTTGTTAAATTTGATTTGGATTTCTCCTCAGTTAGCATGTTGGAAAAATTTTACTCGGAAAGGCCTCTGCAGTAACAATTCACTGCTGCTTATTTTATCCTGATTTGGTTTTCAGAAGCATATGTCTTTACTGTGATTTTATTTTGATATTTATGTTGTAATCATTTGCCAAATTTTTTGAGAAATTGCTGTATCTTCTAGGATTTTGATCACTACTTCTTTAGATGCCTTTCAGGTTTTGTTCTAAAACTACAGCCTTTTATGCTATTTTGGAACTAGTAAAGTTACATGTATAGTTCCATAACTGCTACTTTATTGTTTAATCTCAGTTTATCATCTAGTCACTAGCATCTAAGTAGTATTGGCATGTAATATTTCCTTTGTTATATCTCAAGAGTTGTGCTTTTCAGTGCTGTCTTTTAGCAGTTTATGTTATTTTTTTTTAAGAATTCAGGTGATAATTTTCAGTTAGCACTTAAAGTCTACCTTTTTTAGCTTACAGATGTTTCAGCTACTATCAGTGTTTCAGTTGCTTAGATGCATATAATCTTAGCTCACAATATTTTATTTTACTTTTTGCTTTTTAGGGAATAGTTGTTCTTTCCTACCCATTAAAAAAACTCGGAGATGGGACCGACTTTTTCAAGATTGTTCTTCAAGGTACTGCATTTAAGTATATGTTTTAAGTTTGTGGTATTACATCAGTAGCACCTGCTTTTGTATAGTGTTCAGTAAAATATTATATTTAAAATGCTCTCTAAAAGTGTTCGTTTTCTACAAAAAAGTTTATCTTAAATTTCTGCCAGGCAAGGTAATGGAAACAATACGGTCTTTATATTTCAGTAGACTTCTTGTTGCATAATTTTTTTAAATACTGTCCTGAAAATATATTAGCTATATGTACAGCTTCAATAGTGTATTTTCAAACTGCTTATCATAAAGAAGGACTAAGAAAATTGTACACACAATCGTTACACACAATATGCATAGCATATACTATGTGCATGCACATTTAATATAGGTCATTCTCTTGATTAGCAGCAAAATATTTTTCTTTCATTCTGTTTTAAAAGAAGCAGTTAAAAAAATGGGATTTCATCTGATTGCTCAAGTATTTGAATGCTAGTAGATATACTAACATGTTGAAAGATCTAAGTCACTCATCCTATAATAAATGATACTGAAAAATTGAACATCTAAAGCTCATTGCCCCCTCCAGCCAGGAAGGTGGAGAATGTAATTTGTCAGGAGTCTGTTGAATTCAAGGAACTTTTCATTTCCTGCCATTTTATATTCAGCTTGTTGCTTATACTGGCTAGAGAATCATCACTTTGTCCCTCTATGCCTCCTGATTCCTGTGACTGAGGAGCAGGCTCAGATCTGCCTGGGGATGTAGATCCTGCCTGGTAATACTGCTTGTGACTGGTGTTAGCAGAGGTCAGTGAAGCTGATGGGACCTGAGCCAGTTTTCCTGCTGGCTTCAGGGTTCTCAGAGTGATGCTGAACCTCCCTGGTTGTTGCTAATTTCATGCAGCTGTTCAGAAGGGGAGAGAGTTCCTGTACATTTTCCCCAACCTGGAAACCCAAGTTAGCATATCTAAATCATTAATGTTTCTGAAACAAGAAAAGGTAGAAAACTCTTTTAAGCTCACAACATAATTTCTGCTTCAGTCCTTCTGGAAGGCTATTAATTGGTAGGTTGAAGTCCTGGAATATCTTCAGTTTATAAATTCTACAGTATGATCTGTGTTAATGTAAAAATCAAATGTGACTGGATAATAGTTCCTCTCTAACACTATACACTCAATTGTCCAAATGGAAATCTTTGTAATTTCTGTGTAATATACACTGATGTACAGCATGCACATTTTAAATGGTCCTCTCATGAATATTCTGAGCAATATATAGTTAGCACATAAAAGTAGTTGTATAACTACTTGAAATTTTTTTCTGTTTGTAGATTAATTGAAATGAAAAGTGTTAGACTATGTAGATGAACTAGTTTTCTAAATCTCTCCCATTGCTGTTTTGTTTTGGAGGAGGTATGGTGATTTGAACATTTCTGCTTTTTTTACTCTAGATTTGGATGACTTGTGTTCCCGGATCAGCAGCATCAATGTTTTGATACATGGAAAAATGGCACAGGATTGTGCAAAAGTTACACGCCATGGGGTAACAACAAGAAAAATAAATATTCTTATTTTAGGAATTGGTTTTCACAGATTGACTTCTTGTCTTGTCTTTCTCTACCTATCCCTAAAACTAGAAATGGTTTCTTTCAGTCCCTTCAAATCTATAAATATGAACTAGAACAAAAAAAGTATTTTCTTACTTAAGTTCTTTCTAACAGTAATACTGAAATAAAGCAAATCAGTGCATTTTACTGAACAAGTAAATGATCATCAGTAGGGATAGTAGAGAAGTCATCCATTTATGTTCATATTTTGAATGTGTTGCCATTTTATAAGATAAATTTTATAATTTAATTAATTTAAAAGGCAAAGAAAAAAACTTGAAATAATGCATACCGCTTTCATCACTGGCTGGGTGCTGGTGTCTTCCTTTGTCAGGGATAGGTGTGATTAACTCCAGGGTACAGGACTTTGACCAAAGTCAGCCTCTGAGTTTGTGAGACATGGTATTGCAACTAAAGAAGGAAAACAAAGTAAAAAAAATTACCTCAACTTAATATTTTTTATTAGATTGCCTGTCAGTTTGCCAACATTAGCCAGATACCAAATTAAAATTAGTGTACAATACCTTATGATCTCGTGTTAGTGCTTTTTCTTTTGCGATATGCATTCTCACTAAATCATAGAATGGTTTGGGCTGGAAGGCGCCTCTAAAGATCATCCAGTTGCAACCCCCTTGCCATGAACAGGGACATTTTTCACTACATAGGATTGCTCCAAAGCCCCATCCAGCCTAACTCTAAGCACTTCCAGTGATGGGGTATCCATAACTTCTCTGGGCAAATTACAGTCTTTATACAGATTTCTTAGTTCCACAGAATTTTGACAGTGAAACCAGGATGGGAAGTTCCTGAACTAATTTACTAAATATACAAACTGCAGAATCTTTTTAAATTCAACAGATGAATCAATTTTTTCCTGATAAAAATACAAATCTTGAACAAGGCACTGAGCAGCAATTAGAAGATTAAAAGATCAGTGCTAAAGAGCTGATTAGGAAACCACAACCTACAGAAAACACCACCCTTAGATGGCCAGAGCACATTAAAACCAGAATTCATTCTTTCCCAATGAACTGAACCTTCATGGTGCTTTCCACATGTCACAAATGATCTTTAAATTTTGGAAGAACCTGAACGTGAGGAAACCATGATTTCTGAATCTGGCAGAGTTGCAGTTCAGCAATTATGGACTAGATTTAGTTTTAAAATAACCCAAATTTTTAGTCATTAATTACTTCAGTAAGGTCCGATAGTTTCTGCTGTTTGCTTACTATTCCAAATTTTTGTTTTGTGTAACTTCCATATTGTTCTTGGCATACTGTAAAAACTTTAGCTAAGCAGCCTGTGGGAGGAGCATTAATTTCAAAGCACTATGCAAATATTGTGAAAACTTTTTGCACGTTTAGAAACTGCATATCACAGCCTATCGAAGTTGACTGAATTTGTAACAAATCTGAGAATAGACCTGTTCTTTCTACTGGTAAAACTTGATTTGGGGGTTATGCTGTCTTTTTTTCCTCATGGAAATTGCACAGTCCTTTCACAGTTTTGGGGTTTTTTTTTTTCATGCCATGAAACACATGGCATATGTATTACATGAGAGTAATCACTAGTGATTTAATGTAATTTACAAAAAGGTTTCCATTTATTATCAACATGTGTACAGGCTGAGTCTACGTAATTTTGAAGTTCCTTCTGATAGGAAAGCAAGACAAGTCAAGTCAGCTCTACAGAGCTCCGCTCCTGACTCAGCAACCAAGTCCCAGAATCTTGTGCAGCCTGCAATCTAATAAAATGCTGAAGTGGGAATAATGTATAGCAAGGCATAGCTTTTTAGCTGAAGATTGATTTTACTGTTGAAGGAACATTCTGCAACAGTGAAAGGAAAGACACATACTAAAGGGTTTCCTGAAGCTTACGTTTGTGTGTTTTTGTATCTGGAAAGAATGAAACAACTTCCATGTATGTTAGGAGAGTGGTGTGTTATAAATTCAGGTAATACTGAGTCATCTAATTATTTTGACACATTTTAACTTGGCTCTGGGTATGGCTTACTTCTAGGTGACTTAGGTAGTTCTTTCTAGATAAAATATACATTGTATTCCCATTTATGACACTACCTGAAAGTCACCATGTCCTGAGTAGTTTTATTGTGTGTTAAACTGTCTGATTAAACTTAGATTTTCTGCAGAAATTTTTCCCCTAATGTTTTAATAACTAAATATATCACTGTCACTTAATTTTGCAGCCTTTCTTTTTCTTGCACGAAACATCAAGGTTTTGGATCTTAAATCATTTAGAGTAGCATTGTCAGATTGCTGAAATAGCAAAAAAAGAAGCATTGTAGCACAGTATTTGGCTAAAACTGTCAACTTTAATCAAAAATCTTTTTTTTTTGCTGTAATCAAATAAACACATAAGCAAAAATCATTCAGTAAAAGTTTATGCAAGTGCTTTTGGTAGAAGCTTGAATAGAAATAGAGTCCAAGTCTAATATGTTTACTGGAATGGATCACACTGGTACAAGCCTGCTGTACAATTCTGATAACAAGGGACCTGACTATAAAGGAACTTTACATTGTATCAGATACTTTTTTTTTATTCATGTCTGATTTTCTAAAGGTATTCTTTGTATTTTCTGTCTTCTGCTTTTTTTATTTGGTGAGGTTACTGCTAAAAACGTGAGCTACTGCCAGTACTTAAATCACGTACCTTTTAAATGGTCCTTTTCTTGTTCACTTTGTGTTGTCTGAAGAACTTTGTTCAGAAGTGAAAGTGCAGTTATAATTGCTTCATGTACCAGAATCTCAGGAGTAATGCCAGAAAAGTTTATAATGTTTTTAGCTACCAGGAACCTCCCTATTGATTGACTCACCTATTTGACCCTTAAGGAAGAAATTGGAAGGTATTGGTCCAAAGAAACAGAAAATATTTACTGGGAGAGCTTTTTCATAGTGCAGCTGTAACTCAGTGATAAAGAAGCTCCAAAAAAAGAGGGTTTTGTCACTGCTGATGTGATGTGTGATTTCTTTTCTACCTTAGTTAAGCTTAATGAGAAAGGAGTCAGCCTTCAGTCTATTCAAAGAGGAATGATTCTTTTGCCTTATTCAGTGTGAATCGTCCCCTCTAGGCCTTGTCAAAAATAGCCTTGCCAGTCACAGTAGCATCAACAGTGCAAAAATTTTAGCAGAATTTGAAAAAAAAAGCGCTTGCTGGCTTTGGTTAGAAATATAAATTCCATGGGTAGAAAAACTAAATTGGGAAACTTAAGGGCAGTTTTTACAATTTGTTCAGGATTTTTGTTTCTTAAATGTCTTGAGATTCTAGGGTGAAATTTCACAGCACAAACATATAAAGTAGAGCATGTGATACAGTCTGTGTAATTTTCTGATTATTCCTTTGTCCCTATAGGACACCTTCATTGTGGCAGGATTTAAGGTGGTAGAATCACCTACAGCAAGAGAGGATGGTAGACATGGTTGTCACCTGGAGGTGTCTGAAGAAGCTGGATCAACCATTTATTATGTACGTGGGTATCTAACTTTTTTTTCCCCAAAAAATACTAATATTAACATTTTGCTGTATAGTAGAAAAAACAGTAAATCTGTTAAAAACTAAAATGCTACAGATTATTTTACCTTGTTCATCAGGAAACAATCCAGACACCTTTGTATGTGTGTGGATGTGTGTATGTTTACATTCAATTTTGTAACAACACTAAACAAACTATTTCCCAGGTAAATTTCTACTTGATGAGTGCAGAAATTTGACTTTAGTTGGTTTTAGATAGATCCCTAGAACTTTTTAAACCACGGTCATGCATAACACATTTCAATAAGGTAGACATGGTAGGGGATACAAGAGGAGTTTTGGGTCTATAATTTTTAGTTTTCTCCAGTCTGTGATTTTGTACTGCTTTAACTCACGTCATTAGTCTTTGCTTTTGAAATACATGAATTCATAAATTCGAAATTTTTAAAAAAGAGAATTGCACCCTTTTTTCTTGAATAAAATATTATTCTCACACTAATGATGTTTTTTTTATCTGTGTTGTTGTTTTTTAATTAAAGTTTAAGAAAAAATTACTTTTTTTATTTCAGAAAGTCATTTTTATTTCAGAATTGACCTCTGTAGAAAATTAAAGCTTAGCACACAGCTCAGTGAGAAACTAAATGATTTAAAATGATAGTGCAGGCTGTTTCATTACATTATCTGTTGATAATGATGATATATAGGTAGAAACAGTATATTTCATTGAAGATACTAGATAGCAAAACTGTGCCTTGAGTTTGAACAGGTGTGTCTAGATTAAAAGCACCAAATTTTGGGACCATTCAATTCAGTATTGGCAAGACCCCAGGACGTACAGTCAAAGGACTATGTGCAGCGCGCTGAATGCCGGGGTTGTGCTGAGGAGGTGTCTGTCTTATCACTGGCAATAGAATGGAGCTTGCAGTGCTCAATTTACATTCCTGTTGGATGCTTAACATTAGTACAAATGATCAGACTTCTGTACTTTGCTTTCTCAATTACAACTTTTTACTCAACTCCTTAAAACAAAACAAAAAATGAAAGCAAAATTAGTTTTAGGAATGCTGCTGAGGGTGGACAGCAAAACCAGATCCCTTAGGAGGGATCTCCAGTGCTGAGGCAATGCACAGCTGAGACGTGGGGCCCTGTGTCTGGCAGGCAGGCTGTGGTGTATCATCAGGGTGGCAGCTGAGCCCTGTGTTTTTCGTAGAGAGTGGATATGTTTGGCTTTTTGTCAAACCACCAGAATTAGTTCTTTAAAAGACCTTTCACTGAACATAAATCTGACTTATAAGTATGACCCAAAACACATAGGAACTATCTTTAAATAAAATTTATTTCATTCTGGTGACTTTGCCTTGACCTTCTTTATTTTTTTTCCTCCCAGAGGAGAGTAACAAGTCACTGAGAGTAGATCTGCTCTAAGCACTGATGTGTATAAAACCTACCCCCATTTACATTTTACCTTAAGCAAGTACAGTTTTGAATTTGTGGCCTCCAACTTTCAAATGCTACTCTACTAATGTGACCCAAATCATATTCAACTCATTGTGTTTCTGCTTTAGAAAATGTATATATTATTTTGTCTGACCGTGATTGCAGTAAATACTTCTTTCTTTTCTTCTGTGGATAAACTTTTACCAGATTCACAGGTGATTCATATAGCAAAAATGTCTGTAAGGCTGTTTTGTACTTGCTTATAGTGTTATATTTGCTTTAGTATTATCAAATGTTGTTATATTTGCAGTGCCTTCAATTTTATAATCAGAAAGTTTACTATTTTTTTTCTCCACAGATTGACACTAAACCAAGAACAACTACTGCTTCAGAAACCGCATCTATAGTGAGTTTATATTTGGGATGTTTTTAAATCACACAAGACTAACGGCATGTAAATAAGAATGTGTGAAATTAATTTTTGTTCCTATATAATTTGCTTCCATACTGTTATCCCAGCAGTCATTTGTTTAGCTTTTAGTTTTGCAAATAATATACCTGGAACACAGAATAAAATACAAAAAGGTACTACATTTTCTGTATTTACAATATAGTTCCCGTCTTGATCTCCAAACAGTCCAAACAGTTTGTTTAGGAAATACAAACTAAAAAGGTAACTATTGTTCTAAATAAGATTGTATGCTTATGCTTAAAAAAAAGGGAAATATGAATCTTCCTTTGATTTAAAATCAGACTTCGGGTATTGGTCTTACCATTTGTTTTGATTACTTTTTGGAACAAGCTTTTAGGTGTATAAATTAAAATTCTAAAGGAAATAGTATATTAAAGGTATAGAAATTGCTTTATGAAATTTTATTTTTTTTTTATCATGATGTTCAAGATTCAGTGCCAGTCATGATACAACTTATTTTCAAGTTAATTTTATTAAGATTTGCATTTTTTCCTCTAGGGTAGTAATTGAAAATCACAGTTATCAATCAGTTTGACAGAACCGGTATTCTTTAAAAGAGTCTAACTAGCCTATATTACAACCTTAAGATGAGAGGAGAATAGTCCTTAAACAGTAGAAACTGGTCCTTAATTTCTTTGATCCTTCAACAATTGTGCTATTTTAATTGGAAGATGTGCACAATGGCTTTGAGAGTAACTCCCCCATGCCAGCCCGAGACAATGGTTCTGTGCAGTGACACTGCCAATAAGAAATACAAAATTAATTTATATCTGTGCTTTAAAAAGCCCTTTCTATGGACATGTTAAAATGAATCTGTAAAAAATTGTATCTCATTGTTCTTTATTATAGTGGCTTTTCCTTACCTGATTCATGTATTAAAACTTACTTGAACTTACTGATTGGCTTATTGCAAGGAAGATGCAATCACAAAAAGAAATTAAATATTTTGTGTGTTTTCTGAGTCTGAAGTGAATAAATATAAAAAATAAATAATCTTTCTTTTTAAGATTAAATAAATATGTCTGAGGATGAGTGGTGTTAAGGGACAAAGTTCTGTGTG
>JAWWEV010000043.1:20432656-20445115 GCA_035583235.1 Hafferia zeledoni
AAGGTGTTGAAAAGATAGATGTCACAGATCAGAAAATAATTGGTGTTTGATAATAGTGTAGCCCAGTAAAGGCTGAGAAGTAAGAATTCCAATTGTTTTACATTAAGTTACAACACAACAGATATTCCTAGATGTAAATGAGGAATAATAGTAAGTGAAAGTACCTTCAGGAGGAATGCAAAGCATTTAAACTGAAAACACAAAATTTGTTTTGACATCTAAATAGAAATGCAAATATTCATAAGATACTAAATTAAGTGTGTGCATGTTGGCTGTGAATATAGCAAATGTTTTAGCTACAGTTAATGCTTAAATATTAATGTAAATGCAATGATAACACATAGTCTTTATGCTTTTTCAAATAGAAGGATCAAACTGAAAAGT
The DNA here is from genome assembly GCA_035583235.1 of Hafferia zeledoni. Taxonomy (NCBI): domain Eukaryota; kingdom Metazoa; phylum Chordata; class Aves; order Passeriformes; family Thamnophilidae; genus Hafferia; species Hafferia zeledoni. The sequence continues at coordinate 20,433,041 of JAWWEV010000043.1, forward strand.
TTACAGAACATTTTATTTGTGTGTGAGATCTTACCATTGATACTTTTTCCTGCTTCATGTGCCATTAATCTGTAAAATGCTTCATTGTAAAGGTGTGAGTATAATATAGATCTGTACAGAGCAGAGAACAGTTATCTTGTATTTAATGTAAAAGATCGGTAGATCTTTTTTGCACAAGCTGCCAAACAACATGTCTGTCACTGTAATGAGCTTCTTGAAATCCGAATTTTGTGGTGGTGTCTGGTAACTGCTTTATCTGTGAACTGGAGGTGAACAGAGGTTCTTTCTCCTTGAAAAATACTGTGGATTTAAGACTCAGACTTACAGGCAAATAAACAAACAAATCCCACAAAATCTTTTAAAGGTTTTTTTTTTTCCTTTTTCACGCTGCTGACAACAAAAGTAGTAATAAGAGAATTAATCAAATGTAGAAAGTACTACTTTCACTTTTGAGTAAATCATGGAAGGTCACTTCTTAAAGGTTCATGTGGTCAAGATTTGTCATTTGTCCGGCTACTTTAACAAGACTTTGAGGAACAGAGGACTTTGAACATCTTAATTAGACAAGCACTTGTTGCTGGAAATCTTTAGGACAGCCATTCTTTCCAGATATATAAAAACAATGAAGTTAAATGCACCAGCTTTCAAAGTAGCATGTCTCTGAAACAGCTAGGACAGATTTTTGCAACTGAGTTACTTGTCAGGTTAACCACCTCAATTTCCTAAGTAGCAGAAATGTAATAGGGAAAATGATTGTTTATTTAACAAGTAACCCTTGCCTAGATGTCATTAATAACATCCTAATATATTTTCTCTGTATATTTTCAGATGGTTTTGTTAAAAGAACCCAACACAGCAATGTTGGTGGAGAACAGGGACACAATTTGAGGTTTCTTATTTATGAGTACAGTTGTGCTTCATTTGAAAATTTATAATGAAAATCTCTAAAAGAGTTCTGATGGATTTGAGTTTTTGAGTAAAAACATTCACTAATCAGTTAAATATTTCCATGTTGGTTTTTGATTTTTTTTTTTTTCCCCCACAATTCCGAGTGATGTCTCCTTGAGGAGGCTGCAAAGTGTTCAGTGGTTGTTCTGAACTGCTGAACAAAACATTCATATTTCATATTATTTAAAGTCAGGACCTAGAAGCTTGTCAATCAACATTCTTCATGCAGATAACCTTGTACCGATCACCTAATTGTTGCGGGGTTTTTATGAGGTGAAATAAAAACTAATTAACAAGTTAAAGCAATTGTATTCTTAAAAAACAAAAAGGACTAGTCTGAAAGGATATAAAAAGCATGTAAGACAGATGCATCACTGTACTTTCATTTAAAGCAAACATCACTTATCTCCTTGTTTTCATAAAAAACAATTCTGCGGTGCTACAAGCATCCTTATGCATAGCTGTCTTAGCTGGTGGGCCCTCCCATGATGATAAGCCTGAGTGAGAATACCACTTCATTAATTAAGTATATTAAAAAAATAGATGCAGTTTGGAGTTCTCTGTAGTGTCAGCTGAAATCCAGTTCTTTTACTGAGTCAATCTAGTAAGAAAGTAAAAAGCTTTCTTTTATAGTATATAAATTTACTGAACTGTGCATTTGTTGTGTCATATTTTTAAGACAGATTATTACAGGTAAAATTTATTGGTGGCAAAATTTCCTTTTTAAAGTTAATCGGTGGAGTAAATTTCTCTAGTAAAGGAAAATTGACTCCAATACTTAAACTTCCGTTATTTGTTTATTTATTGGCTTGGTAACTAAGGGATTTTGCTTTGTTGGAAGGTGTATTGAGAAAGATCAGAAGTTTGACCAATGGCATTTATTATATTATTTTCTTTAACATGGGGATATTATTTAAATTCAGCAATTCTGTTTAGAGTTTGAATCACTTTATCAGAAAAATGAATTCAATCACTGAATTGTAATGATGCTGTGGAAAGCAGAAAATAATTTTCACATTTCATCTGGAGAAGAAAAGGCAGGTGGCTTTTTACTTTTAACCTTCAAAAAGGACTTGCTGGATGAAGATGTCATTAAAAGAAAATCAGTCTTTATGCTTTGTTCTCAAAGACCTCTCCTGTAATTAGGTTTATTGTAGAAGTCGTGTTTTGAGGTGATAGTTTGGAATAGAAGACTAAAGTCACAGAGACAGAGAACCTCTATTATGTAGATGATGTTCCCTAGCTATATAAAGTGAATGTAATATTTTATACTGCTTTGACTGGGATGATTGCATGAGTATGCTAATTGCGCAGAAAATTGAGGCCATATGTTAACTTCTGCTGTTAAATAGGCAGGTGCACATGTATGAAGCTGATGAAGTTGTATAATCATGGCATCAAAGAGTAACCACAATTTTAATGTGGAGTATTTTTGTTATTGCACTCTTGATTGCAGTGTTGGGTTATCTCAATGTGCTGTAGCATGTTATTCGGTATCCTCAAAAGATTGTAAATCTATGAACCATAGGTTTTTCTTCTTAATTGCTCATTTTGCTTGTATCTGCATCTGACCTGTTTAGTTAACCTCTAGAATTCGTACCCAAAGATATATAACAATGCATCTTTGCACTACAGTAGTAAATACTTGCAGTTTTGTCAACCTGAAACTTTATTCATTACATTCCTAGCACAGAATGTCAAAATAGGTTCTATGTGACACTGAACCATGCACCTTTGGTGGGAGTGTGCAAAGGAATGACGCTTAGCAACTTCTGAGTGCAACAGATAATAATTTCAGGGCGGTCCTGTGGTGTAAAGGAGAGCACTCTGGACTCTTAATCCCAAGGACCTGAGTTTGAGTCTCAGTGAGGACCGTCCCCTGGCAGTTCAAGCCTCCCTGCCATCCCATCCCGTCACATCTCGGGTGCTCAGCAGGGTCAGCCCTGGTTAGTACCAGGTGCTGTGACAGTCCCAAGGACTTCACTGTCACTGTCCAAGCTCGCTCGGCCGTGGCAAATGGACCCTTAGGACTTGAACGGTGGGGCCACTTCTGCACACGCTGTGCCTCACCTAAAAAAATCCACTGTGCAGGCTGGAAGGGCACACCCATGTGGGAAGAGCCCTGCCCAAATCTTTGTTTGCGAAATCTGACCATACATACATACATATCATTATTGAATGTGTATGAAAATCTCGGGGAGTCAGAAGATTAGTAGTTTTATAGAAATACTGGAGGGTTTTATATATGTGGAAAAGTAAGTTTTATGTCTTGGTAAGACTTCACTGGATTTCTTTCAACGCTTCATTCAACACATTAGGGTTAAACTTTTAAGTTTAAATGATAGTAAAATTTAAGGCTGTATTTCTTTTGAAGGCATAGGTAGTGCATATATAAGCAAGTATTTTAATCCAGTCTAACATATCTGGCTTCAAGTCTGGGGTGTCTGTTCACAGAGTTTACATATGACAATGGTATCCCTTTGACTGCTTTGCTGTAGCTTTTTTATATAAGGCAGATGGACAATTTTAGTGGGCTGACAGCATTCTCTTTCAAAGCTGTTTAGCAACAACTTACGTGTCTGCATCTAAAATGCATAACGGAGCTTTTACTAACTTTGTTTTACTACTATGACCCTTTCATTCAGTTCCCAGATATGTAAACTCTAGTTTATTGTCATTATCACTAACTGCCTCATGGAATTATAGCTAAAGGAAGTTGGGGTTATTGATCATTTGGCTTTTTTCTTTTCTGTTTGGGTTTTTTTATTTTTGGGAGATGAAGAGATGTCTGACAGGACAAAACAGATTTGTATTGGGGAATTTAATTCATTGCCAGTTAACATAAATATTTGATAACTTACCGAGAAATGAGGAAGATAAACATTTGAACACTTAGGAAAACACCTTTCTTCCACCTTTCTCAGGTTCAGCTTCACTTCACCTTCCTTGCCCCTCCTAGTCTACTGCCCTTGCTCTGGTTGCAGATTACCCCATGTCTCTTGGAAACACAGTGGGTGGTGCTGGAGCTTGTGGCTTGTCAGTGTGTACCATTCCTCAGGCAGCTGAACCAGCCCCATGTTGCAAAAGAGCAAGTGTGCTTTGGCTCTGCTTTACATTTGTAAGGTTCTTCTATAAGCCGAAATGGAAAATACAGGTTTAATTTATGTCATCTTCAAATATTCTCTGTTCTGGGCTGGTTTGCATTGTTATATTTGTATCTTCTTTTGATTTTACTTTTTAGGTCCTTAATAGAAGTGAAATTCTATGAAGTTTAACTTCAAAAGGGCTTATTTCAGATTTTTACTCTATTTCTAGCGACTGCTGTGTAACTGGATTCTTGCAGTGTGTATATATATATATATCTCCTGCATATTTTGTTGAAGTGAAGGTTATGTAATTTATGTTTTAATTTGCTTTTAGAACTTGTAGAACTCATTACCTTTTCAGAAGGCAGTGCAAAAATAAATCTTAGAAAAGGACTTCATAAGATTGTACATACACTCCTCATTTTATGGCAAAAGTAATTGAAACTTGATAGAATAGCATGCCTGTTGCAGACAGAAGAAAAAGTTTTGTATGTTCCTGATTGACAGACCTGTGCTTAATCACACATTTCACTTTCAGTTATTTGAGCTAATTATTGGCAAGTAGGCCACACTTCAATTGTTATGGTACTGTAAAAAAATTAACTTCAGAAAAGTTACAAAGAACATAGCAGAAAAAAATCAGCCATATGGATCTTCATCCCAGATTTAATATCTGTGTATTAATAATTTCATAATGCCTATTATTGATTCAGACACTTTTATATTTTACAGATTATTGCTCAGTTGTAACACTTGTGGACCCATCAAATGTGAAGTTAACATGCACTCTTTTTAATGGAAATCTAGATTCTCTACCAAAAATTTACAAAATTGGAGATATTGTTCGATTTCATAGAATAAAGGTATGTACTAGATGAGGGGGATATATACTTGCTTTTCTGCAATGAGAGTACCTTAGGAATAATTTAATTATGTGTGTACTGAAATTAACACTTGAAGACATTGAATAAAGCGGGTAATTGACTATGGTTATGGTATGGACCAAAACTGAAGGTAAACAATGAAATTTTTTCAACAGTGTTTACTGAACTACTTGAAAAAAGTCATGTGATAGTACTTCTAAATGAATAGGGTTTAACTGACATCCATGTGCACAATTTATTCCTCTTCAAACTAGTAGGATTGAGGAGTTTATTTAGGGCCTCTGTTGTGGAGCAGTTTAAGTCAGCTGAAGAGTTACTCCAGTAAAGTGAATCTATCTGGCATTGTTAGTGTGCAGAATGCTGGAGCTACTGCTTCAATATTTTCCTGCCTTACACCCTATTATTCTGTATCAAAGATCATACAGGAAACAGTGTTTTATTAGCTTTGGTACTGCTGCTGGATATTTTTCTTATGCCTGCTGCATCTGTATAAGGAAGAGGAACCACACTACAGGGACTGAATAGAAGTCTTACAATGCTGGACCATACTTAAAGAAAGGTGCAGAATAGGACCAAAGGCATGATTTTATCATGTTGCATATTAATATGCAACATAACCATACATAACTATATATTTTTGTGTAAAATAATTATGGCAGAAATGAATAAATGTCACGAAAGGGGCCAGTGGAAAAAAAATAGTTTGCATATTTGAACACTCTTGAGTGATCTAGGAAATTTAAGATTGTACAAAAGGATGCTAGAAGAGATAAAGATGTAGTACTAAGCATGTACATTTTGATATGCTGTAGCAGGAGAACAAAGAAGAAAACCCCATGACAATGAAACGTAAAAAGTGGTAAGATTTACCCAATGTTTCAGTTTTAGACCACTGAGATTGTTAAAAAAGAACTTGTTAAGATTCAGAAACAGTCTTCAGTTATTCACATATATAATAAATATTTACAGTTGAGAGATAAATTAGCTAACTTATTCCAGGTTAGTATAAAGCTTCCTTAAGTTCATCTGTATGTATCAGTACAGTGGAATGAGATTGTATTTAGATTTTGAAGCCTTTGTTGCTAATCACTACTTTAGATACGTTGTTAGTCTTGGAAGTTAGTTTAACTTCAGATCAGAAAGTCTTATGCTAAATTTTAATATTTTCTCTGAATCCATCAAGGTGAATGTTACACAGATACACTCATTTCTGAAATTCAGTGGAGATAAAACTTGTTTACTGCTTCTTAAAACAGTACATATCTTGTAATACGTATGTGAAAATTGAGAAAGTAGAAAAGAGTCTGGTCAAAAAAAAAGAATTTAAAAGTTACTGCATGTCTGTGGTTGGTTAACAGTGGATTTTTTTTGAGGTATAGGAAGTACATGTTAAAAAAACAGACAAGACCACTGTAAGGGAGTTATGTATGCACCCTCCTTTATGCAAACATCATATTGTCTTAGTTCCAGTATTTCTTTTTAGCACAAGCTTACTAAGGAAGCCAACTGATATAGCACATGTGAGGAACCTCGCCATTCTGATTTGGCATCAGTTTTTTGAGATCATTCTAGAATCTTTGTCACTTGGTACTTTTTCATTCTCCAATATGATGTTCCAGTATTTAGAGTCTATTAATTCCTTCCCCATGTACACTTTTTTTTCATCACAGTTGAGCTATTGTACATGGCTTCCAGTCCTAACAGACCTCCAGCTGCTCACAATCCATATTTCTTCAGATGCATAAGCTGACAGCTTGTTTGATTACTTTCTAAGTTAGAATGGTCTAATCACTAAATTGCCTTTTTCCAAAAGGGAGTGTTTTGAAACAAGTACTTTGGAAGTTTTCATATTTGATCTGAGCAGGTAGAAATCTGACACAAAAGCCTGGTGCCAACTGCTGGTAATGAACTGGAAGGGGGAGGACCTTTCTCTCAATCACAACAAGCTTTGTAGATGTGATTCCTGTGCAATAGTTTTCTATTAAAAAAAGAAATGAACTCTAATTGGAGTTCTAACTACACTTTCTGCAGTTCCTCCTTCATTCTCCTCTGCTTTTGTATTCAGGTCTTAATCACCTTCTGTTCTCAGGAGTAGCAGAGGCTGTCTGTCAGAGCTGTGCTTACCAGTGAGGACATAGATATACATAGTCCTTATAGTACGTGTTCACATTTTACCTGCCCCAGATATGCTTTTGATGAGGGACGTCCAAGAAGCTGACGTTGATAGAGAACACATTTTAAAAATTACTGCTCCCAGTTACACTCTCAGCCACTAATGGATAACTTCTCCTCATAGTAACAGAAGTGTTGGCAAAGTCCAATGGTCAGAGCTAATAAGAATTTAATGGAGAGGATTCTGTTGTGATTACTCTGGATAGAGAACAATTTTATTTGCTTAGTATTTGCTGCAGAGAAGGAAAATTTTAAATGTCTTAGTAAGAGAACTGAAAGACAATGTGTTAATTACATTTCTGTTGTTATTTCTTGAAATACATTTTTATGCATTTCATCTTACAATGATTTCTCATGAAGAATAAAATTTAATGATTTGCATTACTGTACTTGGGCCTTCAAATCTCTTCAGAGATTGTGGGGAGTGGGGATGGGACGTATCCCCTCGCACCCCCAATATAAAAACCAGGCCTGTGATCTATTTGTCTAGTCTCCTTTTATGTTCATGGCAAAAGAGGAGTTTTCTTAGGTGGATTTTTTCTGGAACATTTTTTTTTCATGGTTCACTGTGGATGCTCTTAGTGTCTTAGAGCTAATCCTAAGGATTGCACTGATAAAGAGAGGGAAGAGGGACTCCAGTGGAGTGAATTGGTATTTGATTTCCATATTAATGTTTGAGAATTGGAGAAAAATGAAGTGCATTCATATTTATGTGTTCCTTTTGTTCAGCGTACTCTAGTTGTTTAAATACAGTCACTGTCCAGCATGTGTTCTGGCGCATCTTTTTCCTGAAGATGCAGCATTGCGGAGCTTGGAGAACTTGGAAAATGAAGACAGAGGGAGTGACCTCTCATAAACTTGGCATAATAAAATCTCTGTACTAATTGCAAAGCCTTAATTCTTTTTGTCACAGTAGTCTTGATACTATTCTCTTCTCTTACTCTTGTGCCTTAATTTCTTCTGTACATAGGCTCCAGTTTTTGTAACAAATGAAGTAGAAGTCTTAAAAGTTGTTCACGTCCTTGTTATACAGCACTATGTTATCACCACTACACTTCTCAAGTTGTGCACTAAGTAGGAAGATGTTCTGTAGAAAAATAGGCTAATGAGGGCACTGAAATGCAGTATCATAACATAAATGCACTGTGATCTGAACTGAGTTTGCACAGACTGTAACTGTGTCATCTACTAACTGTTGAATAATTGTGGATTATAATCCTATTGTTTTAGCTTTATGGTCAGATCGCAGAATCAGAGAATCATTAAGGTTGGAAATTACCTCCAAGATCATCAAGTCCAACCTTGGACCAAATACCACCATGCCCATGCCCGTCCTAGATCTTTAGAATAAAAAAATGGAGAAAAACGGGAAAAACAAATTCCTTGCATGTTATGAATTGCATATTTGTCTGATTCAAACTTGTTAGATTTACAATATAAATGCATTGCCTCTTCAAGCAAAAGGATTTCATAGCCACATTATAGATGTTTATTCCTTCCATAGGTCAGTAGGTTGACAAGGGTAAGATATGTTTTACTAGTGAGCCTCTAAGTTCTTTACCTGTCCACAGAGAAGTGGGAATCTGAATATCAATGTTATGGAGTGCAGATTTGTAACAGCATAGAACTATCATGCTCCCTTTTTTGTTATCCTTACTATTTCTGTTCTGTCTCTCTTCTTGTGATCTCTCTCCTAAACCTCATAATACTTGACATAGCATTTGTTCCACTATGTTACCTGCTTTGATCTTTGAGCCAGTCTGTTGTTATTTCCAGGAGCAGTCTTACTTCTGTACTTGGCTAGCAGTTTCCTTGTCTCTGTGTATTCCCTTGCTTAGTTTAATCCAATTTGTTCAATGAAAGTTGATTTCTTTTCCTTCTTTCTACTTGATGGAATATGAAAGGCATTGAGAGAAAGACACAGCAGAAGTGTCTGCTCACTTCTTATTCCTGGCCAACTCTGGCCATAGCTGTCAGGCTGATAAGGATGAGAGGTGAAGATCTGGAGCTTAGATGTATAACATCCTGAATGAATATTCAACTTTTGCAGAATTTAGTTCCCAGACTCCTAATGTCTTCTAAGTAATTGTGGTCCAAATATATAAACTTGGCCAAAGTTAGGTTTGAAGCTTTCTGCTAAAAAGGATGTCAAAGAATGTCTTGTCTGTTGCACTGCAATGCTATTTTCAAGTTCTTGCTCTGAAGAGTGGAAGGAATTAATTATTTTTTAGTAAACAGTTAATAAGATTCTTTTTAATAGAGAGGAAACAACATTTTTCCCAGACATGCCATTATTACTATTGCTTTTGGCTTCCCTTCAAAAATTCTGTAAGGCATACAACTCACTTTGAATGGAATTTAAATTAAAAACAAGTATTTTCACTGTAGTAAATAATGTCAGGAAATACTGACTGTAGACAGTGATAGTTTCTCTGAAATTTGCACATATGTTTTCTGATATTTTCATATCAGTACTTTTAGTCAAGTTACCTGCTCATGTCTTAAATATAAAAAATATTCCATAATAGTAATTTTTTACTTTACTAGAATTTTCTTAAATGCACTATGCTATTTTCTCAGAGGAGTATTTCTAAAGCTGTATCACAATGTCTGCTGTTTTCTGAAATTATTATCAAAACAGTAATTATTTCAGCTAGCTTAAATATATATGCTTTTTGCTTACAGGTTTTTCCCACAAAATAGTTGTGTGTTCAGGTGAACTGAATTGGTAAATGAAATCTACAATGTGTTGCTCATTTTCTTCTTTAATTTGTATTTCAATTGCTGCAGATATTTCTGATAATCTTATTTTGCAGACAGCAATTCTGAGAAATGCTAGAGAATAAGCTATAATTTGTGGTCCTAATATGTGTGTTTGTTATGTCTTCATAAAAATTCATTTTATTTCCATGTGACTGTCCTTGTTAACTTTCTTTTGCAGGATGCCCTGCAGATAGTTTTTGTAGTTCAGTTTTCTTGTTATATTTATACATATTTAGAATGGTTTAATTTAAATGGCTTCTCTGTTTCCTTATTACTTCTCTGTTCATACAGCTGGAGATACAAGTACACCAGGATTACATTATTACAATATAAGAAAATGTAATCAGTATACTGTACTAGGCAAACTTGTTTAGACTGCTTACTTAAGATGAGAAAACATTTACAAAAAGAAGAAATTTACCAAATGCATTTTGATGGAGTTTTTTTTTTATGGGAAATGTTTTGTCATACAAAAATCATCAGTAACCATCATTAAAAAATCCTTCTTAGTATCCAAAGATGTATATGCTGGGTTTTGATATTCTAAGATGACCTGTGACTTCAGTGGTTTCATAATAGTCCTTTGCTTCTACAATTTAACAGTCAGTTTTGATGGAAAACTACCTTGGAGATGCTATTTATATACTATTTGCTATCACACTGTTCCATTTAGTGAGATGAATAACACCAGCTTTGGTTAAAAAAGTCAGGTGTTTTAGGTTGCTGTAAATCTATTTATAAATATTTCAAGATTAGCTTTTTTTCAGTAACCATATTCAAGATACTGTTGTAGCCCATAGAAATCATTAGAGTTTCTTGTCCATACAGTTTGTTAAGGTGACATCTCACCTATTGTTCTTCAGTTTACAAAAACTATACCAAAGACTTCTGCAATATGTATTGGAATTTACTTGCTTGCTTAGAACAGGCTAAATCCATTTTATCTGCTCCATTTTTGTCTCAGAGGATATTTTTATTTAGCAACCATTATTTATTGAAATTATTTCAAATTCTCAAGGAATTTTTAAAGTGGTACCCATCTGCCCCACTACCCTGTTCCTACCCCATACACACTTCACCACCAAATTTTTAAAAAATAGCCCCAAGGCCTCTGGAAATGATACAAAGTCTGCTGAAGGGGAATTGTCATGTTCAAAAGTCCCAGATTGGTGCTTTTCCCTTAAGTTTAATTCAATTTCAAAATTGGGGAAAATAGAACACATTTACAGTATCATTGCTTAACTTGAGCTGAGTTCTACTTAAGAGTGGCACAATGGAACAACATTTTCCCATGGATTTTATTCATTTTACACTCCAGTGATACCTCATCAGTTTTGCAATGATTTGTTTTTAAAGGAGAAGTCTGGAGAATTTCTGTTGATCATCATCTGTTCTGTGGTTCTGGCATAAGTAATTTTCCAGCTATGAAACACTTCCTTCTGTGATCCATTCTGCATTTTCTTCTATCATTTATTCTGTTGTTCACTAAATTATATTGTTGAATTCTATTAATCTTTGAGAGTACTTGGTGGCTTCTCCACCTGCCTATGCCTAAGGATGTTTGGTTTTGCTTCAAGATCATCGGTAGTTTTCTCATCATCACAGCTAATTTTATTTCTTTTGCTATTTTATAATTGGCTTTCCCTACATTAAGGCTGATTTCATATTCACTAAATGGGAGTCCTATAGTAGATTGTCTCACAAATGCTGTATTCAGAAGTAATACCGCTTACTTAGTAAGCAGACATTAATTAAAAAGAGATGGATCTAAACAGCCGGTTGGAGATTCCTGGGTAATGAGTCATGCAGTCCTTTGGTATAGATCCAGAGATACAAAGTGCAGGAAGCAGTAAACTAGTCTAGATTGTTGAATGAATGCTTCAGACTTTAAACTCTGTGTTTTACATGGTAGCAGACACTCAGCTAAATCAACAGGATTCAGTGGCCCTGCCGTGTGCAGGGTAGTAGACATTGAGTAGTTGTGAAAGCTGTATTCATAATTCAAGGAATGAAAGCTGATCACTGTTTGCTTTATGGAAAAAAATTACCTCCTAGAACTGTGTTATGAGTTTAGCCAAGTGGGCCAAATTTAGGTTTTAAAGTTCAGACTAGGCCTCAAATTGTCAGCTGTCTTGAGCTGGGCTGAGCTAACAGCTGACTTCTTCTAGCCAATAATATTGTATTCCATACCATACTACATCATCTCAAAAGGAGTAAAATCC
>JAWWEV010000043.1:20445884-20501143 GCA_035583235.1 Hafferia zeledoni
TTTTTTTCCCTCTCCCCCTTCTTCCCTTTTCACTCTGTCTTGGACAGTTGGCGTTTTGCCAGCTCAACCCAAGACAAACTGATATTTTCTTTTTCAGTTCCATAATTTTGGGAAAAGGGGCTGTTATGAGAGGCAGAAAACAGGAATCCATAACTTTGCCATTGCTCTGCTGTGTAAAAATTAATTTCTCTTGTGCCTCAGTTTCCTCATCTGTAAAAGTAATCCTGATGTGTTCCTCACACAAATATTTTGACTTGTGTGAATAAAATACTCTGTGATGATGCTGTATACTTACAGGTAGGTGTTAGTCTGCCTCTTCAAAATTTTTTTGTGTAAGATTATATTTTCTGCTTACTCATTTTGTTTTCTTATGCTAATGTTATTTTTTTTATTTGTTTTTATTTTGACTCTGTTCTTGCAGTAGGACCAGGAACAAAAATGATAGATGGTCCGTTCTTCTTTCTGCAGAAATTTGTTTGTATTTCCATGCAGTGCAAATGTTTTTTTCATTGATATTTTGCTGCAGATCAGGCTATACAATGGACAGATGCAGGGAATTGCCAGTGCGGGATTTGCATCCTTGACATTTGATGGAACTATAGGAGCACCAGTAGTTCCTCGAACTTCTAGCAGAGCGTACACTTTCACGGATGAAGAGTGTAAAACAATAGAAGAATTACGTGTTTGGGCAGCCAGTAATGTTTCCGTCTCTGGACCAGCAGTAAAATTGTCTAGTGTTCAGCCAATGCTGTTCTTTGATCTCACTTGCCAGTTGGTAGGAAAAGCAAAAGTGGATGGATCTTCCTTTCTTCTAAAGGTAGACTTATTTTTTCAAATATTTTGTTAGATTTATGTATTAAGGTGATGTGATACATTTTTTGACACAGCAGACATACTAATTGAGACACTGAGAGTAGCTCAGTAAGTTAGAGCATGGTGCTAATAACACTAAGGTTGTGTGTTCGATCCCTGTACAGGCCATTCTCTTAAGACTTGGATTCAGTGATCCTTGTAGGTCCCTTCCAACTCAGAATATTCTGTGAAATAATGTTATGTAGGTAAACATTTTCAATGTAAGCAAACTCATGATCCTTGGACATTTAATTCCTATGAAAACAAAACAGAAATCACAGTGCTCTCTGAAGTTGTTCACCTGATTTGGTTTTTTAGAGAGTAAGATGGCATTGTATGGATCATCATTTCACAGATGTTTTTAGATAAATATTGCAAGATTTCTTAGCCTTGAAAAATGTTTGTTCTAAACTTCATCCTTGTTTTTTAGTTGGCATTTACTGCTTGTTTTCTTACATCTGCTGGGTATGATTTCTGCAATAAGTAGCATTATCTAAAGAATGAAGGGCTTGTGTTATCTATCAGGATGGATTTTAGGTAGTTTCTCTTAGTTATAGATACGCCTTTCGGTCATCAGTACTCACCAAAAAATGCAAAGTGCCACACAACAGGAGAGTGATCCAAGAGTGAATCTTAACATTACCTAAATAAAAAGGAGGTCTCCATGATATTCCTGGGTTTAGCTCCAGATACCTCAGTCTGGTGTTATTCTGAAACTCCTCTGCTTTTATTTTTCTTTATTTTTAGATTGATTGTTAAAATGTGAATGATGATCAAGCCGTTATTTTCTACTTTATTACTTCATAAAATTATTTATTTGTTCTACTGTGTTAAAGTGTATTGTTTACAATTATTTTAGGCATAGCACTTGGCATTATTCCTTCATTAAAGCAGCAAAGATTTTTCTCATTCAGAACAATGTAGGCACTACACAGAAGCAAACCTTAAGTGCATGCTATAACATGCTCTGCAAGTGTTACAAACATTTCCATTTAATAGTCCGTTGTGAAAGACATGTCAAATGAGACCCAGTAAAATTTCAGAACTTTGTGGAATGTAATTAAGTTGTTAATTAATAAGTATATCTTCAGCAAGGTCAGAACCAAGTGCTTTCTTAAATAATTTGTATTTCTTTACATGCTTTTCTGTGTTGTAAGATCTGAACTTGATTTTCATCAGTTTTGTAAAGTAAAGGTAATGACTTGGAAAAGTCGGACTTAGGAAAGTAAAAGTTTGGAGTTAAATAATGATAGATTAATTTTTCTGATACATAATTCCTTTGACAGTATATATTTTTGAGCATTATAAAATATTAAATATTTAAATCTATACTAAAATACATTAGACAAGCTTAAAAATGCTACATTAGCATTGGCATGCTGTTGGTAATTTCCTCCATTTGTCAGCAATAGCAAAATCCATATCTTATGTCAAATATTGGTCATGATAGAAGAGAAACCTTTCTGAAAATTTGTAGACAGATTTCTGATTGTGTAGATTTGCTAAACAAAAAAGACAAACTAAACAACCAGTTCAATACTAGCTGAAATGGAGTGATCATTAAATATAATTTCATTGTATTATTTTGGTGAAGCATTTTATAATAATGATTTACATTTATCATGTTATTCCAAGTATATCAGTTATATTAATGCCTGACTATACTATGAAATACGATTATTTTAAGCATTGAGCACATGTAACAGGTGAGGATTGCTTCAATGACAACTAAAATGAATTTCAGCAATTTTGTACATGACTTAGAGCATGACATTTAAATTGCACTTGATAAATTAATTGCTACATGCACAGAAGCAGAGCTGGACATGGCATAAGGATGGTATCTCTGACTTGTTATTTTTTACCATTTTCTGAGAATGTTATTATTCAAACTGATGGAGACTAAAGAATTCACATGGAAATTATTTTGTCATTTATGCCTTTCATAAGAGTTTTCTTCCTTTCTGCCTGTAAGTTAAACTGTGTACATTAAGCTAAGTCATACAATGGGCATACTCTGCTGAAGAGAAAAGCAGATATCGCTATGTCTCTCCCTTTTCAGTGTTTTGCCAGCCACGGTGATCAAAGGTTATCATTAACTTAGCTCTAATCTGTTCATGACTAGTAACAGAACAATTTGTTGTTTCTTATGCAGAATTAATTTAACAAATGTTGAATTTTTGTCCAGTGTTTATTTTTAAACCAAGACAGTTTGAAACCAGTGTGTTTCATGTTTTCATCTATAATTTGAGTGAAGTGAAGCTGCCAAGATCCTGAGGTAGAAAGCTTGATTGGTTTTCATATTTGTGTAAGAAAAAAAAAAAAAAAAGAAACCAACTAGTTTTACAAAGACTTTTTTTTCTTGTAAAGAAAACTTACTGTCTTATAAACTCCTTCAAAAGGTGCCCTGGTGCTGGCCCTGTTAGTTACTCATGTGAAGGACAGTTTAAAGCTAAGTCACCACCCCTTTATCTGAAGAGGGTGCATACAGGTTATTTCAATCTGTCAGATCTGTCTCTCCATTGTAGAATTAAATTACCAAAGTGTCCCAAGAAAAGCCAGTTGAAAATAAATGGAAAACTTGATAAACCTAAGGTTCTATATTTGGTCAAAGTGATTAAATTAGTAATAGATATGCACTAAATCTGTTTCTCAAGCTCAGTTCTGGAAGAGATTTAATTCAAGCAATAAGCAACTTCTCTTTCAAAGGTGGTTTCAAGTATTCCGTAGTGCAGGATGAGAAGATAATAGGCTTTCTTTAATCTGTGGCAGCACATTCCACCTCATTATGTGGTCCTTCAGAATACACTCTTATTTGGCAACATTAATTTGATGTTGTGGATCATTTTCACTGTCAAAAGTTTTCCCTTTTATCTCTTCATTTTGGATGGGTATTCCAGCCATGAGTTATTTTCAGAGTATTTATGCATAGCTTTGCTGATTCTTAGATCTTTTCCTATGGGTCTGTTGATCCAAAGGAGTTAAGCATAAGGGGTAGAAGCCCTTTAAAAATTAGGCTCTGGTGTGTTTTTTTCATGCCCTCTGCAGCGCCTGACTCATGGGACAAAGTGCTTTAGTATCACAAACTCTGAAAATTAGCTTCTCTTGAACCTATATGCTTGAAATCCTATGAAATGCTGCATTTCAGAATAACAGTGCAAATGCTTCTAGATTTTTCTTTAACTATACCATTCAGACCATTATGCATGTGTTCTTTGAGAAGAGTATGTCTTCAGAAACTCAGGAAACCATCCAGACTGATTTTTCGGTTAAGTAGTAAGATTGTGATTCCAAAGTGCTAAGCCTTTTGGTGAACTTACTTTTTCACAATAACTTTGATAGCTCATAAATAATTCTATTGATACCTCAGTATTATCAGTACTTAAATCAATATATGCTGTGTACTCAGTCTTCACATACTGTAGCTGGGATGGTTAAAAAGCACCTATAGCAGGATTAAAATATTAAGTATAGACAGTTCTGCATTGCAGAAAGCTAGTAGTTGTAGCTGCTGGATAAACAGTTGAGGTTTTGCTAGAGCCGAATCTAAAGTGGTGTGAGCACATTAAAATAGTTCATTTGCCTTGCAGGTATGGGATGGCACAAAATGCCCCTACCCATCATGGAAGGTACCTGTGGAAGCAAAAGATCTGGAAGGAGAAAGAGTTCTTCTTCGTCAGCTGAGAAATCTAACAGTGGACATTCTAGTCTATGATAACCATGTACAGCTGGCAACATCACTTAAGGTAATGCACAACTTGGTATTTCTAACTCTCTTTCTGTGGCCTACTTTCTGCTTAGAAGTCACTTCACAGAATGTATCAATTGAATTCTGCTGTAATTAGTTTCATGTTCTCTTTATCTTTCATTGTATTTCCCATGCCTTTTATTTGAATGCAAAACTCCTTCAACATGTGTTAAACAGCCTCATTACCCGAAAATTACAATGAAAAAAATTCTTCCAATTAAGCAGTTCTTTCCAGACACTAATATAATATATAGTCTTGTGAAAATAATGAACTCAGAAAATGTATTCTGTGCTTTAGAATTATTTTTAAATGAAACAAAGTGAGGTTAAACTCACAGTCCCATTAAAGACCCTTAATTCAAAAGTCAATAGAAGATTTTCTGTTACGGACTTCTGCAGTTTGCTGTACAATCTTCATTTAGTGGGTCAGTAATGTTGATTATGCTTAGGCAGAGAAAACAACATAATTAAACATTTGATCTTCAGCAATGCTGCCATCTTGCTTCTGAATACAGGAAAATAGCAATTTCGTTTCATGCCTTTCTCTCTATACCCAAGATGGTTTTTTAGAAAATATTTACCAGAAAATAAAGATAAGTGGTAACCATTTCTTAGGCTGGGGCTATTGGCAGAAGTGAAATCAATTTGATAAAGTGACACTCATTCATAAGTAAATGACAGATAGCAAAATAAGTGTAAGGATTTGTGTAAAAATTCATAAGAAAACTGACAGAAGTATTTCATTACTTACAAGTTCTCTTCAAGAATTTTTCTCTTGCTAACTGGTGTAATCTATTGATAAATAACTAATGTTCCAGTGAAGCAATGTTTTGAAAATTAAGTGGAAGATATTTTATTATTAATAAAACCTATTTTCTGAAGTAGCTGATAATACTCCCTTTATTACTCTACTCCATTTATATTCAGGAATTCCTATTAAATATGTGGTACATGAGATGTCTTCATCAGCTCTCAATTTTTTACTTCCTATAGGCTTGCTCTCTTATTTCTAAAGCATTTGTACCTTTCCTGGATACTTCACTGTGTAGTAAAAGCTCTAATTTCAAAGAAAATTGTTAAGAAACCTCCTTTGACCTTCTGAACAATGTGGCCTGTTTTTCTCCTGGCTATGTCCAAAGTTGCAGTGATTTCAGTCATGACAGCTGTAGACATTTCAAGTTAGATCATTTTCGAACACCACTTTTTACGGCTGGGATTTACAGCTGGGATTTATGGTAGAAGTTAACAGCTAACAATTAAACTTCAGGAATATTTATTAATTTCAGGTTGTAACATGTGGAGTTAATTTTACTTCATGGAATAATATAAATATAATAAAATTTGAGAGGAACTGTCCCTAAAATGGAGGGGTTTTAAATACTAGTGGAAATCATGTCATATCATATCATAAGAAAGTTGTGCTGGTTTAAAGGTAAACCGGCAGGAGAAGCGAACCCAACACAAAACAGATTATAAGTCAGAGTTACAATTTAATAAAAATATTACAATAAATGCAATGATACAAAGAGAAATTAATTTTAACCCACAAACCCCAGAAGTATAACCCAGCACTCTGGGGCACAAATTGAATGGTGTTCATTATCCCCTGTGCTGAGACCCTCCGTGGTTCCCCTGAGTCTGAAGTAAAAGGAAGGGGAAAACCTGTTAGTGCAGATGATGTTGTTGCAGTCTGGTCGAGAGTAGTAGTTCCAGTCCTGTCAAGGTTCTGGTCCTCCTCTGGATCCAAGGAGTGGTCCCAGAAGTCTCCAAATCCCAAGATTGTATACCCTCTGGTTCACGTGGAAATGCCCAGTACCTCTCCCAGGGCAGGGAGTTCTACAATGGGTGATCTGACTGTGAGTCATGGGGTATTTTTGGAATCATTGATGGTCCATTAGCAGCCACACCCCCTCAGGCTGAGTGTGAAGGTACGAACGACTCCCTGGAGGGGAGTTATCACAGCTCTTGTCTCACAGGTTTCTTCAACACCCGGCTCACACCCTGAGGGGTCAGGTGTGCCCTGGGCAGCTGCTGCAAATGGTCCATTGTTAACAGTTCATGATAAATGACGTAGAGGGTGTACAATACACAGCTTTGGTCAGACCCACACAGTAGTAAACTGGTCCTGGCTGCTGAACAAGAACAAAAGTATAACTGAAATATTCACAACATTTTATTTAGTTCAGGGTCTTGTTATGCAAAGATTATTTTTAAAAATTGTCTCTGTAGAAGTATACAACTGGTGAGTGTTTAGTGTATCCACATGCACCTTCCCAAGTGTGATTAGATGTTTTGCCAGTTAATGGTTTCAGAAACAGCAAAATTACACTATTTTTCAGCCATCTCTTCTGCATTTGACAGTAGCTTAGAATTGCCTTTTTTAATGTAAATTGTTATGGAATTGTTAGGTTACACTCTCCCCTGTTGTCGTGTACTATTTGCAGTGATAGTTGCATCTCAGAAATGACATTTTATGTAGGAGCAATCCGTTTTACACAGCCTTGTTAACATGAAAGGCAGATTGAAAAAAAAACCCTGAAATATTTTAGAATTGTATCTGTAGGCACATGTTCACAGACAAGGAAGCTCTGAGTAAGCAATACATGCTAGAGAAAGTGGGTAATTATTGCAATGAATTTTTGGCAAATGCTGGAGCACAGAGTTAGGGATTTTGCTGCAAGAGTTTGTTAAAAACTTCTTTACATCATCTGTCCAGAGAACACTGAAGATTTGAGCACTTTATATCATTTTCTGAGACAGACAAATAATACTTAAAATTTTCAGTGGAGAGAACTTTAGTAACATTGAAGGTATGTTGTAGTTGATACTGTCAGTAGACTTTTTGTTACCTTTCCTACTGGCCTCTCTTTTCTACTGGATTGTGGCTTTCAGCATCTGGTGCCTTAACAGAACACAGAAAGAATTTTCAGAAATCTCATCTCTGAAGTAGATTATTTCCTGGGGCATAAAGACACAAGGAAGAACTACAACTGAGCAAACAAAATGGTGCTCACTGGTTTGGCTTTGAATTCCCTCTTCCTCTGGGTACCTGGGGTGATTGAGGCTTTCTCATTACTCTGGGAACCTCAGCAAACAACTAACTGACTGGAATACAGTAGCTCCCTATAGGTAGTAGTTTGTTATTCTTCAGCCGTTCTTATGACAGTTTTTCCATAAATTCTCAGGATCCACTGACTTTGCTGTAGGATTTGGGAGTAAGTCTGTGACGTGAGTTTCTCCATCTTAAGCATTTTGCTTAGATGGTAAGCATCAAGGTGAGTGAGCATCAGTGGTCAGGCAGTGCACAGTAGGGGTCCAGCTGCCCACAGCTGGTCAGAGATTTTCTTATGATCAGTAATTAATTGAATATGTGGTACTGTACCTTCCTTTTGTGGCTTGATAACCATCAGTTTTGTGTTCCCATGCATTTTCCAGACAGTGGAATTAAAACAATTAATCTTGAGCATACATACAAGTCCTAGTCTGTAGTTTCATAATGTTTGCTTTGTGTTAAGTATCTTTAGATACAGAACTTGTATTTTCAGCTGTTTCTCCCACCATATACAATATAATCTTTTTTGATAGTAATATGGACTAAGAAGTCTTGTTTTTCTAGTGCCAGAGTCACATTTTCAACTAGAAACTTAAATGTGTTATTACATGGCTATAATATGTAGCTTCAAATTTTCCAGACTTAGGTAGCATTCCTTTTACATGTCATTGATGTTCTCCCCACTTCTGTCTTTTCACTCGTTCAAAGGGGAAAAACTACAAGGCAACACCCTCTAATCCCACCCCTGAATCTTTCAAACTCTTAAATGGAATTAAGTTGGTATTTATTACTGCAAAGGACCATGCCCAAATGTGTGTATATGCTTCTTCTCATTTGCAAGAAGTTGTGCACCATTTACTCAGTAAAATTAGACTGCTGATTTGATAAAAATGATGACAAAGAAATCTCACTGAAAATAGTCAGCCATAAAAATAGGCATAAAAATTACTACAGATGAATTTGTTATGTGATTCCTGTAGATAAAGACAGCTTCTTGCCATGAGTGCCTTTCTGGTCAAACATGAGTATTTACCTGCCATGATTAATGGCTGTTCTGAATTCACCAGTGTGAATGTGAACACAACCCTATATGTTTTGAAATAACCATGAGAACTTCCTATGCTAAAGTTGTATTTAGTGGCCAGTTACAGGGAACTGCATATGTGACTTTTGCATTTTAATTCTCTTTACCCTTAATATGTACTTCTTAAATAGCCATATTTGAATTAGACTGCAAATAGAGTATTAGTATATTTTATATTACTGCAGGAAATGTTTTTATACTGCTTTAATTCATTTTAAATGAACTTGCTCTAATTTAAATAGGTAGTTCGTAAACAGAACTGCTGTGAAGTCAAGTAAGGAGCTGGTTTTGTACTAGATTTTAGTGATGGCTCTGTAAATCATGGTGTTTACTATAATTTAGATTATTATTTCTTCTCTGTCAAGTATATAAAGTGCTTGGTCTGCAGGCATTCTGTAAACAACAGAAATACAATAACATTTTTATCCATAACACATTTACTCGTTGCTGTTAACAGTAAGCAAGGCTGCCACCTGAAGGAATCCATGGCAGTGGCACCCTGTCCACACAGGCAGCTCTGGTTTGATATTCAGAACCTTACAGACTTTTTCAGTATTTGGCATTGCTGATTATAGTGCTTCTCTTTATTACAGTTCTAAGTGCTATTAAAATATATAAAATAATAGCAAAAGATCTAATAAATGCATATATATATATAAAGATTATTTTATAGTGATGTCAAATCTTGCAAAGTGTGTGTTGCACTAAAACATGTAATTAGTTGACTTTTACATGAATTTCAGCGCAAGAGTTTAGAAGGCAGATCCAATATTTTATATTCTTGGCTTCTGAACTCTCCTCTCCCATGTTTAATTTTTTTATGCTTTTACATAGAGAAAAGACTTAATCTTTTTCATACATTCTTTTAAAAGGAAAAGAAAATGTCAATGGTAATGAACTTTCTCCTACTTATATGCAAATTACTTGGGGGTGGGGGAAGTAGTTTGATACTGTCTAGTTGACATATGGTTATTTCATCAGCAGGATTAGATAAGAACTTTTAAAAATAAACTTTCTCCAAAGGTATTTGTCATAGTCATTACATTAGTTTTATAATATGAGTGCCCCTTGCATTTTTTGGATATTTAACGTAATCAAGTGAAATCAGCATCTGGAAAGGAAAAATACCCCACACTTCTGGATTAGCCTTTTAACTGCCATCTAAATGCACAAGCTGTCCTGGTGATGTTTTGAATGAACAAAATGAGCAGCCCCCTAATGGTGCAGATCAGTTAAAACTCTGGGAAGAGCTCCATGCCAGAAGCAAAATAAGTGCAGGCTGAAGTGCACTTTTTACGTCCCTGCTGCCTGAATTGGAAAATATGTTGCCTTTTATGTGTGTGATTATTGTTTAAAAGAGCAGTTTGATACCAGCATTATGTAGTCATAATTTATTCCTTAATACAGAGGAGTGATTCTAGACACAGGTTGTTGCTCCATCTGCTTTTATACATACAAGCATAGATTTATAAGTGTTCTAAGACCTGGCCAATCCAATCTAATAAGAACTTTTTAGGTTTCCACTGGGTAAAGTTAAAGCTGAAATAAGACCTTACAGACTTGACTGCTGTAATATTAATTTTAATTGAAATAAATTTAAAATAATTTCTCATTTATGTAGGGATATTTTAAAAGATACTTAGAATGAGTATAAATCCAAGTTGTTGAATGTGTGTAGCTTGCCAGTTACCAGCTGGCACTTAGGCTACATATTAAAAAATTTTTAGTAACTATATAGTAAAGTCTCTGTATTATCTACCTTTAGAACCTTGAGTTTGGTTTGGTTGGTTCTGTGTTGATGGTTTTGGGGGAGAGATAATGGGAGTGGTATTTTGAAATAAAAGCAGAGTTACAAGGATGCGTTCAATATTCAGCACTCCATAACTTCTTCTTTGATAGTACTTGTACAAGGTAGCCTAAATCCATTTGTGTAACTTGACAAAACTGTTTCAGAAAACACAAAATAATTCTAAGCAAAACAAGAAGCATAATCTCCATGTACCTGAGAAGCAGATCTAACAGAATTAGGACAAGTGCCAAGATCTTTCAATTTCTAACATGTGTTGTCTTTTGTCCTGGTGCTAAAAAAATGCTATCTGTAATGAAAGAGGAAGATGTGATAAAGAAATCTGAGTAAGCAGATGTGTTTATACGTACACCTAAGGAGATAAAAAGCCATGCACAATGATGGACATGAAGTCAATTGCTGAATGTGGCCATACACAGATAAATCACAGGACATCAGTCCGGAGAACCGTGCTGGGAAAATAGAAGGGAAATTGTGTCCTCAGAAAAGAAATGTATAGACTCATTTGACCTATCTTCCGAAGTTTGTTTGAGAATTAGATTTATTAAGAAGGCTTATGCTGGCTCTGAATCACCCTTTGCTGTCAGTAATGTTGTATGATAAAGCAAAATAAACAGGTCACACAGAGAGATTTTACAGTCTCCATACTTGAAAATATTCAAACCCCATCTGGAGACAACCCTAAGAAACCTGATCTAGTTGATTCTGCCCTGCGCACAGGGGTTGAATGAGGCAATCTCTAGAGGCCTCTGACTACTTTAGCTGTTACGTGATTGAGTTAAAACAGGGAAGAAGCCTAGAATTTTCCATGAAAATAACTAACCTTGTGCTATCAAAGTTGTTTTCCTTTTCTTTCAGATTGGAAGTTTTCTGAGAATTTACAGCATTCATGCGAAACAAGGAAATGCTGATAACGAAGCTGTCTCACATATAGAATTTCACCTTCATGGTGGCACCTGTTACGGTCGAGGAATAGGAGTCTTGCCAGAAAATAACCTAGATGTTAAGGAACTAAAAGCGTAAGTTAAGTTCTATATGTAGGTGTTGCGTTTTTTTCTTTTTTAGATGATTCTTGAAAACTATAGGCTAATGTAACAATTGCACAGTTTAGAGTTGTAAACATATCTGAGAACAGAAACTCTGGAACAGAATATGTCTTTAGCACCACTAAGTTGAAGAGTATTTGGAGGGATAGGTAAATAAAGACTATTTTTTTCAAATATTAAATACAGTAGGGATCAAGATCTCTTTTATAATGCTGTAACAATAAATCTTGGCCATATTAACATACTCTTATTATAGCAGCATGTAATCTTTTTAAGACAAAAGCCTTGTTTCAACAAATAAATTAAGCAAATTTTAAGCATGTATTAATTGAAAGTGGTGAAATTTAAAGATGTTCAAAATGAAGAAGATAATTTACATGCTTTACTGAACTGTGTTGTATTCATAAGGAGTCATAGAATCATTTAGATTGGAAAGGACCTTTAAGATCATTGAGCCCAAATGTAAATGTTGCTTAAGTCCACCACTAAACCATGTCTGTAAGTGCCACATCTACACATCTTTTAAACACCTCCAGAGACAATGTTTCCAGTTCCCTGGGTAGTCTGTTTCAGTGCTTGACAACCCTTTCCATGAAAATTTTTTTCTTAATATCTAAACCTCCTCTGGCACAACCTGAATTAATTTCCTCTCATCTTGTTGCCTGAACGAAGAGGCTAACCCCCACCGAGTTAAAACCTCCTTTCAGGTAGTTGTAGAGAGCAATAAGGTCTCCCCTCAGCATCCTTTTCTCCAGGCTAAACAATCCCAACTCCCTCAGCTGCTCCTCACAGGACTTACTCTCTAGATCCTTCACCAGCTTGGTTGCCCTTCCCGGGACTCACTGCAGCACCTCAATGTCTTTCTTGAAATGAGGAACTCAGAACTGAACACAGGATTGGAGGTGTGGCCTCACAAGTGCTGAGTACAGGGGGACAATCACTGCCCTAGTCCTGCTGGCCAAACTATTTCTGATACAGGCCAGGACGCCATTGGACTTCTTGGCCACCTAGGCACACTGCTGGCTCATGTTCAGCCAACTGTTGACCAGTAACCCCAGGTCCTTTTCTGCTGGGCCACTTTCCAACCACTCTTCCCCAAGTCTGTAGTTCTGCATGGGGTTGTTGTGACACAAGTGCAGGACTCAGCACTTTGCCTTGTTGAATCTCATATAATTGGCCTCAGCCCATCAATCCAGCTTTTTCAGATCCCTCTGTAGAGCCTTCCTGCAGATCACTCTGGCCCAGCTTGGTGGTGTCTGCAAACTGACTGTGCTCTCGATCCCCTCACCAGATCATTGCTAAAGATATGAAACAGAGCTGGCTCCAGTACTAAACCCTGAGGAACATCTCTAGTGACTGGCCACCAAATGGATGTAACTCCATTCACCACCATCTCTGGATGGCCCAACCATCCAGCCAGGTTTTACCCAGTGAACAGTATACCTGTCCAAGACATGAACAGCCAGTTTCTCCAGGAGAATGCTGTGGGAAATGCTGTACTAAGGTTCAAGTACACTACATCCACAGCCCTTCACTCATCCACTAGAGTAGGACACTTTGTCATAAAAGGAGACCAGATTGGTCAAGCAGGACCTGCCTTTTATATATGTGTGTTGTCTGGGCCTAATCCTCTAGTTGTCCCGCTCATGCCATGGCATGACACTCAACATGACCTTGCAGATGAGCAGATGACCTGCTCCGTGATCCCCAGCACCAAGGTCAAACTGACAGACTTGTAGTTCCCTGGGTCACCCCTCTGACCCTTCTTGTAGATGAACATCATATTTCCAGTCCACTGGGATCTCCTTTCTTAGCCAGGACTGCTGGTAAATGGTGGAAAGTGACTCAGTGAACACTTCCACCAGCTTCCTCAGTATCCATGGGTGGATCCCGTTCAGCCCCATAGAGTTTTGTATGTTTAAGTGGTGTAGCAGGTCACTGATCATTTCCTCTTGGATTATGGGTGCTTCATTCTGCTCCCCATCCCTGTCTTCCAGCTCAGAGAGATGGTACCCAGGGAAAAACTGGTCTTACTATTAAAGACTGAGGCAAGGAAGGCATTAAGTGCCTCATCCTTTTCTGCATCTGTGGTGGTTTAAAGGTAAACTGGTGGGAGAAATGAACCCAACTCAAGAGAGATTACAAGTCAGAGTTAGAATTTACTAAAAAGATTACAATCAATACAATTAGATAGAGCAAAATTGGTTTTAACCCACAAAAACCACAGATATAATCCAGCCCCTTAGGGCATGAGCAGAATGCTGTTTGTCAGCCCCTGTGCTGAGCCCCACATATTCCCCCTGAGTGTAAAGCAAAAGGAAAGGAAAACCTGTTGCTGAGGATGATGGTCACTGTCTGGTCGAGAGTGGCAGTCACAGTCCTGTTGAGGTTCTGGTCCTCCTCTGGATTCGATGAATGATACTCAAAGTCCCAACACCCAAAGATTATATATGCCTGGGTTCAGGCGGAAACGCCCAGTACCTCCTCCCAGGGTGGGGAGTTTCCCAAAGAGTGATTTAACTCTGTGAGTCATGGGATATTTCTGGAATCTTTGATGGCCTAGGTCCTTGCAATTGCCTGTTATGCCAGTCCCTAATGGTAGACACAACCCCTCAGACTGGGTGTGAAGGTACTGATGCCTCCCTGGAGGGGAGTTAACACAGCTGAGTCACTGGTGTGAAGATAGAAACATTCCCATGACTCTCAGACTTCTTTAACACCCAGCTTGTAGCCTGAGGTGTCAGGTGTGCCCTGGGCAGCTGCATAGGATCCATTGTTAACAGTTTATCAGAAATTATATATAGAGGGTGTACAATACACACTTTTCGTTCCACCCACACAGTGATAAACTGGTCCTGACTGCTGTAACTAGGACAGCATCCTTTGTCACTATGTTTCCCCCCACGTCCAACAAAGGATGGAGATTCTCCCTAGCCTTCCTTTCATTGATGATGTCTTTGTAGAAACTATTTTTGTCATCTTTCATGGCAGTTACCAGATCAAGTTCTAGCTGGGCTTTGGCCTTTTTAATTTTCTGCCTACATAGCATCCTTGTAGTCCTGAGTGCTCTGTCACTTCTTCCAAAGGTTGTAAACTCTTTTTTGTCTTAGGAAAGGCTAAGTAACCAAAGTCCATATTTCTTTGTCAGGAATTCTGTTTCCAGTAGTACCTATTTCTTTTTGCCACTATATTGTGTTTAATGTTCCAGAACTGATTTGGAAAGAAGTGTCTCATCTGCATCATTAATATAATCCCCTGCAAATTCTGGCTCAGCTGAGTTTTATATCTTTGCTGGAACCTATATGTCTGAACATTATACCTGTATATTGATAATAAATAGGTATCCTATAAGTGTCTATATAATCCCATATATGTATGTGTGTGTACGTAGTGATATGAAACATTTAGGTTATAAAATATTTAGTAATTTATTTTTAGATTCTTGGAATCTGTGGATCTGGCAGACAGACAGAATATGGAAAGCATGTCTTCAGTGGAACTAGATGTCACTTCTAGTGATTTTACAGGTAAGAGCAATTGAAAGCTGATATGCTCTTTCTTCTAACAGATATATATTTATATTTATATATATATATACCTGGTCAAGATAAGGTCACAATTACTGCTTCTCTAAGTGTGTAATGTCACTTTCACATGCAAAACCTTTGAGAATTGTTTTGGATCATTAGGCTGGAAATTTACATTACCCTATTTTTCTGTCTCCCAGCCTTTCATATTACATGAAAAGATACTTTCATAAGAGGTAGTGAATAAATTCTTAAACACAGATGGTGTTTCTTAATCATACTATATTAGATCACAAAGCAGAGTTATGTAACTCCCTCCCTCCGAAAGGGGATTCGTCAGGGACTGGCAGTGAATATAGTACTGAACAGCTGCCTGTTGAGGAGCCCTTCTTAACTCACTGGATGGAAAATGGTGTCAGTGGCAGAGCTGCAAGGTGCAGTGCCATGGAAAAGTGGTATCTCACAGACAGTTCTACAGATCTCATATTATTCTTTGAACAGCTTTTTTAGTCCAGGATAAGAATAGCTAAAAGGGAATTAAATTCTGAATCTGGTTGGACATAGTCTGTATCATTGCTTCTAGCTTTTAAAATTCTGTGTTACTTAACCATTATTAATATACTGTGACAGGATATTTCTAAAATGGTGCAGAAGTCAAGAATAAATAAATACTTCATTTCCAGTTCATAGCTACAAATTTAGAAAGAATTTTGCTCCTATGTACTGCACTCTGTGTGTGTAGTACAGCTTGTTCAGAGGAGGGACCAGGAAGTCCATATTGATTTTAGAATAATGTATGTATTTTTCTTCTTGTCCAGAAAAATTACAAGAGATGAATACAGTTTATGTCAGCAGATCATGCACAGTATACTTTTGAAAAGTGTTCGTTTTGATGAGCATTGCTATTTAATGTATATGCTAGCTTCTCCTCTAATATATTAACTTTTGATATGTAATGTTTGTCACCTGCTTACTTTGCTTTTTTCTTGTATCTGTATTATTTTCATATGTTTCTGGGATTTCCATTTTCCTCTGTTCAGCTTTTGGGTTTGTGTGTGTATCAACTATCTGCCTGTCTACCTACCTGGGTTTGGGTGTCCACATGATACATAAGAAAAGAAGGAAGGAAAATAATTAGATAATTCTTCTTTGTTTTAGATCTTGAATCACACTTACAGAGATGTCAGCAGTTGCCAGTTACAGGTAGGTAACATTTTGACATAAGGTGAATTTTAATTTTGCTAAAAGAGAAAAATTGAGACATTATCTCAAAGGCTGAAATAATCTTTTACTTATTAGAAGAAGAGTTATTCTAAGAGTATAAGTGTGTCTATGTTACACTAATTTTATTTGTTTTTTTAAAGGAATAGAGCATATTTGCATATTCTATTTTCATTTGTTTTCTCTACATGTTGAATTTCTGTACCCTGAAGTACACCATGTTCCTGCAGCCTGTTGTGTTTTATCTTACAGACTGTAGTAACATGTTATATTAATAAAACTAAGACTGCAACTGGAAAGGAAAGAAAAGTTGGAAATCGAGGAAAAATATGTACCTGCAATTGCCATTTCCTGTATTCCAAATATTATGGTGTTTAATAGGTATACACATTGCTGTTTTGTGTGTGTATTCTTTTGCAGTATTAACAGATCATCAGGATTTGAATAACACAGAACTGAGAACCATTATGAACAGCACAGCTCCTCAACAGTATCGCATCAGAGCAAAGCTGAGAACCTATAAACCCCAGAAGCTCCATCAGTCTGTTAAACTTCATTGTTCCAAATGCAACTCTTTGTAAGTGTTTCACACAGTATAAATAATTAGGAATTGTTCTATATGTTTTGGGATGCCTAGATTTTCAGTGTGTTTTCATCTTTTTTGTGTAAAATGAGCTGAATAGAGATGTATCATTTTGAGCAAAGATTCGAAACTCACTGATTCTAGGTAGGAAAATTTTAAATCATCCAATGAGTTCCATTTGCAGCATCCTTTGCGTGCTCTCAAAACAATAGTCTGTCTTTACTTTCAAAAGCAGTAGTGCAGTTTTTTCCATACCAAAGTTGTATTTGAGTACGTTTCTTTATTGCAGTTTCAAAACAGGATATGCAAAGAGGTATGATAGTCTCCAAGTGAATGAATAATATATCTTTGACTAAAGTGTAACTTACAGACAAAACATCTTTTCTGGATCCAAAAATTTCAGAGAAATTATAGATTGTCTTGGGTTAGAAGAGACCGTAAAGATCATCTTGTTCTAACCCCCCTACCGTGGGCAGGAACACCTTTCACTGGACCTGGTTGCTCAAAGTCCAATCCAGCCTGGCCTTGAACACTTCCAGGGTGTCCTAGTTTAAAGGAAACCAAAGTGTGTATTTAAACTAGAGAAGGGAACTTCTTCTCAAGAACCAACACTACACCCCTTTTAAATTTAAGGAAAAGAAAATGAACTTCAATTAGGAAATGTGTAGAAGAGGATAACAGTTCTTAACTACTATATATATACACACATATCTATACACACACATATACATATATATATGTATGTATGTATTATATGTAACTATAAAACAGACCAAAGCCAAGCCATCCCTCACTGTAGCAAAAACAACCTCAAAACAAACCTCTCTGTTGGTGCAATTATATTTAGGGACAGTAGGTGGCAGTGTCACACCTTGGCTGGCCATGAGGCAGGGTCACAGTCTTTTCCCAGCAAGGCAGAGACAGGATTCAAAGGAAAAACACTAGGAATTAGGTAGTGATGATGGTAGTTTCCAGTGATCCTGGTGCAGCTGTCCTCAGTCTCTCTCTCTCTCTCTCAGGGATCTCCCCCCAAGGTGCTTTCACCACCTTAGCAAAATGGTGGTAGTCACAGCAGCTGCCGAAAACTAACTCAAGCCAGCGCACAGGAAAAGCTTCTCCCTTTCCCAGGTGCTGGGGGTCTGTTCCTCACCTCCGCCCCACCATTAAGTCGGAATCTAGAGCCATCAACCATACCTTTGTTCTCAGTCCTGGCACTTCAACTCCCCAAACCTTTGTGTTGGTAGGGAGAGAAAAAATCCTCCACTGCCCACCCACCCCATTTTTTTGTTTGAACCTTCAACACAGGATATGGGCATCTGCGCCATTCACCTTGTTGTTTTTGTCTTTTTTCTGACCTGTGTGAGTTCTCTGACTGTTGTATCATTGTTATTTCACCTTTAATGCTGTTTGTCATTATACCAAATAATGCTCAGTCAAATAACCATATGCCATTTCTGCTGTAAATTCATCTAAAAATGAAAGGAAGTTTGTTAGAATTTACCTATTTTTGATAAACCCCTGAATGGCATGCACTGAAGTGCTATTCATGATCATCTGGATCCTGTATCACTTTTTTTGCCTGACTTAACATCAGTGCCAAGCCAACAGCTTTATTGTTATTGATGTGTAAGCTATTGCTTTCGTTAATGATGGTACATAAGCATTCTCCTAGCGTTCTGTAAATTTTTGCACAATCAAGATTTATCAGGTGCAAACATCACTGAGACAAGAAAATGGCCCTGCTATGCTTCTCTTACGGCTTTTGGATGCAAAATATCACACTTGCATCTTTAACGGTATCAGTCCTTATCAGATATTGTTGTGACCTTCATAATGTAAGAGGAAATATTTCAGGATCTTCACAACATACAAGTTCATGGTCTTTATTGCCAAGTATAAAAAGAAATATTTACTTATAATAACTATGTCTACCTATTTTTGTCACTTGTTTATTAATTTGCCAAATCTGTATACCAGTAAGCAGATACAATTGATAGAATTTTGCCCATTCTTTATGAACTTTAACCTTATCACAAGATTTTCCGTTAATATTACAGTCTTTTTATTTATTCCTGACTTGTTAGTATCTTCCTTTCTGTTCATTTCAGTCTTCTCCTGTTTCACACATTGTTGCTTCCTTTTGCCAGAGAATTAGGGCAGACTTTTAACTAGATAGATTTCTGATAGTTTAGTTAGCATATTTACTATTACCGCTATTGTGCTGCAGTGATGGAACTACTTGTGTGCATCAGGTGGAAGGAATCAGTGAAATTCAGTGGAGCTGTACTTCAGCCTAGATTGAGTGAGTTAAGAGGCTCAGGAAGGAAACATGATCCTTCTTTCTTAGATGGTTCTGCTGTGGCTGAAGTTGTTTCTTGTTTTAGCATATGCTACAGAACCTGATTGAACAAAGTTCAATGCAAGCTTGATCCTTTATCCAGTGAGATGCCTATAATGCTTAGGGTATAAAATCCTTGTGAGAGATGTATTTTTTTAGACCTCTGCTGGAAACCTCTTTGTAAATAGCAAAATATCAATATAGCAAAATATCAATACTTCAAAACCATTTCATTTCCATTCCTGCTTCTGTGGGAAATCTACAGGCAGGCTGTAGAGGCTGGAAGAGTTTAACAGGTATGTCTGGACAGATGACCTGTTATGTTAGGTCCATTGCCTTTACATTTGAAATAGTAACCCAGAAATACAGGCAAAAAGAAAGAGTTCATGTGAACAGTACTATGTTCAGATTTGGAAAGAACTCTTGTGTGCCCATTCTGTAGTCACTGCAGAATACTGAAGTTTGGTTTCATAGGAAAGAATTGGTCTATTCACTGGTGGAAGCAGATGCTCTTGGGTTTGAAAGTGAAATAGTCAGAATAATCTGCAGGAATTGCGGCATTTTTTCTTTAGCTCCACTCTAAAGTTTGACACCTACTTTCAGTGTTTTGTGAAATACCTCAAGTTTTTTGCCTTTTTTTTTTTTTTTTACATTGTCCTTTTTGTCATGGTTCATATTCTACCTGAAGCTAGTGGGTCTGTTTTGCTTAGTAAAAACATTCTAGTGCTATTTAATTTGTGTGCCACCTGCTGACCTTTTGCCTGTCATTGGAAAGTCACTAAGCTGTCCTTCATCATTTGTCGTCAGTCCTGGATAACTGGGAGAGTCCCATATGTCTGAAGGCTGGTCAAAATGATGCCCATCTAGAAGAATGGCTGAAAGCAAGATCCAAGGAGCTATGGGCCTGTGTGGAGGAGATAAGGGAGCTGGGGTTGTTTAACCTGGAGAAGAGGAGGCTTGGGGAAGACCCTACCACTCTCTACAACTATGTGAAAGGAGGTTGTAGCCAGGTGGGCGTTGGCCTCTTCTCCCAGGCAACTAGAGAAAGGACAAGAGGAATTGGTCTCAAGCTTCAGCAGGGGAGGTTTAGGTTGGACATTAGGAAGAAGTTCTTCACAGAAGGGTGATTAGACATTAGAATGGGCTGCCCAGGGAGGTGGTGGAGTCACTGTCCCTGGAGGTGTTTAAGGAAATACTTGGTGCTACGGTCTAGTTAACATGGCAGTGTTGGGTCCTAGGTTAGATGATCTCAGAGGTCTTTTCCAACCTAATTGATTCTGTCATTCTGTAATATTAGTAAAAAGTGAATGGCCTGTATTATTGCTTCTCTGTGGATGACAAGTGGAAGTTAACAAATGGTGCACTCTAGAAGGACAGGAAAGAAATTATGTGTATCTGAGTTGCACATTTTTCCTTTATAGTACTTATGTGAAGCTATTCTGTACCTGTTCTTATTTTCTTTTTTTTTTTCCCCTTAATATATGCAAAGTCAAATAGACTAAAATGTAAAACTTGAAATTATATAAGCTTATACAGCCTTTTCAGTCTAATGAAGTGGTATACAGTTGTGTGGCCCTTTTAAGGCCCAACTGAAATCACATAAAGCTGGTATGTTTGGCTTTCCATGGATTTACATATGTGTAGATGAAGCCACTAGGCTACCTCTGTTTCTAGGTAAGTTAGCATATTACTTAGCATATTTTTAACATGAAAAATAATAATATACTATACAACTCTAAATGTTTAAACTGATAAAATGATGAGGGTATTTTTCTTGTATGTACTTTAGGTCTCATGATATATTCTAATATTTATTTGGAATACTGTCATCCTTATTGATAGTTTCCCTAAGGAGAAGCTGTTAGAATTTACTTACTCATTTTGGAAATGGTTTTAGGCAAGAAGTTCCAGATGGAGATGACTTTGACTTTATTTTACAAGACTCTGCCATTACTGCCCCAAACCTAGAATTACAAAATACATCCTGGTATGATTCTGTAATGTGGACTACACAAGACCAGAAGCAAAGGAAAATAGCTATCCATTTTGTAAGGCATGATGAATTGCTTCAACAGCCTGAACACACCTTGCTTATGATAGAAGGTAAGGTAGATTACAAATATAAAAGTTCTTATGGCGCAGTGTCTACTCTGATGTACAAAGTGAAAACATGTTGAAGTTGTACTCAGTAGTGGTGATCATAAAGGCATCTTCAAAGAATGGGAAAACTTAGCTGGAACTGTAAGTTACTGTTGTGCAAACAGGAAAAGGTAATCTGTGAAGGTCTTGTAAGATGCTTCTGTCTATTTTAAAACTATACCAATATGGTTATTGTTGATTATGCTTAAACATCTGATTTTTTTCCCCCTAGCTGTGCTTAACGTGTTTTCATTTCTGATTTAAAAACTCCTGAGTCTTCTCAACAAACCTGTTATATGTAGAAAAGTTTTGAAAACCTGGTAATACAAGCCTACAATTAACTTTGTCAGCCTCTGGATGTCAGTATTGTTTCAGATTAATAGAGCTTCTCTCAGCATGAGGTTTTTTTTAGTTATTGTGGGTTTTGTCAGCTTTCCTCAGAGAAGAGGAGTAGCCACCAACCTTTAAACAGAACAATTTAGCAAGAATACTGTTGAAGAATCTTTTAATATAATAAAAAAAATAAATAATTGCAATTAGTGCCATTCGGATTTAAAACAAAATCTTCAATTTTTCTCAAGTAGTGGTGTGAATAAGCAAATGTAAGTCAGGTGATCCTTTGTTTAGGGGTTAATGACAAAACCTCTTCTGTTTTCTGCTTTGTTTTATATTCAACTAGTTCTGATAGATGCTTTATTTCCAGTATGTTTCAAACTGATTTCAATATAACCTTATCTTTGGGGGGGAAAAAAAAATCTACTTTTGCTCCATTTTCCTAAAATGACTGAGCAATAGGACTTGGTAAATCTTTTTTCAGATATTAAATTGCCAGCAACTAAGTATGTGTGTATGTGGATATATGTGTATAAAAAGCCAGTTTGGTTGTTTTGAATTTTTTTCCAAGAAAATTGCTGGTAAAATTGTAGGAAAAATTATATGAAAGTGATGCTAACTAAATACAACTTCTTGGTTACAGTGATAGCTATGAGGAAGATATTAAGGAATCTGCTTTGGTAAATGTCAATCTCTGATTCTTTATTAATTCTTTGTTGAGTAAGTGTGAGAAGGTATTGGGCTAATTTTTTAATTTTCCATAGTGCATCTCAATTATTATTGAACATCCTGAAATCAGTATCTAATCTGTCAAGAAATGCAAGTTGTTCAATTTATTCCTGATTACAGTTTAGGAAACCATGTCTTTTTTTTATTTTTAATAGGTGGAACACTAAAAGAATTCTGGAAGCTTACTAAAAGATTTAAGTGTGTTATTCCTGTGAAATCCACAGAAGATGATCTTGAATTATTAGATCTTTCGGCTCCTTTTCTTTTACAAGGGAATGTGAAATATTATGGGTAGGTTAAAAGTATTTGTTGATGTTTCCATAGTTGCAGTAATAGATACCACTTTCTTCAGTAATTCAAACTGCAATGCTCAAGGGACAACTTACCCAAGGATTCTTTGATGCAAAATACATAACATGATCTGCAGTACGGACATCAGGAATGTAATGCCATCCTACTATCTCATATCAAAGGACTTGACTGCAGTTGGGCTCTTGCTCTGTAAATCTTAAGTCCTTAATTATGCAGCACCCCAGGTTCAGTCTTGCTTGTGGTGTGTGGGAAGGGCAGTGTGCTACAGAGATGGAAATGCACATGAGAATCTCTTTAGGCTGCAAAGTACCTAAATCTACCTATTTTAGTTCAGATCTTCTATTTTCTGATCTGAGACTAAAATCCAAACACATGTTGCTTTGAAAACTATATACTGGAGATTTTTAAATATATTAAGAATATAGCAGATTATTTTCAGGCTGTCAATCTACATCTCATTCTCTCTCATTCTTAGTGTTGGGAAAGCTTGGGGTTTGGAGGAAGAAAGGGATTTTGGACAGCCTGTCCTTACCTTTTGTCATTTATTGTGATCTTCAGCACTGCAAAGTGCCTTACCTATTTGTGGACGTCGTTCTCTGTAGAGATGACTTCAGCAGCTTTCTGAATTCCACACTTCCAAGGCTGTGGAATACAGTAGGTACATCTAGTTCTGGTATCTGTGATCTGCTATGCAATACCACGTTCCTGGTCAATGGGAGCTAGCAGCAGTGTGTTCTTTCATTACTGCCCAGCAACATACAGTTACTGAGCTCAGAAATACTAGTCTACTTCATGCAAGCTACTGAGGCCTCTCTCTCAGCACTCTTAGTAAGTTCAGGCAGAGCACAGTACAGTGGTGCACTACATCGCTGTAGGCAATAAGGAAATTTCTGTGCAGAAATAGTGCATGTTTATGTGAACCACAAAGTTTCCAATAAGAGCCGTCCATAAAATGAATATAGGTAAGTATTTCTCTTTGCCATATATTGTTTTGACCTTTCCAGATGCGGCTGTCTACAGCTTTTTGAAAGAAAAGCAGTATATGGGTTCTCCTACTGGGACCGGGTCTTTTCCAATACAAAGTATTTCTCCTTGCACTTTCATAATCCGTATATTTCCCCAGGCTGCACACAACTCACCTTCAGACATTATTTCTTCGAATGGCTGGATTATGAAAGTAAATGCTTTATAAGATATTCCATGATTGTTTATGGGATATTTAGGAAGGAACCTCACAGGGGTCCTGACATTTCAAAGCGATGTTTCATGTGCTTTTTTTATTAGTGGCATATACTTACCAAAGTCTAAAAAAAGATTCTGTGTAGTAGAATGAATGTATATGTGTGTGTGTATGCTCATATACTCATATACAGATATATAAATAAACATAGACACTTTCATAGAAAAAGCAAAATTCATGGCTAAGTTACTTTATTGGAGTTTGGGTGGGTTTTTTTAAAGGAAAAAAGTGGCTTAGCTGAGCTTGACTTTTTATATCATTTAAGCAGAAGGAGTTCCATTGATTTTTTTTTTATGACATGTTTTGCATATAATTCTAAAAAATAATAAATAAATGTTTATTTCAAGTTCTAACTGTGATATGCTAGCAGAGAAGCTTAATTTGATAAAAATAGTTATTCTGTAATTTTATTCCCTGAGGTAAATGAGAACAACTTTGAAAACAGCTCTTTGATGTTTTTGTCCCCTTGGACTGTTGGCTTACTATGTCACATATAAAATTTAGAGTTATTGATGTAAATACACCAGTAATAAAATAGATTGTTCCAATAACTCAAAGTTAATATTCTCAACATATACAAAACCAAATTTCTTCTCTAGCACTGTTGTGGTTTTAGAGTATGCTACAAGTTCAAATTCATTCCTGCTTTTACAAAGTGAGAAGTAGTGGCATACGAATGTATGTTTAGCAATGGATCTTGGAATCATAGAATGGTTTGGGTCGGAAGGGAGCTTTGAAGGCAGCCCTCCTGCCATGGACAGGGACACCTTCAGCTAGACCAGGTTTCTCAGCAGCATCCATCCTGGACTTGAACACTTCAGAGATGGGGCATCCACAGTGTTTCTGGACAAGCTGTTTCAGTGCATCACCATCCTCATTGTAAAGTATTTTTTCCTTCTGTACAATCTAAATTAACTGCCTTTCAGTTTAAAACTTGCTCCTTGTCCTGTCACTACAGGCCCTGGTTAAAAGTCTCTCCCTGTCTTATTCATAAGCCCCTTTTACATACAAATGGATGTACACAAAAGGCCACAAAAGGGTCTTCCCAGAGCCGTCTGATTTCCAGGCTAAACATTCCAACTCTCAGCCTAGATGAACAATTTTACTCCTGTCTGTTCACTTAGGTGGTCGTTTATTTCTTCTCACAGATAATTCAAAAACAGCATTAAGGGTGATGTGGTCTAAAGTGGGTTTGTCTGGTAAAATAGTTTTTCTAAGCAGCAACAAATACTTTTGCACTTCTACTGTGTAAGAAAATCAGAATGTTTTTTTCTATGCAGAAAGCTTCTAGTATAAATAGATCAGTGTTTGGTTAGTCTCAATATCTTGTTTTAAATGCTAGGTGCAAGCAGTGTTCAGCTCCAAAGCCTGTCAAGAACCTAAGATCCATTGCTGCGGAAGAGCACCCATCATGGGAACCAACTGAAATAGCACAAGGTCAGCTGACATGAAACACTTCTGTGTCTTGATTCTGAGGTGTTTATGTGAAATACTTTGGTTTCCACTTCTGGGTTGCGGTTTTTTACAGAAAGCATGTAATTTATGGTCATGTTGAATATAATGCTGTAAAATTTATTCACTTTTTACCAGTAGAAATAACATATTTACTTTGGAAACTATTGCAGTATGAATTAAAGGATTTTATATGTTGACTCGTTTCTTTTACCAATAAGTACCAGTAGTAACACCTGTCATAGTACAGATGTAATGAATTTTTGGTTGCAGATGTTGGTAAGTGTGTATATGCTTGCAGTCATAGAAGTTAGTCTTTCTTTTCCTGTTGAAGATACAGTTTTTCTGACCAGAACTTAAGAGAGTCTTAGTTAATGACTTGTACAAGTTAGACTTTTATCTTGGGTAAGCCTTAGGCTAAGCATATTCCAGAGAGTCTGCAAGACATAATATTCAAATGAAACGCATTATATCACAACATTTATGTGTGTTCCATTCTTTCTGTGTTCCTTATGTTACTATATGCAGTCAATATGTTAAAATGCTGGAAATGGAGCTTAAAACTCTACAATACATTAAGGAAAAAGAATGTTTTCATGTTTATTGATGCATGTTCTAATATATTGTCAGAATATTTAGCAGTACATGTTTGGTAAAGATTTTATAAAATTTAAAAAAACTTTGAGCAATAAAGTGATTCTATTAAATAAATGTTATAATTGTATCTTCTTATATAAATGTAAAGTGATATATAACTGATAGTGATTGACATTTAATTCTCACAATGAAAACAATATTCATTAACGCTTCCTGACATCTACACAATTTTATGCATGTTATTCTTCTCTCTTCTGTGGTTTCAGACTAAATTATAGCCTGCAAGTATATGAGATCAGCTGAACATAAAATTACTACCAGTAATATACCAGTAGGTGTATCCAGAAAAAACTGATGCAGAGTTGTAGTAACTTTGTATGTTGAAGTTATTTTATGTTTGCAGCATAACAGTTACTGCTGCCAGTGAGAGAGTGGATATAGTAATTTACTCTTCAGCTGGAATACTTTCAGAACTACCAGCAAAGTCTTTTCTGAATAAGACTGCTTAGCAGCTTTTACTGAATCATATGAAACAAATTGTTTTCCTCAGGGCATAGTTTTCAAGTGGAATGCATTATTATTGTCACTCAATTAAGAGCACCTCTCCTTTAATCCTCCATGGATAAAAGGAGTAGGAGAATCCTGCTAAGGTAGGATCTAAGATCCAAGCAAATACTAGATTTGTGTTTACTAGTATGAGAATAAGTACTTTAAAATCTTTATGCATTTTCATAGGTTCATCTATTACAGTGTTTCTAGGCTGGTTGCAATGTGGTCTTAAAGTACAAGTGACACTTTGCTGTTCACAGCCTCTGTGTTTTGGTCTGTCATTTATGCTTTCAATGACAGTATTCAAAGTTAGTTACCTATAAAGGAGGGATATTGTCAGCCTGAGTTGGTATAGTTTGTCTTGCATATTCGCTCCAAGAGAAATACTTTTTTTTCCCTTCAGTTTTAGGTATTGAATTGCTTCAGTATGTTTTTATTATGAAGTTTACTCTGGTTGATGGAACAGGAGCAATAAATGCGTACCTTTTTGATTATGTAAGTAGATCTAGGTAAAGGTAGACTCTAAACATTGTGGGTTTGGATTTGATTTGTTTTTAAAATAGGAAATGTATGTACACAAATATTCATTCTATGTTACCTGCAGTGTTTTGCAGGGACATTTACAATGTTGTAATGTTGGTAATACTGTACAGATTATAGAAGATTAAAGCATAAAGATGAAACTGAAGCTTGTATAGATAATTATATGGTATTTCTGTAGTTTTATACATTCTCATGGCTGAATTTCTTTTTTTATTGGCAATGGTAATTATGCAGCATGAATGCTGTGTGAAAGATGGGAGTGATTCATGATTTATGTAGCTTATGTCTGGATTAGTTTAAAATCTCATTATCTCTTTTTTGAACTCTCAGTAGAATTTGCCCATTCAGTAATGCTTTATATTTTTGTTTTGTATGACCATGAGGTAAAGAGGTCTTCCTTCCCTAGGAAGAACTCAGCTATATATCTCTACAGATATTTGTCTTTGATTTCAGAAGCAATTTATTGAATTACCTTACTAACCTTAGAATTAACCTACCTTCAGTTTTCTATGATGCAACTTAAGACCATTCCTGCTACCTGATACACTGAAGAATGGATGTTTTATCCTGTCACTACAATTTGGGTGTGACAAAATGGGACAGAAAAAGTGGACTTTTTTTTCCACACAGCAATGCTGTCATGTGTAGATATCTGCATATTTTCAACTCTTACAGTAAATGACTTTGAATGGGACTTCATTTAATTTTAAAGCTGTAAGTAAGAATAATATTAGGGAAAAATGTAAACATGTTTTCTTAAAATAATCGCCACTTCAAGTAGTCATCTTTTCCTTCTGCTGACCTTTTCCTTTTTATACTGAAAAACTAAACTGCAAAAGGAAGGTGGGACAAAAGATTTTAAACCATCTCTTAATGAAAAATTCCAAAAATTTCTACTTCAGGTTGACTCACATGCTTAGCAGATACTGCTCAGAACTTCAGTTTAGCTGCAGGAAACACCCCAGAATTTCTTCCAAAGTGCCAGTGCTAGCATTCCTGCTGGTAGTACTTCAAAGACGAGCCAATACGTTCCAAGCCTAAACTGTGGTTCTTCAGCACCACCTGAGAAGAAACTGGGCTGCTTTGCAGTCCAGCTGTACACTAACTTCCAATTGCACTTCTGTAGGAACACACTGTTATTTTAGCTCCTCCCCTCTTTATAGGAGAAGTCAGTGAAGGAAAAAACCAAAAAGTTTTCTGATCAGAAGAAGAATGGGAAGAGTGAAAGGAAAAAGCACTTATCTGTGTCAATTTTGTTGCTGGATTATCTGTTAACTTCTGATCACTGCCATTAAATGTCATACAAAAATCATACAAAGCCAGATTATTCTGTATTTTTTAATAAAAATGACAAATTGCCATCAAAAACCTTTGCTTACTCTGAGAACTTAGGAGATGATGAGTCTTTAAAAAATAATATCAGATAACAAACTTGGAAATAATAAAATTGGAGTTTTATGAGTCATGCTGAACTGTATGTGGTTTAATAATACTCAGAAAATTATTATTTAATATTTTAATGTTCCATTCTTTATTTTATGTCTCCATTCAGAAATATACCCCACATTCTTCCATAGATTCTCAAACTTTCAAAAAATGAAATTTGCACTAAGGGAGTTCCACTGGTATGAAGAGAGGTTGCAGTGCCCCTTGTTCTCAAGTGACTTTGTTCCTCTCAAGATGTTCTGCTCACTGCAGAGAGGGACTGTTGAGGGGGACTGACCATCCTTTTTGGCCATAACATTGTCTGATTATGGAGGTTTATGAGGAATATCCACCAGTTATATACAGAGACCTACATGTGTGCTGTTTGGGTGCCTGTAGTCCCTGAATACTCTGTGCTGAAATATGGACTATTAATTTTTTCATAATAATAATTTTTTTTATTAATACTCTGTATTGAAATGCAGACTAGTAATTTTTTCAGACAGTTTGGTTTTTTCTGTATCTGAATAATTTTTGAAATAATATTATTCTTATGTTACCTAATTTTAAGTTGCTAAAAGAACATGCAGTCAAGGTCCTGGCTAATGATTTCTGACACCTCTTTCAACACCTCATACTTTTCTGTTCTCTTCCAGGAGAAGTTTTTCCAGATTCCTGCCTCTGAAATCTTAACGAACAGTTTTCTTCAGGAAAAGATGCAGATGACCATGAATACGCTCTGTCCTCCAGGAGGAAAATTAGGTCAGCCTGCCATTATTTTTAAAGGGGGGTGGGAAAGGAAGGGATCCCTCAATCTGCTATTGTATATGCAGTCTTAGAATTCACCTTATGCTCAGGCAAAACTCAGAACAGAGAAATGCTGGAGTCTGTAAGCAGGGTTCCAATTAATTTGTTCTGATACATTTCTTTAATATTAGAACTCTTTGAAAAAGAAAAGTAATGGGTCAGTAAATTCCCATGTAGCGTGCAGTGATGTGTGACACAGTCATGCTTGTGCAGGCACTAACATGTCATTTGTATTCATATGGAAGTCAACCAGAACACCCTTGTACTGAATGTCACAGCACGTCAGGGAAAGCTGAAAGTAAATTCAGCATATGGCACACGGCTTTGGGTGACACTCTGCTTTCAATTGCACCTGTTTATTTAGAGCATCACTTACTGGAGGAAACAGCCATGGAAATTGAGCAAATACTCAATCCAAATCCATTCACAGAGGTTTTTGTGCAGTGTTTGCATTGTGGCAGAAAGTAACTCTGCCTAAACCACACATGTCCGAGGCAGCCTGGTTGTGTGATGCAGCTCTGACCTCCAGAGCATAATCCCAGTACACAGCTGCCAGTGACCACTGCACCCATGCTGGAGTCTGTACCATACTTGTAAAAAGTGACCCTATTATAAAGGCTTTTCCCTTTGACACCAGTGAAATTGTCTCTCTGGGACACATGGAGATGAATTTTTATTATTGGAAAGTTTTTACACACATATATATATATTACGTACTGTGATACAAGTACTGGGTCCAAGTGTTTTGGAGGTTGCTGGGGCAGGGAGGCCAAGTTGTGGAAGACTGTCACTGAACACTATTTCAGTTACTGTGGGAAACTTTGGAGATACCAATTCAAATGTGAAAGTTAGTAATTAATTTTTCTTCCTATTAACTGTTGTATACATTTAGATACTGTAGTTAAGATCCTGCTTAAGTTATACTTGTCTTCTATAAAAGTTAGAAATGAGTATTGAACAGTAATTTTGGTTTTGTTGATAGGTGACTTGCCATGGCTGGAATGCTTCATCAAGTCCTATAATGTCAGAGATGCAACGAAACATCAAGTTTATTACCAAATTTTTGACACTACAGTTGCTGAAGATGTATAGTCATGTGTTCCTAATAGAAAGTAATCCAGTAAGAACAAATTTTTACTGTAATTGGGATCAGAGACTATATTAAAAGAAATCTTTGTTCCTTTCTTAGAAATTCAACCTGTGTGTATGAATTTTCAGTTTGTGTATGACTGTTAATTGGAATTATGCTTTGATGTATTTACTACTTTCCTAGTGTACAGTTTTGTGATCTAAGGGGAAGTAGAGATGCTAAGTTTTTCACTGGAAGCTGTTTGGCTCAGGTTGATTGAAGCAATGCAGTATCCATCTACCCTTCAAAAGGCAGTGATGAGGTTACTCTGCTGGGTTTTATTCAGAAAATGTAGTCAGAATGATGCTGCTTGTTGATTTTTGTATTAAATTTTGTCTGTGAAGATAGGGAGAAGCAGCTCTTCAGTAAACTCTCTCAGACTACTTTGTGCAGGCTGTGTTACTATTCTCAGCCAGTCTGGCAGGGAGGTTGTTGGTTTTTAGGGACTTCTTTGGTTTTGCACTTATATGTACGTTTAGATGAAACTCATCCTCTTAATAATACCAAAGTAACTGCTACGTGTGCCAGTTACTATAGATTCTGATGGGGTTATGAACATGACCATGTAATGACTATAACTAAAATGAAAGTCAAGCCATGTGAAAGTAAGGTAGTGTAAAATCGTTAAATTAATATTGACATTTGGTAGATGGTAGTGACTTTTAGGGTGGCCAGTTGGATACCAAAGTTGGTAGCATACTTATTAGCTGGGTCTGTGTTTGGAAAGGCTCTCATGCATCTGGCTAAATGCACTGTCAGATTGCACTGCCTCGATCAGTCTTTTCCATTTTATGCAACCAGATTGTATAACTAAATTTAGAGATGCAGAACTGATCCAGCGCTATCATGGATTGAACATTCCACTGGACTAGAAAAATTACTTGATGGTTTTACTTTGCATTCAGA
Source organism: Hafferia zeledoni (assembly GCA_035583235.1). Lineage (NCBI taxonomy): Eukaryota > Metazoa > Chordata > Aves > Passeriformes > Thamnophilidae > Hafferia > Hafferia zeledoni. Next base: position 20,477,304 of record JAWWEV010000043.1, read on the forward strand.
AGTCTGTAGGACAAATTCAGAACATTTTTCTTCAAGGATTATTGATGTAGAAATCCCTGTCAAATCAAATGCTTTTCATCAGAGCAAAATTACTTAATATTTCAACATCTGTTTTTAAAGAAGCTCAGAAGCAAGATGGAATTACTGTTTGTAAGTAGATTATTATTTTGATAGTAGATGACATTTTTTTCGTTTAGTGGATTATGCAATTTGTCATTTCAAATTTTTTAAATATCTTCTGATAATTTTCTGTTACTCTAGAAAATTATATTGGATTTATATGTCATAAGCCAGAAGATTGTTCTTTATTGATTGGTGTATAGGCAGAACCAATACTAAAAGTATCCTTTAAAAATTCCAAAAAATAAAACAACTTTGGAATTGAACAAGCAGTTTACCAGAGTCTGCTGACTTACAAAAGTTCACCTGAATCTTTGAATAAATGTATCAACAAAAAATAGTTATAGCAAGTTGCTAAATGAATATTATAAAACTGGTCACATCCAAATGATTTGAGAAGTTAGGAATTAAATTGAAGACAGTTTTTTTTTGCTTTTATTGTATATAGTGTATGAAAACAGGAATTTTTATTTTTCTATTTTTGTTAACAACTCTGAAAGATATTGACACTGTACATTTTTTCTAAATAAGTGTTTGTAAAGTAATAAATGAGAATATGTTTTGAACTTTGGTGTAAAATAAATAAGTATCACCACATGCTGTGTCTGAGATCCCTGCCTGAAAAATATGCATCACATGATTTTTTTTTTTTTACTATTTAATATTGTATTAAAATGTTTAATGAAGATTTCTCCAATTATTGAGTTTTTCTACCTGTACTTTCCATAACTGTGGAAACTTTGTAGTCAGTAGCCTTCATCCAACGCAATGCTCCAAATGAGTGTTTGTATAGTTTGTTGGATTGAAACGTACATGTTTAATTCTCTTTCTAATTAACAATTGAAAATTATGTATTTGGCAATACCAGAGATTACTGTATAGAAAGGAAATAGTGCACAGACATTGAAAAAGGCTGTGTCTCATTAGTAGCCTTTGTATGAAGCAATGGAAGTCACTGAGATGGGACTTGGACCTTAGTTACCTATCCTGGTCAGTGCTGAGACCTGTGAATATCTGACTGCTGGGTGGAAATCCTGAGATTGTGTCCTAAACTTGCAGCACCAATAGGCTTCAGTTTCTGAAAACAGCATCTCAGGCAGCAATGACTTTTAGCCATTACTAGCAGTCTTCTTAATTACAAAAAGAAGTCACATTTCCTTTGGTGAGTTTCTTGACCAGATGTATGATTTCAATTTCTGGGCACTTAGAAATTGAGCCATTAGGAGATCAGGTCAATACTGGTACACTAAGATCCAGTCAAAACTCCAGGCATGTGTTCCTGGTTTCTCATCTTCTTTCTCCCTCCACATACATCCCAGCATATAAGGTAACAATCAAAACATCAGCTTCTTATGGCAGTATGTATGGAATATGAAGTGTACGTCACACAGCAAAATCATCACAGGCACAGGGGAAGAATATCTTGATTGTAAAGGAGGAGGTGGGAGGGAAAATTAAAAGAATGTGAAAGACCAATAAAGGAACATGAACCCATCCCCTGCTCCAATTATACAGGTAAGTGTAGAGAAATTGATAACATTGTAATTAAAAAAAAAATTGCAGTAGTAGTTTTAGGGGTGCCTGTGTGATTGGGCTCCTTGAAGTCAGTGTTTTAATGGGGTTTAAAAGCTTAAGATTGAAAGTCTCTCCAAGGTCAGCTGACTTTAAGCTCTTGGATGTGTCACATTCTTGAAACTCCAATTGGAAAGACAGAATATAAATAAATAACATTGCAGGAACAAGGAGGCATTCTTGGTAGATGACCTGCTGTTCACTGGTGATTGAAGTTTCTCATCAGCTTCTGCAGCTGTGGGGATCCAGAGATTTACAGACAAGGCTTTGAAATGCTTAGCTTTTAATACTAATCTTTTGGCTACTGAGCAGTAGGAAGTTGGATTGCAAGAAGAGTAGAGCCCACAGGCTACAAGCTGAGGTCTGCAACAGAAGGAAGAGAGTTTATTGTCTTAATAGGGATGAGTGCTCACCTCTTCAACACCACTGTGTTTTAGAGCACAAAAATTTATGCATATTAGGTCACTTTTTGGCCAAAGCCATTGCATTAGGATGTGAAACTGGCAGGAACTGGGATACTGCAATAAAGGGCAAGGCCAAACACTGAAATGGAGTTGTGAAAAAATTTAGCCAATGTACATGTTCAAGTTCTTCAGGTGGAATGGGAGACTGCAGAAAATTTTATTCAATAGAGGAGAATAAAAAAATTTGAAATAAGAATTTGCTTCAAATAAGCATTATTCAAAGTACTGAACAGTGAATGTTAAGAATTGGGGAAAAAAATGTTCAGCAGATGAAGAGAGGAGGAAAGAACAGTTTCAGAGGATAGTAGTAAAGACAATAAGAGAGAGTAGAGAGTCTTTATGAGACAGTTTGCTGCTGCTCCTCTTCACAGCATTTTCCTATACATGAAATTCCCAGTGAGAACTATGGTTTGTGGACACATATGATGAAAGATAGAAGTGCTTGGAAAATGTAGAGCAGAATTATGGTATAATTCATTGACATTTGTGGCAAAATTATGGATGGACTCTACCCCAGAGCAATCTGCTACAATGGGTCTTTCTGTCTTGTTTTCTGCTGCAACTCCAGTATATGCCTACAGATGTATCTGTATCTCCTTAACACTGCTTTTTTGTTACCATTTGTCTGCATAAACCAAGCAGACTTGAGTCTAGGAATAAATCTACATTTAGTAGATACTTGTTCTAATTTGAATTTTTGCAAGTAAACTAAGAATAAATATGATAGATGTGGAAATATGAGAGGAAAAATTGGGTTTTTTTTTTAATCCCTTAACTGTTCTATTACACACAAAGCGTGAGAGCATAAATTTGTTCTATACCTTCTACTGTGTGTGTACAGCCTGTGGACTAACACTGTTAAAGAAACACAGTTTTGTGAAGTAGAAGCTACACTTTTAGAATTTAAGAGTCTGTATTTGGCTAGTAATTTCAAAAGCTAGCTATCAGGTCGCTCTGATTTACAGAGCTTTTACTTCACTGAAAGAAATTCTCTGGGTCATGCCAGTTTATAAATGCTGCTTCAATTTTGTGCCTAAAAGAGCAGCAAAACTGAAACAAATCTGCTACTAGAACAGATTTTATTTCTTTCTTCTGTCTACAGATGAGCCATTAAGCAACTCAAAGCCCCTCTGAAGCAAAGTTTGAAATTACAAATATGATCAATTACTGGCAGGATGTGTATTTACCAAGGGCGCTCTTTGTTGGTTTTAATGGGGGTGGATAAGGGGCTTGCACCAGACAGCAGTCTTTAGTGCTGTTACTCTGTCGTACATTCTTGTGATGCTCCATCACAGAGGATATCCTTTTCCTAACATATTTACTATGCTAAGGATATGAAATCCTGTTAATAAGAATGAAACTGTTGTAGTGATTGAGTTTGACATAAACCCACAGTGTAAAGAGATGTCAAAGATCATCGAGACATGCTGCCCTTTGGTCTTCCCTTCCTGCAGAGATACCCTTGCACATGTAGTGACATGCATAAAGTCTCACTGCCCAGAAACAGCTGCTGCCATTTGCTGTTTTGTCAGGAGTAAACCAACGAGCCTTCAAAGTAAGGACAAGGTAAAGAATTGCTTTTCCCCTACAGGTCACTCAATGTCTTTGTTAGCAACGTGCTGTGCCTTGGGTCCTTCTGCAGGAAAAAGAAATAGAAAAGAAAGCTTGAAAAGCTTTGTTTGAAGGGATAGGAAAGGTAAGAAGTTACACATAAAAGAACAGTTAGGAATGAGGAGTGAACCTTAAATATCTAACATTGCACTTCTATAAATCAGCTGTTGTACCTAGAAAGTCCTCGTGCAGATCTTTTGACTGCTATGCTCTATATGATTTATTTATGATTTGATCATGAATAACCTTTCTAATATATCTCCAATCTGTTGTGATTAATTAGACTAATTCACAATGATGTTTCTAAACAAGTTTAATTCCTCTGGATCCAGTTATTGGAAATTGTTTTTATCTGAACTGAGAGAGGTCAGTTTGTTTTTCCTTTAAAAACTGAAAAATTTTGCTGAATCACAATATTCATCATTCACCAAGTGCCAAGGCCTGCTCATATCAGACCATTTTCTGTGGCAAGGACGATATTCCACAGTGTACCATGTAAGTGTACCTTTTCACATCAAGCTTACCAAGGCATTGCAAAAAGAGCAATAGTTTTCAAAGCTCATTTAGCTCTTTTGTAAGGCCTGGAAAAATGTGAATGTCTTTGGCCTACTTTTCAGTCTGGGTAAAAAGGAAGCTGATACGATGTGATGGAGCAGGGAATCCTGAACTCCTTTCATAGTGGCTATGGCAAAGGTACTCAAACCTCATTTTTAATATTGAGGTCATTGGCTAATACATGTCAGGAAAGCATAGAACTGTACCAAATACTCCTGTCAAGAGCAACAAGGCAAATCAGAACTGGAAGGCAATTCAAATTGAAACTGGCACAAGGAAAATGTGACAGTGATATATTCTGCTTTTGGTAATTCAGCTTTGGTAAAGAAGTTTGGTCTGTAAATTAAACCAAATAGTAAATAAAAGCATCATCAGACGAGAAGCACAGTTAAACTACTTGCTCAAATAGAGCAGAGACCCCAGAAGAGGCACTATATTGAAAAGCACCTTTTTTTCTTTTGAATACCATACAAAACCTTTACACTATAGCATAACTGATTGAGATATACATAACAAATTCTCAGGTAACCAATTTGCCTGGGTTCAATATGTATTCAGACATATATGCAGTCTTGTGTACTTCAAATAATACATGAACCTCTGCAAACCATGCCTTTATTGAGATGAGTATTGGAGTCCACTATCCAAGGGACTTGTCAGAGCTGAGTCCACACTCCAAATCAGAAAGCTGTCAGTGGGGGATGAATCTGTACCTAAGAATGCCAGTGAACACAATGCTGGCAAACCCCAGCCCCAGCTGGAACACTGGGTAGTGTACCATGACCCAAAAGGAGGAGCTCATCTGACTCTGCAACAGCTGCACCTCCCAGCTTCAAGAGGGACATCACATTGCTATCACCTCCTCTATAATTTCCATCCTTAATAAATCATCTATCCAATTCTGTATCTGTGCCTTTCTTACTGAGATCCCAAAAGAATTGGCACCTCCTTTGTGTAAAAGACTATCAATTTTCAAACAACATACCAGTACTCTCCTGTTGGTCCTCAAATTGATTCACAAAGGTTGAATATTAAAAAATGCAACAGTTAGTCTAGATCAAAAGGAGAGCTCTGACAAGTTCAAAATAGAAACAGCAGATTAAATCAGTTTAGAATAGCTATGTCTGAACATTTGCAAAACATATATGAACGAGCGTGCATGGTGCCAGATTGTACTGTAGTAATATAGCCCCTTAATACTTCCTTTTCCATTTGTGCCTAATTCCACAGTTTATTTGGTTCTAAAAGAACTTTCTTCTCAGTTAAAAAGTTACTTTTATTCAATTTGCCTGGTCAAAAAATTACATTTCTAATATTTGTGTAGGGAGTAGAGAAAAACAATTTCCAATTGGCACTATTTGAATGTTGATAAGCTTATTTTTTAGGAAGACTGTAGAGAACTAGGTGTCATAATAGATGGGATCAGGGGTAATGCGTATATTTACTATCAGCCCACCCATTACCACACCATATTTTATTGCAGCCTGGAGTAGGAAGATGGGCTACATCCAGCATTCTCACTGTAGATAAGTGAAACTTAGTCTCAACAATGTTATGATTTAGTTATATTGTCTTAAATTTATTTAAAGCTAGGAATGGACTAGTGCTTCCTGTCTTCCACAGCAATGTCCTGGCTGAAAGAACAAGTGTTTTGCCCCTGTCTCACACTACACTGTAGTTCCCATTTTTTGTTAAAATTAAGCAAAAAAACCCCAAAATGCTAAGGGAAAAAAAAAAAAAGTAAAAAAATGTTCTCAAAGTTGGAGGATTTCTATCAAAGTAGTTGTAGTGGTGAATGTGCATAAAGCATAAAGGCACAATCCTGCAAATGCCCTCTGAAAACACTGCAGCAGTCTGCCTCATGCTGCTGATCAGTGGAACCTGGAGACATGAAAACATTTAAATAATCAATTATTACTGTAGGTCTTTTTCTTAATAAAGCAGGAGAAACTCATATATAGATTTCATTAGCATGCTATAAAACTTGGCATGTTATAAGACATTGTTTAAAGAGAAAAAGCAGCCCTAATGCCTCTGTGTGTCACTAACAAAAATAAAGGTCTAAATCACTAAACAAAGACCTTGCTTGGGGAGCTTTGCTGTCTATCTAACCAACAACATTCATGATTGCCTCACATTGGAATAATTTGACACACTCTTTATGAGAAAAAAACTACACATTTGTAAGTGAAAATAAGAAAAATATATTTATTAACAATTTTCATAAACTCTGCAGACCAGACAGTGCAAATTTATCATATATCATAAGAAAAAAACCCACAGACTGATGTAGGTATTTTGGGAAAGTAGCAAAAAGCAGAAACATGAGAAAATAAAATCTTCCCAGCCATTTGTATTTACTATACTGTGTCAAACCTTCCATCAAGTTAGTAATAAGCATGCAGGTCATTAAACAGCTTAATTGAATTTGAGTGACATCTGCTTTTGAACAATTAGATGGCACAGCATATTTTCATGAGAGAATTTCCTTGATTTTCCTCTTCTCTCATTGAAGGTTTATTAAGTAGTTAGCCATTAAAGTGCTTATTTATTAGTGAAACCCAGATGGCCAACCACTGTAAGTGTAAAGAATAGCTGAGCCATGTCATACCTTAATTAAGAGCTTGCAAATTAGAGGAACATCACTCAAAGCACAGGGGATAAAATTACTCTTTTTTACTATTATAATTCCATAATGGCTTGTGGAGAGAAAAAAACTCCACACCCTAAATATGATTAATTCAGAATGTAACCACTAGATAAAGAAAATGTGTGATATCCCTGGTAGTATCCCTTTGGCAAAGTTCTGTCACTGCCTCTGTTGAACTTGCAACCCCTGACTGGTCTTTCCTATGTGTACTTGCAAGGTGCTATCACTTCTGTACTTGCTTCCCTAACCTCAGTGGGAACTGAGGATATTCAGAAGCTGAAAAATTAGGTGAGAAGTCTGTCAAACATATATATTTTTAAATCTGTCTTGTTTTCTCACTCTCAAAGAAAATGAGCATGTAATAATCATGCACAATTTTTTTCTAAATGTAACTAGTAACTAAGGATTGTAACATAGGGTGAAGTAGGTTTCTTTCTTCTCTGATTCAATTGGTCTATTTAATATGTGCCAGCTCCTATGGGACTATTTTCTTGGGTGAACATAAAAGGAGAGACACGCAGCATTCCCAGGACCCATCTTAGCCATTTTTCTGTCCCAAAATACTTTCTTTTCATTGGATGGAGAAAGGAGTTGTGATTTAGAATAGTGGATTTGCATTTCCTGATGATCCGCAGGTAGTACTCACGCAAGTTTGCTGCCTGCTTTGCACAAAGCTGGTGGAAAAGACCTCAAAAGACCAAATGCATTAACAACAGATCATGACAAATTCAGGCTCTCTATAGATTTATGGTTCCCATGAGATGTGCTTTGCAGCAGCTGGACTTTTCCGTAGCTCAGCTTCTGTTTTCATTGCTTGCTTCTAAGCTGAGTACTTGGGTAAAACTATCACAGCTTAAGTAACAAAAGCATGTTTTGTTTTATTTTAAATTTTCCCAGTAAGTTTATATCTCAGAACCCCAAGAAGAGTTTCCTTAACAAAGCATAATTCTAAACCAAGATGAGAATTGTTGCAGCCCAGGCATTCAATTCTGCTGTTTAAATAACTGCAGATACTAATTAGGTCCACCGTCCAGGCCAGTGCTCAAACACTGAAAATCAATTTAAGCGTAATGTTGCACATAACTCTTCCCAGTGTAAGACTGTGAAAAATCCATAACACATTTCACTTTTCCTTTAAACATTTAGGGATTTGCTGGTTGCTGCCATCAATGAAGGAACTAGAAGACAATAACTTTTAGTTGAATGCAGTCATGACACAAGTGCCCTAGTCCTTTTACTCCCAGCACTGGGTCCTTAGTCTACACAGTGTCACAGGGAATTATTTCTTAGGCAATGCATGAGGGGTGGCATCACTGGTAAGTTCAACCTATTCCTTTTGGTTTAACTTTTTTCAGGTCCAAAGGTCACAAGCAGTGAATATTGCTTTGCTGACAAGGTTGGTGTTCCCCGCTGTAACCATGCCACCTCACTGCAGGAGACACTAAATTAATTTATCCATTATTTTAGGCCATCGGTGGAAACTCTCAACATTTTTCTCTCATGAATTGAAAAAGCTGCTGGTCATATGGTCTTTCTGGCATGAAATGGGAGGTGATAGTCACACTGGATGCATTAAGGATTAGAAAAGCAAACAGATCGAGGACAAAATGGCTGGTGAACTGGTAAATGATGCAGTCAATACACCACTGATGCTGCTGAAATCAATAGGTGTGTTTTGCTTTCAATTTCAAGAAGAGTGGAATTTCACCAAAAGCTTTCCTATTCTTAATTCCCGGTGGGATCTACACCTACAGTTAATTGTTTAGCAGTTCCTATTCCTGAGTAATTACAAATATGAACTCTCTGGCACAGCATATCCATAAACCACTAAGCCACATCAAAGGACATTACTCATCAGCATTGTTTCTTATAACCTTCCTCAGCTTTTATCAGACGAGAAACATTTTCCTAATGTCCAATCTAAACTTCCTCATTCCATTTCCTCATGTCCTATCACTGGTCCCCAGAGAGGGAACTTCAGCAGCTTCCTCTCCACTGCCCCCCTTGAGGAAGTTGTAGACTGTGAGGAGGCACCCCTCAGTGTTCTCTTCTACAAGCTGAATAAAGTGACCTCAGCTGCTCCTCGTAAGTCAGCATATTTCATTATACTTTACCACTGGGTCTTATAATGCAAAATAAGAAAATATCCTCAATGAGATTTTACTGCCTTTTTTTTTTTTTTTTTTTAAACAGGACTATAGTATATTTATTCTACAATTAATAAACTAAATGGTTGTCTTTCTATTTGATCTTATTTAAAAAGCCTTGCTTTGTAGTATAACATGGGTTTGGCTTCTTGTATCAATAACTATTATCACTGTTTTATTTTTGCTAAAGGGATATCTTTGAAAGATCAGCACTGCAAGCTATGTGCATATTTATATATTTGCACACTGTGCTCAACTGTGGGCCAGTGTGTCATTTGAAAGAAACTGGGACAGCAAAATCAATCTCAATCAGGTTGTGCTCTTTATTGTGGCTGACAAATTAGACTCCAGAGTATGATATGCAACCCAACAAAACAGTACCAACAACACCAAAAAGAAATTGCAAGTGTTAAAATATTTGATGAATTAAAAAAGGAAAACGAAACAAAGGAAACTACACCAATAACCCTGTGTTACTAATTCTGCCAAGTTTATTATTCACATTCCAGGAATAATTTGGTAATGACTGTGATCTGATCCTATTTCCTATTCCTTTTTTTTTTTTCATCTGGGAAGATTCTTCAGGAAGCAAAGAGAATACTAGATGTCAGCACTGACAGGTGGAGACCTAAAGTACCCTGTCTAGTAGCCAGTTCCGATGGAAATGCAAATGTAACCTGTGTATTGGGTCTGGTTTACATGGAGGTAATTTACCCTCCAGCAGCCCACAGAGCACTGTGCTTTGTATTGGGAGCTAGAAAGGTGTTGATAACAACCCAATTTTCTGGCTGCCGCTAGCAGTGCTGGCACAGCATCAGTGCTCTCTCCCCAACACTCCAACACTCCACCAGTAGGCTGGGGGTGGGCAAGAGCTTGAAAGGGGTCATAATCAGAACAGCTGACCCAAACTACCAAAGCTGAGAGAGAGGAGGAGGAAGGGGGGAGCATTTGTTATTTACAATGTTTACCTTCTGGAGCAACCACTACGGGTGCTGAAACCTTGCTTCTCAGAAGAGCCCGGACATTCCCTGCTGATGGGGAGTAGAGAAGAAAATCTTTTGTTTTCTTCTTTGCTTGCACATGTGCAACCTTCACTTTGGCTTTAGTAAATTGACTTTATCTCGACACACAAGACTTCTTTCCTTATTATTTTCTCCCACTGTCCTGCTGAGGAGGAGAGGGAGAGGGATGTTTAGTGGGCACCTGGTGTCAAGGCAGGGACAACCCACTACAGCTTGTTATCTTATCACCATCTTTTTATTGTTCTTTCAACAGTCAGTTTCCTTCTGGCAATTTCTCCATAAATGTGAATGTTTTACCAATTGGAAGAGTGAAGATTTCTCAAGGTAAAGAAATGCTTCTCAACAATCAGAACTTTCAGAACCAAAAGAAACATTACTGGAAGTAAAAATATTCAACTCTTCAGTAGGTGCTTTAGAGCAAAGTTAATAGCCTGTTCCACAACTGTGGGCCTGCAAAACACAACGGATTTAGCAAACTTATAATATCCTATTAATTTCTAACTAAGGTCAACATATAAACTTCTTTGTTGAGTTTTAATATTCAAGTGTCTCACTCCTGCCCACTCTGCAAGAGGAAGGGGATCATTTTGATTCTGGGATGAGCAGGCTGTCATGCCACAGAGCTGGACCCACCCACTGACACCATAACTCTGGCTGTTAAGAATTTCAATGCAGTGTTATTTGAAGCTAATGCCATAACTTCTCCATATATTAGTAGAATGTGCTCAAGATTATAGTCTTTGCATTTATTTTTGTAATTCTGGGAAGGCTTTTGATATGAGGGACTAAGCTTGGATCAAGAATACGACTGCACTAGAATAGTTTTAGGTAAATGGTTGGCTACTGCCTTACAAATTCTTTCTTGGCCACCACAGACCACCTGAATTTAGCTGCAGGATACCTGCAGTGTAATTAATGCATTTAGGAGGAGAAAAGGATTAATGCTATGTTGTTAACATCAGCAACAGTCCCATGTCAGATGGACCCCAAAAAGATGTAGAAACATGTTGTGACCTAAGGGACAGATAGAAATAGAATGCCATATTAAGAAAATGTAAACAGAAAATGTTATCTAAACCACTTTTCATCTTTGGTAAACCCACTAATTTATTTCTTAGGCCAGCCCTCTTACAGAGGATTCATAATCTGTTAAACAACTTCATACGTTTTCTTGCAAACATGTGTTGCATTATAATTCATGAAAAAGAACTCCAAAGCCCTGATCCTGCAGAAAAGTGGGGTTTGGAGGGCATTGGGGTATTTTTTTAATGAAAAGATTGGTCTCTGTATATGCTAATCTTACAATATTTTCAAAGCATCAGATATCTAATACTTTTTAAGAACTGACCTAGCATCTGCAATTCTTGTAGTATTTGCATTCTGATGCTGTTAGGCTGTCTAAATGATGATTATGAAACAGATGCTTCTTTTATCTTCTTTTTGTTGAAAGACTGCATAAGCCCTCCAATCAGAAAAGAGCAGTATATAAGAAGTTTGTTTGTTTATTTCTAGGGGAAAATTTCCTTAACAAGCTGTTTCTATTGTGTTTCTTAAAGACTTATTATTTTTGTAAATGAATTTACAACCTAGATGGCTGAGTGCAATTCAAAAATTACACACTCTGAACATAGTAAATACTGTACAAATGTATCAGCAAGTGCAATTTAACTCTGCAATCCAATTAAACAGGCTGATTACCCCTTTGACACTTAAGGAATAGGTACAAAATTGGTCCTCTATGGCTTGCAGCAATACCTTATCTTTTGCAGGGGAGGGAGCTATTCCCTACATATTTTAAAATGTGGATCTGTAATATCAGTGTGCTAAGGAGAAACATGCAGCAAGTGCAGCTATGCTGGATAGGTTAGAGGTGCCTGTGAAACGTACATTGTTTTGCCAAGATTAAAACAGACAAATGAAATTATAAGAACAAAGGAAATAGTCTTTTCTTCAGATATGCAGCCTAACAGCATGTTCTAGCCACTTGCTTTGCTACCATATCCCCATCTCATCTAGGGAAAAAGGAATATTTAGCTGAGCATTCAGGTCTGTTTGTAGGTACATGCCTGCACAGTTTTGACAACATTAATGCCACACTCTTTTTCTGCCCTTATAAACAAAATATAATGTTAAACCCCCATATAATTCTTCTACCAAATCTTGGCTATTTGTTGGCATCCAGCAAAAGACTTTCCATCATCTCAGCTGGTGTGGCCCCACAGGGAAGCTGCACTAAGGGCCATTATACTATGAGCTGGAAAGTCACAAAGTGCTGAAGGAGAAGCTGCTTGTATACTGGTAACGTCTTTATCTATAGTATCAGTAGCATGCAACTCTTTGGACAAATGACAGGTGTTTCCTGAAGAGCAGGCAGCAAGTGCCTTCTGTGCAAGTCAGAATGTGGGCACCACCAGTTGTGCTCTGTGGGAACATCAGTTTGCTCAGATCTGTGGCACCCAGGTGAGCAAAATCTGAGTAAAAATGGCTTCCCATTTAATCCATATTTAGCCCCAAACTAGTATTTAAAATCAGAGAGCTATGCATTAAAAAAAAAAATAAAATAAAAAAGAAAACCAGGAAATATTAGTAGTGACAGCTGGAATTATCTCTGCATCTGTTCATTTAGGTCCCAATTCAAATTTCCATGCAGGCCCTATTTGTGCTGCATAATAGTTAACAGTGCAAATTGATGCAATTTCAACACAGTCTAAACCACAGAGATGAAACATATACAGAAACTTATTCACTACATTACCAAGCAACATCAGTCAACCACTTGCACTGCAAATTGAAAATCACAATAGGATAGATTGTATCAGCTAAACACTTCCTGAAAAGCCCTGAACACCTTCTGAATGGGAGACAGGGGAATGGAAAATAACTTCTTGGTGTTTGCAGTATATCCCTACCCTTGCCTTCCCTTCCCAAGATTGTGTTCATTAGTATAACATACATGGGGAACTGACTACTCCCTCATACCTGCTTCTTTGTATAAAAGGTCAAGCAAAAAATCAAATTCATAAAACCACTGCAATTTCAAATTAGGGAGACACTGTTGAAACTGGCTGAAATGCAACTTCCTCTGATCTCAGTTTTGCTCTCTAATATTAATGCAATTTTATACCTTTTTTTGTTAATCTTTTTTTTTTTTTTTTTATTTTCGCTGTAGTTTCCAAAGAGAAAATGTGAGTGCCAGAAACCCACCAGTTTATCTCAGCCAGCCAACTTGGACACAAATTAGAGAAAAATAATTGTAATAAAGAACAGATTACTTTCATACTGACCGATGTCTGTCATGGAACATAGAAAAAGAACAAGTTCTACAGTGATTGTCATTATTTTCAATGGCATCCTTCTCTTCTCTGCCTTTTTTCTCTCTTGAGCAATTGTACTTACACATTAATGGACTTCTTATTTCTGTGCGAATTCTCCACCTGCAAAACCAGCTACAAACATAGACTGAATGCAAAATCCTCTTGTAAGCTCAGATTGTTGTGGAACATGAAAATTATGCTCATTATTGCATAGAGAGGTTCTTCAGGCTATGGAAATAGCCATTCCCTGCTTCCGCTTTGTAAGCTAATGTTGTTCATCACCTAATACTACTTATTACCTGTATACAAATAATTTTGATGTAGCCTTACATTTTAAGGCCACTACCAAGGGAAAAAAAAAAAAAAAAAAAGAAGAAAAAAGTGTTAAATTCTTAAAGACAGATTCATGGTCAATATTTGCATTTTAAAATTGATACTTATATACCATTCTTGGTACAGTATTTTTTGGCAAGTATTGCTGTGGTTCACTCAGTTTCATGATTAACATACTTTAACAAACTCTTCTGCATTCCACTTTTTTATTGTAGTCCTTATTGGCTCAGAAAAAGCAGCTTCAGGATCTTCAAAGCCATCTAATACATATGTCTGGACCCTTTTTGTCTGATATTGGGATGAGGCTCTATTTGTTCCCTCCTGTCAATCAAAGCAATAGCAGCAATAGGATTAATAATAATTGTGTATGTCAAATCTGGAGTTCCACAAGATTGATGAATAACTACATATCATTACAAAACACCATCTTTTCAGCTAAATTTGAAGAGCTTGACTCTGATTTTACTCATGGTTATTTGCCTGAGTAAAACCAAGAAAAATAGCCTGGAGCCAATGAAACATAAAATCAACAACAAACAAGTGTCAGATCAAGTGTCTGATCGGTTTAAATCCTTTGTGTGTGTGTGTTTTTCTCACTCTGGGAAATGTCTTTTTAGAGTAAAAGGGTACAGGACTGAGTTCAAAGTAGAAACAAATACCTGAATCTTTGAATGGACCCTCAGGACAACACCAGTAGCTCAGCAGACCTCCATCATTCCCAGGTCTGTCAGGACTGCAGCTCCCCATTTTGGACTGCAGCAGACAAAGTATCTCATATGGTCCATCCCGATTAATTTTCCTATACCATCCACAGTAAGACTTGCATTGCTGATAGTGCTAAAGAAGGGTTTCCTCTTCCAAGTGGATGGATAGGCAGCAAGATGCTCAGCTACTGCTCAGTCACCAGCAGGTTTCTACAGCACAGGTTTTCATCGGGATGCTCTGGATCACTGCTCCGGGAGTAGGTAATGTAACATGCAGAAATGCCCTGGGGAGCAGAGATCGGGCCCATGTTCACTTGCTCCCCAAGAAAGTTGCAGCCCTAGGATGCAAGGTCTGAATGACTCCAAGCAAGGATCCAAGGCAGTTTGTTATTTCCCCATGGAAGGTACTAGTCACTAACCCATTATTCAAGAGATAATGGGTCTAAGCTCTCATTTCTGAAGCCACTATTTCTTCCATCCTTTCTGTTCCTGAAACTCCTACATTCCTGACTACCCAGGAAGAAAAAAGCTGTCTGGAAACAGTCATCTTCCTGGCCAAGAACCTTAACCATTATAACATAATAGAAAAATTGTCCGCAACTACTACAGTATCATCAACTTCAACCAGTCTGTTTGAGACATTTAATGTACTGCTACCTGTCAGCTTCTGAGCTACTAAAACCTCTTGTCTCTTCATTAATTATCTCCCTTTGCTGCTTCATTTCTTCAGCCATCCATTATAGCCGCCCCAGCATTCACACTGCATGCTTCTCAGCAATCTCTCAAATACCTGTTATTGCATTCTCCATTAGTTACAGCTGTGAATTGCTACACTGCAGCATATTTGAACAGTTCGCTTGCTATCTTATTGTTAAATACTTCAGTTGCAGCTCATCAGTTTAATTTTTATGCTGTTACAGCAGGATTGCTGAGTTTTCAATGGCAGTAACAACAGCATCATCCTTAGAGAATTTTCAGAGATGGTTATTGTTAATGGTACTCAAACTTCATCAGTCTTGCAATGAGGTGAGTGTATTTTTTTTAGAACAGACAAAGTATCCCATGAAACATTTGTCTCTTAAAGCACATCTCAGCAGAAATGGCTAAAACCTCTCACTTTCATTCTGACTAAGCTGCTGTGGTATTTAAAAAACCCTTGTGAATTGCTCTGATCCCAGGGAAAGAGAACATGTTGCTTCTTCTTTCACATTTTATTAGCAATTTTATGTCAGATTTCTTTTCCTTAGTTAAATCATGCCAAAACATGCCAGGCAAAAAATTCAACAGCACAATCAGCAAGTAGGAGCATCTTATAGTAGCCTTCAAACATCCTTCACTGCTTGTTAAGAGAGATGTTATCTCTTTTCAACTCATTGTGGCCTCAGAAAAAGAAATCCTGGGCAGGGTGCATGATTTCTAGAGGTGTATTATGTTCTCCAAGGATTGCTCTCCTGTCTTGGTCATTACCTTTAAGCAGTGCAGAACAGGTTTCTTTGACATCTCAATGTAAAGCAGAACTCCTCTTTTCTGAGGCTGTTCCCACAGAGGCTGGGAGATCTTTGCTAGAAAATTTCATAAATATGCTACACCAGCATCTGCTGGAGACAATCATCACTTACCTCACAAAACTGATAGAGAATGAGATTTTTTGAAGGTCCTTCTCCAGTCCCCAGATCTAGAGAAGAGGATACTACAGTGTTACCCCAGCATGGCAGTTTAAGACAAGACTGCTTTATCTAGTCTTCCCTTACAATGTCTAGATGCTAAGATGTCAGAAATAGCAATATTCTGGTAATAGAAGAGAGGGAAAAAAAAAAAAAAAAGCTGCTCTTACACTTCTTGTGATTATATGTGTCAGGGAAAACCAGGAAGAAAAACTAGGAACTTGGTGTCTCAGTTATACCGAGCATGTTCTAGCACCCATGAGTGACATAACATGTCACAGCATAAATATCATAGACATATATCTACAGAGGAAATGCAGCATTCATAATTTTGCATGTGTATTTGGATGTGGTAGGCAGTGTCCTTAAAAAAGAAAGCACTAGGGCACATATTAATGAAATTACATTATCATTCCTAAAAGACCTGCTACTCTGAGCTGTCTTGTTCAACTTGACAATGACTCTCTTGGATAACAAATTACCGCAGACCCTGCACAGTTGATATCAGGATGTATCACCAAATATAATTTTAGAAATTTGCTGTAAAGCACATACATAAAAAAAGCACAAGTGTTCTGAAAAATACAAATTCAAATGTAATCAGTAATTCCATGAGCCGAAACACTGTGTTATATGAAGACACCATATATTTGCCCTCTGGCCCTTTTGTGAATACACAAATAACATAATGGCACTCTTGTACTAATAAGCACCAATAATTTTTTCAATTGTTGTCTACTTGCCCTGACAATCTAGCAAGCTATTAGTCCATGTCAGTCTGATATAAAAGGCACTCCAGAACAAGTGGATAGAAATACATCAAAAAATGGTAATCAGAAATGACAATGTATTAGATTGAAAGTGTGGTCACTCATTTAACAGGCTGGTTCACAAAATATTAGCAAGGCTCCCATTATTTTATTCAGCATGGTGATTCAGGAAAGTGCTGTAGGAGATGTTAGCATTCAGACTTTTAAACACCTCTTGCTGCAGCCAAAGGTCCTGCTGCTTCTTATTTATGCTGACAGGCAAGACCACTCCCCTCTCTTTCACGTTGTGAATACCAATCATAGAGACTCAATAAAAAGATCTTTAGCAGCACATATGCCTGAGATGGAGAGACATTTTGCTCAGAATGGGCAAGATCTTATATTTCACGTGATTCACAAGCCATTCCAGTGTATATTTCCTGTATGAAGCAGGTACAGGGTTTGAGGAGTTGCCAGTCCTTTGGGGGAAACTGCTAATGGGGCCTTTGCAGTTCCAGCAGGGTACACAGAACAGCCCACACACACCAGTACTGCAGCGCTGACCAGCATCACCTCTTCTGATTTCACCTGCAGTTCCTTCCTCCATTATCTTTGATGACTAACAACTGCTATTATTACCAGCACCTAATTTCCTGACAGGGGGCAAGATACCCAAGACAACAGATAGGGGCGGGGTGTGTGGGCAAAGGGGAGGACTCCAAACGCAGCACTATCATTAGCCTACAGTGCCTCAAGGTCCTGCTCTTACACCATCAAGGGGGAAGGGCACAGCTTGTCACTTGCAGAGAGAGAAAATAGCTCGAGTTAAATAATATTTCAGGGAAACAATCAAATGGAATCTTCTCTTTCTCTGCCCTTTTGCAATACATTTCAAGCTTCTGCTTGAAAGCTTCCAAAGGAAATCATCATTTCATACTAATCAAAATATATAATTTCCTTAATGCTCTACCCAGAAACTTTTCAAGAAAATGGTTTAAAAATTCAGCGAATAATTCTGCTCATTTTTGCCATTTTCTAGAAAAATGGGAAAACTCCGGAATTACATTTAAGAAAAGCATTAATTATAGTTGTCATTACCTATTCTGTCCCTAAAGAAGTTTAATATTGTTTAGTTTTTCCTGGAATTCTTAAATAAATAATATTTATAATCCATAACATTTTCTTTTATCAGACAGAATGAATGAATGGTGTTTCTAAAGCTGTTCTCCAGCAGTCTTATTCACTGTTCATTATTTGCAGCTTGGAAGTGTATGCAGGTGCAAACAGCATTAGAATACTATACATTTGATACTTTACAGGTGTTTTACTGTAGGCCTAGAAATATCAAGACAATTAGAAGACCAGAAAGAGTGATCCTCTTGTAAATAAGGAGTACCAAATAGTGGCCAGTTGAAGCACTTACTCAAGGGCACCCTAAAAGAGCTCCCTCAGAGTCAGCTACTAAGCTTGTATCTCCCAAGGTCTTATGCATAAGACCATCCTTCCTCTTCCAGCTGCCTAAAAAATGGGAGGTAACTGGCTCTGCTGGGTAGTTATGTGTCAGAGTAAAAGCATTTGAAATGTAGCATGCTTGAAGACTCTTTTCCTTCCCCATCTCCCATGCTGTAAATACGAAGTCTCTTAGTGAGATCATTACTGAACACAGGACAGAGCTTTATCATTATGCAGATGATGCAAGATGTATTTTCCTGGCCTTATAGCTGCAGAGCTTGATCCACAGGAACTTCTGAAAGACACAGTTAACTGAATGCATCAGAAGTATGCATCCCCAGACCTGAGAAGATCTGTGTCCTTGGCAGAGGTCACACACCTCACAACAGTACTCAGAAGTCTCCAGCCTATCACCACACTGCATATACTAACAGAGCCTTTTTTATTATTTTATTCAGTTGCATCATTCCACAACCCCATCACAGGACTCTCAACAGGGCAGCTGACATCATTGCAGCTGTACATTATCTCAATGTGATGGGCTATTGTGACACATTATGTCCACCTAGCAACTTTTTTTTTCTTTTTTTTTTCATCAGCTGCAGCTTATTATTTCTTTCAGGCTTTACTTTGGCTATATTTAATACTCGCTGAGCTCTAAAATGGTGTGACTCTATGCTCATACACCACCCACTGCTGAGTTTCTACCACTGAATATGAAGTCAGCTGGGTATCTTAATTCTGTTATGACAGCCCTCCAGACTAAAATTCCTTCTACTTCACATCTGTTCCCATTTACCCATTCCCAGTCTTATGAATTTAGAAAGTATGCCTCTATTTTCTTGGGTTTAGCATTAACATTCAATGCAAAATAGAAAGTGTGACATATACACTTTAGTAAGTGTATGACAGAGCATGTGTTTGTGTGGAACAGTATGTGTGTATATATGCTCTTACAACATACATCATTATAAAAATGTGATTAATATTAAATTGTACTGTGCAATATGTACAGAAATCTATTTCAGGATATCAGTGTTTTGCAGTTTTACATTAGCATAATAATTTTACAAGCACACTGTAAAATACTGTGTAACTTTTCTACTTTTTCTATGAGCACAATTGCATTCCAAACGTTATTCAAGACTACACTCTTGTTCTCTACAGATGTCATAGAATACATAAATACTTTATTGGACAATCACATACTCTGATTTGTGCCCCACAGGGTACCCCCTAATTTATAAGTGCTTGATGAAGATATTTAGATTTCATTTGATACTATTTATTTTTGATAACATATCAGGAAGGCTAGTGTGCAGAGGATAATCTTGATGGATTTGCTGTGACAGATCTAGTGCTTGTAAAATCTTCTACCCCAAAGAAATCAGTTCTCCTGCAGTGATGGCTCATGGGAAACTCCGATCACTTCCATTAGCAACGATGCATTGGTAACACTACTGAATTCAGATGTTGAGAACTCATTTTAGCTCAAGATTTATACAGTGCACATAGAGAAAGCAGGGGATTTTCTTGGATGGACTCAGAGCAGCTGCTGTGCATTACTTCCTGGCAAAAAGATAGCTGCAATATTTATATTTTTCCTTCCATTCTGCCAGCCTTTCTTCAGAGCCGCTCAGTCACCACCCTGTATTTTTCAGGGAATAAAGCTATTCTCGTCACCAAGAACACTCCAGGGCCCTCTGACGAGAAGCCCCTTCCCCCACACACGGCCTCTGAGTCTCACATCTGTCTGTCTGAAATCATTAATCCAAAGACTTCAATGTAGGCAAGACTCTCACGCTAACAAGCTGGCAGCTTGGGTTGTGCTCTGTTTCCTGGCTCTTGCTGAAGCATTCCCTGCAAGAGGTTAGAAAGAACAGCCCTTCATTTTAAGCAATGTTCCAGTGAGTGACTTGAGCTGAGCAAGTGCTTCTCAGACAGGTTAAGTCTCAAAACAAAAGGAAGGATCTTCACAAACATAATAGCACAGTCCTTTCCTATTTAAAATATTAATTAAATAAATTTTTAGAATTCTGCATAGAACTCAGTCCTGCTGCCCCTTACCTTCATGGTGCTGGCAGGGATGTAGCAGAAGTCTTAGCTCACAGCGAGGTACAATTCAACCAGACTCAGGCTATATCATACATGTGTTTCACATGTAATGCATTTGTGTTTCACTCTAGAGTAACCTAACATTTTGCTAGAGCCCAAATGTTATACAGTTTCACAGTGACTGCTAATTAAAAAAAAACAAAAAACAAAAAACAAAACAAAACAAAAAAACCCCAAAACATTATTGAAACAGATATCATTCATTTAATAATTAGAGTATAACAACTCTTAACTTTCAGCCTGGAAGTCAAAGGAGACAGAAAAATAATTGCCACTAGCCTTCTTTCAAACCACAGTTATTTCAAAAGGGATTTGAGATTATTTTACTTAGAATTACTATTTTTTAAAACAATTTCAATAACATCTTCCAGCCAATAATATATTTTTCTTTCAGAAAACATATGGCTTTCTTTGCTGTTCAAGTTTCCATGGAATTAAGTTCTCTGGGAGGTCAATAACACATTTCTGAAGCTCTTTACAGTAATCAAGCTGGATCCTTGACCTTTTTTTCTGGTCCCTTGTGATACAAACTACATATATTAAAAAGCAGCTAAAACAAGGCAAGTGAGATTTTCCTGATATAAGAAAGTTGTTGACTGCCAAACACCATCTAAGATTGCTCTCTAAAACCCCTCAGGAGGAAAGAGGGCAGTATTTAGAAGCTTTAGAATCAAACTAGCTAAAAGGTAATTTACTTTAACTCTGTCCCTATATGTTTGCTGGCCTGATTGGCAAAGAACAGTCACTGCCAAAAAATGTCCCACTGTACAAGTCATTCACTTACTATTCAAGTGAAGACATTTCTGCTATAGGAAAAGACCACATTTTCAATGTCGAGATATTTCCAGTTTTCTCAAAAGCATCTTGGAATTTATTAGTGGGCACAGATAACAAGTGATACATTTCTGATGATATTTTATTTAACACACACATTCTGGTGACAATGGTCCTTTTCTTAAATCAGGGTGTCCACCAATGATTTTAAGGGAAGAATATACCAGCTCATGCAAACTGAAGGTTTCCTCCTAAGCAGGCATGTGCTGATGCTATTTAGGTAGAAAAAACAGAGCCTAATTTAACATCACCACAGGCAGCTTTTATCAACACCCTCGGAAGCCTTGTGTGGTCCAGGACATCTGTGATTCATAAGACCAGTGACAAAGAGCTGGCATCCCTGACTGCTGCCTCTCCTCAATGAACTGCTGACATTACCAGTGACTTTACACTATGTCCTCATTAAGAAATGCTGGCAAATTGAAACAATGCTATAGAAGGCAAGGATTTCAGTCTTTCAAACAAATATGGAAATTATGCTAATACAGAAAATCTCAAAGAGGTAACAGATAGTCCCTCAGAAGGTCATGACATAAAAATGCACAAAAATAACCCACCAGCTGCTGAGATGCAGTTATCTGATCTCCCTGTTCATTGTTATCCTTCAGAAGCTGTCAGTTCAACATGGGATACAGAAGTGGGAGAGAGGAAAAAGAAATAAAAGAAAAAAATAAAATAAACAAACAAAAAAATCCCACAAAACCCCAATCCAAACAAACCAAACAAAAAAAAAAAAAAACAAAACAGAAGAGAGGACCCCAAATGAAACAAAATATGATATTTAACTAGTAAGAATGTGATTCAAATTCACTGCAGTGGACTGGAATATTGTCAACAACTTTAACACAGTCTGGATCTGTCCTTAACTAAGAAGACGTGAAAGGGAGAATGTGTATAACACTTATCATACAGTTTTAAATAACTATTCTCCCTAGGGTGCTTTGCTTACTTATGAAGACAAAATATACAGAGTGGGCTAGTATTCAGGGAAAAGATGAACTGTAGAAGACAACTTGTATAAGCAACAGCAAAGCATAAAAAACTTGTGCTTAGCCTGAATGTATGAATCTTCCCAAAAATACTGCATGATGACTTCAGGAATGAAAAGTAAATATATTCTTACAATGCTATTAGACCTCAGTCAAAGTGCTCAATGGCTTTCAGGATAAAGCCAAGAAAGAACATGATACCAAAGTGAATTGTTAAAAGATACAAAATAAACGCAAACATGGTCCAAACACATGGCCCAAACACAGGGCTACTTTGGTGGGAGAGAGGTGGGCAAAACTCATGATTCCCATATACATGTATTTATTCTTTGTTCCTATTGAAAGCAGGTTTGACAGAAAACAAACGTCATGCCTTAACCCCATATGGCAACTAAGTACCATGCAGCCCCTCATTCACTCCTCACCTCTCTTTCCCTTGTGGGATGGGAAAGAGAATCAGAAAGAGGTAAAACCTGTGACTTCAGAGAAGAACACTTTAAAAATTTGTGCTGGTTTAAATGTAAACCGGCAGGGGAAAACAAACCCAACACAAAAAAGATCATAAGTCAGAGCCACAATTTAATAACAATATCACAACAACTGCAAGGACACAAAGAGAAATTGGTCTCAACCCACAAAACCGAGAAGTACAACCCAGCACCTTGGGGCACGAACACAATGGTGCTTGTTAGTCCCTGTGCTGAGACCCATGTAGTTCCCCCAAGTCCAAAGCAAAAGCAAGCAAAAAAACCCTGCTGATGCAGATGACAGTCACAGTCTGGTGAAGAGTGGTAGTCGCAGTCTGGTCGAGTGGTGGCCTCCTCCTGTTGAGATTCTGATCCTTCTCTGTAGGGGTGAGTGTTAGTGCATCCCTTAAGGAGAGCTGTTTGGAGTTCTCCCTTAAAGAGAACAGAGCTACCTGCAGTGTGTATGGCTTGTAGCCAACGAGAGGCTGTGGTGTATGCAAGGTGAATTGGTTAACCAATAATGTGGTGGCATATTGGAGGTGAGAGAGTATAAGAAGCCTGGATGTTACTGCGTGAGAGTTAGATCTAGATCTACTAATGTAATAGGAACTTCTAGGAACTAACTACTTCTACTCTGAGCTATGAGAACTGTCTGTTAATCTATCTTGAATAAACTCCCTAAGTTATGAGCCTTCTGATGTCTGCTGTGCCTGAGCTCTTCTGATAGTCAGTCCAAAGCCCAGCTCAGTATGGGGGCTCCCCTATACTTCTCCGGATCCGGCAAGTGGTTCCCCAAGGTCTTCAAACCCCCAGATTATGTATCCCCAGGTCCAGCTGGGGGAGCACCCACTAGCTCCCCCAGGGTGGAGAGTTAAACAATGGGTGATCTGACTCTATGAGTCATGGGGTATTTTGGAATCTTTGATGGTTCATTAGCAGACACGCCCCCTCAGGCTGGGTGTGAAGGTGCTAACGACTTCCTGGAGGGGAGTTATCACAGTTCTTATCTCACAGGTGTCTTTCACACCCAGCTCACATCCTAAGGAGTCGGGTGTGCCCTGGGCAGCTGCTGCAAATG
>JAWWEV010000043.1:20501243-20544008 GCA_035583235.1 Hafferia zeledoni
CGTGATTATTCGAGGAGGAGGTCCCCTCCCCCTCTTGTGAGTAAACATCTTGGTTCTTTCCCCTCAAACCAAGACAGAAATGAATAGAGGGTGTAGGATATATAGCTTTGGTCACCCCCACACAGTGATAAACTGGTCCGACCTGCTGAACCAGGACAAAACTGAAATAAATTAAAATATAATAACAGTAACAACAGTAATGATAGTGGTATGAAAACAAGAGAGGAATAAACCCCAAGACAAACAAGTTATGCACAAGATGCATGCACTGACTGAGGCCCAACCCATCCTCAAGCAGCGACTGGTGGCTCCCAGGCAGCTTCTCCCGGTTTATAACAATGAGCTTGATGTACTGTGGTATGGAATATCCCTTTGGCCAGTTTGGGTCACCTGCCCTGACCATGGTCCCTCCCAGCTGCGCGTGCAGCTCCTCACTGGCAGAGCATGAGACACCCTTGACTTAGGGTAAGCACTAATTAGCAACAATTTAAACATCAAGATGTTAAAAACATTCTTCTACTAAATCCAAAACATAGCAATGTACCAGGAAGAAAATTAATTCTACCTCATCCGAAATCAGGACACCAAAAAATAATAATAATAATGGCCCAACCTTCGCGAACAAAGATTTGGGAAGGGCTCTCCCCACGTGGGTGTGCCCTTCAAGCCTGCGCAGTGGATTTTTTAGGTGAGGCGCAGCATGCGCAGAACTGGCCCCACCGTTTAAGTCCTGAGGTTCATTTGCCACGGCCGAGCAAGCTTGGACAGTGACAGTGAAGTCCTTAGGACTGTCTACAGCACCCAGTACTAACTGGGGCTGATCCTGCTGAGCATCTGAGATCTGAAGGGATCGGATGGCAGGGACACCAAAAAAATAAAAAATTGCTATTGATAGCATACAAGTATCAAGTCAATTAGCTCAGATAAAAGGCATCCCTGAGTACACACTGAAAATACTAACTCCTCAAAAATTCTTTCTGGAATGTCATACAGCACAGCAAATATAGCCTCAAACATCAATATAGAGAAGAAGCATGGCTTATTAAACAAGGAGTTTAATTTCATGCATATTCTGTAATGAGAAAGAACAGAACAATTCCTGAGGGGAAAAAGAAAATAAACAGAAAAAAACTCCAAACAACCACAATTCCAAAACACTCCTTGAAACATTCAAGGGATAATGGTATGATGAGCAATAAGCAGCCTGAGTTCATAAGGAACATGCTGTGCCAAGGAAACGTGATTGCTTTTTTTGATAGAATGGCAAAAATCCTGGATGAAAGATACACAGCATGATTTTAATAAAGGATTTAATACAGTGTCTTACTAAATCTCCCAAAATGAATTCCAATTGCTTTAGACGTGAGCACTGTAATGTAAATTGAAAACAGGCTGAAGGATCACAAACACTCTGGCTGATGAGAAATGGCAGCAGATCACACCAAATTGTGGAGAGGTAGGCAGTGGGTCTACTAGAAGGTATGAAGCTGTCTCTTGTTTTAATAACTTCATTAATAAGCTCAAAGAAAAGGTAAACAGTATGTAAATTACCTTGGCAGACAAAACTACTGCGAGTAATGTTAAAGTGGTGAAAAATAACAAACTAAGGTCTAACTTAAAAAAAAAAAAAAAAAAAGTGAAAGTTAAGCATCAAGCTACTGCTCTGGAGAAGGGATAGCCTGCTGAAGAAAAAACCAAGTATCTTCTACAGGCAAAGTAATGGCCTACATTTAACTCTAAGAATGAAGGGTAATTTATGTTACATATGACTGTTTGGAGTGTACTTCATTGGATGCAAAAGCTAATGGATGTTTGAGCTACATATTTAATAGCTTAATGTGGCACAGGAAAGGAGAAAATCATCTGCATGGGTAAAACAAGGTTTTGTTTATAATTAAATACATTTGAGCATACCAAAGTGGAAAAAAAATCTTAAAATGTACACACAAGGGAGAGACAGAGATCATACCACCAGGAGATAAAAACAGGGGCTATGGACAAATAATCAAAATATGTCTGCTCCATGATTTCAAGAGATGAGGCAGCCTCATAGTCTCTCCCTTCTCCATTTTATTCCTTAAACTGCTCTTCTTTTCCTCAAATTCTCTCAAGAGAATCCCTTCTTCCTCACTCATGCCTATTTTTTTTTACTGCCAGCCTTCTTGGCTCCTCTCTCTCTTTGTCTTTCACAGAGTCTTTCTCAGCTCCCCTTCCTGTCATTTTCTTAATTTCTCTTTATAGCTGCACAAGGCTGCTCAAAAACCAACTACTGAGATGTCATTCAACTGCCACTCTAAGCTATATGTTATCACCCCACCTGGGCTGGACTGCAGGCAGGGTTAGAGGAGGTGCTGCTATGCTGGGCAATATGCACCATCTAAAGGACAGCAGTGCTGCCAAAACTTTTTGAAATTCTTTGGAATTTTTCAGCATAGTTGCAACTGGAAATGGTGGAGCTTTCATTCTTCCATCTTTTTCTCCACACCAGCAGTGAAACCTTTGTTATGGCCTCAGATTTTCCACAGTTCATGGAGCACAACTAAGAAGTCACCACAGTTCAGATCTTAATTTCCCTTGAACTTCAGTTTTGCCTTAAATAACAAATTAGGGCAAGTAGTGAGTCACTGGAGCAATGTTTCTGCTGATTATCTGTATCACAATGCCAGTCTGACTTGAAGCTCTGAATACTACTTTGTGCTTTTTAGAGTTTATGCCTCCAATTCAAATGATTTGAAATTGCCAGACTCTGGTAATAATAGGAAAAAATATTTTGTATAAAGCAGCTAGCAAGACCAAAAAAACCCCATGCAAACAAACAAACAAAAACCCCACCAAATGAACAAATATCCAAGAATTCTCTGAAATGCAATGATCAAAAGAATTCCATCATGGTGGATGTTTCAAGAAAAAATAACTGTTAGGTTAGGCTGAACATCAACTAACATTTTCAAAGCCTGTAAAGGTTTAATCTGTGTCCATATGACTTTTATTGCCCTCCTACACTTCTTACCAATGACAGAGTGAAAAATTTAGATAAACTTTTAATAATTTTTTTCACTTATCTGAATTTCATAACCAGGCAAACAAAAAAAACATTTTTGCCTCTCACCTATAGCACTGTAGATTATTGAGACCTCTACCTGCTTAAGCTCTTTCTGCAGAGAAATTTGTGAAGATGATCACAAGTAAAAGCGATAATTCTAATATGAGAGAATAGAATGAATTTGTGGTGATGGATATCACTCATGCAGCTTCATTCTCTTGTCTTAATCTCTGGTCTATCAAGGATACCCAATAATAACAGACACTCCCACAGCTTCATATTATGTAAATATAACTTATTCCCCAAGTAATTCACCTTAAAAAAAATTGATGACTTCTCTGTCCAATGATCAATGTTTTTAAATAGCCTATATATCATTCTGCCTTTTGGATAAAACAGGATAGAAAAGCAGCAATGCAACTATCAACCTCATTTTAGTTAACTGTGTAACACAGATGCTTGTCTTTTTATTACTAATAGTAATAGAAGAGTTGCTGGCATTTATCTTTAAAGCAAGGATAACTTAAAAAAATTATTTGGACTGTCTGATAGGAGCACTGATGCTTATCCTTTAAAACAGAACTCAAACTTCAGCAAATGAGAAAGGTTAAAGGGAAAAGCATTATAATTTAAAATGTGAAACTAGACAGGAATAGCAATCTATACTCAGGAGCCATCAGAAGCTTTCCTAATGGATGTCAATAAATGCACAATCAGAATACTAATCACAAGTAATTCCCAATATTATCATTAAACTTTGAATTCCATGTTGAATTTAAATTTCAAACTTTTAAAACATTTATTTATTATTATTTATTCTTACAGAGCCTGGTTCAACTGTGTAAGCAACTGAATTCAACAACAAAAGTCCTTTCATTGATTAGAGTATATTTGTCAGACAGAAAATAAAAAACCTGATGACACCATACCACAGTAATTACATTCTTTCTGACTCAGACTTTTATGATAAAGTAATACACATCAATATTCACTGAGATGCAAGAAGACAGCATAAACAAATCTGCCTTGTTTTATAGGGAAAAAAAAAAGTTGTCCTATTAAATTTGCCTAAACGAGAAAGAAGAATGGAATGAAAAGTAGCTGAGCACACCACAGTTTAAAACCAAAAACAGAACAGAAGTTATTTTGG
This sequence comes from Hafferia zeledoni, assembly GCA_035583235.1. Classification (NCBI taxonomy): domain Eukaryota; kingdom Metazoa; phylum Chordata; class Aves; order Passeriformes; family Thamnophilidae; genus Hafferia; species Hafferia zeledoni. The sequence goes on from JAWWEV010000043.1 coordinate 20,505,437, forward strand.
GAAATATACTCTTTTTCTTATACATTGATGAGCTGTTGAATATTGCTAACCGTATCCTGGGCTGTATCACAAGATGCCTGGCCAGCAGGTTTGAGAGAGGTGATTCTGCCTCTCTACTCGACCCTCATGAGACCCCACCTGGAGTCTTGCATCCAGCTCTGGGGCCCTCAATATAAGAAGTAAATGGACCTATTGGGGTGGGTTCAGAGGAGGCCACAAAGATGATGAGAGGGCTAGAGGATCTCTCATACCAAGACAGGCTGGAGAAGAGAAGGCTCTGGAGAGACTTTTGAACAGCCTTCCATTACCTGAACAGAGCTGGAGAGACTTTTCACACACAAGGGCATGTAGTGATAGGACAACGGGTAATGGCTTCAAACTGAAAGAGAAGAGGTTTAGGTTAGATATTAAGAAGAAATTCTTTACTGTGGGGGTGGTAAGAAATAGGTTGTCCAGAGAAGTTGTGGATGCTCATCCCTGGAAGTGTTCAAGGCCAAGTTGGATGGGGCTTTGAACAACCTGGTGTATGCAAGGTATGTGGCAGGAGGGTTAGAACTAGATGATATTGAAGGTCCCTTCCTACACAAACCATTTGATGATTCTATAAAGTCTGAGCAGAGATAGAAAGGACAGCAATAATACCTTCTTGTTGAAACACAATAACATGTTCAGTATTTCTTATTTGGGTAATGAATATTGGAGATGTCAAAAAAAAGAGCGTTGCAAGCATTGACAGCCTACTGAGTTTTTTATCATAGTTGAAATAATATAGAACACCAAGAAACCAGAATAAGTGTATTTGGAAACCTTTCAATGTTTGTTTTGTTTGTTGTTTTTTTTTTTTTTTTTTCATGTAGGAACATGTTTATTGATGTTCCTTTTATAGATTTTGGCTGCAAAAACATCTATGAATTTTAGTTCCCCCATCTAACAGAGAAAAACATTTTGAGTATTTTCTGGTTTTCTTTTTAATGTGCTATAAATATAAAAGTCTGCTTGTGATTTTTGAGATGTATGAATTGGTAGAAAGATTGTCAAAACACATACAATTTCTTTAACAGAGAACCCCACTACAAGTTGTGAAAGCCTGAATGAACTGTAGGCTGTTATCAGAATACAACAGAGTAGAAACTTTATCTCAAAGGAAGATCTTATCATAAGAAGCAACAGAATTATTTGAAAGACACAGGACATATGCACCATCACCCCCTAAAAAACGCCAACACATTCCACCTCACCCCCAAAACAACACAAACCAACAAAACCCCCAAACCCTCAAACTTAGAAATTATATGAACTGCAGCAAAGTTTCAACTAAATATTTGAGACCAAAGAAACTGGAAAAATGCAATTTTCAGACACTAACTTTCAATATGTAAAATGGCAGCAATAGGAAACAGGGGAGTATTATAATGGCAAATTAACTGTTTTTATAGCTAGCAAAAGAGGACCTTTTTAGACTGGCCAAATGAGATAATTATGATAAGGTAACATCATTCCTGTGATTCCCTCTGAAGTAAATGTTTTAGCAAGACAAAAGTCCAGAAGAAAACCTCAATCATGCCTATATAAATACATAAAGGTTCTCAGTTCCAGGCAAGGTGGTTATATGGCTACAATCTAAAAAATCCAATTTTTTTTTTCTGTATGTGCTGTTCTTTGCAACAAACAAAATACCTAATGAAGTAAAAGAAATGTGACAAAATGTAAGCAGAAAATAATAATTTACAAGATTTTTCTTTGTGTCTAGAAATATTTTTTCTCCATTATAAAGCTGGTGGAATGCTTATACTGGAAAAGCTATGCACGACTCAGCTCTTACCTCACCATTAAAGGATCAGTGATGCAAACCAAACACTGCTTAACCTTCTTCTTCATGATCTATATTTCTTGCAGAAGTACGTAGAAGGGCAATGTCTGCTAACTCGTGTCTGCTCCTTCCATATAAAAGCCAGCAGTGATATTCCTCAGTACCCTTTAAGAACAAGCAATGAATTTATCATATCTGTTTGTAATGCCCTTTGGGACTCTTCAGGAAGAAAGGCGCAGTAAATGTAAGCTCATTATCATCATTAACTTCTTTTATGCACCGGCTGAGCTCAGAAGGGACAAATGGGAGAAAAATATACGGCAAAAAAGGTTAAATATATTTGCCATTCTTTTCTTTTCCTGATAGGTTTTAGTTTTTAACATTCATAGATACCTTTATTAGATGGAACTTATTATTTGGAAGTTTTAAAATTAGCTTGATCATCTACTTCTATGAGATGACACATTGCTAAGGAAGAAGAAAATGGCACGACTTACATTAAGGGACATGCAACACAGCAGTGCCTCACTTATTACACATGTTCCCATAAGCTTAGAAAAACCTTAAGGTTCCCACATTACACCTCACCCTCATGTGTGAGAGAACAGTTTGAGGAAAATGAAGAACTTTCTGTTTGTCCTGTTTGTGTTTTCTGGGTAACTGTCATGGTCAGCACAACAGTTCCTAGATTTAAATGGGACAGGACTCATTAGCTTTAGCTATTGAAAGATCTCATTTTTCATGCAAAGTAATCCTCTAAGCTCCTCCTAGGGATTTTCATATAATCAACAATTCACACAAAAGGATCCTTCTGACACTACAGCTTTATTCAAACCGAGGAAAATGGTACTAATTTGCCTTTGTTGTTTCAGCTAAGAGATTTGGTTTGTGCATATGAGACACGTATTTTTCTTTGTTATTAATATAAAAAAGACAGGGCCCCAACCTACAAGCACATCTCAGGTCCTTGGGATTTCAAAACTTTACAAACAGACCCACAAGAATTTACAGGACTATTAGATCCACAGTCCTGAATCCAGTCCCTAAACCAGCGAGCTCTAGTACCTTTTGCTGAATTTCTGATCTTTACATCAAATGGGTTGAGTTCGAGGGAGTAAAGTAAACAATATACTGAGGCAGAGAGAAAGGACTTCACACAACAAACCTATGAGATTCATAGTGAAGACATTTTATTACATACAGCACATGGTTTATGTATCGTTAGAACTACAGCTTATTGGCTAAAAAGAGTTACACACCACCACACTAGAAACTTCAATTGGTTAGAACCCATATCTCGCAAGTCCAATGTTTTGGCGAACTTATCCTAGATGTTTTCAAGAACCTCTCTGGTGTGCTGTGAGAAACCTGAGGAGCTCTCAAGAGAAACCTCTCGGGAAGAGCCAACTCCTCCAAGCAGCTGTGACTTGTTTATTCTGAAGTCTCACAGGGTCTTCTATAGATCTGAATTGCTCACTTGTGATTTTACTTGTACCAACAGAGGGAGAGGAAAGGTTTTAAACCTTTAAATTGGTTGGGCATAAGTTGCAAGAAAATTCGTAAAAATGGAAACAAGGCTGATGGACAAACCTTAAGGGTACTTAAGTATTTACTGCATTCAATTTCGGCAAGCTGTCACCTGAATGAAATAAAAATCAGAGAAACAAGGAGAAAGAAACATGAAGTTTATCTGACTGTACAAAGCCAGGAAACAAATCCATATACTAATGTCCAAAGCAGGAACAGGAACCTGTGGAAAGGAACCTGTGGACACGCTCCTGATGCTGTTCCGCTGCGGGCTGATGACCGAACACGATCTCCTTCAGCTCAGCCCGGGCTGCACCCTGCGCTCTCGCAGGGCAACACCCGCCTCTTTCCCCCCTCTGTAGCAGCTCGGCTCCTCGGCCGCGGAGCCGACAGCTCTGCCCACCCTCTGCTCCCACCGCCTGGCTTCGTGCGGGGTCGAGACTCCCCGTTCCGCCGCAGGGCGCTTCGCTCCCCTATCGCTCCCCCTGACACCTGGGGCGACCCAGCGGAGACCCACCCCGCGCAGAAAACTCGCCTCTCACGGGCACGGCCCCGCACGGCGCTGCCCGGGGGGCGGGGAGGGGCTGGCCCGGGGGGCAGGCGGGGCTGGCCCAGCCCCGCTCCCTCCCCTCGCCGCGGCTCCCCCGGCGGGCGGGCGGTGCCTCGGCCCCGCGGAACCGCCGGGCGGCGCTTGCGCACTGCGGACGCCGCTCTACCCGCCCGCCGCCCCGGGAGCCGCGGCGCAGCCGGTCCGAGCCGAGCCGGGGACCGCCGGCAGCAGGAGCAGAGCCGCCCGCAGGAGCAGAGCCCCCCGCAGACCAGCCCCTGCCCGCCCAGGCGGCCGTGGCTGCCGCCCCGCATCTCCTGGTGCCCGCACGACCTGGGAGGCAGGAGCAGCCCCGAGGGGTCAGTCCCGGCGCTGCGCCCTCCTGGCGCCGGCAGCAACTTTGTCGCTCCGGCCGTGCTCGCTGCTCGCTGCCTTCGTGCGAGCGCTCGGAGGGTGCAGTGACCGATGCCGGCAGGAGTTTTGCAAAGCTCTGAAACACCTTGAGCTGCGCGCAACAACCTGTGTTCTCCGAGGTGCTGGAGAGGAGTAATTAGTGTTCGCGACCGCCCGGCGAGGGCAGGTGTCTTTCTGAAGGGACCTTTCCGCACGCAGGGAGCCGCGGCTGCCCGCGGCAGCGGGAGGACACCAATGGGCAGCACGAGGCCGGTGCGGCGGCTGGCGAGGAGGCAGCGGTCCCGGGAAAGGGCGGAGCGCCGCGGGGGGGTCCTCCCGGCGCTGCACTTGCTACATTAACTCGGCGCGTCGGAGACGGCGGCACAACTTTCCGTGTTTGCCCCGGGTGGCGGCCAGAAGAGCCTCCTCGCCGCTCTGCTCGCCGCACCACCAGCGGCCGCCGCTACCCACTCCGGCCCCGGCGAGGCAGGCTGTCCCCGGGAGCCGGGCGGGCATGTCTCCCGCTTCCAGCCCCGCCGAGCGGGGCGGACGCCGCTTCTGAAGGGCAGCGGTTGAGCTCCGCCGCCGCCCGGCCATGCGGCCCCTCCGAGCTCCCCTTGCCCTGCTCTGCCAGGTGCTGACCGCCTGGGCTGCCTGCGCGCTGGCCCCGGCTCCCGTCGCGGCCGCTGGGCCGCCGGCGCCCCCGCAGCGTGCCCGCTTGCCGGCAGCCCCGACGCCCCTCGCCCCGGGCCGGCGGGCGGTCGCGGCGCTCCGCGGGCGCGGAGCGCTCCCTCTCGGGGCCGACGCCGCGGCTGGAGGAGCGGCGGGGCCGGGTGGCAGCTGCGCGCCCCATGGGGCGGCCAGGGCCGGGCGGCGGCGGACGCGGAGCAGCGATCCCGGAGCCGGCGCGGCTGTGAGGGGCGGGGCGGGCGGCCCCCGCTGGCTGCCTCTGAACGGCTCGGCCGGCGGCGACGGCATCGCCGGGGGCCGCGGGAATGGCACGGGGCGCCGCGCCCGCATCCGCAACCCCTTCTACCCGCTAACCGAGGAGTCCTACGGCGCCTACGCCGTCATGTGCCTTTCCGTGGTGATCTTCGGCATCGGCATCATGGGCAACATGGCAGTGATGTGCATCGTCTGTCACAACTACTACATGCGGAGCATCTCCAACTCGCTGCTGGCCAACCTGGCTTTCTGGGACTTCCTCATCGTCTTCTTCTGTCTGCCGCTGGTCATCTTCCAGGAGCTCACCAAGAAGTGGCTCTTAGAAGACTTCTCCTGCAAAATCATCCCGTACATCGAGGTAATGGTTCTGGGTGGGGATGCGCGAGCCCCGAGTTTCTCTCCCCGTCGCTCCCTCGCCGCAAGCCTGGCCTGTTCGTCGTTGCTGCCGGCTCGGGGACGTCCCGGTGCGGCGTGGTGTGGGTTTCACGGGCGCTCCTGCGGCGGAGCGTGGCCCCGGCACGGCCGCGCAGTGACCGGAGGTGGCAGTGGCCTCACCGGTCCAGCGGCACCGCTGTCTGTGGTGGCTCAAGCTGAACGCGTCCGGCGCTTCATGCCGCTCGCGCGAGTTCTGCCAAACTTTCCTTACTCCTTTTGATCCTGAAAAGCAAAGAATCTTCTCAGAAACAGGTTCAAAGAGTCCTCTCAGAAATAGCTCTCAAGTTGCTTGCTTTGATGTTCTCCTAAAGTCAAGTGAGTCAGGAAAGTGGATGGAGGGGTAGCTTGTAAGAAGGTGATTGTAAAAAGCACCGTCATTGGGATGTATGGGCTCCTAATTTATATTTCAGCGTTCAGATATCTCATATATATTGAGTTTGTTTGTTTTTTAAAAACAGCAACAACAAGAAAACCAGCCTCATTTAAGCTACAGCTTCTTGGCAGTTGTTCAGAGGCTCTGTCAGAGAAGGTCTCAGGCAGCTGGCCGGAGTCCTGCCGGCAGCGCTCAGGTTGTCTGCTTTATTTACTGGAACTGAACACTGAGGCTTGCTGGTAGGGTGGTAGCCTGTAGTTCTGTCTGACTCTGCTGTATTCCCCAAAACTTATGTTCAACATTATTGTGTAACTGAAAGCTGATGAAGTCACTGTTGATTCTCTTGACCTAAGCATGAGGTATTACAGAAGAAACAAACAACAGCAACAAAACCCAAACAAAGTCAGCACCTCATCCCCTCAAAAAACAAACAACCCAACCTGTTATTAATACAGTATCAATTTCAGCAACACATTGGTACACAGTAACACAGAGTTAACTGTCAAATGATATTTTTAAGAAAGTGTTAAGAGAGATGTGTGATGATTGTAGCCACTAAATTGTCATTGTGTCTTTCATATGTGATACAACTTATTACTGGTGGTATTGAACAAAGGGTGGAGCTGTGCTACACTTAGATGAATTCTAGCCTGGTAGTATACTACTGAGTTTGACAAACTCAGAGTACACTTGATCGATTTGCATTTAAGAAGACGATGCAGTAAATATGTATTTATTGAGAAACTGGTAGTGCTGGAAGCTTTTAAAATTTATGAATTGGATTCTAGGGCTACTGTGTTAAGCAATAAAATTAGTAGTAGTGTTTCAAGAGTAACCATTTCAATTAGATAGTATAGTTTGCTTTTCAAGGACTTTCCTATAGTAACATTTCACACTTCCTAACATTTTTTGGTGCATCTGCATGCAAAATCGAAGTAATTCTTTGTAATTCTTTGAATCTAATTAAAGATCAGCAATTTAAGTTGTTTGCATGGCCACACTGTTCTTCAAAAGTAGCTGCTTATGCTGTGCCCGTCTTTGGGAACTAAAGAGTTTGTCAGATGGAAAGTACTTCAGCTGAAATGTAGTTGCTGAAATTCAAAACTGTAATCCAGAAAAATACTCATTTGCTACTATCCCTCTTTATACTTTAATGTCACCTTACTTTTTCACTTTATAGTTCTGTAGATGTCTAGAGTTAAACTCTTATTCAAGAACTGGCACCAGTCCAGTTGGGATGGACCAGTAGCTTGGTTCCTGTCTTAGGCTTAATTGTTGCTGGTGTCTATAAGTGAAGCATGCTCCTTGTCCCTGAGGAAGTCTAATTAACTTAGATCTAAGGTACAGATACAAAAAGATATAGGCTTGGGGTTCTGCATTGCTCCCACAATGGTATATTTTTCATCCAGAGGTCATTAAATATAATACTCATATTTGTAAAGCATATTCATCACCCTTAAAGGAGTATGTAAAAGGCTGGATTTCCCCCTCTGTAACCTGTAGGAATGAGTAGCAGATAGTGAACACCACAAGCGGATAATGACTCCACGGTTCGCCTCAGGCTTAGCAAGAATGACACAATGACAATGACACCACCAGGAGCAATGCAGATGAAATCCACCCATATATATGAGCAGCTGCTGTTCCCTGCACTGTAAAGGATTGTTCATAGCAGTGCACTCATCTGGCAGCTGAACAACACCATCTTTTTCCTTGTAACTCACCTGGGCAGGCTTATCCCCTTCTCATACAATGAGAGATGGATGAAGTCTTCTTAGGTCCTTGAAAGGAAAGCTGTGGACAACTTATCTTCAAGAGAGGTTTCCAGACCTTTGTGGAAAGCAAATAGAAGCGTATTCTTGAAGATGCACAAATTTCAAGCTGTTGTCAGTGTTTTCTCTTAGTTTGCATAGTGTTTGATTCTTTTAAGTGTCTTTTTTTCCTGTGCTTTGATCTCTTTTTGTTGTGCTTCGGTGAGCTACGTGTCGCACCCAGGTTTGTAGATCCAGAATATCTTACTTTCAAACATCAAAGACCCTCATTGGCCTGAGCCCTCTGTCATACTAGCTTGTACTTTCAGAACTAGGGAACAGGGGATGTCTGATTATCCAGATTAAGTGACACAGTGATCACAGTGTTTTAAGATGATTCAAATTTTCAAGTGATTCCAGTGAGATACCTTGAGTTTTCTTTCTTTAAACCTCTTGTGGCCAGTTGGTTTTTATTTGTGCTCTTCAGTGGATATCATGCAGAATTTCAACAAAGCATATTGCCAGTGATAACACATACACATTCAGTCTGGAGAAAATGTTTTGTGATATCTGCATGCGCATTTGTATAGGTAAAAGTTGAGCTTCCAGCAGTGGAAGGTCTCCCTGATATTTAATTTAAAGGGCAGTTTTCCCATACCTAATAAAGATCTTCTTTGACAAGTACATTAAGTAGTCATTTTAGCCGTATATTGTATCACAGTCTGGTTGCTTCTAATCCCCAGGTTTGAATGTACTCAGAGGGAACTGAGAAGGGAGTTAGAACTAATGCAGCTACTCTGTCCATAAGGATGTGTGGAGATGTGATTTTCTTCTGCAGTTTTAATCCTCTGCTGAACTGTTCTTAAAATTTTGCTACTTTTTTGCAGATGGTTCAGAAATCTAGCATTTGGCATGCATGTCTGTAGTGTTTACCTGCATGGTGTTTATTTTACCGTTCATAAGCTTTTCTCAGTATTGCTCAGAATCAGGAGGTATGGGGTAAATGACAATGAGAGGCAATGACTTTGGCTAATACCTGCTAATATGGATATTTCTTATTGTTTAAGCACACAGTCTTTTGAAGAATATAGTTCCAATTCCCCTACTTAGAGATTTATTCTAGGCTTTAATAGAAGTGCAAGTAGTGGATGTAGATAAGATCTGTACTGTTACTGTGCTTCTATATATTTCACAGCTGTTAGTCCTGTGAAGTAGCATTTCTATTATTTTTTTATTTTAATGCCAGAAGGCAATAATGAAGAGATTAAATATGTTGTTTAAGGCCCAGAGTAGCTTGCTCAAGATGACAAATGTCAGCCAGGACTAGAGACTATCTTTTGGAAGCTTGCTTGAGTTGTGTGCATTCTGCTCTTGGAGGTTACACTAGATGAGTTTGAGGGAATCATTGGAAGTAGGCATCCCATTCTATGCCAGCAAATTGATTCAAGCTACTTATGGTGGAGTAAGGATTTAGAACTGGGGAATGGTCTAGAACAAGGGCTTGCAGAGGCTGATTTACCTCCTGTGCAGCCCAGCACAGAGAAAGAAGTTGCTGAGGCCAGTGCTACTAAGCATGAGCCCCTTTGCCTCTCTGGTTACACCTCACAAAGAAGAGAAAGACAGAGTTTGTGGTGTACTCCTCTAGACCATATCATGCATAGGGGATGGGCATGACTCTTGAGCAGGCTGACAGGGAAAGCCTGTGAAAAATGATGCCCAGTCTCTGCATGTGTTTTTGGCAACCAATTTGTGGCATCACTTCTGTTTCTGGTAGGTAACTTCCAGCTCAGGAAAGCTATCACAAATAGTATTTTTAGTGGAAAGCATAAGGATTGATTTGGCCTGGAATATGAATTACTCTCTTTCCCTGGAGCTGACTCTCCAAGGCAATTTGAGGTGAGGTTTTTGCCCCTTTCTCTCTTTTACTTGACAGAGGTAAGTTAGAAGCACAAAGAAAGCGGCCATTCTCTGCCTGTTTCAAAGCTGTCAGAAGAGATCCGTATTTTAAGTTGCACTTTGGGGAAGCAAATATGTTTTTTATGTGAGTTTATAAAAGCTGTGTAATATCTATCTTTTCTGTGTGTTTTGATGTGTGGCATCTTATTCATGTCTCTTCTTTGACTCTAGTCAGAGCTTTGCTCCAGAACCTCCAGTGAGTCCTCTGGGTCACAGGCAGATACACAGAGATGTTTGCCGTTTCAAATCTTCATAATGAAAGTTTTCTAGGGCAATGGCTACATGTGTCTTTTAGAGCAGAATATCTTCAGCACTTACCATGCAATAAATATTTAAAACAGAAGTGTTAATACATCTCTGACCTTTAAGTATTAATGGCACAACTATGATAGTAGCTGCCATGTTGGTTGTTCTGTCAGTCTTTCCTCTGCAAACCCTGTTTGCAGGGTCTTCTAAGTTGTCCATAAAAATTTCCTTGTGGCTAAACGTTGCAAATGGTATTTCAGCATGGAAATGAATTTGTATCAGAGTAGATTTAAAATTGGGTCAGTAATATTTAAGTTACATATGTATGGAGAGGAAAAGGCGGCATCTGCTATCCCAGCACCATTGACTCTGCTCTGAGCACTGGGATGTCGTTTCTCCATATGACAGGATTTTCCTGCAAAGCAGGAAGAGGCAGATTTTTAGCAGTAGTTCATGTTATCAATATTAAGAATTAGTGCAAGAATCCCTTATGTATCGTGATGAGAATTTGATCCTTAGTGGAGAATGAAACTTGTTTCTTTATTTAAAAAAAAAAAAAAAAAGTTAAAATTTATCTATATGGTAGTGCGGTAGATTGCAAACAAGAAAATGAACAAAGATTAAATAATTTTGTGGTTTGTGATTTTTCCAGCCCCCAGGATAAGCATGTGGTGTACTAATGAGTATTTCTAGTGTCCTGATGGTCTGGTTGGCTTTCACTTTCTGTGGAATTCAAGAGCAGCTCATGGAATTTGATTCTGATTCTGAACAGTATTACTCTTAGCATATACAAAAGGATAAATACCACAGAAAGCACATGTGGTCCATGTCTCCTTGATGCAAATGTTGATAGTACTACAAAGGAAACAACAATATTGTACCCTTTGTTCCATGTGTGTAGGACATCTCCCTGACAATAGGTTCCAGAATTACCATCTTGTCTTTTAGCTAGTTAAAGCAGATTTTTATCCAGGATGCATAAGCTAATTGCTGTTGTCAGAGGGGTACCCTGGCCCCAGTACTCCTTAGCTACTGAATTATTTTCGCCACAACATAGTAGTGTTTTTGTTTGAGTTTTTTTGTTTGTTTGTTTGTTTGTTTTCCAAGGAGGGTGGCACTTTTTAATTAAAAGAACAGAAACCAGAAATCTAGATAAATATTAAATAATTTTTTGCAATAAGATAATCTTGTTTTGCAATAGTCCAGTCTTATTACTTGACCTGTACTGTAAGTGTAGAGTAGTACAAAAAAAAAAGTATTGCAGTCTGTACTAACTTTGTTTATTTATCTTAGGCAAAACTGACAAATCTTCAGGAGCCCCTAAGGGATGTTGCATTAATATGCTCTAAAGGTATGAAGTTTCATGTGGATAAAGGACAGCCATAATAAAATGAAAGACCATAATGGACTCAGGGAAAAATTAGTCATTTATATGATATAACAGGAATGGATATAAACAGTCTACAGGGTGTTACTGAGAGCTCAGAGATGGCTTGGCTAGTAGACATCTACCTTCTCTGTAGTTCAGCTTTGCCATTACAATGGGAAGATGTTTCAAATACCCATCCCGCCTTGTAACAAAGGAAGGAAGAGCACCATATTGTTTAAGAAACTCTGTGTTATCAACATTAAGTATATTCTGTCTTAGGAAATCCAGTTTCATCTGGTAGAAGCAACCACTTCTTTTAACACCTTTAATTTTTCTTGTTCCATATAAACTTAGTCTACATTGTTTCCCCTGACTTCTCCATCAGGTGTGCTCGAGAAGATGATGCCTGAAATTATTAATGGTCCCTCTCATTTCCAGCCTTGAGTTGCTCATGGCTGGTTAATTTCCATTCTGTATCTCAAGACAGATTTATTTGTAGATAGCAGCAATATCACTTCTTGGTCTTCATCTCACTGGCTGGAATGACCCAACTTCACTTTTATACTCACTTACAGGATTTGGTTTTTGTTGACTTTTTCACCCAAGTCACCTTTTCTGATTTCCTTTCTGGTATCCTTCACTTTTGTCTAGTCAAGCAGAAATTAGTGAGACAGAATTCAGTCTTATTTCCACAGCTATGGCTCATCACACTACATCTGCACTGATCAGCTAGAGGCTCTGCTCTTAAGAGGCCAGGGCCAAGAGCTGTGGGACCGTTGCCTGGAGAAATAGGACAGGCCAGGAAAGGCTTGGAAACACTTCAGTAATTGTTAAAGTTTGTAAAAGAGGAGTGAGTATGTTGGATGAATGGATGGGAGAAATGATACAATTGAGTTGAGTGTTATATGAGTATTTACTGTTCTCTGTGACCTCAGTTTCCCAAATCAGTTTGGACACAGTTGACTAACAGCTGGTGAGATAATGACCAAAGGTTTATGCAGTGTCTGGAATGAGCATCACAGTACCCACTAACATCCCTGTCAATGCTTTTAAAAGAGCAACAGTATTGAGACTTTTGTAACAATAATGTCGTTCTCTGTGTGTGTATGCAGTAGATGGTAATCCTTTCTATGGCAATTCTCTGCCCAAATAGTGTGGCTATCTCCTCAAAGCAAGAGCTCCTTCACCACCTCCTCAAAGCAGACTGGGAGTCATTCAGCTGGAAACATGAGGACTTCTCTGCTGTCAGGTACTAAGAGCAAGTTGTAAAATGATGTCATCCTGAATGTCTAGAGGCTGCAGGAGAATCTTCATAGGGACCATATGGTAATAAATCAGACAACTGAGTGATGATCAAAAACTACTGAGCCTGAGTTGCCCTTGCCTTGCCTCATTTGCTGCCATGTTGTTGGAATTAAGACTGCAACAGCATATCAGCTGTTACAACAAGAAGAGCACCATTAAACTCCATGCAGCTTCACCCCACTTTATGACTTGTTAATTTGTGCTTTACTTACTCCCTATCAAATGAATTATCTTCATTCTCTGGTTATTTCAAGGCAGTGTAACAGATTAAAAAGGAAAGTTCTCTGACTTCTTCCACACTTTCATCTTAACTCTTAGTATGACTGGTATGAAAATACAACCCTAAATTGAAATGCATGTTCCAGTTCTCGCCCACTTAGGTTTTGAGCAACACCCATCGATTTTGCTGACTATTACTCATAGATTTTGCTGACTATTACTCTGCAGTGTGGGCTAAGTAATTCAACCCTTTAATTGCTATATTGCATTTAAACAAGTCAGCTGTAGTGAATCTGTGTTCATCTGCTTGAGTGTGTTTGTTTGGTTTTTGAAAGCATCACTAACTACATTAAGCTATAGAAAATAGGAAACCATTGCCTATTCCAGAGAAATACTGGCTTTGTTTAGCTTGTTTCATTAGTGAATGCACAGGAGAGTTTTCAAAGCCATCATCCAGTATTCTTAGTTGTTTCCTCTTGCTCTATTTCACTGTCTTAAACCTTCAAGTTGCTGGTCAATTAATGTGACAGGAACCCCGTAGGTTATGTTTGTTCACGGTAACCATGTCTACTTTCATTAGTCCAGGCCTAACAGCTGCACAGTTTTAATGTCTTAGCTGCTGTGTAACAGTCTGTTTGCAATGAAATGCTATAGCAATAGAAGCATGTGTGTTGGGGGCAGGGGAGAAGCTCATGTAGGAGCTGAGAGGGAAAATGTTAATTTACAAAAACGCACGTTTTTTTCTGTTCTGCTGATTTTTATTTCAATCATTATATAATAGTTATTTCCCTGTCTCCTGTAATTGTAGCGAGCTGACTTCTGACACTTTTGTTATTCATCTTGCATTTTCAGGCTAAAGGTTTTGCTGTCACTAAGAAATTTGAAGACTGCACACACATTTGAATGTTTTGGAAACAAAATTGCTAATCTTTAACTTAATATTATGCCTCTCAGCTGTGATACAGGAAAATCATATTTCATTAGCCAAGTTTATCACTGTTCATTAAGATTTCCCTGTAATTGTAATTTTTCTCTGATTGTTTTTTTTTGCTGTATTTACCCAGCTTTCTTTGAATCTTGTCAGACAGTTTAACTTCCTATGTTTGCCCATTAAAAATGTTTACAGTACTGCCTTGTCATCATTAAATATTCCTGCAAGTTAATTAGTTAGAGATTGCCTCTTACTTATTCCATCTTTTAGGAAACTGCTTCAAAGAATTCTCCAACCAAGCCAATGTCTCACAGTTCTAATCCCAAGTGCCTAATATTTTTCAGTGATATTCAATTTTAGAAATCTGATATTGCCATTAAATATTGAGGGCTAAAATTAATGATACATTTATATAAATGTGCATAATTGTGCCATCTATCTTTGCAGAACTTTTTACAAGAGATGCATAAACAGTGTTTTTTAAATCTACCTGTATGAAATTGAAATATATCATTACACACCAAATTTGATAAGGAAAATTATTGTGAACTGCCTAATATTACCTTAGATTTTCCAGTAATTGCACAGAGACATGGTATATTCATGATAAAAGTAAGCATTCTTTACATTTATTAGGAATATTATTTAACAGTTTCTTTTCTTCTGCATCAACACATTTTCAGCATAACACAAGCATGCAAACCCAAGAAAATAAGTGAATTAAAATGCAACAGGGCACTTAGTCTTTCTCCAATTGAAGTTAATGGGCATTCTGCTTTGAATTTGAACTGAAACTGAATTTATTGTTAATAGAATTAGGCCAAAATGTATATAGTCTTCTTGCAAATTTCTTTTTTAGGAAATTGAATTATAAACAGGATAAAATTATAGGAAATGATGTTTCATGACAGTACAAATTATCTACTCATGCATAGAATGATGGTTATTAAGCAAGAGAACATAAGCATTGTTCTGTACTTACAGTGTATAATTGAGAGCTCTCTTCAATCCATCTTTAAATCATTCAAATAATGAAACTTCTTCCATTTCTCCTGGCCTGCAGTACACTTTCCCACAGAACGTTTCCTATGAAATTGAGCCTGGATTTTCCTGTGAATTTTTCTAAATGAAATGTTGAATATAGATTATTAGAGCCTAACTATTATAGTGAAGGTTAGTTTTGCACAAGCTCTGGAAGTCTGAGGATTTCAGATACGATTTCTCTGACCTCCCGGTATGGGGTGACTTTATGTGCCTACATCCCATCAAAATTTCACTTGAAAGTCTAAGTCCACAAAAATAGTTGTTGGACCCTACTCAATTTAGTAGATGCCTAATCTCCAGTGTTTCTAAGTTTTGTAGATGTGGAAGGTTTCCATGTTATGATCCCCTGCATGCTTGATGAACTTATGATGTGGTCATAGGTTCGTATTTCTGATGAAGGAAGACTTTCCTGCCTCCTCTTTAGGCTGTGGTAGAACCGATCTTTATGAAAAACATCCCTTAGAAAAAAGTGGGGAAGGAAAGAGTTTAGTTTTAAATTTTGGTAATTTCCTCTATTATTTCTTTTCACAGTGTTGTAGAGGTGCTTGGTTGAGTCTCCCGGAGAGGACGATACCAAGCTGGAACAAGTATTTGTGGGCAAAAAAATAGAAGGATGTACTCTTTTGGAATGCATGCTGCATCATAGCTCAGTGAACACTGGAAGCTAAGTTGTGTTTGTGATCCTTCTTTTTCATGGTGCTCAACACCATGGTGCTTAACTGCCTCCTCCACTGATATCCCTAAACTAGGTTTTCCTTTTCCAGTCAAGTGGCTGGACTTGACTGGTGTTCCAGAGTACAAATTAGGCTATTTGTATGAAAGAGTATAAACCTCTTCCAGAGAACAGCTCAGTGGTAAGAGCCTTCATCCAATGTACAATAAATTAATTCCCTCTTCAGCCTAAATGAGTTTGGGCCTTCATCTTCTGTCTCTAAGAAGACTGTCATCAGCAGGGGGCCAGGGGACTTCTGAAGATTATGATGTTTTCCCACTCTCCACTGAATAATGACTGTACCCTTGTTGCTGTGTTTCCCCTCTTTTCTCCCTTTGCTCCCCTTTTCTTCTTTTTCTTTTTCCCCAGACAGCACCTGTTTTAACTTTTGTTGCCTTTCCTCCTTCTCAGGTGGCCTCTCTTGGAGTCACCACATTCACACTGTGTGCCCTCTGCATTGACCGATTTCGGGCCGCCACCAACGTGCAGATGTATTATGAGATGATCGAAAACTGCACCTCGACGACGGCCAAGCTGGCTGTCATCTGGGTGGGCGCCCTGCTGCTGGCCCTGCCGGAGGTGGTGCTGCGCCAGCTGACCAAGGAGGACCCCGAGTACAGTGGCAGCCCCCCAGGGGAGCGCTGCGTGGTGAAGATATCCACGGCACTGCCTGACACCATCTACGTGTTAGCTCTCACCTACGATGGGGCACGGCTCTGGTGGTACTTTGGCTGCTATTTTTGTTTGCCTACCCTCTTCACTATTACCTGCTCCCTAGTGACAGCAAGGAAAATCAGGAGGGCTGAAAAGGCTTGCACAAGGGGGAACAAGAGACAAATTCAGCTGGAAAGTCAAATGAACTGCACAGTGGTCGCTTTGACCATTTTATATGGGTTTTGCATCATTCCCGAAAACATTTGCAACATTGTGACTGCCTACATGTCCACAGGGGTCTCTCGACAGACTATGGACCTCCTCCATCTCATTAGCCAGTTCCTTTTGTTCTTTAAGTCCTGTGTTACCCCAGTTCTCCTGTTCTGTCTCTGTAAACCTTTCAGCCGGGCCTTTATGGAGTGTTGCTGTTGCTGCTGTGATGAATGCATCCAGAAGTCTTCCACAGTGACGAGTGATGACAATGACAATGAGTACACCACAGAACTGGAGCTCTCTCCTTTCAGTACCATCCGTCGTGAGATGTCCACTTTTGCCTCTGTGGGGACTCACTGTTAATTGACCTTAGGAGTTTATTTCCTGTGTATGTTTTGGGGGTTTTTTGTTTGTTTTTTTTTACTTTATATTTTTCTTCTTGAAGCAAAATGCAGGAAAAAATTACCATTGAAAACTACTCTTGAAACCAATTTGTGTATTAACAGTTTTGCTTTGAAAAATAATTTGTTTGGTTGTTAAAAGAGAGAAGAAGAGTCAGCACTCAGTTTTAAATCATGATATTTTGTGTGGTGCTAGGATTTCATTGCTTGAGGAGGAGGATCCATATCAATCAACTTTTATTAATTCCTTAGTATTATTTTTTGATAATCACTATAAAATGATTATGTAGACATTGTGGGATTTGCGAGGTGTTTCACGTAAAAGATGTGTTGGAAAGTATTTGAAGGTAGTTTTAATCCAATTACTGTACACTATTGTGGAAGGACTTGGACTTCAGAAAATTTATAAATAGCATAAAAATAAATGAGGTTTTATTCCTTAACTTCATTGTCAATCTACGTTTAACAAAGATGCCTATGAATAGTATTAAAATCCTTTAATGAGTAAAAAAAAATCTTTGAATAAAATAATTTAGATGGCTATGTTTAATTAACATTCGAGTACTTACCCTTGGAGGATATAATTACAGTGTTCAAGGAAGATGGTTATGATGGTATGAGATTTATATGAGTCAGTTTTTTTAATGTTATATTATGAAGGTTCAATGTGCCTCACTGAAAATTTTCTAAAAAAATCTGAGTTATTTTATACTTCTTACAAGGAAACATTCATTTATCACTGAATTTTGTCTTTTGTGGTTTCAAAATCAAGTTTCTTTCCAGTTTGCTATTGGGTTTTACATCGGGATTATGTCCTCAGTCTCTGTATATATAGCTCCTACTGGCTTCAGTGAGAGTCTCATTGCAGAGGAAGGCATTTTTTGCCAGAGGTTTGCTGACAATAAACGTGAGGGACTGAAACATGTGGAGAGTGAATTCCTTCTTTTTTAAAGGGTATAAACACACTTGGATGCTTGGGGCTTGACCCAGAGTCCATGGCAGTCAATGGGAAGGTTTCCATCATTTTCAGAGGGCTTTGAATCAGACTGGCATCTCCTATTCATTCTGGGATATGTAGCATGAATATTAATCATGGGGGCTCTCTCTACAGATTATAAATCTCGCTGCCCTCACAGAGGCCGCTATTCATGAGCAGCTCACAGCTCTGAAGCTGGTTTTGAGAGGCAGGGTGTGTTTTGCTGATGGCTTCTTGCTGTCCAAAGAGTCATTAAAATAAAGATATGTCAACATTGCCAGCAATGGTGTGATATAGTAAAATAAAGTTGTTATAAGTAAGCCAGGTTGGAGACTGGAAAGTGCCTATCCTTACCAGCAGAACTTAATTTGCCCCACTTCTTGCCTGAAGTAGACAGGCTGTTCTTGGCCGGCAAGCTGGCTCATATTTACACTGGGCAGCAGGCTGAAGTGAACTTAGTGAATGAACACTAAGGAACTGAATTTTTTATAGTTAGCTTATGTTTTAATACTAATTGAGTAAATAATGCAATTGGAATAGTATGAGCAGAAGTAAAATCATGTGCATTTGTAGTTTGAAATTAACAGTGAATGTAACTGATGTACTCTTGCCTCCTGATACCTGCCTCTAAGTATGTTAAAGAACTTGCTGTAACTTTTGGAAAGGAGTCTAATTTTTGTTTGTAGGTTGTGGGCTTAATGTGTTTAATCTTTGTATCTGCTTGGGTAAGCAGTATTTCTTCTTTTTCTTTACCATTTTAACCTATAATAATTCCAGAAAAAATGCCACAATTTAAATTAATTAATATGAATTCAAACATAAATGCACTTGAGTTCTTTTTCTGACTTTTGAATCGGGCATTGGGTGCTAGCAAAGCAATCTGCTTTAACCACAGGCATTTATTTCCGTTTAGGACTTGCTGAATTACCTGAGTTTCTGAAATCCTATTGTAACATGCTCAGTCTCTTCTGAAGACAGAGGAACTGTCCCTTCCTTATAAAACCCTTCACTGACTTGACTTTACTGGATTACATTTAATAAACTATGAAAGGGATTAAAGAGAAAAGATGAAAACAAAATCCTTCTCACTGTGGTGCCTGTGGCTCCTCAAATACATATTCCCATCTCTGCATTTTGATTTGTACTATTCCTTTTTACATACCAATTTTTATAAAGAATGGAAATAAAACCTCTGTTTTTGAGACCTTGCTGGGAGAATTGTTTCTCGGCTGCCTTTTCTGTTACAGCATGTGCAGTGTCTCAAGGACCTCGGACAAGAACATCAGAATGGGAGGAAGCACTGCTAAAGAAACAAAAGAAATAGAGAATTTACTTGGGAATATTAAATTATCACATTTTGCTATTTTAGGTGCAAGACTGCATCGGGGCAGGAGAAGCCCCCATTACTCTGGATATAAGGTGCTTCCAGCTTTCCAGTCTGCAATGGGTATGTGTCAGCTCTGCCAAGGACTGTTGCTAGCTCCCAAGCTGCATGTTCTCTGTTCCAGAGAGGTGCAGTTTGCTTATCCATTTAAACATTTCCACAGTAGATGTATGGTAACCCTATGGGGAAAGAAAACAAAAAAAGCCCAACAACAAAAAAACATTCACCAAAACTAAAAGCAAAAAAAGAGCAAAAAATATTTAATAAGTCTTTGGAGAATGTAGAATTTGGAAATCAATAATGCTGTGTTTGGAAATACATCTTCCTGCTTGTGTGGCAGAGCATTCTCCAGAAGCCATGTAGTCATTGGGACTTCTATGTACTTTGTGTAACCTTGCCCTTTCTGCTACTAAGCATTTTTCACAGCTGTTTCTCTGCCCTGCCTTGGATGTCAATAGCAATTTGAGATGCAAGACACCCTTTTGTTCTAATTTGTTCTCTAAACTGGTTGAACTAATAACCACATTAGCAGATTTGTAATGTCACAGCCATTCAAGTGTTATGGTAATTCCTTGTGGTAAAGATGGGGTGCTGCATTGCTTTTCTTCCAGCTTTTGGGATTGATGCATCGGACTCTTGAAATTTTCTTGGTATTTGCTTTTCTTACTTGCTTTAATATTCTTAGAAGCCACTTCTGTCTGTTTTGAATCCAGTTCTGTAAGACATTTGTCTATCAACAAGAGGGCATTTGATGGCTGAAAATTGGGAAATGCTTCTTGCAAAGATCTAATTTTTTAACCTAAAACAGAGAAAGTTGCAGAGCATGGTGATCAACATAGAAAAGTGATGGAATGGAAAATCAGATTGGTGAGGTAGGAAAACCTTATTCCTCTCAGGTATGCAAACCTTTAATATATTAAAACTTACTGTCCCTGACCTGGTCCCATTAAGAAATTAAAAGCAATAAAACTCCTTAGAGTTCAAGTGTCTCCAATGAAATCATGTTTCATGACCTGTATCAAAAAATAATATTGGTGTAGGCCAAAGTACAAATGCCAAATTATTGAGTAGTATTGCTCAGTCAGAAGAAATTTCTTATTTTACCCCTTCCAAGATAAAGTCCTACGTTCAAACTTAAATAAATCCTGCCTTTAAATTACCTCAGTGAATTGCTCAGCTCCTGTTTTGTCACTGGGACCCTGATGTAAGCTTCCACAGAGCTCCAGCAGCTCTGGGAATGGCTCTTAAAGACACTGCAGAGGTTTCCAAGCAGGTCATCCTACATCTCTTTATTAGAAATTGTGTGATGTTAGGCTGTGTGGTGAGACTGTCTTACTGTGTGTGTGGCACTCAGAAGCACACTAGATTCTAAGAAATGTGAATTGCTGTTGAAACTCTGAGTAGCTTTTCCAAATTCATTGAACAGTAAGTGTTCAAAGTCTCTTCTAGTATCTGTGAGCCATTGTCTTGGACACAGTGCAAATACATGCAACTTGCCCTGTGGGTGCCTAACTGCTGTAAATGTGCTCAGATACATTGCTGAGCTGCTTCTGGGCTTTTTATGCCAGGTGGCATTAACAGAACTCCAAAACTACTTAAATCATCCCTTTGTTCTTGTGCTGCAATTAAGACTGAAGGCAAAACCTGCTCAAAAATTAGCTCCTTAGTTGGGCCCTGTCTTGTGTGTTCATGGAGAGCACATCTAAGGTGGTTGCAGGCTTTAGTAGATCCAGGCTTAGCACAGTAGCAGCATATATAGGTTTATGAATGTTCTGATGAATCAAAAATTTGGATTCTGTTGTTTCTAGGATGGAAGAGCTAGATTCAAAGTCCTGCTCTGCTTAATTTATAGGTGAGACTTGAAATTTGGTGGCTTGACATCCCATCAGAAAAGCATAACTGCTGTAGTAACTGCTGATGATATTGTGGAGGGGAGAACCTGTGTGAAGCAAAATGCCCTGCAGGAAGCCAACTCACCTCAGTTCCATAAGAACCTAGCCCAAATGATTTGCCCAGATTACAAAGGCAAACTGGGACCTTGAGGTAGATCGTCCATGTCCTGACTTCTTATGTCTTCATCTTGAAACTATCCTTTCCTCATAGCACTGAGAAATGTGGTTAAGAGAAGTTACAACTTTTTTCCTTTTTTTCTTTCCAATTTTTATTTTTCCCTGAAATACTCAGCCAAAGTCAATATGAACAGATGATGTAAATCACTGAAACTTTACAGTATCCTACATGCACTGTCTGTGCCTCAGAAACTGTTATTTTTTCACTACTGTTTTGTATTTTATTGAGTTATTTAACATCTATCCTTGGCAGATGTCAAAATTTCAAAAGCTGGCTCTGTGTTCTAATGAATAAGAAACAATGAAAACACACAGGCTGAGACAGGCCAGGACACCTGGGCATCTCTTCGATAGAAACACTGACCCCTGTTGAGAGTAGAAACACTGACTCCTGTTGAGAGCCGAAGGTTCACCAAACAGTCAGGAGGAGAGCTGTGTTTAACTATGTACTGCATTTAACCCCTGAAATCCAGGCTACTTGCTGTCTCTGTTTGGAAGGATTGGTTTTTGTTTTTCAGGCAGCAGAAGTTGGGACAAAGACTCCCTGCCATTTTCAAAGTGACAACACAGAGAGCCAGTGCTCTGTCTCCTACTGGTGACACATTCTCTACATAGTGTCACCTGGAGTGCCAAGATCCACATGCCTGGATGTCCCAGCCTTTCTCAAGGAAGAGATCAAACATTTCTGTCCTTGTGCACTGTAGCTTTAGTTGTGCATCACAACTTCTTCTTACTGAAAAGCAGAAGATAAAATTATTCAGACTAAAATGTTTGTGGAGTTTTTCTTCAAGTAGAAATCAGCCCTGCCAGAGTTACATAATTCTCAGTTTAGAGCACTTAATAGAAGTGCTAGTGGAAGCATTATTACTCAGGGTAGTAGGTAATTTTTAGGTAAATAGAAAACTTATTTTTCTTCCTGTTTGTTTTTTTTTTTTTTTCCTGTTTGTTTGGTTGGTTGGTTTTTGGGGGATATTTTATCCTTTATTTTCATGTGATTAAAAAGTAATTCTTTTCTTAAACAAAATGAAACTATCCCACAAGAACTCATTCTTTTGTCTAGCCATCGTTAGCTTACATCAGACATCTTCATTTGTGTCCACAATGAATTTAGCCCATTGTTCTTTGAGAAAGGAAATCAAAATACTCAATTAGAAACATGTTCGTAATCAACTTGATCTTGAAGAGATTAGATTTGAATAAATACTTCAGGCTGGAATGGTAATATAATCTTTTTTTTCATAATTATAGTCTTGCCAACCTAAATTTTTAAAGAGATGGTAGATACATGCAGTTCAAGAAGAACTTGTGGTTGAATTTCATGATTGTCACTAATGACTCCAGAATACATATAGTCTGGAATAAATGATCTAATAGCAGCTGGTTATACATGTGATAGTCTCTACTGAACACAATACAAGTATTTAAGTGAGCAAATAGATTTTAGCTTGTTAGCTCTGATACCAGAGAACTAATTCTTAAAATGTGTTTCCAATTTGATTTAATATATATATGTGTGAGCTAGAAGAATCTGTTTAGTGTTTTTACTGTTAGAGAATGCAAAAGCTTAAGAAAAAAGGTATCCCATCTGTAACTGTGGTCAGCGCTTACACTTCACATTTTTACTTATCAATTGTTGCCTTCATCTGTGTTGAAGCAATTTCTGCTGACTGTTCTTATCAGTCCTTTCAGTGTCTTATTCCATTCGCTAACTCTCCCCTGAGCAAAGGAAAATCCTCTTTTGTTTTTCTGATGATCAATTCTTTTAAATTGCGCTTGTAAGTAAGTCTCATTCATTTTTCCCAATCTATCCACTGGAAAACTTGAAGGTGAACAGTCCTTCTCCCTGTGGGAAGTATTTATAAATAAGGAAGCTGCAGTCTATCTTTTTCTAAGCTAGCAGAACTAAAAATTCCTCATCAATCTGTGCAAGACATGTGGCCAGAGTACCAGCATTACAGCATCAATTTCTGATTTAAAACTGGCTTACTTACATGCAAATCATGAGGCAACAGGTAACAACAGTGTCTCCTTGCCTAAACATGGGAGGTTTCTACATGAAACTGGCTCAGGTATCTTTATTTCATATGGGGTTTCTCTGCAGAGTCTCTTTATCTATAAAATACCCTCTTGTAGGTTGTTAGATGCCTTTGTGACCTCTCAGTAAACTATTCCTAATTTAGAGCTTCATTCATGAGGTTAAGTTAAGGCTTGTATGATTAAGCTGAGAATGAACATTTGTTGTAGACCTGTCTATGATGTAAGACATCCCTATATGTGAATGGCACAGTTGGAAGCTGCCTCTGGAAGGTGAAAGGACAGGGATCCCCTGTAGGCAATGCAGTACATCTGTATCCTCCCTCCTGGTAGTCAATAGCAATTTGGTGACAAGTCTGGCAAAGGCTGGAATTAGTTTTGAGAGGTCTGCATAGCACTCCTTTTGAAAAGGGGGTAGCCAATTTTTTAACTATTAATTCCTCCTTAAGATATTGTTGTTTTATAGGGAGGAAGACTTGCCTTTGGCTTTTGACAATAAAAAAAGGATGTAAGAGAATTCTGCTTAGATGTGGATAAGTTTGACTTCTGTCTTTTTGGATAGAATTCTGTAATTGTCACTGTTTCTTAGCTTCCCAAGGTTAAAGTAGATTGAACACATACAGACCCCCACACTGCTGCTGAGGATGGAACGAGTGACCCTGAGACAATACATGACTTTTTTTAACCAAAGCATGCATGTCTGTTTGAGTGGTAAGTCCATTTGGATAAGCTGAGCATAGAAAGCATGGGAGTCAGCCTCCTTTTCCTAATGTTGCCCTTTGGTGTTGGGTGTTGAAAGGGTTAACAGTGTCTTTAGTCTAGCAGAGCCTGGTTTCAGATGAATAGGAGCAGTTTGTGCCTTCTCTGTGCCTATTTCTGACTGTCCTCATCCTGCACAAGGCAGCACTGTATGTTGAGATCCTGAAGGTCCCACTGCCTGCAGGGCTTGACTTTTTAAACCTTTTTTTGATAAGTTAAAGGAAAGAAATAAACTAATTAATAATTCTTTGACGTTTGATAACTTTGCTTTGGATAAATTTCCTCCTGAAGTACCACTGCAGCATAAATCAGAATTTGCATGTCTATGCTTCGCAATTACACTCAGAAGCAACTATAGAGACTTGAACACTACAAATCATATAAAAAATGCAAAATTGTGGGTTTACATTGAATCTGCCAGAATGTAGTCTGGCAAATGAAAACACACCAAAATTTTACCTATTTCTACTTTGAATGCATCACTCTCCAATCATAGAATAATATTTATTGTCAATAATAATATTACTAATTAAGAATTCTTAAAATTTCTTATTTTCCTTTCCATTTATTTTATTTTCCTTTGTCATCTTCTTTCATTCTATTCTCCATCTTTGTTTTTCTTTTCAGCTGGAGAATTTTAATTGTTTGTGCTCTCTGCTATACACCTTACAGTGACCTCTGTTTAGTCAGAGTTTGAGTTCAGGGACTAAAACGTGAGTTCAAGAAGACAATAAATACTTCTAGCTCACTACATTACCATGTACCTATGTGGTTTGGGTCTTAAATGACAATAACTCAATATAAAAGGCAAAAAATAAATCAGCCTGCCCACAAACCCAAAGCTGTCAGAACCTGGAGTCTGGTAAAACTGTGGGCCTCTGTGCTACCATTCAGCAGCCAGCTGAAGAAGTCTGCCCTGGGATGGACTTGCCAAGTCACAGATGGGCGTCCCTTGGAACTAATCTTGAATACAGTGAAAATTAAAATATGAGGTATTTTAAATTAAATATACTGTGTTCAGCAGAGTAGCTTTTGAAACATCAAGGTCTATTCCATCAGAGCATACCTGACCTGCTCTACCCCCAAGCCTCTGTCAGGCTGTCAAGCTTTTGGCCCTGCTGGAGGAGAAAATCTATTCTTTTGATTCTGGCATCTAAACCAAGTATTAATGTCAACCTAAAAGGATTAAAAGATGAGATTCCTTATGGGCAAAAGTAATTCCATCTTGACACATTCCTAACAATCGCTGGCTCAGGAAGGACATTGTAAAGTAAGATTTATATTTGACTCTCAAGAAAACTTCTTTACTCAAATTAAGAAAGATGAATTTGAATCAAGATTTGACCTTATATCTGTAATATATATACTAACTAATATATGTTATGTAGGAAACAGGCATGTCTCTTGCTTTACATTAGAGATAAATATTCAGTGACATAAAAATGTAAGAACACAAAGACAATAAACTAGTCTAACTCTTGCTTAATGAGCCCTCACAATTTCATCCAGTTACTCCAGTGCAGAAATCTCGATTCAGTTTTGCAAACAAAAGCAGATCTAATTGTTCAGTTAAGATGGAGAGTCCTGAAATTCCATTTGCTTCTAGTGCTAATTGTGCTCATTAAGAAAACAGCAACCCTATGACTTCAGCAAAGCTTTCAGAGTTTTGATAGTACATGTTCCAGTAGATCTAGACATTTAATTGGAATTGGCTCTGGAATAGCTGAACACAAGATTAAATCTCCTTCACACTCAGCTTCTGAAGCTGAACAGATTCTAACCTCAGGATCCATAAACTCTTTACTGGATATTTACATATGAATTTTGGTGACAATACAAGATAATTACCAGTAATTTCTTTCTCAGCTGAAGGTCTTTTAATATTTCCTTCTGCTTCCACATAGTCAATACTCTGAAAAACACATGAAAAATGTCTTGTGTGTGTTGCTCCATTTAGCATGTGCTTCTTACGTGCTCTCAGGACAGCACATCATTGTCACTGAAGCAAAGTATTCCGACTATGAACTAAATATTGTCCTGATTTTTTTGTTCACCCATTTTTCATGTATAGTTTTTTCTGCTTCCAGTGTTTATTTTTATGATGCAGTTCATAAGTAACTTTTCTTCAGTCTGTTATAGGAAATTGTTCATTGAAACGACACATTCTTAAGTAGCAAAAAAAGCTCTAGCTGTCAATAAGCAAGCTAATATAAATTCATCAGGGATATCTAGTCTTTTTGGAACATTACATAATCTATAGTCTGCTCTCTTAAAGATAAAATTTGTTACATTTCAGCTATCATTTATGCTAATATTAGAGCTTAGAAGCAGTGGTTTATCTCAATTTTATGGGTATACGCTGTTGCTCCAAGAATGTTCTCATGTAAAAGTATACTGTAGGAGTGTTATTCCAAGATTCTTCTAGTGTAAGAGAACCTTAATGTACTGAGGGATCAGCAGCAAAAGCCCTTTGCAGAGTGGCTAAACCTCTGCTGCATACCCTGGCAGTACTGGGTGTTGCACTGCACAGCCTTTCCAGGCAGCACAGGGTTATGGCTCCTGCTGATGGCAATGCTTCTTGCAGATACGGCAAAGCACTTCTGTCAAAAACAGAAAATACGATGTTTCTATGGTGTCAATATGATAAACCACAGCAAGGGCAAAAAAACTAGATTGTGCCCTTCAATCTGCATGACTGCCAGGGTTTTCTGCTTAGGGCAAATTCCAGCCCCCAAACCCATGGAGATTTATTCTGGGGAAAGGGAAGAGAACATTCCTGACCGACCAAGCTGAGTAATTCTGCAGTTGCTATCCTTCAGAAATGCTGGGGCCTTAGTGGAAATAGGCACTCAATCCTCTTTTTCTTTGATTCCACTAATCTCCTTGGGCTATGCTGAGTCAGACAGGAGATGTCTACGGAGAAGCAGGTGCCTTGTCACAGTCCCCAGGAGCAGCCATAGTAAAAGTGAATACCTTTTCCATCAAGATGATCCGAGGTCTCAGAGGAGAGAAGAGTGGTGCAGGAGGTCAGGAGCGAGATAGGTGCTGTGTTTTTCAGCAGACCTTCATTTGCATCATAAACCCATCATCTTCACGAGCACAAAGGAACAGCGGGGCTGGCAGCCTGCTCAGCCCCACAGCAATGGGCACAGCACAGAGTGGGGATCAGGAGCACTGGATGCACTGCTGAGGGATGGTTCACACATTGCCCCCATCTCTAAAACACTTGGCTCTAGACAGTGCTGTTTGTCTCTCACTTTCAAGAGTGCTAAAAGGTTTTCTCTCTTCTCTGAGGGGGGGGGTGAGCAAATGCAATTTGACTGTGTTTCTGCTGAAGCACCAATATTTTTTTCGTTGCCATTTGTATTCCCATTACAAAGAATGATCTTTCTGTTAACCTAAGTGATCATCTAAGTGATCACTTGGAGGCTGCAAAACTGTATATCATTTTTTAAGCTACTGTATCGTGATGCCTTAGGGAACTTCTACAGATGCCTTGCCACAATCCATTTCTTCCCCATGAGGAGCTACCACGCTAGTTGGTTTGATTAATTTTCCACAGCTGTTTACTTTTTTTACCTCAAAGCTACAAAGGTATGGTGCCAATGTAATACAAAGGAGGCTGCCTTTTAAATTACTGGTTGTAAGAATTATTTTCTAAAGTAAAAAGGGACAGGAGACAGTATTCTTATGGCCAAATGGAATGACTTGTGTGAGTATTTTTCTTCACCTTTTATTAATTTTCTTTTTCCTTTCCTTTTTCTGTTAATCTGTAGACATAGATAAATGAGCAATACAATACTAATGTGCTTATTAGTCTGGAATAATTTAAGACAGACTAATATCTCCCTGACAGAAAATTGTCAGCTCAGTTCTGTCATAGCATCAGTCATTGCAAACCATTATATTTCTGAAGCAGAGCTACTAGATAGGTACTACATTTTATTTATTTCTGCAGTTCAAACACATCCCATTTCCATTTTGACCAGTTTTTTTCTATCTGGTTGTGCTTATTTATTTAAAGTTATTTATAGGTGATACTGTTCTCAGCTAACAGCTCAGCATGCAAGAGATTATGAATATTAAATTTTAATTTGTCTAAAAACCAAAGGCAACAAATCTAGGTCAAAGATGTTGCCTTGGGCAAAGTCCATGCAGGTTCTTTTGCATCACTGAATATTACAGCTCCTGTCTTTCTCTTTAAAAATGCTCATACCTGATCAGGCAGGTGCCTTTTTATGCAATGGACATACCATTTAAAAGCTTCTCAACCGCTGAGTGTGCAAATCCTGGACTAAGTGTTGCAGAAAATCCAAAATATCACCCCATAATATACATTATTCTAATGACTGATGCTTGAGATTTGGGGTTGTATTCGCTGCTTTTCCCCTTTTGTGGAAGAGACTTGCCCCAAAACATTAGTTGACTTATCTAAAGAAAGAGCTAGGAGAATCTGAGGAGCTCCTCACATTCTCACTTGTTGAAGGTGTTCGTTCATATAAAAATTCAGTGAATGCCTCTATTCTGTCATTTCACTTTTATATCTGTTATGCTTTTAACTGCTAGTTTCCTGGTCATCTATGCTGTGTTTTTACTGCACTACTCATGATCTCTCCTCTGGAGTGAATTAGCTTCCTCCTAATAGAGGCTAGTTTTCTTCTGGGTCCATGGTGGGCGTGGCTGAAGTCAGCCTTCTGCAGTAGCTATTAGCTTTGAGCAGTAAGAATGAGGGCATATCCACACCAGCTGGCCTTGGAAACAAGGGTCATTCCTTCACAGCCTATGAAGACCCTGTAGTCACACCCAATGAGCATAAAGTGGATAATTTCAGAGCCTGATGACAAGGATATTAATGTGCAAAATAAAAAACTTTTTTTTAAACATATGGCATTGATCAAATAGCAGAGTGTTGCATTAAGTGTATAGGAATTCAGCAGAAAATAAACTCCCTTGCATTCCAGCTGGTCCCCAGAGATCACAGGGATGCGGTACAGCTTAATTTCTGATTATTGCCAATTTAGCACTATAACTCTGGTTGAGTTCAAAAGGAGAACCTCGTATGAGCACAGACACACAAATACACAGTTTACCAATCCAGTATGTAGGTCTGATCACATTCAGTAAGGACTTTGCACGATCTAGATTTACAAATACTGCAATTTATTAAAGCAATCAGAAAGGAGATGAAAGATTGTTGGTGATAAATGCACCAGCTACTGAGTGTTGATATGTCATGACAGCAAGCATAGCAAAAGAGATCTATCTACTATATACTCCTTGGTATGCTCCAATGCAGCTGGAGGTGCAAAGATCATCTAAAGATGTCCCTTCATGAGAAGAGGAGGGACACAGTCTGTCAGCCAATCCTGAGCAGACAGAGGTGTTTTCTCCCTCCAGCCCTTTCTGCCCTGAAACGCCACTCTTATACTACAAATTTTGGCCCATCTCAAGGGGATAGAACAATCACATGTTTTAGGTGGTCTTTAGTGGCTTTAATCATACATGCATTACATGTCCCATGTTCCTCTTTGTTTGCACCCCCAGGGGTGTGTAAGTTAATATGTTAATGGGGGTTAACCAGGTTCTCTGTTACTTTTGGTCAGAATTTATAGTAGGCAAAAGAGATGAAATAAACACTTTAGTCCTTCTTCATGTACTAAGGGGCGGTAGAGGCTCTGTGACCTTCATCAGAAGATCTTTCTGCACATCCTTGTCTCCTTAATGAATGAGGTTTGTAGTGAGGCTTGTTTTTCATGATGAAGGGAGTGTGGCTATCGACTGGTGCTGGTGCTCTTCTGTTCCTCACTGACACATCATCGAGCCAGGAGACCTTCACTTCACTCCAGCCATTATTCAGTTGTTAGGCCTTGCTTGAGCCAGTTAAAAGATAAGCAAGAGGCCCAGCTCATATTTTTCTCAACTAGCTTTATCAATTCTTCTCTGCCTTAAAGCAGCACCATAGAATTCTGAACATTTACCACAGAGCGCTGTAGCAGGAGAGACTGTCTGCTACCTCCCCTGCTCTGCCTTTCCATTACCAAAAGCCCTCAGTAGATGTGGCTATGACATTCACTGAAATGGAGAAAAAACCTGTATCCATGCAATGGATTACTGTGTTACAAGAGGTGATGTTTGACACACATAGATATGCTGAAAAATTAATGCTACAGTGGGAAATTATGTTCCTGAGCATCCTTCTAAGTTGGAAGAGCATGTTCC
Source organism: Hafferia zeledoni (assembly GCA_035583235.1). Lineage (NCBI taxonomy): Eukaryota > Metazoa > Chordata > Aves > Passeriformes > Thamnophilidae > Hafferia > Hafferia zeledoni. The sequence goes on from JAWWEV010000043.1 coordinate 20,535,709, forward strand.
ATGCCCTCAATGCCTTCAAATCCTCTTATTATGGATCTGAAACTTTTCTTGGTTTCATTCCTTCAGCAGTAATTCACAATGCAATTAACTCACTATTTTGAATTGACAGCATGACTAGAACAGGGAAAAGCAGAAAAAAGAGATCATGAAAGTACAACATAGTATCTTTTACCAATCTAGTGATGTCTTTATGATATGAACCAATACCCCAGTGTTGATTTGTTCTTCCTTTTTCCTGAAAGATATGGAGAGACAATAATTTTCTTATGCCTGAATTAATGTTACTGCCTACTTAAATATGCAGTAGTGAGGTTCTGCAGGTCACTATCATGACTTTATCTTAACAATGAAAATAAAAGAACTGCAGCTCTTACAAACATCAAGGAACATTTTAAGCATCAGCTTCAACAGGGGTGTGTGTCATACAAGGTATCATGTTCTGTGTCACAGAATGGCACACATTTCCATGTGTTTCATTTTCATGCCCTGAAAAGTCTTTGATTGCCAGCGGCTGAAAATAATTTCAAATGCTTATAAAGAAATATTTATGGAATCATAGAATCTTTTAGGTTGGAAAAGACTTTTGAAATCAACGAGTTCAACAGTAGACATAACACTGCCACGTCCACCACTAAATATGTACCTTTATGATAGATTTATATAAAAATAAAAAGTGTTTATTTTGTATTTAATAGGCATATACTGCAAAAGGGGCCTAAACAAATGCAACCTTCAGTTCTGTATTTAATTTCTTCTCTTTTACTTCCTATACAAGAATTCTAGCTCTGGGCTTAGCAGACCTAAGAATTTATTAGAAAAAGTTCCTCACCCAGAAAGTGGTTGGGCACTGGAACAGGCTCCCCAGGGAAGTGGTCAGAGCACCAAACCTGAAGTTGAAGAAGCATTTGGAGGATACTCTCAGATACATGGTGTGACTCTTAGGGATGGTCCTGTGCAGGGCCAGGAGTTGGACTTTAGTGATCCTTCCGGGTCCCTTCCAACTCTGCAAACTCTCTGATTCTGTGATTCTGTAATTCATCCAGCTGTTTAACATAGGATTCAGCTTATGCCTTCTAAATTCTTTTTTTTTTTTTTTTTGATGGTACCTTTTCATGAAATTTGCATGCTTGGACACTAATTTAGTCATGGTATGTCTCTTTAAATTTAGCCTCACATATGGCAAGCTAATGTGCATTAACACCACCCACAGTGCTACAATTAGATATTATATGTCATCACAGATATGATTCTTATATTACCTGATTTTTAAATTGCTAGATACACATCTGTGGCTTATACCTACTTAGGCTAGAGCAAAAAATACTAAATCTGGTCAATGCTTACGCCTGAAGTAGATTTCTATATGAAGATGAAGAAAGGAATTCTAACTTTCTGCGTGGTGCAGCAGAAGTGATAGGATGTAAAGAAAATGACTCAAGTAGGTAGCTGAACAATCCTCATGTTTAAACAGGATCACCTTGTTTTTGCCCATACAGCTCCTGATTCAAGATAGGCAGAGAACGGAAGATGCAGAAGACAGATTAGGAAATCTCAAAAAAATATGAGCTATGTGACTTAATGCATGAACCAAAGGCACAGTGCTTATAGGGGCTAATACTTGAGTGAATTAATCTGCAAAAGCAGTAGGTTAGTTCAACAATTATTGATAGAATAGAAAAACTCCTGTTATGGTGCCTAAAGAACTGACAAATCTATAAGAAGGTCATGAGCATGTCATTGGGCTTTTGAATGGCTTCATCCTATAGATTACATTGCACTTAAAGGCTATTCTTGATGCTTGCACCTTGTTTCAGTAAGGGTACCTGACAGAAGCTGCATGACTAACACTGCTGGTGTACTTGAATGGTGGGAGAGAACATTCTAGAGCTCTCGATAGTAGACAGTGGATAAAACAGATCACCAGGAATGGCCAAGAACCCTGAAGTGCCAGTAGTGACCACTGGGAGAGAAAAGCCAACGCAGAGGTAAAAACAAACCAGAAGTGGAAACCACAGCTGTCCCTGGCTGATTGCCAACTCCAGCTGAAGCTTCTGCTGTAAGCAGACTGTTTTTGGATCACATAACCAGTGTGAAGTCTAAGAACTCCTCACACAACCAGCTTTATTATCAGTCAAAATCAATAAGATCATTTCTATTTACAATTTATTTTCATGGCTTTGTTGCTCTGTCAAATTTGATTGAAATTATTAGATGGATTGGCTGCTGGGAGGAGTGAGTATGTGGACAACTACACATGTTCAAGCACAATGACATAAGTTTTGTTGCTCTCAGGACTTAGATTTAAAAGACTAGTTAAGAAAAAGTAAACAGTCTTTCCTTGAAGTCTGAAGTGTTCTGTTTTCTCCCAAGACAACAGTTAGTGAGAAGCTTCTCTTTAAAAGGTCATAGCTAATGTCTGCCATGGAAATTACTAAGGACATCAATGGTCTCTTCGGGCTGCAGACACTGAGTGCTCTGATTCTATTTAACAAAAATAGTATAAACTCACTATACTCTTTCTCTAATAAATATGGCCTTTTATATTTTCTACAAAACTTATTAAATCTGTCCAGATGATTAAGAAATATTCCTGACTCTGTATATAGCCATAATTAAAAGAAGAGAAATACATAGGAAAAATACATTAAGCAGTGGAGAAAGACTTTGGTTGACCCTTCAAATGACACATATCTTTTTCATTCTCACAGAAAGTTATATCCACATACTCAAATTTTTTCTATGCATCCAGATTTGGGCACTATAGGGCAAAAAGTGAAAATCTCTGTCAGAAAACTTTGATCTTTTACATCAAAAGTGAGTTTCTTTGTCCTTTTACTGAACTTAAATTAATCTACAGAGTTTCTATCAATCAAATTCCTGCTAATGAGAAAAAGGACTGAAGCAAAGTAATTTAAATTCATGCCTACAACTTCCCTGATTGTGCTTACAGTAATTTAATTATTTACAATAATTTAAGTATTTACATTCTTTGGTGATGAAGCATCTTCTGGACTCATCTATCTTGGAAGATCTATGCTGAACTCCTTCATTAAATAAACAGAGATCAAATGCCTCTGAAATGCATGTCTAACCACAGGAGCTGGTAAAAATTTGTGAGATTTCATAGGTGTCACACTTAATCCTTATTTGCAGACTAGGTCAGGGACATACCTTAGGTGGTAACAGCCTCCTGTCCTGTGGGCTAAAACTGCAGTACATCGACTTTCTATTTACAGCCTGACTCCAGCACTGGAGAGCTTATCTGCAGTCTTACCTGCAGTCTTGAAATACATTCATCCGAGTGTCTTCTGCAGTTCCTCTACCACTAGGTGAAAGAGATGGAATATACCATGCCCCAGCTATACACTGACCCTTTGCTTTATCACAAATTGGTTGGTTCACAGGAAAAATCATGCACTGTGTCACAGACAGGAACTGCTCTCACTTGCTTTTCAACAATGTTTGACTGGCTACTGTGCTACAGAGGGTGTTGTCCTTTTAAATAGCAGATTTAATAATTATTCAGAGTGACATAAAAACAACCATAAAATATTTTGTGCTGCATATATTTTTAATAGTCTCAGACAGATGAAGGGCATGTTTTAAGATATTTGAATATTGCTTAAAAATGTTTGATCTTGGCTGTGACTCTCTTGATTTCAAGTTATTTTTGTTATTCCAACTCTTTGTTAAAAACAAAATTGCATCTGTTTCTTTATAAGCCCATTTGTTAATACACCTGTCAGCCTTCTTTCTTCTATTGTATTTTTATGCTTGTTTCCTCATTAAAACTGAAATAAACAGCAATAATTATGTTGATATACTTATTCTGATACATTAAAAGCTGGATAGTTTGGATAGTAGATATGACTTTGTAGCACATGCATGCTTTCAGAACTGCAACCACTCCACAACTTTGCCCACTCCCATGGTTTACTAAAGAATATTTTAAATTCAACATCCCAGATGCAACAAGACAAAAGATATTTTCTTGTATTAGACTTTCTGTGCAGAGGAAAGACATAGTATCTAAACATATCAGATGTTGATCCAACCATGCAGGAGAACTGTATCTAATGAAAACCACCCCTCCTTAAATTTTTTGCCTTAGAAAAATTATTTCTTTTAATGAAATAAAAAACAAGCCACACTTAGATAAGCAATGGCTAAGAATACTGGAAGAATATAAAAGCATGTAAGAGAACTATTTCCTTTTACTTTATTCAGGTGTAGCTATTTATTTTTACATGTTCAATTAATTTTTGCATTTGTAATTCCTGTTACAGACTGTCATTCTCATATTGTTTAAGGATAGGTTTGAAGGCCATTAAAAATGACTTAAATATGCTTAAGTGTTTCGCTGAAGCAAAGTCATCCAAAAAAATATTCCTCTGACAGAAAATCAAAACATTAACCTTTCAATGGTATGAATGTTTGTTCTTGTCCTGATTGTTGATTGCCTGAATCTGTTCCTCACAAAACCAGCAGCAGAACTGCTGCTCACCTTAATAAGGCAAGATCTAGGCCATAATTTTCCTCAAGATGAGAACATTCCTTGTGAGTGTACCTTCCTTGCCCACCGCACACAAAATTATAGCAGTTTAAATTATTAAACCCATTGATATTTAGCAACTGTTTTGTCAAGCATGAAGATGCAAATGAAAGACTTCTTACATTCCATGAGAGCTGCCAGAAATCCATGTGGTGTACTGGATTTCCAGACCAGGGAACTGCTCACCCGGGCCAGTAAGTCACAAATTATAACTATCAGCTGTGTCACAAAGGGATCACCTATGAGCCTATGTTTGCATATCAGAATTGGTTTGTACCTATCCTTTGCTTGCAAAATTCTGAATATTGAAGACTTTGCTAGGTCAATTCACTTAATCACATTGCCTCATTTTCAGACAGAGATGACTCTAGATGCATAGACAATTGCAACCACAACAACAACAAAAAGTACACAAAGTTTTGAATTATTTTTAAAAAATTATTCCTAGACTACAAATTTATATAATTTCCTTGAGAAAACTTTTGAATAGGAAAATAATTGAAAATATAGTTTTCTTCCATGGGTGATTTTATTATAAATGGGAACAAAATTGTACACTTAAGCTCCAAGAACAATCTTGAAGAATAAATATTTTTTAAAAAAGTTCTGACTCCGAAAGACAACTGAAGAAAAATATATGCTATAACAGAAAACAAAGGCTCATTTTTTTTCCTTAACAGTAAGTTGTAGGCTGATATCTGGATATTTTCAGCTCTAACATGCCAGATTAGGTTATTTCAATATAAGCTCTGTATATGTAAAATTGGATTTTTCAGAAAGTGGCTTGAATTTTGTCAGTATTAGAAATCTTGAGGTCCTGATTCACCACTCCAGCACATAAAGCATTTTCTTATTGATAACAATCTAATTGTTATTTCACCCTAGCAGCATATTATTGTTAAATTAGTGTTATTTTGTCAATATTATTACTATCTAATACTTTTGATACTTATTCTATAACAATACTTTATAACCATAATGTTCAATAATGTGTGGTGATATGCAGTCATATAATAAACCAACAGCAATAGAAATAATGAGAACTGATAAATAATTAAGAGCATTTTTATAATAATGCCTCCAATCAGAGTGAAGTCATATCAGCTCCTGGAATCTCTTAGAAACCCACGGTCTTTCTCCCAAAAAACATATATGGGAATCCTTCTAAGGCAGAGAAAAGCATGCCAATCTATGGAATTTCTTATCAATGCAAAATGTGATTTTTTTCAACCACAGGCTTATTAAGGAAAAAAAAAATTTCTCTGATGTGATGCATATTGTTGCTTTTCTCATCCTTATGTAGCTTGGTTTTCCCAAGAAACAGCATTAATCCTTCCCTGAGGCTGAGGCACCACACCACAGGGGAATTGGTCCTCAGGGTCTTTCTGGCACATTTGTTTCTCCCGTGTAGCCACTGCTGATGGTTTCATACAGTCTCTCTTTCCCAGCTAGCCTGTTGGACTTACTGAACAGTTCTGTTTTCTTTCTTACCATCTCTTGCTACCAAAGATAAATGCAAACAACTGTATTACATAGGTGTCACCTTAGAAGTAAATAGAAAAGCCCTTTATCAGAATTACAGGGTTCTTTACAAAGCCTCACAGATTCTTCCATGTTTTCAGGCAGTTAAGAAATAAAAAGCTCACAGCTTTCCTAATTGGAATACTAGAATTATTTGAAGTGATTACAGCTCCTGGGTTTGTCCTGCCTCAGAATACATTCCTTTGAAAACCTCAGTTAAGGGCTTTAATAACTTAAATATTAGCTTCCTTTTTCTATTGTCTTTTTTTTTTTTTTTTTTTTTTTTTAAATTCTGTGTAGTATAATATATCAGATATCAAAACCAGTAATAAAGGCCTGATGGCATTGTGGACACATGGGCCTGCTTGACCTTTAATTCTGCTATTTAATGTTTCCTATGTGCAAAGCACATGAGGACCTTTTCCCTGGTATAGCTCATTACAATGGCTGAATAAAGAGAAGCAGGGGAAAGGGATGGTGAACTTGACCCAGGTCATTAGCTGCTCTCTACTTCACCTCAATCAGAGCTCAACTGAAAAAAGAATCGACTTTACTGTCAGCTCCTGTGGGAGCACTGGGAATAAGCAATATTCACAGGTATTGCTAGGTACATGATAGATGTCCTGCTGGAAGAGCGCTGCACTTCAGAGGGGAAAAAGCCAGGATGTACACTTGTTACTGGGGTTTTGTGTTGTGCTGATGACCTGCAGAGGACCCTCAAGAGAACAATGTTAAAGCTGAATTATCTAACTTCCCTAATAAATCAGGCCAATAGAGAATTCTAACCCACAACTCCAAATATTAACTGTCCAAAAATCTGGGTAGAAGTTTATCCCTGTATCACAAGAGTTGGCGCTGCAAGTTTCCTCAGCCCACAGCACTGATGTGAATAAGAGATACCAGCCATCCTTTGTATGTCAGCCAGGAAAGTCAGCTCTAACCTAGGCAAACCACAAGAATCTCTAAATTAGGTTTGTTACAGCTCAGCCTCAGTTCTAGGAGAGAAAAATATTCTCTTATGATCCTTACGATCGATCTATCTATCTATCTATCTATCTATCTATCTATCTATCTATCTATCTATCTATCCTGTCTTTTTCTGTGCCTATACCAGCTGATTAGGGAAGCCATAAGGTACAGCTCAGAAATGCGGGCTCAGATGAATCAGAGTAAACATTTTCATACCTATAGGAATACTCTATGCCTTCTCCAGGAGCACTTTAGGCATTTGTAACCATATGCTTTGCTGTTACGTTTTCAGAACAGTCCTGGTCACAATTATCTTCCAAATATCTACTTGAGATGACCAAGGAATACCATTTCACTGATCATTCTCACATGCCTTGCACAGGTTTTGCTCTGAAAATTAAGATAGTTAATAGCACAGACACAGACTGTTCTGTGTCAGTTGGCCTCGTTGCCAGGGTGTGCTCATCTTTGGTGCCTTTATTCATATTTTATTGAAGGAGTACTGCTAATTGAGCTGTTCAGGAGGCAGCCATGTCAAGAGAGGTTTGGGAGTAACCAAGCTCTTGGTTGGGGATATGCATGCAGCTTTGTGGTCACAGCTCATGATGTACACAACTGCAGCTGAATGAAGAACATCTTTGCCTCCAGCTTTCAAAGTTTTTAGAAAAGTGCAGATGAAAATGAATGATCTGTTGTATCCTCTGTGGCTTTTCCTTTTCTAATGAGTCATTCTGTCTTTCACATACAAAGCAATGCCTGGCGGCCTGACACGAGATTATGGAATGTAATTGCATTTTCTCCCCCTAGCTATTTTGATGAATCTAAAGGGAAGCTCATTAGATAGAGGGGGAGTGGCATTATGCTCTTTATAGTAGAAACAGGAGAGTCTGTATTTTTAAAAGTGGAGGGAAATGGGGGGAAATGAGAATGCTTTCACCACTGGGAATGAGAATCTCCCTCAGCCTTGCACACACATAATCCAAGAACAGAGGAGAAAGGGTTCCTCAGAGCTCTGACGCAGCCGGTTGCTCTTCCACACCAAAACACTCTGGAGATTTCAGTCCAGAGCAAATTTCACAGCATCTGGATTAGTCTGAAATTCATTTAGATTCATTTTAGCAGCCTTAACAGATAGCTTGGGCAGGCTCAGGAATCTTCATCATTGGAGGTCTTCACCACAGCTTTGTTGTGGTTTGGAATTATTATGTAAATTCTCTGCCCTGCCACTAACAGCCCAGGCCCAGCAGTTAACAAAGGG
>JAWWEV010000043.1:20544108-20592409 GCA_035583235.1 Hafferia zeledoni
GTGGCGTGATTATTTGAGGAGGAAGTCCCCTCCCCCTCTTGTGAGTAAACATCTTGGTTTTTTCCCCTCAAACCAAGGCAAGCTTACACAAAACACATGTTCAGGACTTACCTCGGTGTAACAGAGTCTGCCTTGGGCAGACTGGGCAGCTGAACCTTTGAGGTTTGTTTCAGCCCTGTTTTTCTAAATTTCTATGAATATAAGAACATGAAACGAACAAGGCCCTAAATAAAGTCTGAAAAAACCACTCCTTTCTCATTCATTCCAGAATCCAAACAGAGTCTAATGAATTTTTATATACATCACACAATATATTAAAAGCAGACCATTTTTAGAACAGATTGACATTTCATGGTATCAGCAAAGACAGTGAGATTTGAATTGCTGGAAGACACACACTTCAGTATTTTTTTCTCTTCCCTCCATTTCTCTAATAAAGAGCTTACAGTGGAAAAGTAAGATAACCACATAAATTTTAATAGCACAGTAAAAATAGCTATTCACAAAAATTCAAAATAGTAGTAATTAATTTGCACACTCCCTTTCTTGCTTGTTTTATATATGGACATACCGTGCCTCTATTAGATTACCCTCTCCTAGCAAGTAACTTTAAACATTAATTACCTAAAAAATTCAGGTCAGGTGCTTCAGCACCTACCTTAAAACACATTGGGAATTCAATACATCTTCATCAAGTGTTGTCAGCTAAAGGATGTGGGGTAGAGATTGCTCTGAGGTTCACAGAAAGAATCTGTAACTATAGGAGTTAGAAAAGTTTTTGAATACAATTGCAGATTCTCCCTATTGTGAAAGTTACACCCACTTTTGGAAAAGCTCTGCATCTTGGAATAGACTTTAAATCTTTAAAAGCCAAGTAAACAGGCAACAAAGTCAACAGTCACAATAAATAATTTGAAAACGTGCATATGTCTGTGTCTTCTTATCTGTCTCTGTGTGCCCATATTCTGTATTAAGAATTATCAATATTAGAATTCAGGAGGGTGATAATAATGTTTGAGGATAAAGGCAATAAATAAAAAAATTATGTGTGTCTTGTTTGGTGTGAAATAGTAGTTTTCCTAACAAGTTTTGTCCTTGCAGGAAGAAAATTGCATTTTAGAGGAGACTGGGAGTTTTAAAATAACTTTCACTCATTGTACTACAGTAATGAAAAAGAAAACAATGGGAAATTTTATTTGGTGCAACTAGAAGGATGAAGCAATCATACTGAGTTTAGCCATTCCAGCATGTGCCTGTGCAAGTCTCTGGAAAGGCACTTTGAGATTCTGCCTCCTAGAAAGACAGAAATTACTGAAAAATTCGGGAAAAACTGTTATGGACAATTTATAGACTCTGACATACCTCTGAACTGCATACATGTGATCCTCACTGCCCTTTATATCTGCCATAATAACATACCTATCCTGCTCTGTAATCAAAATCATGGTAGGCATAGGATGAGAGGCACTGATGTGATATATGCTTACTTTGCTGACTCAAGTTTATTTTAAAATATTAATAAGCTAACTGCATATTGCCAGGCTGCCTGCCAGATCAAGTGTTATATGTCTGCATCTCTCTAATTTCTGCCAGATCAGGGTTTTTCTCTACTCTTCCAACTGGCATAAAACCAGCATAAAAGCACATAGCCAGCACAAATGCTATACACAGACAAGATTTGCCAGTGCATTATCCAAAGCAAAGGTGTGTTGCTGTGTGTGGTAGATCCAACTCTAACACATGTAGGACTATGGCCTGACAAATGCCATCTGGTAGTCTCCAAAAGTTACAGACTGCTACCACTGAAGGACTTCAGCAGAGACCAGGGAGTTTGTGGAGAGAGAATTCTATCTCCAGGGCCCAACCTATGTGTAGCATCCTTCTTACTGAAGTTTTGTGACACTTTGTGTCAGGATAAATCAGGAACTTCTGTAATTCAAACTGTATATCTCATGACAGAATCATCACAGAATTATTTGTGTGGGAAAGGAACCAGAGAAGAAGATCTAGGTGGAAGATTACCTAGTTCCAACCCACCTGCCATGGGCAGGGACACCTGCCACTAGATGCAGTTTCTCAAAGCCCCATCCAACCTGACCTTGAACACTTCCATAGATGTGGCATCCACAGCTTCCCTGGGCAACCTACTCCAGTGCCTCACCACCCTTCCCAGGACTTATTCTAAACCTATCCTCTTTCAGATTGAAGCTACTACCCCTTGTCCTATAACTACACATTCTTGCAGTTACAGGACCCTAATCAGCCTTCCAGACTCCCATCAGGTACTGGAGGGCTGCTCTAAAGTCTCCCCACTGCCTTCTCTTCTCCAGGCTGAACAATCCCAACTGTCTCAGCCTTTCCTCTTAGGATAGGTGCTCCAGCCTTCTGATCACCTTCATGGCCCTCCTCTGGACTTTCTCTGTCCTTCTTAAACTGTGGGCCCCAGAGCTGGATGCAGTACTCCAGGTGGGTTTGACCAGAGTGGAGTAGAAGGGCAGAATCATCTCCCTCGACCTTCTGGCCAGGCTTCTTTTGAGACACCCCAGAAAATTGTTGGCTTTCTATGCCGCAAATATACACTGTGAGCTCATATTCACCTTTCCATCCATCAGTATTCCCAAGTCCTTCTGCTCAGGGCTGCTCTCAATCATTTTACCATCCAGTCTGTATTTGTACTTGTGATTTCCCCAACCCATGTGCAGGACCTTGAACTTGGTCTTGTTGAACTTCATGGTGTCACCCAGGCTCACCTCTCAAGCCTCTCAAGGTCCATCTGGATGGCATCCCTTCCCTCCAGCATGTCAAGCACACCACACAGCTCAGTGTCATCAGCAAAGCTGCTGAGGGTGCATTATCCCACTGTCCGTGTCACTGACAAAGATGTTAAACTGGTCCAGACCCAATACCAACCCCTGAGGGACACCACTCATCACTTCTCTTCACTTGGACATGGACCTGTTGACCACAACACTTTGATGGTGGCCATCCAGCCAATTCCTTAACCAATAAGTGGTCCATCAATAAAATCCGTGTCTCTCCAGTTTAGAGATAAGGAAGTTGTGTAAGAAAGTGTCAAATGTTTAGCCCAAGTCCCAGCAGGTGACATTAATTGCTGTTCCCTTATCCACCAATGTTGTAACCCCATCATAGAAGGCTACCAGATTTGTCAGGCATGATTTGACTTCAGTGAAGTCATGTTGGCTGTCACCCATCACCTTATTTTCCATGTGTCTTTTTGCAGTTTCTCATGAGCACAAACTTGAATTAGCTTTAAAGAAGCCAGCTTGGATCCCATTCACAGATTAGAAAGATTTCTGTCCACTCCTGTGTATGTTCTAGGCCCATAATATATCTTTTTCCTGTGTGAGGCTGTATGATTTCCTGTAACTGAGTGAGCTGGTGTAGAGAGCTTGGTATGCCTACATGGGTAGCAAGTCATCCACTTAGATTTCAGTGAAGTACTCAATCAAGCATATCAGAGTTTCATGACTCACTAAAGTGAGCGTAAGAAAACAAGGTAAAAGCCATGAGTCCTGTTTTTATTATATGGTTTGAAGCCTGTTTGCATGAAGACTGGATCTATCAAAAGTAATGTGTCTGGGGGAAAATAGTAAATGCTGACTCCCTACGATCTGACATGCTAAAAGTTACAAACCACAAAAATATCTAAGTCACAGACATGGTGTTCGTTGTTAACAAGTTAGATGTTAATATATATGAATATATGTATCATACAATCATATACATATAATATATATATTTAATGCAAAGAACTTAGCTAACACTGCTAATATCTAAAGCCAGTGTATTGAATAACCCTATATTTATTTTTTGTTATATTGATTACCACACTGATGATGCAAGAATCTTATATAGAATTTCAATATTATAATAATTTTTATATAATTATTTGACACTAATAATAAATGAATGTTTGTCTCCAGAAACAAGTCAGACTTCTGTCTTCTTTCTTCTTTCCTTGCTTCATTACAGTGATGTTGCCAGTCAGATTCAATTAAAACATAGCTTATGCATTCCAGGCCAGAACTGTTTTAAATTACGATTACAAAAGCTATCATTGATTAATGTACCAGGAGATGGGTAACTTGAATTATAAGTAGTAAAAGTTTATGTAGTCTTAGAAAGATTTTTTAAAATTTGTTTCCATATAAGGTAAAAAGAGGTAAATTTCCTGTTATTTTACTTATCTGTTAAAAGACTGTGTATCTTTCCAGGCAAACATTCAGTTGGAAACAAAAACTCACAAGTTTAGAAGAAAGTTTAACCAATGTGCATTAGCACAGGAATAAATATTGCCCTCTGGGACTATTACAATATCACATCATTGCTGGAGGAAGAATTATTCCAGTTAAAAATTTCTCTTTTATTCATCAGTCCTGTGAAAGAGAAGTGTGAAAATGGAATCCTTTTAAGAATCAAAATTCCTAACTAAATGCTGAAGTCAATGGAAGGTGACATAGGAATAATTCTGTTTGGGAATAGACAAGGAAACTCCATTTTAACAGGGCATCAAATATCATATTAGAACACCACAGCACCAAGGAATTCAAGTTCCTAATGCTGCTAACATCTTAATGTATTCAGCACTGTGTGACTGGGTTTTCTTTTCTGTGTGTCATGGCTGAGAATACATCAGCATTAGGCAAATAATGGGAGTGTTGCTATGGGCTTCAGTGAGGGCAGGCCTTCATTTAATGTCTTAAGACATCATCCAAGCAATTCTCTTCTTGCCATCTTCAATTTGGTGTAATACATTATCATAATAAAGGGAGCTGGGAGCAGCAAGACTTGATTAAGTGTCAAAATGCTCTCAGAAACTCAAGAAAATCAGTTTTAATGCAAGTTCTTTGGTTTTCAAAGCAGACAGTATTCTTACAAGACAAGGGAAAAATGGACAAGGAAAAAGTTAGAATATTTATATTTAAAAATAAAAATACACAATAAGGTCTTTGAGTTCCTGCAGTAAACACTGCAGGAATGGGAGGGATTGATATGCACTCAATTGTGCTGTTGGGTCTTTGGTCAAGACTCAAAATGAATAGGGTCTGGGTGTCAAGCTCTTGCTTATTTCAGTGTTCACTTGGCTGGTAGCTGAATGCAAGACTTGAGGCCTTCAAAACTTTATGCCTCTAGTTATCCACATTAAAAAATATTATTTTACCCTAAAATTATTCAGATTTCTCTTGGAAGCTAACATTCTTAATAACATTTTTGTGAATTTATTTTATTTCCATTTTGCTTATGAAAAAAAAATAGAGCTATAGAGCAACAGTGATTTGCTGAAAGTTACATTTTTTTTCCTTCCTTTTTTTACCATTGCCTCTCCCGAGGAATAGTAATATCTTCTATCTGCAAGCAGCACTCGAAGGGTAAATTAATTAATATTTGCAAAGGGCTTTGGAATCTTAAGCTGAAAGGTGCTAGATAAGTGTAAAGAATTATGCTGTAAATTATGCATAAGCATTGTGAATTCTGCTTTTTCAGATGTGTCTGCTACAAAGATCACTCAGTAGTTCAGGCATCTAAAACATGGATGAAGTAGGGCTGTTTAAGAATTGATTAGTATACCTTTGGGGGTATAAGAATGGCAGTCTGCAGCAATACAGGAGACAACAACTCCTATATCGTGAGGAAAATGACATTTCGATACCATAAGAAGTTCCTCATGCCTTTGAAGTTGCGTCTTAATTCAAAGTCAGTCGGTATTCTTTATTTTCCATGTAATTATGAAAACAGTTTCATGTCAATAAGTGTTCTTTTTTTTTAAGTGAAAACAACCTAGATGGAGCAGTTAAAAATCCAAGGAAAACACTCTCTTTTCTGTGTTGCCATCAGCCACAATTTAGGCTGATATTTCCACCCCTCCTGAAAGCAGCTTAGGAAAATTCTTAAGCAATTGTCTACGGTTGTACCGTTTTAAAAACAGGCTGAATTTGAACCATAAAGTATTTTATTCTTCAAGGCTCAGAGAAATAAGACTGTTAATGAAAGAAATTACAAAAGAAGGAGAAAAATGTGGACAATTCATAAAGGAGATTTGTTCCATGGAAGTGCTCAAAGAGCCCTGGGTAAGCAGGACAGGTTTTGTCTAAGTCCAGGTCTATGCAATGAGTAAACTGTTTCTAGAGAACCACTGACTACATTGTCTCGACCAGACAGCCCAAGCCAGCTGGTTCAGGCTCTGACTTCAATGCCTCTGTTGATACTGGCTGGTACTCAAATGGGATTGACTGATCCTGGTATGCTATTTTCATGGCATGGCAGCAATCAAGGAGCTTCAGGTCCAATGATTATTCCATTAGCAATACCCATTTCAGTAAGTAATCATTAGAAACTGAAAGATGACATAAATTAAGAACAAGGCAAATGAAAAGGTTAGCCAGTATTCTCTTTTCCAGTCCTCAGGATAGATGAAAATTCCCAGTTGATTTTTGAAATACATCTTTCTTAATGAAACATCTGGATGTTTCATTAAGAAAAAAAAAAAATTGTAAAACATGTGCCACCAAAACAAGGGAAAAGATAATTTCTCCAATTTAAAAGAATGCACCAGCAGAGCTGTCCTGTTCCCTTGACAACCTCAGTCTCCCCTCTACTGGCCATGAACTTTCTTCACCTCCCCAATTAACACATTGGCTCCTATGCCTTCAGGGCTCCCATCTCCTGCCAGCTGAGTGGCACAAATTTGGTGTCTCTAGCACAGTCCTAATAGAGGTATTCAAGCTAATAACAAAAGATGACCTATTAGGCAAGCAGCAGAATGTATGTAATCTGGAGCACTGTGATGACCTGAGCTGCAGCTAAAGCCTAGGTTTGAGTGGGAGAATGAAATGTGTGAAGCTAAGCATTAAAGCAGGGAAGAAACACAGAAGAGAGAAATCCAAAGCAACAGACAGAACATTGCAGCAAGTGTGTCAGGTTAAAACAAAATCTTTTCAGTGGATTAATAGTTAGGTGGGAAAGGAGGAAACAACTGAAAATAATTCCACAGTGAATGCTGAAAATAAAAAGCCCAAAAGAATTGTAAGGAAGCTGGAAGAACTGCAGGAAGAAAAAGTCTTATGCTTTCCTCTTTAATGCTACATTTTTCAAGTAATGATGTGTCACTGTATGATTTGAAAAAGACCATGTGTCTTGTCGGCTCCTCTATTTCAAAACCAAAGAGAGAAAGTCTCAAAAATGTGACCCTTCCTGTGAGGTTGCAGCAGCTCTGTGGCCTGCCTGGAAGAGATCATTAAGGAGAGAGCGAATTTCTCGTTATGCCCTGCTGTGCCCAATAGCTTTGCACCAGCCTTACATCAGTATTGGCAGTGTGTAGCAACCCTTCAAATTTCTCATCTCCTACCTATGGTGAGGTAACTTCTTCAGAGGATTTTAAAGCCATCCTAGAAAATGAGAAGCAGCCTGAGTCCTGGGTCAGCCTTTTATCTAAACCTTGTGTGATCTCCCCAGCAGAAGTGAGTACAGGTTATAAAATCATCTTGTAAGGGGATTTTGAACACAGCAGCATTTCCAACTCAGGAGATTCAAATTAGTGACTAAATAAGAAGTTAGGTTCTTTTTTTCAGATATACTGAAGTGGTAAAGCATTATATCCCTGACAATCAGGCCAGTGTTATTTAGCTTGCTAAAGGCATGATTTCCACTTCTTTGAGTCAAATTCCAAGTCCCTAACTTTAGCAAATAATTAACTGTTCTCAATGTGAATAGTTTGAAAGTAAAAAGAAAGCAAAATGTGCAATATTGCTTTGCCATGGCCTTTTCAAAACAAAAAGTAATTTGTTCTGGCATCAAATGGGCATAATATATTAAAAATTTGCCTAAGGATGACCTGAAGGACTTTAAAAGGGAAACAACGACTATGCACAAAGTTCTTTCAAAAGTCCTAGTGACACAAGTGGGGTGAAAAGAACTAATTCCTCTCCTTTTTATTTCCCTTCATGAATAGGAACTTTTGGATTAAATCTATCTGTGCTAGACTAGTTCACATACTAGCTCGACACTAAACACTAGACAGCTAGACACTACTATTTCACACAGCATCTACATCATCTAAAAATGAAAATGATTGAAAAAAGGTTATCACTTAACATGCTTTAATATGATACCAGATTTTTTTTAAATTACACATAGAAAAATTACCTACACTAGTGAACTTAAGAAATTATCAGCAGATGCACACAGAGTGAGAAAGATAGTTTCCTGTTACAGCAGATACTTCATTGGCCTTGACTTCAATTTGTTATTGGAGGTGTGCATGTGAACTGGAAAAGCATATCCCCTTACCACTAATTTACACAAGAATGTAAAATTAATTTTTCATGCAATACCAAATGCCTTTGTGTGTTCATAAGTATTAGGCCATATGCCACACATTATTTTGCCAGGTGTTAGCATGGTACTGACGAATTACATGCCCCCTAAGATAGCTGAGAGATTTTGGGGAACAAAAGAGACGGAAGAATATAGGATGGAAATAAAAGTCTTTGGAAATAACTTACTAAAGACTAGAATAAACTTAAAAAACTGCTCTTAGGACTTTCCAGTAAGAACCACTGTATTCATATTAATCCAGAGACTTAAAAGGATACAGCAGATATATAGTGTGGATGAAAGATCCAATTTGGCCTAACTTGGCCAACAAGTTCTCACTGACTTACCAGCTCTGTTTACAAAAGTCCATCTTTAAATGATTTAAGTGCAAAGTATAGCAGAAAAGGTAATCCAAACAGATTGTACTGACATAGTAAATTGTTGCATTGGTATCTTTTCTCCTGTCTTGTGGTTTTACCTATTAAATATTACTGATGATTAATTCATAAGAGGGATGGAAATCAATTAGTTAGGTATGTGATGTGTTAGAAATGAATTGCAGTTCAGTAGTCTATGTCCAATCCTAAAGAGTGACTATCAGACCCCCAGTTCTCATACGATTTCTAAATAACAAAGTTAAGCAAAATACTGTTTTAATTCCTCTTTGCTTGTAGGTCAAATAAAACTGTGCACATAAATCCACAGATAGTTATATAAAAATGCCACACCTTTATTATTTTTCATAACAACTTGATCATCTGAAACTCATGCATATTTGCATGAGGCAATTTAAAGATACTAAGATAACATTTCCTTAAAATAGGAAAACAGATAACTATATGCTTCAGGCATACAATTGACAACAGAAACACAACCCATCAGCAGAGCTGCTAAATAGTTTGCTCATTTGAACAGATTTTCGTAGATTTTCATCCTGCTTGATTACCATTCTCCTGCTCCTGCCTAATCTGAAATTATCATAGTCATTAGCATATAATAATTTCATTGTAGTATGCTGTGTTTGCCTACCCTGAAAAGCCAGAGAACTACTCCAGGAGCAAATAATTATTAAGACACTAGTTCACTGTTCACTTAGTAACATCTGCTGTCAGGTTTGAATCACTTCTTCTCCAGGCAAATATTAGTGGTTAAAGGTAATATTCACAGCGCTGTCTGAGATGCAAGCAATAAATACCTAACAGTGGGGACTCTCTTCAGCTCAGACCTCTGCTAATTATTCTGTGCATGTGCCTGCCCAGTCTCACCAGGTTCCCTCTTCTTTCCCCACTATTAATTCAGCAGGGTTACTTTCAGTGTCATTATGAAGGCTAAAGGACACTAAACATCTCTTTTATGGCTTTGGGCATAGTGGTATGTTATCAGCTGCTTCAACACTATTTAGGCTGTGAGGCTGGGCAAATTGCTTCAGCTCAAGCAGAGGTTATGGATTTGATGCCATTTTTTCTGTGTGAAATTTTGTACTTCATGACATTCAAGAGCCTTCTGGGTTTGCTTCTGGGAATATCCATACAAAAGGAGTTTCACAGTCTGTGAACCTGGCTGTTAGTCATCTTCGTGAGCACTACTTCACTCAAGCTCCTCTGTGGGGTCCAAATGAGTACTGCTATAAATGAGTAATAGGTTTAACAGCCAGACCCTACAAATTAGAGCAATGGTACAGAAAAATGCTTTACAAAAATACTTATTACATGATGTGTTTTGCTCTTGCACAGAAATTGCAGATGAAGTTTGATGCAGCAGATGGTATTAAACAATAGTTACCAGATAATAGCAAAATCAGCAATGACATTCATTTACTAGGAGTCACACAGGAGAGGACATATTAAAATCTGGGCATGAGTTTAAGCCAATTTTTACATGGGATTTGGCAGTGGTTTACATACTAAGAGCCTGCCACTACAAGTGAGCCCAGGAAGTCAGCTAGTTTCCACAGGCCAAGTTTGGTCAGTAGCATGGCTTAGCCCCTTCACCAAACCTTCCTTTGTGCTCTGCCTTCATACATGGACTGAAAAGTCCAGTTCAGACCTGGGAGGAAATGACATTGCAGGCCTGAGGCACCTTCACTATCTCTCCAGGGAGAACAGGCACCTCAGAAACCTAGTGAAAATTGGGTGAGGGCTCCACAAGGTAAACAGAGACAGAATGGATATACAACACACCCAATCTTAGATCTGTCAATTTTATTGAGTTTTATGAGTCGGTGACAGTGGTTTTCCTGAGAATTCAGGAAAACATGAGGGGGACAGCTCATTTTAAAATATTATTTCTGAGAGTAACAGCAGAAGTGCTATTTCTGTAGGGTGAGGTTCAAATCTTTCTATGTCTGGCAAGAACTTAAAGAAGAAAAATACATCAATATTCTCAATCACTTCTTACTCAAACCTGAATAACTATTGATCATCACTCTTTCTACCTTTAATCTCTCAATCTAATTAAGAATTCCATAAAATGACAGATTGTTTTAGATGAAGAATGATTTGCCAGAGACTCATTTCTTTCAAAGAAGACCTAGTACTCTTCTTTGCAGTGCAATTTTGATCTCAAATATGCACTTCATGAATCAGAGGTATATTATTTATTGGGCAAAAGCCCAACTGATTTTGGATAGGATTTCAAGATGATCATTGGAAACAAAGAGGATTAGATCATGTCAAAGTTCTCTGTAAAGAATGAAAAAGTGCTTTTCCCATATTTCATGTTCCCATTATGATAAAAATAGCTGTGTGTGACATTATATAGCATTTATTCATAAGGCCAAACTTTTCTGGGAAATCTCTGTGCTTTGACTTTGGTAAGGTTACCATAGGTATATGTCAAGGCACAATTTGTGCTGTAATATTTACTGCTGAATTCTTCCCCTGTGTTTAATATAATTAGGTTTAGTGTTGCAATATCTTTATATCAGCAAAATGTCACAGGGACCTAGATCCTCATTGCCCTTATATACAGTGAACAGAATAGATGCATTGGCACTTGTTTTAAAAGTAAAGTACAATTTACTGTGACTGCAAATGTGAAAATTTCAGTTCAACCTTAGGACCATGCATTAGTGATTCTTTTTAGTCTAAACATTAAATTCATGAATGTCTATAAATTTCTTTTACAAAAGACCGTTTGGTATGTCATTATTTTTAGGCATTATTTTTCAGGGAAAAAGTCCGTTATTTAATATATACTGCTATTCTAACACTGGCATCTGGGATTCAGCTGCACGAATTTAATGGTAAATAGATGCCAATGTCTGAAATAAATTTAGTTTTGCACTTTTTAAAAAATTTTCAACACCTTCTGTCCTGAGCTAATATTCAATAAATAGCATACACCGTGATGATGTTTTCCCATTTCTGGCACTATTTAATAACAATATTAAGGCACCTCTCAGTGCTAAAGATAATTCAAACCCCAAAATTACATGTTCAGAGACACATCTGAATAAATATAATCGTTATAAAATTATGCATTCTTATCATTTTAGAAAATTATGCATATAATATGAACCATATTGTCTAAGAAACAGCTGGTTCCACAACTAAGGAAACATATTTCCTAAAGTTCACGGAGCAGAAACTCTGAAATGTAAAATTTTGGTCTTCAGGAGATAAGACAACCGTCAGCTGGCACACTACTAGGTGATTTTTCTGTATGTGGTTTCTTCTGTTATTCTCTGGTGTTGCTTGTTCTGCTGACAGCCAGCCTGTCAGTATGGATTAAAGCAAATCATTCTTCTGTTCTGCTTTGGGAATTCCTTTGTTCTTTGGAGTATTATGCTTGTCTTAGGTGTCCCATACCTAACATTACACCCATCACTAAACTGCCTTGTTACCTCTGGGAGTCCTCTGAGGATTTTACTTGTGGTGGTCGCATTAGGAATCTTTCTGAAGGGATATGCTCTAAATAGTATAATTTTTTTCATGTAAAGCACTACTGCAGGGTCTGCTCAGTGATGAGAAGAAAGCTTCCTAAGATATTTAAAATCTTGATCCATGAGAGTGGGATAAAAGAACAAAACAATGAGAAAATGTGAATACCCTAAGAAATACATTGCAAACCCCCCACAATATAAACCCCACAATTTTAGGGGAAGTAAGTCTTATGTCACAAGACATTATCTTTTGTTAGAAGAGGAGACAAAAGGGAGTTGTGCCCTGGCATGGAAGAATGTAACTGAGTATTAGAGGATGCCTAATAATTATTTCTGGCAAAAGAATCAGTCACAAGGAGGCTGACTAAAGTAAACTGATTTGAAATATTCACTGTTAGTCTTGGGACTGCAAAGTAATATTTTCATCAGTTCTATTGTGACTCAGGAGGATGAGCTACTACAGATGATTCACTTGAGTCTTCCCACTCTCATAATTCACAGAAACTTATTCCAGAATATTTACCTATTTGAACAAAAATACTGGACCAAAAGTACCAGTCTATGCCTCAAGATCTTTAGAGTGTTAGATGTGTAAACTCTATCACCTTAAAGTATTTAAAATTCTTAAGGTCTAAACCATTATACATCAAGTTTTAAGAAAGCAGATGGTGATGGAAAAAAATCCACTCCCTATTAGCCATATTTTCCCTTCTAATGTAACGCAACGTCTGCTTCTAATTCCAAAGCAGACCAATCTGGAATCATACCAGATGTAGTATTTTGGTAAAGATTACTATTTACTGATTTAATAAATTTCTAGGGTGGCATCTGTGACACTTTATTATCTAGAAAATAGAAGTAATCAGAAAGAGCAGCATTGCTCCAAAATAAGTTTGAGTTTAATGTGAATAGAAAATCCAAATAAATGGGTGATAGTCCAAAGTTAATCAGGAAGTTAATAGCAAATCAAGAGGTAGGGCAAATCTTTTCAAATCAATCCATTATTTTATTAATTCATGGTGCAGCACACCAAATGTATTCAGTTCTTTCTCACTGAGGAAGGAATCCTGAGGAAATGACAGGACTACTTATATAAGGTTAGTCTCTCTTACTACTCATTAGGAAATAATTTTAGGAAAGCTAGAAATAAAACTGTATGAATAGGGTTAATCTCAGAAACTATCTTAAAGACCAAGTGCAGGAATTCAGACATAATTTAGTTGTCTTTATCCAGAATATAGGTATTCCAATTCCTTTTTTCACTTTCTTGGAGATATCAAAAATATTGAGACACTTCAGGTTTTGAGTTTGAATTTGAAGAGAAATTTTACTGTTGGAACCCTAACTTTTACTGAACTGAATAGCACTGCAACTATTTATGATTATACACAGCCCAGAGCGACCTAGCACTCATTTGGGGCCCTAGCTAAGCACACCCCTGGGACCACGCTCTTTCCAAATACACAGGTTGCCTCTGTGTGCTTTCAAAATGTTCTTGGAAGAGTATGCACCTTCTCCATTGCATTATAAAATTCAGCATTATTGAAGCTTTGGAGAATGATTCTTCTGAGAATTCATTCATGTTCCTTTCAGAAGCGTTCTCTAAATATCAGGCTACATTGGAACCCTTTTCTATTCATCCTCTTGAAGCTAAAGAACAAATCAAAGTGAAAGGCAGCTGTCAGGAATCAGCATTAGGGAGCATGATTTAGTATACAAATAGATAAAGCATTTGACCAAGAGCTATGTGTTTCTGTTGGTCTGCAAAGCCTGTTCACATTATTGGGTAAAACAACTTTTGGAAAAAAACTAAATTGCTATTAGAAGAATGGTGAAGGCTTTTCTCCATCACCTTAGTACTGTATAAGGCTACGGAGTTTTATATGGTCATGGGTTCTTTTTCTAGGTAATAAAGAAACCTTTCCAAGCCTGGAACCATGGCTCAAAGAGTCAACTGTTAGGACAGTCTAATAAAAATGAAAATATAGTTTTGAAGCCTTTCAGATATAAGCAGTATTTGATTTCTAGAGTCTTGGGCAGGAAATGCATCGCTAGCAAAAAATCTAAAAAGCAAATCAAACAGCAAACCCCAACCAAACCCTCTCCAGTGAAAGAAGTTTGTATGCACATGGAGAAAGTCAGAGATATGTGTTCCATATTAGCTTCAGACTGACATATAGGAAAGTTGATGTATATTTGGATGTAAGAGTCAAGATGTTAGAAGAAGGGAATTTGAATATCAAAGCTATTCCAAAGGAAAAAAAAAAAGAGGAAATTTATTGTTTTTCTCAAAATATTTGTTTCATTAAGACAGCACAAAAGCAGTATTTTCTTTTAGCTTAGTGTGTGTTTTTATAGTCTTCAAAACATTTTAGTAGTTAGACATGTGAGAACCAACTCTGTCACTGAAACTGAGTTGATAATAATGTAATTCTCCAATTTAGTCAGCCATCCAAGTCCCTGGGTTTCATTATTTTTTCTAAATTATGGGTTTGAGGTAGAGACAAAGCCATCTCCAATATCTAATTTCCTTCTGAACTAATAGATAACTAAGGACTTAGGTGCTTATATGAGTACATCCAAATTTTCAAATTCCTAATTGTTACTAATGGCATTTTTCCTCACAACTGCCCTGTGGATAGGAAAATAATATCCTTAACAAGTAAGGGATCGGGCAAAATAAATTACTTACTTGAAGTTACAAAGGAGAAGCCAAAGGCCTGGGAATACAAAAACCTTCCAACACCCTTTCTACAGGTTGCTCTTTCTTCCTTGGAAAATTTTATGGTGTTCCTATGAACACACTGTATGAAAGGGTATTTAAATTCTTGGGGTGTTAATTACACAGTAGCAATCATATCTGTTTTATCTGTCATCTAACCTCATCTCTGGGAATAAATGATTCTGATTTCTTCTTATTAAATATTTGTTAGCTATTAACTTTTGCTTTTCAACCTTATTGGTCTACAGAATCACAGGTAAGACTGGACCTTGAATATTGTGTTCAATTACGGGTCCCTCATTACAAAAAAGACATTGAGGTGCTGGAGCATGTCCAGAGAAGGGCAACAAAGCTGGTGAAGGGTCTGGAGAGAAAGTCCAATGAGGAACAGCTGAGGGAATGGGGGATGTTATGCCTGGAGGAGAGGAGAGACATTATTGCTCTTCACAACTACCTGAAAGGAGCCTGTAGTGACATGGAGGTTGGACTCTTCTCCCAGCAAGCAAATGATAAGAAACAACTTCAAGTTGCTGCAGAGGAGATCTAGATCCGTTATTAGGAAATATCTCTTCACTGAAAGGGTTGTCAAGCACTGGAACCGGCTGCTCAAGGAAGTGGTTGAGTCACCGTCCCTGGAGGTATTTAAAAGATGCATAGACATAGTGTTTAAGGACATGGTTTAGTGGTGGATTTGGCAGTGTTAAGTTAGCGGTTGGACCCAATGCTCTTCAGAGTCTTTTCTAGACTAGATGATTCTATAATTCTATGATTGTCAATTAGTGTACTTTTAAAAGATATGTTCTAGTCATTTGGTTGGTATAGTTTTGATGCCAAAAATCACATGGTGCCATTTTCTGTATGGCATTTTGCAAAGAAAAAAAAGTGTTAGGTGATAGGGTCAGGTCTTTTTTTTTTTTTTTTTTTTTTTTTTTTTTTTTTTTTTTTTCCTGCAATATCTATCAGCAAGAAATATAAATAAGTCACAAGGATAATCAGACAATAAAGGCAAGGCTGAATGCCTCATGCTGAGGCATTTTAAATACCTGGAAATTAAGTCAATCAAAACTATCACAGCTGATCTCCCAATCCAACTAATCTGTCATTATTTCTGGTCTACTATATTCTTACATTCTGGTAAAGTGTCAATTTTTTATCGTGCAGGTGCACCTGCTCAGAGTGATGTCTGTAGATGAACTAAACTGCGTCAATATGGGGTGAAATCTGATCCAAAGGTGACTCTACACAACCATTCTCCCTTCTTTATTCACTACAAAACTCTTGTCTCAGTCTACCAGGCACTTGGAATACTTTTCTTTGGCTAAGGGCACCAGAGAAGACTGTCAGACTCCCAACACCTTCTCATTACATTTTCACCTACCACCTAGCATGGCTGCTTCATCCTGGTTTGAAAGAGAAACCTATGCATAAAACCAGAGCTGTCTCTCAGTCATGAAGTATTTTACCTCTTAGAGGTAAAGTCTTTCAAGACTGGAATTAACAAGCTGAAGATTTGAAATCCCAAGAGCTATAAGGAAGAGTACTTAATATCTTTGCTATGTACTGCAGTTTTCTACATTCACTTCTCTATTCCTAAAATGAGATTAAAAAAATAAAAGTGTTTTTTGTGATAAAAACAGGAGCATGGTTTTCTAAAGCAGTTAATAAACAAAAGACTACATTACAATTGCTTTGTAAAATCTCATTGACTCTTTGTTAACAATGGATGATATCTTATTTTCAGTTGCTATTTCTATTTCCTATACTGGCACATTTTTGATCTGAAATAGATGTACTGAAGAAAGAGATTGATGAACATGAAACAAAATGTCCTGCCTTTGAATAATTGTATGGCACAAGCAATTGTAGATTACACAAACCTGCACGTTCATCATGATAAAAAGATGACTAGGAGAAAAATACTTAATGGGGTAATTTGTTAGAGCAATAAGTATCAAGGTGTCAGACAGCTCCTGGAAATAAATACCTGTATAGGTGGGGTTTACAGTCATAGGTTTGAATTTAGTCTGCTTACCCATGTCATTATCACTGTCTAGGGAATTCTAAGCTGAGATGTCCTGACTGCTTTTTAAATATTTTATTGTTATTTTTGGAGGGTTTGTCTTTTTCTTGACAGAAGACTAGGTCAGAATTATATACAAATGAAAGGAGAAGTTTGATATAATTTTCAGTATCAAGAAAAGGTTCTATAGGGATGTGGGCACAATAAGAATTTTTTATTAAGTTTTCTCCTTTGTTGCAACAGGGTCAGCGTCATTCTCACCTGTTCAGTGGGTAAATCCCTAACAGTCATGTAGGTGTTTGCAACATTTTAAGCATCACAAGTAAGCCTTCAAAACCATCTGTTGACTTAAATCAATGAAAGACATGAATTCTGAAATGTAGAAACTCTTCCTGACACGGGTCTTGAAAGTCTGGCATACAGCAATACTTTATCTAGTGCTTCTATCCATAAAACCCCATTGGTTTCTTAGTGTGCAATAGATCTAAGCTGTGATTTATTGAATTGTTTTCACCAAATTTGTAATTTGTCTATTGCTTTACAGTGCAAAATAATCTACATTCTCTATTTATATTGCCGTAAAAGTCCAGACCAGGAAAGAGAAAACTCTGATGCTGTATTTGTGATGGAAAAAAATTGTTAATTTGGGACACCTTCATAAGTCCCTTTGGCTAATAGATATGTAAGGGTCTCCATCAAAGTTACTATTTTCTATATATTTACTAGATATCAGTTCACATATTTAATCTACTGTCTACAGTCTGAGAACAGAGAAAGCCAGTGGTCATATGTCAGGCTTTGGACTTGTCCTAGCAAACCTGCAAACCTTTTTCTTATGCCTTTAAACTAAAACGATTTAAGTATGAAGAAAAGTATGTGCAAAATAGCCAGGGAAAATGAGCGCATCGCCCACTGAAATAATGGAAGAGTGCTCACAGTAATGTCATTGGAGGTACATAATGTGTACTGAGACTGAATGGTTTATGCTATTTGAGAGCAAATTCAGTTAAGACTGCTTCACCAGGCAACTGCCTAGTGCTAAGCCAAATTAAATCCCTGCTGAAATTGACTCTAACATAGATTCACACAAATAACTTGACAGTACAGTGAGCTCTTGATTATTTGTAAATAGCTTACTTGATTTGTAAATAAAAAAGGCTGAAGATAATTATTTTTCTGGCATAACTTGCTTGCTCAGATGCTGGACTGTACTAAAGTGCCTACATCATTTCCTGATCTCAGCTGGCTCCATCACAGACCCACAGGGCTGTCCTTGAGTTAAGCTTCTCAGTATTTGTGAAACTGGGGTGGTATTGCTGAGATGTCTATGCTGATTTAGGACAATCTATGCAGGTTGGGAAATAGTAATAGTCATATCATATGGGTCTTCCTTTTTCCACGGTATCCTGATTATGAATAAGAAAGAATCAAAGAATCATAGAATCATTGCGGTTGGAAAAAATCTCTGAGATCCTCAAGTCCACCCTTTGATCAAACACCACCAATGAAACCATAGCACAAAGTACCACGACTAGTTGTTTCTGTAACATTTCCAGGGCTGATAATTCCACCACTTCCCTGGGCAGGATATTCCAATGCTTAACCATCCTTTCATTAGAAGAAATTCTTCCTGATGTCCAATCTGAATCACACGTGGTGCAGCTTGAGGCCATTTCCATTTGTCCTATCACTGGTTGCCAGGGAGAAGAGGCTGACCCCCTCCTGGCCGCAACCTCCTCTCAAGTAGATGCAAAGAGCAGTAAGGTCTCCCTTGAGCATCTTTTCTTCCAGACTATAAAAGCCCAGCTCCCTCAGCTGCTCCTCATCAGATTGTGCTCCAGACTCTTCACCAGCCCTGTTGCCCTTCTCTGGAGATGCTCCAGCACCTCAGCATCTTTCTTGTAGTGAGGGCCCAGAACTGGACACAGTGCCGAGCACAGAGGGACAATCACTGCCCTAGTCTTGCTGGCCACAATATTTTTGGTACAAGCCAGCATGCCATTGGCCTTCTTGGCCACTTCAGTTGTCAGTGCTGGTCAGCTTCAAAGCAGAACAGATTTCAAAGGCTATCCAAAATTAGGGTCAGTGTTTGAATATTCAGTTCAGTCTGACTTGTGCACAACTATAGCTAGCTGCTGCAAGTGGTTAAAGCCAGAGTAGTTACTAATATCCCATATCCCAAACACAGTATATCCATTTTCTATTGTATGTTCTCTATTGTCCTAATGCAGTGTCCTTTAAATGTCCAGGCTCAAGGCAAGGCCAACAAAAATACAGCAATGGGACACAGGAGGGACAAGATTATTTTAATGTGAGCAGTGAAGAAAAATCTACTCCGCTTAGTGGTTCTCAAGGGACATGTTCATGTTAATGAACTTGTTTATTGCTTTTTTCTGGTCATGGGAATTTCTAAGATAAATTCATCATGTTCTCAGAAGAGTTTCAGCTCAAAAAAAATACGTAATGCTAACAAAGTCAATATTATAGAGTCATTAATGATTATTACATAATCTCAATGTTATATAATAAAAATACTCTCACAAGCACCATCTTTAAAGACACCTATTATCATCCTTGTTTTCAGAGAGGGAATGGAAGCATAAGCAAATTGAAGTAGATCAGTTAAAAGTCTGCAGTAAGATGAACTCAATCCTGACCTCATAACTAGTTTATCCAACTGTAGGTGTCTTCACCAATGATAGTAATTAGAGTTAGACAGTGAAGGACAGTCTGAGCTCTTTGCCTCATTGAGAGTTACTCAGAATTTCACTTAAGTATTGCTGTGTCCTACTTCAGCAAGCTGGGACCAGTTTATCACTGTGTGGGTGTGACCAAAGCTGTGTATTCTAAACACTCTATGTAATTTCATATGAACTGTTAACAATGGACCATTTGCAGCAGCTGCCCAGGGCACACCCAACCCCTCAGGGTGTGAGCTGGGTGTTAAAGAAGCCTGTGAGAAAAGAGCTGTGATAACTCCCTTCCAGGGAGTTGTTAGCACCTTCACACCCAGCCTGAGGGAGTGTGTCTACTAACAGGCCATCAATGATTCCAAAAATACCCCATGACTCACAGAGTCAGATCACCCATTGAGGAACTCCCTACCCTGGGGGAGGTACTGGGCATTCATACCTGAACCTGAGGGTCTATAATCTTGGGGTTTGGAACCTCTGGGACCCACTTGTCAGATCCAGAGGAGAACCAGAACCTTGACAGGAGGAGTCCACTGCTCTCAACCAGATTGTGACTGCCATATGCACTTTTACTTCCTTTTATTTTGGACTCAGTCGAACCACATGGGTCTCAGCACAGGGGCCAACAAACACCATTGTGTTCCAAGGTACTGGGTCATACTTCTGGGTTTTGTGGGTTAAACCCAATTTCTCTTTGTGCCATTGCATTTATTGTAATATTTTTATTAAATTGTAACTCTGACTTGCAAACTTTTTTGTGTTGGGTTCATTTCTCCTGCTGGTTTACCTTTAAACCAGCACACAGTGTTTTTACAAGTATAACATAAGAATCTCTTCATCAACAAAACTATTTCTAATTTGTGCTTATTCACTATATTTGAAATATTAATTGAATTTTTCCACACGGTTGTGTTTAAAAAAAGTAGGATCTTGATCTATTGTAGACGCAGTTAAATGTTACTAGTAGAGTATACTAGCACAAAACTGTTGTGAGAGAAAAAGCATGTCCTTTGAGCATATGACTTGTTTTTCTAAGAAGTGCTTGTGTTGAAGCCTTCACAAATTGCTCAGAAATGTTGTATCATTAAAGAAAGAAATTTGCTGTCGTAAAAAACCTTATTCTGAGTTTTATCATGCTTTACTTCTCTCCGTATGCGACACTGGAAGTGTGGCAGAACTAGCTTATAGTAACTTCCCCCAAATAACTACAAAGCCCTACTCATTTTCCATTGAAAATATTAGCATTTTTAAACTATCTCATGGAGCACTAAAGGCAATAATACTCAGAAACTTTACAATGAAATCCAAAGGGATATGGTTAATGTTTCTTGTTATGTGTGATTTGGAAAGTGTGGGATTTATTCTTTAAAAACCTACAGTTTGCAAAATCAATAATTTACCTCTGAAAACCAAGAATAAAAATAAGTACCAAACCATAATATTCAGCTACTACTGTACCAGCATTATAACCTGTCTTGGAAAGGTGGTCTGCTTCTGCTGGTTAGTTCTCTATTGAAAGACAAAATCATTATGCAAAAGGAAAGACAAACTGGAAAGAAGCTGTTAAAAGTTTCTGTTAGAAGTTTCTTTAGTTTATAGTGAGATGTGTAGCTGCCAGAACAATACAAAGGGTATTTTCATAGGACTTTTTGTAAAAATAATTAATTTAAAGTTTTTCAGCCTTTCTTATGACAATCTGAAATTGAAATGTTCATTTTTTTAGAAAAACAACACAAAGCAAAACAAAACAAAACACAACTAAACCAAAGAAACCTACCCACACACTTTTCTTTTCTTGTTTATTTGAAAAACATGGGGGTAAACAATCAATAGAAATTAAATTTCAATACAATATAAAAAGTACATAATCCAATTAACACAATTTTGACAGAATATTTTCCAATCACCTTGATTTATGTGGAAGATGAGCTGATTTCATTACTATTGTTTTGCGTGGTTCTCCATGGATATTCAGCCACGGGGAGGTAATATTACTGGGATAAGTAATGCAACGGCCAAAATTATTTTCTCACTTATTAAGTTAAATGTAGTCTATAATTGGCACTCAAACAGCTTTCTGTGTACAGGCTGAACAGATGTGTCACAAGATTGTAAAGGTGCTTGTAAATGGGTTGTTTGAGCCATTTGAAACATGTATAAAAAGTTGACATTTTCCAGTAGTGAAGGTATTTGGCCAAAGCCAACTTTCTTTAGGTTGCGTGCCTCAGGTATTTTCATGGTTTTCTTCACCTTTCAAAGATTTTATACAACACATTTTAACAGAAACATATTTCATGAGAAATTATGAACCCAATATTTACCCAGGAGGTCCTGGACATACATTGGAAAGCAATACAAATATCACTTGCTCATTTGAATTCATGAACAGTACAGAAGTATTTAGCTCTGTCTGTGCTCTCTCTATACTTCTACACAGAGTACATACAATCCCTCCTTCCCTCCATCACTGTCAAATTGACTGCAACTGTACCAGTCTCTTGTGATGTCTTCAAACATTTTTTTCATTATTCTGAATGATTTAAATAAAGTATTTGTGCCATTAACTGCTCAACAGTATCCTGTGCATTCCATTTTCCTATTCATGTACTGTAATAGAATAGCTGGAGCTTTTATGATAGGAGAAAACTAAACAATTTTAGAGGGACAGCCATGCATGCAAGACACTGTTTAATACTAGGATATAAAAAGGCAATTTACACACATTTTGAGTTGATCTTGACACTTAAAGCACACATATAGCCCACATATTATCCATAAATAGGGAAATAATTGAATACTCCAGGTAAGTGGGTTAATGTGTTTTCATGAATATGGATGATCATGTTTTGCTTATTCTTTCATAGTCTACATAGCTTTTATTGAATGCCTTTTGATTGCAGGCTATTGAAAAGTCACATTTTCCTACACTCCATTAGAAATCTATAAATCATTTTCTGGAGCAGTCTTTCTCTGCTTCTATATGCCAATATACTGTCAGTGGTAGAGCAGGAACTAAACATTTAAAATAAAGGTACAATAAGTTATGCATCAGAGAGGAATTATGAAAGACCTACACAAAAGGAATTATCATTAGTTATGGATTAGCTTCTGCCTTGAAGCCATTTGTATTTATATTGCTTTCACAACATTTTTTGTATTTTATTTATTTAACCTTTACTATTGTAAAACAAGGTAGTTCTATTATCTAAATAAGTGTCTAGCCCTCTAGAGACTATTATTAACCTCATAATACCTTACAGCTGGCTTTGTAATGTATGCCCATTAGTAACAGAATTTAATGCTCAGTTAGAATGACAGGGATCACCAAGGCCCCTGCAGCATTTTAGGCGCAGTCGCTCTCTTGCCACAGGCCTCCTTGACATCTTTTGAAGAGAACATGTTACAAAGATATGATAAAATTTGGCTTGAGCTTTGGTTCATGCAGCAATACTACGATTTTTCAGTTGAAGGGAACAATTTACGCTGTTTTCAGTAGCCTTTTTGGGTTAGCTTAACAAGGAGTCACTGAATTTGGAAATAATAACCAACTTTATTTTTGCAGTTTCTATGCAATGTGATATCATTCTAGGGAGATGAAATAATTACCTTTATGTCCATATTTACAACTTTCTCTGGTAGCGAACACAGTAAGAAAATGGTGCAACCAGGTTCCCTATGTTCAAAATTCAAATACAAATTTCCAATAATCTCTCAGAGTCAGAATCCTGGGCAGAAAGCAGAGCCATGTGGGAGATCAGTGTTTATGCAAGTCCAGTACTGTAAATGCTAAGGATTATCCTTTGCTGTCCGGACTTCCACTTTTCTCAAGGTTGCCTGAGAAGTTTTCCCGCCTCTGGCCTTTTTGTTTTACAACAAATGCTGAGAGATATTACATGATTGGAAAGGGGAATAATGTGCACAGAGGAAATAAAAGTCCTTGGTTTTGGTGCAGGTGTCCAGATGGAACACTTCATGTATATTCTTGTGTTAGCCTGAAACTGGGAATACTCCTCTTTACCACAGGATTACCATTATATCTATATAACATGTTCCAGAAGGCAGCCTACAAATGTCGTAGGTTATGACTTGAGCTCATAAATCATGCCTGGTACAAACTAAATATAAATCTACACTTGATCTTCATCTTAGGACAGAACACATGATGAATGAAGTTTGCCCTGAAGGTACTAATCCATCCTGAGTAACCGTGTACACTTTTCATTTTGTGATCACCCATTCCTGTTGGAGACTGAAGTGTACACTGTGACAGGTGTCACAAAAGGGATACAAGAACTTCCATGGCGGTACATGTCAAACATTTTAAAACGTATCTCTTATTGTTTACCTTGAAGGAAATAAATGCAAAGTATTAATTCTTTTTCTTAAATCCAGATAATTTGGACCTTCGTACAAAGATCATAGGAGCTATGATGACGGTGCTTTGAAATCTTTGAGGCAAGGGATATGCTGCCTATGTGTGTTAGTGCACACATGCTGGTAAAAGAAAGCCTCTGAGAAAGCTTGCTTCAGAGGCACCCTTGCAAATTTTAGATGTGATTCAAGTTTAAAAAACTCCCAGGTATAATTCCCTCCCTCAGAATTTTGGTCCTCTATTCTTTAACTGATAAATGATATAATTATTTTTCTTTCTGTCAACTTAATTATGTTTATTTGCTAACTTCTTGCATTGCACCACAAGCTATAAGTGTGTAATGCCTCCTCACTATGGAAGAAGACAAGAATCTTCTTGCATTTAAGAACTTATCAACAAAAAAGGCTTCCACTGAAATGCTTTTTTTCAATGGGCTTATAATATGTAACACAGGAACTCCAGCAAAAAATCCATGGGTCTTTTCTACATTTATGTTGCTTATTAATAGAATAACAACAAAAATACTATGTTGGAAAATTAGATTGAAATTTAGCTTAAATATAAGAAAAATTAGTCCCAGTTCTAATTTTTACCTGTGTCCTTGGAAATGTGACACTGCCAGTGTTGGTGGAATTGAAACAGTTCACAGTCCACTGCTGCCAGCATTACAGTAACCTTTCTCTAGGCACACCTCATAGTCTACAGCACAATAAAGGTGATGGCACATAACTACAAATTAGCTTCATAATATGGATTTTGTAGAAAGACATTGGCTTTTATTCTGCATATTGCTTTTCAACCATCACAGCTTCCATTTCATCCACAGTGTCAGCTAGGCTGTGGCTGCATTCACACAATGAGGAAATCAGCTTGAGGATGCGCTCAAAGACGTATTTGTTTCCCCTTTGCATTATCCATCTGCAAAGTAAACTGCAGGGCTGGCTTTAAGCTGACCCAACTGGAGTGTCCCTGGAAGAAAAATGGAGATAAATCAGGAGCTTTGGAGCATGCAGGCAAGCAATCTTCTTTCCCATACAGAGATTTGGGACAGCTATGGAGACTGTTGTGGCGCTGAGCAGAGGAGGTGGCTGTGGAGGACTGTGCAGAACCACTCTTGCTGTTTTTCCTGAAAGTGCACCAATTCTATCTGCCACAAAGGTCAACAGATTTCGGGCTGTTTGCAAGATGCCTGTAAATGCAAGCTGTGTGATCTGGAGAGCTCCTCTGGTTGTCCAGCCTCTACACAGCTCAGACATAGGTAGTATTTAATAATTTTCATTCTTCTTCTCTTTGTATTTCATAAACGTATCTGGGAATTAAATTACTTTGATTCTCTTTTGCACTGGAAAAGATCAGGAGTTTATCAAGATTTATGTGTCTGACTTGAGTCACTTTGGAACATCTGTACCTCTCTGAACCTCCTGCAAAAATCAAAGTGAGTTAGACAGTTTCATGCTTTGTCTTGTCAGTTTTTGCTTCTGACCCTTAGACTAACTTGGAGTGGTGGAAATATCAAAAGTATGTGTCACAACATGCTTTTGAACTCAGAGTTAGAAGTCCACAAATCGCAGTAGTGGCTGCATTTGGGATTTAGATCTGAGCATCTGTGAACATAGTGAAACCAAAAAGCTTAATGGAGATGAGATATTTTTGTTTTGCTGTCAGATAAACTTCTCTGCATCAGGTGAGAAAATAGAGCAGATTTCTGCATGTTTATCTTACCTGGCACTCTCATTATAGAGAGATAACATCAGCAAAGAGCCCTAAGTAGGGAATTCACAGCTCTTTCAACAATGATGACAAACCTGGAAGATGATATACAAGTGTGCTATCCTGTCTGGACTTTAAGAGCATTTCAGAACACACTTTGTGACTAATGTGGTAATGGAAGAGCCTCCTCACTGTCATTTTGCATCAATGAATGTGGCTGCAGACAAGTGACATGTGCCTTTTGTATACTACATCAGCCTGTTGATCAACATCTTTCCCAGAAAAACTCTTCAGGGAGAAGCTTTAATTGGTACTGTCACAAAATGCATCTTGCTGCCTTCCTCATTCAATAAAGCTGCAAAAAGCACTTAAAAATACAGAGTAGCAGAAATTCACATTATCAGTAACACGGCATTATAGAAAGGAGTAAGTGCAAAATAAATTCACCACGTTCAATGCAAAACTGAGTATTTGGTGCAGTTTTTCATCTACTGTTTTTAGGACATTAAATAAATCTATATCTGCT
The DNA here is from genome assembly GCA_035583235.1 of Hafferia zeledoni. Lineage (NCBI taxonomy): Eukaryota > Metazoa > Chordata > Aves > Passeriformes > Thamnophilidae > Hafferia > Hafferia zeledoni. Next base: position 20,570,369 of record JAWWEV010000043.1, read on the forward strand.
ATCACTTTTATCACCTTTCATATCCTGTTTTTTCTTACCTCACATATAAGCAATATTTTCCCTCCTGTGGTATTTTATACATTTCAAATAATTTCCTATTCAATTACATTTTTAATTTTAAATACTTTGGCCAAAGAATGTGATTGCTTGATTAAAGATCAGTGAACCATCCTTGGATTTTGTAGATGTGCTTGCATCCAGGTCATTGCTTGAGAGTAAATTCGTATCTTTGCAAATATTGATTCTTTAGAATTTTCAAAGTCACTGAAACTCGAGGTGATCTGGTGCACCACAGATGCAGGTCAATAAATTTCAGAATGCTTGAGGAGAGCACCTTGTGTAATTCCCCTGTTGGTAAAATTCTTCTATATTTTAACACCTTCAGAGGCCAAATGTCAGTTTACTTTCTAGGATTCTGTTAAGAAGGATGATTAAAAGGTTTGTATTATTTGAAAGGAATGGTTTGTGTTGAAATGTAGAATATACCTTATGTTAAATAAAAAATACATTTAGCCGCCTATTGAATGAATTCAGAGCTCAGTATGGAAGATACTACAGGGATTTTGTTTGAATTATCCTACTGTTGTTCTGTGTTACATTGTGTAAATTCTAGCATCTTCATCTCCTTCTGATTATCTAACACACAGCCACACTCCTAAGTGAAGAAGTGGAACCCATCTGATCACCCTTGCAGCTACCTAAATTCACTTATGCTGTTTAATCTCCATGGTAGCTTTAGTTGGAAACTTTTGAAATCGTTTTCCAAGATATTTCATTTTAAAAAACCAAATCCTGAGAAGTGTCTGCTTACTACTAGTTTGTTTTTATTTTGTTTGGTTGGTTTTGATGTTTTTTGTTGATTTGTTTTTCCTAGCACAAAACCAGGCCCTAGTTTTTAATTTCAATTGTAGAAAAAAACATGTCATACTCCTTCCCCAAATCCCAAATTAGAGAATCATTTAATAGGAAAAAACATAATCTGACCAGCAGTGTTATTTACTTTCACTCAGAAAATGTGCTTGGGAATTTATCCTGATGAAATCATCCTATCAAGTACCCAGACAGCACGTGTATCAACAGAAATGTTACTCAGACTATTCTGAATTTCAGCACTTCAGACATATACCCAAAGGCTTAGGGTTTCAAAAGTGATCCTGCTTGTCTATGCTGTTGTGCTGTCCTGTTAAAGGCAGCGAAGCACCTGGAACATTATTGCCTCAGTGGTGTTCGTAATGGCAGTCCACGTGCTAGTTGTGTAGCAGCAGCACTCCAGAACCATAAAGGCAATTAGGAGTTCTGCTGCTGGTAGTGTACACAGAAAGAAGAGTCACTCCTAGAAAGACTGGTGTAGAGGTAAACCATTATGCATCCTGAATTCAGCCATGTATAGCACAGACTGCACTGATCTGTGACACAGCAGTGAGCTAGTCTTTAACAAAAAGTTTCTGATAGCTTGTTGTAGCTCCTGGTATATTTATATATGCAGTGGACAATAAGTCAATTTTTTTTTATTTTTTGTCTCTAAAAATATGTAAAGTCTTTTTTTTGTTTGTTTGTTTCTGTTTGAGTGACATTACAGTGAACCACTTATTAACTTACTCTTTCTTAGACTTGTAGCAAAAAGATCAGGATGAAAACCAGTGACAAAGACTGCCTTTGAAACAACTTATTTTTACAAGGAATATGTAATTAATAAGAAATGAAAAGAGAGATAATATTCTGACTTCAGTAACAAAAAGTGGAACTGCATCGTTTTTTATATGCATAATGAGGAAAACTGCATAGAAAAAAAATTATTGTTGTTTTTTGATCCAGTCTTATGAGTACCTACAATTTTACACCTCCAGGAAGAATTTGCTTTAGTTAACTACTGTGACTTCCAACTGAACTTTGTGGAAATTGGCATCCCTGTGGTGTTAATTGGATTATTTCAATCCAATATAGCAATATTCAAAATTCTGCTTCTATTCTCAGAGAACACAAAAGTAGCCCAAAATGTCTAGTTTATTTTTGGGTTTCCTGATCTAATATGATGTTTTCAAGTTAAAAGGTTCCCTAATGCCAAATGAGGAAAGAAGACCTCAGCAATTCATGAAACATCTTTTAACCTGCCCTGATGAGGAATCTGCTGAAGATAGTTCAGACACAGCTTTTGTAGAACGATAATTTGGATGCTTTCACTTCTGAATTTGGAATCCAGACTACTGGTGCATCCCCCAAGGAATACACATCTGTGTCCGAAGCTATAAGGTTGTCATTCTTACTCAATTTAAATAATTGCAATAGGTAACACCCACCCTGGGGTGACATCTTTGCAGGCAAGGGCAGCGAATTTGGCCCTTAGGTCCTGACTGTGAGAAATGTAATTAGCAATTCAGCATATTTCATAATAATTACAGGCACATAAAGTAAACAATTTCTTTGACCTAAATGCCTAACAGAAACAGAATACACTTAAAAGGATGACTTGATATGTCTCAAATAGGCAGAAAAGGAAACAAATTCTGAACATTCTTAATGTTCAGGCCTTGTGAGTCCATTAGGGAATTAATCTATTAGCTAAATAATTAAATATACTGTGTGCCAAATCCTGCATAAGTTACGACAGCAAATAGACCAGAGTAAACCATTTATGCTCTAGGTTACACTGATATAATTGTAGCAATAGATTGGTATCCTGGGTTTGCACACTGACAGGTGTGAGATAGGGTTTGTGCTTTCACATAGGCTGTATGCTGTCCATTGGCAAAGATTTCCACCACTGTAAGCAGGAGCAGAAATAAATAATTAATTTGAACTAATGCTTGTGTAGTGTGCAAGGACAGCAAAATAAAATTAAAAAAACCCCAAACCAACAACCAAAAAAAACCCCCCAAACCCCCCAAAAACAACCCAACCCAAAAAGACAGAAATATTCAACCTAGCCTAGCCTAGTACAGGAATAAGGCAAAGTAACTAGTGACCTTTGGCAGCAGCATGTGTCCCATGTTGATTTTACTATGGGAATACTGCAGCAGCTGGTGGAGGTGAAAGGATATGGGTGAAGGGGATTAATCTGTTACTTACATAGTTGCATTCTAGCTCATTGCTTTGTAAAGCACTGCACTGAACTTGCAATACTGGCTCACCAGGGATGGCCCCTTCTCTCTCTGATCCCATTCTACTCCATTCCTGTACTGCACCTTTTCCCCCATCAAGAGTAACCTAGTGACCTGACCCCTCCACACCTAGCATAGAAAATTCAATTTTGTAACATGCCTGAGAATGCCTGAGCTATCCTCGGGGAGTTCTAAAAATACAGTGTAGTTACTGAAGTTGTTTGTTCGTAGGATGCCCTAGAAAATCCTGAAAGAATAGCAAAATCAACTTTAAAAGACAACAAAAAACCTTCCAACATTTCAGTCAATCTGTCTAATTTTAAATAGAAGATCAAATAATTTCTACATTTTATTTGTAATGCAGAAATTCCCAAGGAATTACATGTCCTGTGGACTTAGACACTTCTCCCAAATGGGATAAAATGATTAAAACAGTTTAAGAATATTCCAGAGTGCCCGTTTAACACTCTGCTGATGTGGCAAAACATTGTAAGGCCTGAAAAGAAGGAAACAATCCAGACTGCTCAACTTTCCCTTTCATCATCTTTTGAAAAGAATGCATCAAAGCACAGTGGAGTAATTCTAGATGCCAATAAAATAGTGCTCCATTGTTCTTCATGGAAATTAGTGATGCATAAAAATGTATGTAATTATTGCTAGTGAAAGCCATAGGAGAAATTCTTGTTGAATTTTATGAATAAATTAACTGCTTGGGATTGTCAGACACATAATTGTTGGAGAAAAATTAATTCTGGCATTCTGTAATTGCTACTTTAAATATTGTAAGATTTCACCATAAGGACAATCTGAAATAATTCCTCAAAAAAAACCCCCAAAGGACATACTAGGACACACTTTATATATGCAGGATGTTCAGTTATAGTAGTATGAATGTGAGGGAAACATAGTTCACAAGCACACTTTGAGAATAAATATTCACCTTCTTTCATCTGTAGATCTTTAATATAACACAAGCAAAACCAGCTGAATTCTGCATTGGAGTTTCCTAACATCTCTTCTTACTGCTCAAAAACTCCAACTTTTCATAAGAAATTCAGATTTTATTGTTGGTAAAACCCTTTTCAGGGTAAATTCCACTCCATGATTTCCTTATATGCACACTTCTATTAATTCAAAGACATATTAACTTTGTTTGATTTCAAAGAAGAAATAAATGTGTTTGCAGGATACTCTGACCTGCAGTGAAGGTAATGGGGAAGAGAAACAGGCTGAGGGCCAGGCTGAGGAAGAACAGGGCATTGTGTGGAGCAGTAAAATGAGTGAGGCTCAGCTGCCAGCCCTGCCCCTGCCCATGCCTTGTGATGCAGCACTCTGACTGAAGAACAAAGTTTTGCCAAGATGCTCTGCATTGACTAATGTTATACTACTGCTTTAGAAAGATTAAAACACAACTTTATCTGAGAAGGCTCATACCATAATCTCTGCAAAAGTGACTCCATGCATGCCACTGAGGAGTCAGAGGTCTTGCAAGAGAAGACCAAGGAAGATGTGGGAATTGCTGACAGCACAATCAGCTGAGAAGGGGCTGTTCCTCCACAGGAAGGAGAAAATTGAAAGGGCAGAATATGAACCAGAGGCACATGCAGAGTTTCCACCCAGCATGCTGAACTGGAGTGTGGCTGTGGGGCTGTTCGGAAACACTTGGTGCCACAGTGTGCACAACGCCTGACTGGGACAGATACCAAGAGCACTGCCAGTCTCATCACACACTTACTGTATTGTCTTTCAAAAGACATATAAACTTGCAAAAACACAAACATCTTTTTTTCATTAGACCATCACCTTCCCATTAAAAAGAAAGACTTTCATCCCTATAACTGTTTCCTTCTGGCCTGCCATTATAGTGCTGTGTTTCTGATCTTGTCAGCCCAGAGGTCTTCAGTATGGTGCTGTGGCCACAGCCTTTAGTGCAACCTCACCTCCTGTTGGCTGCTTTCCTGGTATTTCTGTATGAATGCCACAATACAGCTGGTGGCCTGAGGTTTGAATGCATAAAATGTAAAGCCATGAATGGAGGTGAACTGCTTTAGGACACTTCTCCCCTCTCTTTACTGTCAGGCACCTTAGCTGGTTATGTATCTAAATATATTTAAGCATTGTGGTGTCCTGCAAGCAGAAAAATGGAATTTTCTTATGAAGCCATCTTTTCTTTGAAGGGAATGGGCCTATGAATTTGAAAATCTGACCAGAATGGAGCATCTTCAGTCTCATTTTCATCTGAAAACGCTCGTTGTATTTCAGTTGGATTACTCCTGTCATGCAGCCTTTAAATGTTTCATCTGTCCTATTTAAATTTGACAAGAGTAACTAACAATTAAGTAAATTTTGAGGGAAAATTCATCAAAAATGGTTGATGTGACTGGAAGAAATGAGGTTTCTAAAGCATCAAAAAGAGAAAACTCTTTCTCAATGTAATTTTTATGTCAGATTCTCTCACAATTTCAGATCAGAGTATGTTGGCTATGTTCTTTAAAGTAAAATATATTTTTGTGAAGGTGATATTAATACTGTAATAAGATCCTGTGTCATAGGTGCATCATAGGACTAATCATAGGTGTGTAATAATTTCATTACACCTGTATTACTGCACTGCATTTTGATCTGGTGATCTGTGTGACTATAAAGAGTTAATAAGAAAATGTATATTTGTACATAGCATGAAACTGGTGATCCAGATGTAAGAAGACAATGTTATCCTTTGTTGCAGAAACTGCCATCTCATTACTTTATTCCCACATATTTCTGGTGACATATCAGTAATTGGATGCATAAGCTGTCAGACACCAGTGTTCCCAAACTCCTTTTCAACTTGGTGTTTCATAGAATGTCAAAAGGTTTTTTCCACTCCTTTAATAAAATATAGTGTTATATACAACACTATTTCATTCCATAGTGTCATGTTAATATTGCTGAATCTGAACTGCAAGAGAGTAAAGCTGCCTTCTTATTTTGAAGGAATAATGAATTCAGCTTGTATTCTCTTTAGTGCCAAATAACAATGTTCAGACATTTATAATTTGGGAAATATTAGTAAAAAATGTCTTGGAAATAACAAAATTGCAAACCATCCCTGAAAATACTAAAATCCCATAGTATTTTCCTTTTAAATAAGGTAACAATAATGCAAATGTGTTCTAAAATAATTTTATTATTGTGCCACTATACATGAGAAAAAGAATAATTTCTTGACAAAGTAGGTAAGAATTAAGACCTTTTGAATGAATATCTGATTGTGTTTTCAAACCATAGAGCTCCTTCACATTGTATTTCTCTCAGGAGACAGGTATTTACAACTGATGTAAAGCAACATCAACTTCTTGCTTATTCATTCCTCTTGAAGTTTGTTTTGCAGCATGAATAATCAAAAGTGAAAAGTGATAGTCTCAGGAGGAGATTATCATTTCAGTGTAATACACTACCTGTGTTTTTTCAGCAGCTTAAAAATTGTCAGTTTGGTAAACACCAGGACACTGATGAATTTGGAGTGTCATCTGCAAGCTCTGATTGACCACTCCAGAAGTTCCTTGGAGAAATCTTGCTCCGCACTGTTCCACGGTAGGGAATGGAAGCTGTAGTTCACCACAGATCACACAATGTCAATAAATCATTATTGTGTTTGGACCAATCCTTGTGCTTTTCTAACTCATAGTCACCAAAGCAGTAGCTTTATTCTACATCCACGTGTTCAGTTTACTCAGAAATTGACTACACTTTCATTTATAGGCAAAAGCAGACTAGAACTTCTGCAGAAAACTTGGAGAAGCTTGACATGAAAGAAGCCAGACAACTTTCTATTTGGTTTCAAATCCACTTGGGATATCTCAGCTTTAAAGAGAAACTGTGATTCTGTTAATGGAAATTTTATACATTGGACAGAATATTTTTCCATAAATTGAGACACTAGTTTCATTATTTTTATTTTAGGAATACACAGGAAAAGTGTGAAGTGGTGGGCAAAGGAAATTTTCAGCCCACTCAAAAGTCCATAAATTCTCACCAGTGAGGGAGTCAGGGCTCAGTCTGCCTCAAGGACACTTTAGAATATTTTGTCTTTCAACATGAGTTTCAAATAAGCAGTTACTTTTTAATTTGTTTAAAAAACATGACCAAAATATTTAAGAACTTCAGATTTATCTTAATAGTTTTGAGCTTTGATGAAGGATATCACCCCAAGGAACTTCACACAGCCAAGAAGGTGGATGAGAACTGTCAATCACACAGGTCTTCCCTCTTGAAAAACACTGTCTGACTATTATTTTGAGGAAGGAAGCTTGAAGCTCTGCTTCAGCAGTTGCAGTTTGACTCTGCAACAGTCCCCCCAAAGGTGAACTAACTATGGATATCAATGGCTTAGAGCCCGTGAGTATGAGTTGCTTTGTTTAGTTGCACAATATGTATTGCAGGAGTAGCAGGTACTTGCAGCTTTCTCAATCCGCACCAAAAGGGAGTATCTTCAGAGCAAGAATGCTGGCATGTTCCCAAAGCTAAGTATAAAAAAGCCCACTAGTTCCTCTGCCAGCAGCCTGCTGGGTGACTAACAGTATTCCCATGTCACTAAAAATACAGCATTATAAACCAAGGAAAGAATTGCTCTTATTCTTTTTTCCAGTTAATACCAACTTTAGTAGTACTAAAAAGAGACATAAAGGTGAATGGTCTTGGAGTATATTAGCCATGTCATTTGCATTTGTTTTGATGGAATAGTTATTTATGTCTTGCTGAGGCTTTGACCAGTGCTCAGCAAATTGCATAAAAAAATGCACTTTTGGAGCCAGTAATTCATGCCAATACACAGCTTCAACTACAAGAAAACACCAAAGTCGCAACTGTAGCATTATCCTTGTTTGTCACAGCTTAAAGTAATGCCTATACTAGAGCTTGTAACTGTAGTGAACCTAACCAATTAATTTCACACCATCGTTGCTCTTTTACACAACTGTTAAGTTCACCTTCTTGTCACAAAATGTCTTGCAGCTGTTCAAAAATCCTCTACTTCTGTTCTGCCAAAGCCCCTCCCCCTGCCAGCCTCAGCAATCCAGCCTGATAGCTCTATTTTTATAACAGGGTGTAATTTTAAATATAACCCTGATTCTTCTTTATGTATTATTTACTAACCACACATCACTGCCAGAAAAAAATGGAAAGGATTCTGTTCTGTTCTAGAAAATCTGTGGCTTTCAATGCTGGTCCAGCAAGTTGCTTCTCACCATTTCCCATGTGAGCAGATTACTTAAGAATTTTTCCTTTATTAAATCTTCAGATTAGAGCATTCATTAAATCATGCATGAAACTCCCATTCAAGTGCTGAAATACTGGTATTGTTGAATTAAGCCTGTGGTTTGGTCAATGTTCCTTTTATGTGTTTGTTTAATCATTGAAATCACGTATAAAAACACATAAGTATTTGGGTTAGAAGCTGTCCTAGTTTTCCTGAATGTCATCCCTCTTACAACAAGATGGTAATACACAACACAAAGAGGTTTGGGCTTCTCTTCTTGCAAAAGAAATCAGATGTGGAGGTAGAAAGCTGGCTGATTAGGAGAGTTTCTCCTACACACCTTCAGAGGATGTGACAGGAGACTCAGGCTTTCCCTCCTCTGGCCCTCTAGTCCCATTTTAATTTTAGATACAGAGATATTTTTAAGAAGAACTATGAAATCCTCTGTGTTTGCCTACAATAGTGACTCATGCAGAGGTAAGATATGGGATGGGAAGTGCAGCCTGTAGCTAGTTTTTGTCATCTGATAAATGCAGGGACAAAGCGGAGAGAGATCATTTCCCTCCCTCCTCTTGCCTCAGTGTAGAAAGGCATGTTCTGTTCTCCCTCTTTTGTTCTTCTTTGCCATGAGACATCCAAAAATGGTATGCAGAGTACTGTTTGTCTTTTTTTTAAGGCTACATGGCCAGGGGAAACTAGGTTGTGTATGATGGAGAGTAGCAGAAAGCAACTTTGCATACAAGTAACCTGGAATGCCACTGCTGGAGCTATGATACTTTTAGTGTGATTGTAGAATATTAGTCAATGACTAAGTTTTGTAAGGAATGCTATCAAAACTCTGTGCACTGAGCTCACTGATGATAGACTGAAAGACAGAATGAAGAAAATTAATTGAAACACTCAACTACGTGAATCTCTACAGCACTCTGCAGCATCCACGAGCAGATTGCCTCATTAACAGTGGCCAGTTACCTGGTGCCTGCCAGCCAACCCAGTCCCTTCTCTGTCGTTATTCCTGACCTAGACCGACCTTGCCCCAGGGGATTGTCATCACAACTAAAAGAAAGAAAAAACCCAAAGCCCAAGGTGTTGCAAAAAGGACTGTCAATGGCATGCAGTTGTCCTGTTTCCCCAAAGATGCTGAAAGAGACAAGGGTTCTTTCAATGGACCTTGCATGCAAATACTGTTGACACAGAGTTTACATTCTGGGGGAAGAACATATCTTTCCAAAAATTATCTCTTATTAATAACATGTACACTTTGACAAGGAACCAAATTCAGTCTTGTAATGGGTATTATATATCTCCAATCAGCATCACTACAGCATTTTAAAAGGAAGATGCATTTTTCTCAGACTCACTGGGAAAGGAATAAAAAAACATTGATCATTCTGAAACTTTTCAGTACAATGCAAGCTCTGTTGAAAAAATGTTCAGGCATGTACCTGAGGACCGAATTTGCCCTGCTGAGTTTTAGTGTTTTGGGGCTGACTTAGATCTAGTAAACCAATGCCTTCCAGTGCAAAGCACAATGTTTTGTTTAAAGGCATTTATAACAGCTGAACATCAAGGCTAAGAAACCTAACAGTCATAGCTTCCTCAGTTGTTTCATTTGTTTCTTAGGAGTGATTTAAAATAAAATTGTTTGCCACAGTGTTTATGATTCTCATTGTTCTGGACCATGATGGATTATTCTCTTCACTCCTTTCAAGATCTCCAGTGCTTTTCTCTGTCTTTTGGCATTTTACTTTAACACTGCTATTACAAAATAAACATCTCCAGTCTTCCACTTCATCACTTTCAATTATCCAAAGCATTACAGGGCTAGCTTGTTTGCCTAAGGCATTATGAATTATTTGGGAATACCACCACATTTTTTTATAAGGTGAAAACAAATACAGTGCCAGGTAATTAGCAATTTAACATGGACTCCTTGTTATTCTTTAATACTCCCATGCTCCTGGCCTACTTCCTCCAAACTGGAAGTGCTAAAAAACAGATGATATGTCTATTACTGTGTTTAAAACAGAAATAATTATGCACCAGGACTTAAACATATGGCCCCTCTGAGTGAGATGGTAGTTATAAAATGACTGTTGGGGGTTATAGCTAGTGTTGTTTCATCACCAGTCAGCACCAGAAAAGAATGAGAAAAGTAATGTGAAAAGGAGAGGTCTATGAGATGTAAAGCATCACTGAAGGCAACATAATACACTTATAAAAGTACTTTACTGCACTAGTGAAGCCAGTGTGATCATCATTCTAAATTATGGGGAAAAACATCCAAAGATTTATCCTGTTATTGTGTGAAAACAGAGTTGCTTAGGTTAGTCTTCCTCCTGATTTTATTCCAAATTCCCTATTCCTTGCCCATCCACATTTTATTCCTCCATTTAAGCAGTAGGGAGACAACCTTGCAAAGGTGTGCTATTGGACTTTTTTATCAGACTTTATTTAACATTTATTTAACATTCACACCATTTTCTGACAAAGGCTTTTCTTAAGAAAGCAGAGAATATTCCAAGAAAGAAAGTTGTGATATATAAATAAAATAATATCATCTGGTCCTCATCTTTCTATACAACATCTTGCCTTTGACTCCTCATTTCTCTTTGATGTAAAAGGTTATCATATTGTCTCCACCAAAAAACCCCTTTCTGCCATCTCCCTTCATATCCTTTGATCTCATCCTTTCCCCCATCCCACCACATTCTTCTCACATCTATAATCTGACACATATCCCCTGATACCTTGCCTGTTGCATACCTTTTGCTGCTGCACTTCTCAGGACAAGCAAGCCTTTTTCTCCAAACATCCTGGTATGATGTCGTGCATCTCCATTGCCTAACATTTCCATCAGAGTTCCTTCTTTCCCTGCATCAAATGATGTGCCTGGATGTAGGACAGCATGAACTGCCCTCAGGAGGGATCACTCTGACCCTGTATTTTACAGAGGGATTCTAACTTAAACTGGTGACTTACATGCCGGAAAACTAGCTGAGATGCTTCCCACCTTCAGTGATTGCTCGGTATCCTGAGCAATTCAGTAGTTCCTTCTCTGTGTTTCATCATTCCATCATTCACCTTTCTATCCGTATCTTTCTACACCATACAAGGACCCATAAAGGGAGAGAGAAATGGTTTTTAAGTATAAACAAATGCTTTTGCATACTCAGTGTGCTCATATGTGGTTTTGTAGCAACATAAACTATTAACATCTAACTGTGCATTTGGTTGTATTCTTTTACCTTTGATTTTTCGGTTTGGTTAAGTACACAAATGAGCTGTCAGTGACTCACCATCTACAGCTGTGATTTTCACACTATACATTTAATGTAACTATGCTAATATTTACTGATCTTTTCTTATTTAGCTTGAGTTGTAATTTATTTTATGTGATTTCTCCACGCAGGACACTCTTCATACATTCATTACATCCATTATACATGGCCAGCCAATGGTTTAAACCTAAGTGGGCAAGCAGTTTACAGTTTTTAAGAAGATATAAACATTGGCACATTGCGTTATGACTTGTAATACTGATTTCCTCTTGGAAAGCAAGAGAACAGAGAGTCTGCCAGTACATTCACAGCTACACATTACAAACCGTACTCAGATTGACAAAAAAAAGCATAAACCAAAGCTCAGCTAATGGATTTCATAATTTTTTTTTTCCTGAAAAATCTGCTAAAAGGAGCTCAAATGAGTGCAAAGTTATGATTGTGTGCACTTCTTAAATGGATTATTTGAGGTCAATAGTCTTTTTGAAGTGTTAAATACTAAAACCTTTAAAAGTTGCAATTCATTGGAAGAATTATGTAGAGCTCTACTTCATGTTTCAGCACAGTACTGTCTGTTTCACGGTGCCAGTACTTTCTGATGGGAATAACTGCTTAAGAGTAACTAACATTGAACCTGTTCTAATTTTTTTTTTTCTTAAAAATTGAAGGTGGAGAGGTGCTGAAATTTATGAGTTGCTGCATTGGCATCACCCAGAATTGCCTCACAAAAGGTTAGAAAGTTCAGAATAAAATCAAGACAAAGACATGTATGGCTTTGCTGACCAAACTGTGATAGTGTAGAGATAATTAAAGGTTTTCTTGAAAACTCAGAGCAAAATGGAAGATAACAGAGAAAAGAGGGCTGCAAGAGAAAATAAAGCCAGATGAGCACTGACAAATGCTGCAAATCTGTTCCTCCTCTTGTTCCTCATGGCTGTTCTTCAAAGAGGAATAACAGCCAAGAAAATTAGTTCTTCCTTTGTGATAAAGAAAACAATGAAATAAACTGGAAATCCAGTTATGGGGGAGGAAAAAACCCCCACCACATTATCTAAATGCTTAATTGAATATCAATCTCTTCAAATAAATATGAGTGAGGTAAATTCTGAGCCTCTGCTAACCAGTGTAATTCCCTTGAATCAAATGACACCAGTGGAATGGGGGAGACAGAAGAGCAGAAGTGAGAAAACCTATAGATTGAGATAAAGACACTTTAACAGGTAAAGCAAAAGTCATGCACACAAGCAAAGCAAAACATCTCTTCCTGTGGGCAGGAGGGTGTAGAGCCATCACCAGGAAGGCAGTGTTCCATCATGCATAACAGTGACTCAAGAAGAAAAATGCCAACACTCTGAATGTATTCCCCTTCCTGCTTCTTCTGCCAACTTTATATGCTAAGCATGGCAACATATGATATGCAATATCCCTTGGGTGAGTTGGGATCAGCTGTCCTGGCTATGTCCCCTCCCAACTCCTTGTGCACTCCCAGACTCCTTGCTGGTGGGGTGGGGTATGAGGCTGAAAAAGCCTTGATTCTGTGTAAGCGCTGCTCAGCTGTAAAAAAGGCATCTCTGTGTTATCAACACTGTTTTCAGCACATATCCAAACCACAGCCCTGTACTAGCTACTATGAAGAAAACTAATTCTGGCCCACTCAAAACCAGCACACAATTTAAATTATCTAAAGATCCTGAGAATTTTTTTCCTTTTCTTATTACCAGAGAAGACATTCTACTTGAACAATTTGTTTGTTGCCTCCCTCCACTACACTCACATAGATTAGACTCACTTCTATTTTCTTACAATTCCAAAAACTGGAAAGAAAATGTGTCTTAAGTGTTCTCCCCGAATTCTCCTTGGCTTCCTTTCCTTATGAAAGGGGAGGGTTTATGTTTTTTCCCCTGTTCCTTCAGGAGCTAACTTGGTAACTTACTCTGGAAACCTGTAGGAACTGAGGAGAGATGGTGATGATTTTGTGCTTGGTTGCTTGCTAGGTCAAGCCCTCTGCTTCTACATTTTCCCTGCTGTTTTCTATGGTTTCTGGAGTTGTTTAATTGCATGGGGTTTTTTTAAAAACTATATAACAAAAAATATCAGCAACTATGTAACATTTTTGTGTACAACATGGCATCCAGCTTATAATGGTTCAATGCCTTACTAGAAAGGAAGAAATGCAGCCAGGTTAAGTTGACTTTTTCCTTTTCCTCCATACTTTTTGTGCTTTACACACAAATTGACAGGGAGAGAGACAAGAATATGGTCTTTTTTTCCTTTTGAAAATACTTTGTGAAGAACTTCCTTCTCTCTAGTCCTCATTTTCCCTGCCAATTTCAGACTCCTCATAGACTACCCAAATATATTGAGTGTAAGAAGTGCTGAACTGAAATTTCACCCCTCTCATGGATTTCGGAATGTCCCTGCAATGTGCTGTTAATGGGAACTTTTATAAAAATTTCTCCTTCAGCCTTTGGGTAGACATAATTGCTTCATTCTTTCCTCATAAATTTTTCAACAGAAGTAGGACTCAGATTTTATTTAAATACCCATACAGTCACCAGTGTCCCTCCTTTCCCAGAACAGTGCCTTAGAGCAACAGGCTTTTAAACTACATGGATATGTGGGAGAGAGAGAGGGAGGAACAGGAGAGTGAGGAGCTGACTTCCACAACACATATAAAACCCCTGACACTTCACAGCAGAGAATGAAAGATTTTTGGGGTCACAAAAACTGCTCAAGAGCAAGGAAGGCATGTATCTGTGGCTTAATCACTAACTCCCTCTCAAACCCATTGAATCCCAGAATCCCATTTGTCTTGGATGCCTTATGCATTTTTCATTAGATGTTCATTGGATGAAATGTAAACCAACCAAAGGAATAGGCTCTAGTCACCTCTGCCAGGGACTTCCTTTGTCTGCAGGTTTTGCTCTCCCAGTTGCACCGCTCTCATGTTCCCTCACTTTGACCCTCTGACTTTTTTTTTGTGTTTTCTGATGCCCTGTTTCAACAGGCATTGATAAAGGACATAACCCAGACCTGCCTCTACACCACAGATTGCAGCACTCAGATATGAATGTGACCTGAAAGGTGCCCCAAGTCAACTCTACTAAAGAATTTCCTGAGTTTTGTACTCAGTTAGACATAGTGTTTTTTACCTCTTTGACTGACACAGGGGTGACTCACTGATACAACCTTGCCGGATTAAATCAGTTAGGCACTGAGAGACTCTTGCTTTTTCAAACTGGGGACTGTTCTTGGCAATAACAGCAACCTGGCAGTACCCTGCAATAACAATAACCCAACTGTAACCCAGGCAACCTGGGAACACTGCTAACCCACTAATTAGTAAATAATAAACAGCTCTAGCCTTTCAGGAATCTCAGAGTGGTTAATCATGGCTTTCATACATAAAAACTTCATACATTGGGTGTTAAACTTCAGGCAGGTTTTGGTGAATGTGGGATTTAGGGCTTTTCTGTTAGGAGTCTCATCCATAGTGAGACAGGATGGGAACAGATGCTATTCTGGCTTGCCTACACTAAAATGCCCTGTAAATGCTCTCACTGAGCTCTGCATCCCAGACTGGTTCTGCACACTGTTTGAAGTCTGGTGGATGCTTCTAAAGCAGCAGCCTTGCTCAATCTTAGCCAGTCCAGGCTCAGCAGAAAGAGAGATGGACATGACCAGGAGGACCAGGGGGACACTTCCAAATGGCAAATAATTAAGAGTTACAGCCTAATTAATCTATAACCATTGCTTCTTTTGTCTTGTTTCTCAGTACTAGAAGGAAAACTAAGAAATTTGGTCTCATGAACTTCTCTTAAACAAGTGCAAATCAATAAATTCTTAAATGAATTACAGTTTGATTTATGTAGTATTTGGCCCCCCGCCCCCCCCTCCCCCCTTTTCTAGAATATATCTGAAAGCTTTGACTAGTTAAGCTACAATGAGTCATTTTGTTTTGTTTTGTTTTCCAAATAGTGTTTACATCATAGAAATATTCCTATGGTAGTCTACTAAACAGAGTCTTTATGTTTTCCAGTGTTTCAGCATTGTTAAAGATACTGGGGAAAAATATCCCTCCAAATCAAGAAAGCTCTCATTTTCAGTTCTGTTTGGGGTTTTTTGTTTTGTTGTTTCTTGTTGGGATGATTTTTTGTGGCTACTGTGTGGGAATACAATTACTTCAGACTAGGGACAACAGGCGTGTTTTTCTGAGATGTTGGTAAACTGATGATGTCAAGTGAATATTAATTGAGCACTGAAGCATAACTCTTTAATTGCCTCATGGAGACTATGGAAATCCTGTAATTGGTTGTAAACTGCAAAGGAAGGAGTGGCATCTGCTCCCTCTCTTGTTATATTCTTGTTACTGTTGTGTCCCTTCCCTTTGCCACTTCCATGACTTCCAAAGTAACTTATTTGAGCTAAGCAGAAGATATATAGTCAGTAAGCAGCAAACAAAATTTAGGTTTCCTGCACTGAACTCGTGTGTGTGTTGGTTTTGTTTGTCTGTTTCCAATAGCCTTGCTAATGAGGCAGTGACCAAGCTGCGCTGTTCACAAATGAGGGCTGGCCCGAGGCAGCTGCTTTGCCATGTCCTCAAGATTTCTTAGGTCACTGTTGCATTTGTTGCCTGCCCTTTAAGTTTCCTTTCCCCAGACATCCCACACTGACTGTACACTGTGTGCCCCTTAGATCATCTTTTGTGTCTGTGAATACAAAACACTCTTAAACTAAATTAACTCTAAAAGGTCACTTGCAACTGTAGCAGCATTTCTTTGCTTCCCTTCCCTTCTACTCACTCTCTTTTATAAAATGAAACGACCGTAGTAAGAACCAGAACAGCACAGAACCAGGCCTAGCTTCTTTCTTCATGGTAATTTTGGTTGTTAATGCATTGGTAGTTGAGAAAACACAGGATTTATACATATATGAGTTAAGCATCAGTTGTGGAGCAGGATTCAGAAGCCAGTTTGAGGATGCATGAAGAAAACTCCTAGAACTTCTGTATCTAAACTCAAGCTTCTCTCCAGGACCTATACACACAAATCAGAGTTGTAAACAGTTACGTTTCCATTTGAAAAATTTATATATCGAGGGGTTTTCCCCTGTTGGTGCATTGATTTTTATGGAAAAAAAAAAATTGGAAGTGATGGGTCAGCTTTTCAGTTTTCATGTAATACTGTCTGACTAGGGACAATGCTTCACTGAAAAAGGAAAATGATGCTTCAGACATTTCTTCATAGTGCAGGCCTATGATCTGTAACTACTAAATTATGGAGCATGAAGATGCAGCTCACAGATTCTGTTATAAATGCAATACTCAAGAAGCCAGACAGCACGCAGAAGCCCTCACCAGGAGTCTGGATTCTGATTCCAGGACTGCTTATGTGCTGAGGCAACTATTGGATATAATTTGCCTGAATATTTTTGAGAGCAGATTCTAAAACTCCCTGCAGATATCACAAAGATACTATGCACTGCTACTGCTCACTGCTTATCTCTGTGGCCACATAACTTCTGTGCTGTAATTCAGCTCCAAGAAAAAATAGAGAGATTCCTTAACATACTCCAGATTCCAGCAGGTGGCTAGGGCACTCTTCTGAGGAGTTTATTTCAAATCCCTTTTGCTGACATGGATATAAATTCCCAGTCTTTCACACTCTACATATTTGGCAGTATCACCAGTTTATTATGAAATACATGGATAGGTGCATCACCTTTTCCAGACTTACTTTTTATTTCTTATGTTTTTCACACCTCCCATTACTTTCCAAAAAGCCAAATGTGAAAATCTGTAATAATATATGACATAAACAGTCATCTTTAACTCTTATCATTTTGTCTGCTTTTCTTCTGACAGTTTGCTGTTTTGTAAGAACCCATTTGTGCTGGTTTCAGCTGGTGTAGTGTTCATTTTCTTCACAATGGCTGGTATGGGGTTCTGTTTTGGATTTGTACTGAACACAGGGTTGATAATACAGAGATGTTTTTGTTACTGCTCAGCAGCGCTTACACAGAGCCAAGGCTTTTTCTGCTTTTTGTACAACCACACTGGCAAGGAAGTTGGGGGTGCATGGGAGATTGGGAGGTGGCACAGCTGGGACAGGTGACTCCAGCTGACCAGAAGGATATTCCAGACCACATGGCATCATGCTCAGTATATAAAGCTGGGAGAAGAAGGAGAAGGTCGAAAGGTTTTGGAGTGATGATGTTTGTCTTCCTGAGTAATAGTTACATGATGGGGCCCTGTTCTCCTGAGAATGGCTGAACACCTGCCTGCCCATGAGAAGCAGAAAATTAATTCTTTGTTTATCTTTAATTCTTTGTTTATCTTTGCTTTTTGTGTGTGCCTTTTGCTTTCGCAATTGAACTGTCTTTGTCTCAAACCATGAGTTTTCTACCTTTTACCTTGGGTCCTAGCTGGGATGAAACCACAACACATTGTATTGGGGTTTTTTCTTATATGTTTGATCATGCATACGTAGGAATGAAGTTTATATTTTATAGTATTCATAAATTTCAGATAAAGTTGCTTAGGAGTAGTACTTCACCTGACAGTGTGCTTGACTTCAGTCCCGCTACCACACTACCAATGCTTCAATGTATTTGTAATACTAAAATGTGATGGACTCTATTTGGAAATTTTGTCATGACATTCCTGATATGGAAGTTGGTATGAATCCTTTACTCTAAGCTTATTTAAATTGCAGCATGTAAAAGTGCTGTTATAAAGAGCTATGACCCAAACTGAAATAACGGAGAAAGAGGTTTTGTTGAGTATGGGGTCTACAAGGTTAAAGTTCTGGAGAAGCATTTCTAGACACAGATGATTTTTTTTTTTTTATCTTGAAAAAGAAAGAACTGAGAAGATCTAATAAAAAATAGAGAAGATTTAAGGTCACAGGCTAACTGGTTTACCTGTCTGTTTCACCCTATTGTCTAGCTGTGAGAAAGAACATTTAATTTCAACCAGGTTCCTCATGCATCCATGTGACTCTTATGTGACTTATGCTACACAACAACCAAAAATGCTGTTATTCAAACAAGCTTGAATGGCTCATGAGTAATTTTAACTTCTGTCTGTTTGTTAAAAGCAACAAGTGAACTGTGAGTAACAATTAATTCACAAGGTCATTTTTACAGGAGGAGTTATTTTCAGAGCTGAAATGCACAGAGAATCAGAATGTCCATGGGAACATTTGACTTATGTGCTAAACAGCTTGTGAAATATTTATAATGTAAGTAAAATCTACATTTTGATTTCTTACTATGATTGTTAGAGAAGCCAGATTGTGATCCATTCTTTGTAACACCATTGTAACAGAGGTATATGGACATCAATGACCTATCTAATCCTCCCTCAGGATACAAGATATCACCCCAAGTTTTAAAATGGTGTGGTTTACAATTAATGTTGCATTTTGTTAATTCATCATCATAACTTTTTAAAGGAAGAATTATATCAGACATGCTTAAAAGTCTGTTGTGATAAATTAGCAATGGTGTGATTCCCCACAGGCATTCAAAGTAGCAAAATGCATTTTCCATCTTGGCAAATCAGACTGGCATTTCGTAGAATGGAGCCTTCAAAATCATGCTCACGGCAAGCTATTTTTCAGATTTAATTTATGCATTTTGTATTGGTTTTGCACATGAAGTTCCACAGAAGAGATAAATTTTCATATATCATTAGGTGTAATATTTTAAAACAGTGGTTTAATAAATCATTGGAAGAAGCTAAAAGCGAGTACTTCAGCTTTACCATCTCCTTCACTCTTTAAATTGAGATTAAGTGTCACTCTAATCCAGTGTACTCTAATCCAGAGTTTTTCAACAATTTATTTAGGCAGACAGATATAAAAAAATATATACTCAAGCTGTCATATGATATCTGTGGCCTCAATAAAGTGATTCTGAAAGTGTTGCTTTCCTTTGTTTTCTTAATTTTCTTAAAAGTAGTGGTATTTCACAGGTTTCATTATTTGACTTTATTCTTTCACATCTGTTGAGAAGAAAGGAAGGGGAGTAAACCTACAAACTAAGAAAAACTTCTTCAACAGAATGTTGTTGCTCAGCTTGCTCAAATCAGTGATTCAAGCTCCTTAAACTGTTTATGCAGGATGTAAGAGCTAACAGCAGTGCCCTTTTAGATCTTTCAAGTCTCATGCTTCTCTGAAATATCTGGACAGTGCAGGAAACTCAGGTTAACTGCTTACCATGATAGAGACAACATTCAGTTTTAGGAAGAGAGTAACAGGGGTTTGTCTTCCTTCCACAGCAATCAAGCAGAATTTTAAAGAAGGAAACAATTGACAGGATTGATTAGCTGGTTTAAGAAAGGAACAGCTAGATTCGGCATCGTATCACCTAACTCTAATTAAGCCCCACTGGAACTGGTATTTATGTGTAACAAACTGACATTATGCTGAACTCAAATTGCTTTTTATTTGTTTTACAAAATCACTCTAGCAGACTGTATCCAGGTCTGGATATAATAAGTTTAATTACAAATCTGAAGAGAAAAATTCACATAGTCATAAATGGAATTACTTTATGTTTATAAATGGAGCATGTTTGTTTTTGCCTCTGTCTTGTTAATTGGGAATAATACTGGCCAAAACCTTTTCCTGTGTTTAGAAATCTGTGAATAGTCCCTTTTCTTGAGAAGCACAGGTCCAGCCCTTCACCTGCATTGCACGCTTCTTTTTTTTTTTTTAAATCCATTAATTGTGTCTTCATCTGATGCATACAATGTCTCTACTTGCTTTGCATGCAGGCACTATGGGTGTGACTGACATCAACTAATATCCACTGTAATTAGTGGGAGGCCTGTCACAGGGGATGCAGTTGCTCAAGCACACAGACCTCTTGTGCCAGGTGAGATGCCATAGGGTGCCCTGCAAGCCTGCAGCCACTGCCCCGGGAGGGTAGGAGTCTCCAGTGAACTCACTGTCCTACTGCAATCCCCCGCTCTGGGCACTGAGGCTGACACTGTTAGCCTGTCTTTACACTACTGACCCAACCCTCTGATCTGTAAAAGGCTTTAGGTGGCAGAATTTAAATATGCATGTGTCTTCTGCACATCATTGTTGGAACACTGCTGAATTTAGTGGAGTTTACATATCTATGCAGCAAAAGAGAATTTGTTACACTGCATTAAAATTGGTGTACTTTGTAAATCCCCAGAATCTTTTTGGCACAGCTCGTGAAGCTGTACATCTCAGAATTGCTTCAGATCTGTGTCAAGGCTTCTGACTAAGAAACCCTCATATAATAACAAACTCTATAAATTTCAGATAAAATTATGCATTCTGTTTCTGGAGGGGTTTTTACCTAAATCCCATGTTTGCAATGCAACTTTCCAAGTCAGCAACCTTGATAAGCCTTTTAAAGTTTTCTGAAACTTGTCATCCTAAGATTTGGCCAGCGAGAACTTCATTTAGATATTTTACTTTTTTTTTTTTTTTTCCCCTTGGTATCTGCCCTTTGGTGTCCCATTTTGTGTTTCAGAAGACGACCAGAGAGATTGATGACGTAACCAGCCCTGCAGATGTCAATGTTCTTGGCAAACTGTAGCTGAGCTTCTGCCACAGAAAGGACTAGGTGTGACAACCCTCAAAATGACCCCAAAAGCAGACATGTGGGAGATGGTGATGCCTTACAAAGCAAAAAGGTGATGCAATTGTATTCACAGCCGTAAACATCAGCAGAAAAAAAAAAAAAAAAAGAAAAAAGGCATATAATGTTCCCTCAGAGACTTACTATGGAGATATTCAGGAAAGTTCAGAAAGATTAACTAGAGCTATAAAGTTAAATCTCATAACTAGAAGACAAATTAAGAGAGGGTTTGTTGAGCTGAAAAAGCACATGAGAGGGCAGTGAACTTGGCCTCTGTTTCTACCTCAGCCATTGACCTGCATGACCACCATAGGTGAATTTTGTCACACTTCTCTCAGAGAAATTGGAATAGGTACACTTGCTTACACTGAAAACAGTTTGAGATCATCTAATATTATTATTGACTTGTTATTTTGTGGATGCCAGTATTTGGAAATTGTTGTTCATTGGAACTTTATGAGATGCTCTTGTCTCATTTCAGGCAGGAAGGTCAGGAAACTAATGGCTGTATTGTTTCTAAAGGAGGTGTTTACTTCTGGCTTTGTTGTCTGGGTTTCTTTTATAGATAATGAAGATTTCTCTGGTTCAGTTCATCTTCTCTAAAAGAGGTGCCTTAAAACCATCACATCAGTCATGTCCTAAACGTGCTTTTTTCTTTCCAGTGACTATAGAGAGCATTTAGAATGGCATTGTGTGAGAGAATGCACATCGGATGACAAACAGAGGACACGAAACAACCTGAGAGAGTGCTAAGACTGTTATAACTGAAGTTTGGTTCAAGTTCATTGTTTTTATTATTGTA
>JAWWEV010000043.1:20592509-20603407 GCA_035583235.1 Hafferia zeledoni
TATCCCAGTTTGTCCTTCATGTTTTCTTCTTCCCCCTATACCCTTTTCCCACCCTTGCCCTGATCCCTGGACTACCATTGCTTAGCTTTCCCACCTTTGCCCAAGACTCTGTTTTCCCACTGGCCTTTGGCGACCATTGTCCCATTGGCTATCCAGTTTCCCTAGTTACACACTCCGCCCCTGCTTTTACCCAATCCCATCCAAGTCCCAGAACCTTCTCCCCAGAACCCTTTATAAACCTGAGTTTCCCTTAACAAATTGGTTTTGGTGCCTTCACAGGTGGAGTGTGCTGGAAGTCTTTTACTTTCATTTCTCCCTCAGTCAATGGCCCCCAGCATTGCGTACTAGGTGAGATGAATCCCACCTTCTGAATTAAATTTACGAAGCATGTCAAGACACTGACATTTCTCATAGCACCAGAACTAATGCATTTTCTGGCAAAATTTTGCTGCAGTCTCTATTAACTCCCAAATTTTCTCAAAAAAATGCTGCCTGAGTGTTAGACACCAGATCAGTGATTACTGGATGTTTTAGGTTGAGTTGGCAAAATGCCAAGTACCCAACATAGAGAGTCAGAGTTTCCTTCCCCCCCACAAGGAAAAAGGGAAAGAAGGGGAAAAAAACCCTTAAAACTTAAAATGGCAAGGTTTTTATACTTACACAGAAGAGAGAAAACCTAAACCAAACTACAATATAACACATATATACAAATGTAAACTCCGCACAAGTTGCCCACCCAACAACACAGACCTCCCCCACCTCAGCCCACAAAAACTGATAGGTGAGGGTGGAAATGGATCACTAGGACAGAATCTCTTCTCACTCCTTCTGCTAGAGATCAAGAATAATCTGTTTTTATTTTGTATAAAATTGGTAAAGGAAGAAAAACACGCAGTGAGGAACTGCCTAGGTGTTACTTGAGTGTCACAGAAATCAAAGACAAATCGGAGCTTACTGTAGCTCGTATGACAACAGGAAGAACAGAAATGAGAAGAAATTACTTTATTTCTCAGCAAAGGATGTTAAGACCACAGTCTGGCTTATATGAGCCTCTAGGGAAAAAACCCAGACTCAGGCATACATACTGTCCTGCCTAACTAGGGCCAACTGAGTGTCACAGGGACTCCACAAAGGCAGAGGAGGACACAAAGAAATGTGCAAAAATTATGACAGGGCTCAAAAGGATGAATCACAAATCGAAGCTGAGACAACTGTCACTACAATATATTCATGCATTGTGTCATGACAATGTCAGAAAGTAATAAGGACAAAATTATAAAATACCAATTAAACACTGCAAATGAGATAAACAGTTTAGAAAATGGCTTTATAACCTCTTACACTACTAGTAAAAATATCTTAAGAGATGCACAAATGCACCTTGGGATGAATGCATTATGCATTATGGATTCAGGGCTGGCATTAAAACCCTCATAATCACTTTTTCACTTAGTCATGTATTGTACATCTGTGACTTGTTGGCAAGTTATTTCAGTGGAGGAACTTGCAATTTTGCTAACCTTTTCTCTTTGGAGAGCTTGGCTGCTGGCTTTGCTCTTTCCATGCTTCTGAGCGTCGGCAATGCAACCTTTTCAAAGCACATGCTGCAAAGTGCTTTTTAAAAAACCATTTCAATATCTATAAATAGAAAAATGAGACCATAGCCAACAAAAGAAGTCAGCTCTATGATCTCATTTCAAACAGCATAAAACCCCAGAACTACTAATGGCTTCAATATCAGAATCTGATGAACCACAGAGCATTAAAAATCCTTCAGCAGTTCTGAGCATGTTCCTCTGCTTTTAATTTTGCCTGATAGTCCAGGGTAGAACCTGGCATTTCCCTCTGGCAACATCACTAGTCCTTTCCAGTGAGGAGACAACACAAGTGATAACTAAAATACATAGAACAAGCCTCCACTTTCTATTGAGACTTGAGCTTTGAGATGCCAGCAGAAGTGAGTAAAAGGACACAGCCATTAGTGGAAAACATCTTTGCAGGCATCTGACCATGAGTCCTGCCCTGCAGCCAAAAACATTGCTAACAACCCCCAGGCATATGTTGTGACAGCATGAGGAGAAAAGCCTACAGAGAATAAAATGACTTATCTGTCAGTGACCTGTTTCCCTCCTCAGCACTGGGAGATTTCATAGTTTTGAAAGCACCTTCTCATGACCAGCATTGTCAACATCATAGCAATATGTGCTACCATTTTTAACACTGCAGTATATGGAACTCTCTCCTGAATGTGGCTTGGACATAAGGATGCAGCACTTTTGCTTGATCCATTTTACTTGTGTCCAATCAAGGCAAAGAAGAAATGAAGCACACCTTTTTTTTTTTTTTTTTTTTTTTTCCGGATAGCCTTTCCGCATTACTTCTGATGTCTAAATAATCCATCTGTACTTGGATTTAGGTATAAGGAAAACATTAGAAATCTATCACCCTGGACAACCTAATATATTTTCATAGGAATCAGAAAGAATAGGTTGATCACATAGCTAAATAAATTTCAAAAGGCAAACACTGCTCAAAAGGCAAATGTTTAATTTTAAAATGGTTAAGATGGACAACTACCCATCCTCACTGTTACACCCCCATCCTGAAAAGCTTAACTTTTACTAGGTGTTACACTTTTAATTTCAGGCTCCAAGAGATTTTTCTGACACGAACCCTTGTAAAGCCATTGGTTCTTTGGTACCTTGAGATCATTTCTGGAGAATACCTACACATTTTTCTTCCTTTACCTATTTTATACTAAATAAAAACAGGTTATTCTTGATCTCTAGAAGAGAGAGTGAGAAGAGATTCTGTCCTAGTGATCCATTTGCACCCTCACCTATCTAGGTGCTGCTCATACTGATTTAAATGACAGCCGAAGCTACTCTTTTGCCATCTGAACTCCAATTGCTCCTCCAACCCATCACATCTTCCTGCTATTTTACAGAGAACACCAAGTCCTACCTGCTGCCTTTAGCCTTGAGGCCTAAGACTTATCTTACTTTCAAAATTAGTCATTTTGTTTGTTTGTTTGTTTCTAAATAAAATAATCCCAAATTGCCAGATGCTTCAAACAGCAGTCTATACCAATGACATATAAGAATATAATGGATGAGAAAAGCTGAGTTATTGGCTCCAGTATGAGGTACTCTATAAACAGTGGAAATTAGTGGAGGTCCTGTCAGCATGATTAAGTCATTTGTAAGTGGGGAGAAAAATAAAGCTGTATAATTCTGCATTTATCACCTTGATAAGTTGTTTCCTCCCACAGCAGTGATATCACCAGCGTAAAGCCTTTCAGACAGATCTTTATCCTGTCCAGAACAATGCTCTCTGAGCTTGTTGCTAACCTCTTGTTTCAGTTTCCTCTGAAGTACAGCTCTTTTTTTTCTTCCCAGTCAATGTAGATTATATTCACTGCCTCACACCTCTCAGCTTTATGAATTATTTCCTTTAAAAATAGCTCCAACAGATATGTCAGCCATGATTTATTCTGTATGATATTCCAACAAATTGCTTTTATGAGCTGATATTTTGCCATTTTGTGGCCTCCAGGCCTGATTATCCGTGTTCATCCCAGTGTAAAACAAGCACCACTGAATTCATGTGCCACTGATAGCCACATGGGTAAAACCAGTACCTTTGTAAAAAGAACAACATCTTAAGGTAGGTGATTTGGAGAATAAAATTTGAGGATTCATGAAGTATAACTTCAAGTAGTCCTGACATGACAAAGGACTAAAAGCCAAGTGTGGATTTGTTTGGTGGACTTAAGAAATACTAGCCTGTCCACCACTGTAATTATTCAGTAAGTGTATGGTCCTGCCTAAGGTATTGGAGAACATGACTGCAAAATCCCACTGTTGTTACTGGATGTTAACATTACAGAGCCCCCACCTTTTCTCCTTTTCCATCACTGAAACTCCTGCTGACCTCAACAAGAGTAGGTTTGTACTCTGCCAAGAGCTGCTTTAACTGTTTGAATCTAGTTTACTTTCTTTATTCCACTGCAATGGAAAACAAATAAGTACTTAGAGGTCTAGATGAAGTACCACACTTACTTACTAGATTAATAAAAATGATTGATTCATTGATTGATTCATTGATAAATTATTTGATACCTAATAGCAAAGGGAGTTGTGGAAAATTTTGCCGGCTGGAAGAGATCAGTTTAAATTTTAAACACACAGGTATGGTAGCAGTTTATAGGAGCTGTAGTCAACCATAACAGAGAGCAGAAAGATAAGTGAATGAACGTTTTGAGAGCTCCCCTTAGTGTCCAGGGGTTTTGGATCTCAAAGCAAAGAACACTCGCAAAGCTAGTGGCTTGGGCACTAGCCACTGACAGCTCCTCCAGAGAGTACCATCATGTTTAGTGTGTGATGAAATAGGATCTTTGCACTGGATGACTTGTGGGCTAGGACTCTGCGTCATGGTCCCATAGTGCACCTTCTGAGTAACCTGAGCAGCTTCTGCAGTCTTTGCTACTGAGGAAACAGAAGAGGAGATGGGGAAGGGAAGAGTATGATAATTAATGGGATGACAGAAGACTCCCTTGGCCTTCCTCATAAGTGTTCTCCACTGGAAGTTCTTACCTGCCAGAGGAATATTAAGATTACCCCCAGCAAAGTGTTATTTCTGCTGTATGGGGGGTGGAGATGCAGAAGGACTAGGGGTCCGATTCAAGAAAGTCATCTCTACCTGTAGAAACCTGCATTTCTCACCTAACAACTTACTGGGCAAAACACAAATAAGTATCAAATTGTTCATTAAAGAACTTTAAATACATAGTTATTAGTATCTATATATTTGTCATTCTTTATCATTATTTGAATGATGCTCTCAGGTTCAAACATATAGAAATATATTTTAAGGCAATTTCACTAGTTTGCTTCTCATTATATCTTTATACAATTACAATAACCTTATTTGCTCAAAAAACGTCCAATTAAAATACAGGTTATAACCTGGATAACCTCTGTGTTAGCCCTGATCCTTATTATCTTGCAATTACAGTTACTCAGATGTACTCCTCCTGTCATTTCTGTGACTAACACCATTTTTTTCTGAAACTTACTCAGTTGCTTCCCTCTGTATAGTTCTTTATTTGGGCAGAAAATGCATCTGTCTCCTACTATTGGCACAAACTGTGGGCTGCTGTCTGTGTGCTGCCTGTGCTGTGACTGAGGGATCAGAGGTGGTCCCCCAGCTCAAGCTGCCATGTCAGGAGTGCTGTCCCAAGCCCCACGGCACTTCTCACCTCTGCAGCTGGGAAGCGGAGAATGCGGCAGAGTGTTGTGTGCTGGCAAAGAATCTCGCGAATTTTACACCACCAGCATCTCTCCCATAGCACTAGGAAACTATTTTAAGGATAAAAAAAAACATTTCCAAAAGACCATTTGCAGTGAATGACAGGTGGAATCTTATCCATCCATCAAGCCACTTTGGAGGGGTTATTTCTCAGTAGGCTAACCCTCCTGCTCAACACATCTGTGCTTGATCAGCTTTACCCCTATTTTCTGCTATTCTTATTCCCTTTTTCTCCATGAATTTTTGTTCTGAAAAATTTCTACA
Organism: Hafferia zeledoni; assembly: GCA_035583235.1. NCBI lineage: Eukaryota > Metazoa > Chordata > Aves > Passeriformes > Thamnophilidae > Hafferia > Hafferia zeledoni. The sequence goes on from JAWWEV010000043.1 coordinate 20,598,084, forward strand.
GAACCTTTTCCATCTTTTTGTCCTGGAATATTTGAGCTGATTTCCACTAACCTACTATATGCCACCATTTATTATGAGGAGTATCTTTCCTCCTGTATCTCTTAATTAAAATAACAAAAATTTTTCATGGAACAAAGAGAGTGGAGGTCCAGAGCAGCTGGGGAAATCAGGTAAATTCTATTGTCTCAAAACACAGGAAAAGAGATATGCCAAGTACCAGTAAGACTGATATCTTGATGGGTGCTGGTAGAGTGCAGCGTTCTAATGTTAATAGGTGAAAACAAATCCTGTTTTACAAAGCTCATTTTGCTTTAAGAAGAAGCTGAAGAATTGGTCTCTTCTCTCTGTGCAGCTTTCATGAGTCTGGAATTGGCACAGTCTCAAACTCCACTTCTAGTCCCAAAACAAGATTTTGAAAGCAACATAGCCTTTTGGTTTTTCATCGTCAAGGAGATTGGGCCATTTCAAGACCCATTCCATAATAAATTACTACTAATTGCCAGCTGTTAACAAACTCAGCCTTGTCTCCCTTCTGTATAAACAGCTGTTTTACAAGAATGAAAGAGAAAGGGGGAGAGGAAAGGGCTTGCTACAGCCTCATAGAGCCAGTGAACTTTGTGTCCTCTGATTTATGAAGAATTCAGTGATTGTGTTTTAGCAGAACAGCAAAGTATTGGAACAATGTAAGCATGATATGATTTCTTGATGCATGGCAGAGCTTGGGCACTGAAATACTCAGAAAAACCTTGTTGCATCCTCAAAGTACATACAGACAATGGTGGAGCACACTGCTCATTGAAATAACTTGTTTGTTCTTTTAGTTTTCAAGTTTGATAATGAAACATGTATCAATACAATCAATGCACACAGTGCTTCTACCAAAATTTCTCAATGACAGTCTATCAACATACTAGAGTAAAAAGGTTCCCTAAGTCCCTGTATACTTGAGTAACAGAATTGCTCAGCTCTGTTTCAACACTTGGTTGCCAGGTCAATCCAGTAATGGTCATCATGCCAAAATGCATTTACATATGTGCATCAGTGAACAAATTTAATGATGTTGGATAGCATGGTAATAAGAAGTTGTGTGAAATGTTTTCCTAGAGACTACAATGAATTAGGCTGGAGATAAAGCATGAAAACACACAAGTATTGAAATCAGGCCTAAAAAAAGGTTTTAAAATACAGACCTCCTTTGTGCCACTAGAAATGTACTCTGCTGGCAAATCGGGACACAAAGCAAAGCATTTTGAGGCACTGTCAAGGGTTTGTTAAAATATGGTTGGACACTGAAGCAAAGCCAATTTACACAGTACCAGTTGGCAAGAACAGGGTGTTTATTCTGCTTGATAAGCATCTCCTTAGTAACTCCATGAGTCAATAAATTGGGTTGATGAGTAGCATGTGGGGGAAGAAGCTGGAGTGTAATCATAGTGCAACATGGAGAATATTAACCAAATGTTAGGGACAGTAAATTGAACCCAAGGCTGCAGAGGCTGCTCTTTGTAAGGGGATTCAGGATAAATATGTGAAAGGTGAATAACAAGAAGTATGCAAGTGAGGATAATAGGCCAAATTAGCCTACAGCTCACATTCATGTTTACTTCCCTCTGCTTGCTCAAGTTGGACCCTGCATCAATTTTCCCTGTTTGACAGTTCTTTATTTGAATTCCTATTGACTGAGAGCTAAAATTGTGAGTAGTAGTTAGGGGTAGTTGAGGTCTTTGTTCATGTGGGGTACATCTGACCTATAGTCAAGCTAACATTTGTAATTGTTGCTTAAAGGATATCTTTACATACTATGGCTAGTTTGGTTCCTCTCATCTAACAACTGCTGGACCCTGATGCCATTTACCAGTGACAGACAAGGGACAGGTAAGAGAAAGATCATTCAGTGGAAATCTGGCTTCCTGAGACAAAGTTGCATAGGAATCCCTAACACTGCCAGAGGAGGCCTTCACTGTTGATAAAAAAAAAAAATAAAAAAAAAAAATCTATAAAAACCTTAATTCTTGTTATGCATCTTCCCTATCCCAACACTTTAATTCTAGGCTGGCCTCTCTGGGGAAATTTCAGATGGAGTTACACTGCCTGAAATGATCAGCAATAGTAATAGCACAGAGAATGGAATTTTAAATTCCAGCCATATATTTAATAATCTCTGTTGCTGTCTAGGGGAGCCAAGCATATTTAAAATCAAATGCAAAAGGCCTAATACATAAGATGAATAGCCTATGAGGTCACAGAGAACAGTTATGATTATCTATTCTGACCTTTTGAATAACTCAGATCCTGCAGTTTCACCTAATCATCCCTACACCAAACCCATAACTTTTGATTACACTATGATGGATGTTTCAGAAACACATCCTAAATAGATTTAAAGAATTAGTGATGAAGAATCAATTATATCATTAGTAAGCTATTCCTGTGGTCAATTACTAAACCTGATTTGCAAAAAATGTTGACAGAATCATTCCCTTAAACAAAGCACTCCCTGATGAAACCAAACTGCTTCACTAAACACTGTAAAGAGGTGGGGGTTTGATTCAGATAAGAGAAAAGCTTCAGGCAGACTCATTTTAAGTCTTCATGTTTTGAACTGGCTTCAATAAAAATCATAGTTTTATATTATATTATACTCAAGTGAAACAAAAGCATTCCAAATTCCTGAAGTTTTCTTAAGAAATTTGAATTCAGCCACTCAAAATACAGGTCGGTATTAAAAAGACATATTTCACAATCTTATTTGTTTTAGCCATTTTATTAATTACCCTCAAAATTAAAATGTATTAAAATCCAGACTGACCTTGAGCAGAATTGATTTCAGAAGGTTATCTTACTTTTAATATAGAAGCCTATCTGATGAGCATTCTTTCAATTTTCTTTATTTCTCTTTTGCAAAAACCATATATTTTTAACTTTTTCCTGGAAAACAGGGTAGATAGAGGTTCTCTAAACTCTCAACACAGAGTGTTTTTCTGTAAATTTAATCCTTATAGTCGCCTTTTTTTTTTTTACACTCTTACCTGTTTTCAGCATCCCTTCTGAGCAGGTGACTACATTTTTGCTATAACCGCTGAACTATTGGCAGTTTTCTCTTTCAGTATCACTGCAATCAATTTCTAACAAGTCTCTTAGCCCTTTTCAGTAATGTATCAAGATTTATGTGATCAGACTTAGGAAGGATTGCATATCATCCTAAGTACCTCAAATATGATGGATAAATCATATCCTAAAAGTGCTGACTTCTTTTCATTGACTACCATGGAGTCTTGATAACAGTCAAAAGTAGACATTAAGCACTGTGGATATTGAAGGGTAGGTGGGATTAATTCCTCTGCAAGAAACCAACAGTCTGAATCAGTTATTGTCTTGGAAACATATATTTTCTAATTCATTTTTTTTTTATTATACTGATGACAGTTTTCTTGCCTTTGTATAAATGGAAAACATATTCCAAGAGGAAAATTACTAATCCACTCATGAGAGTTTCTATGATTTATTTTTTTTTCTATGATCAACACTGAGTGTTGATAGACTCATTCAGGCTAAACAGAGGTTAAATGGGGAAATTAATATGGGAATTGTATTTTAAATTAAAATCTCACCAAAAAAAAAAAAAAACAAACCTAAGGCAGGGAAATAAGTTTATGCACCATTGAAAATGGTGAAGACACCTATAAATTGCACCTGAATGGTTAATGGGCAGAGTAATTTCTCTGCCTTAATTTTGCTGCTATCATGTTATTTTGGTTTCTACATGTGGACACAGAATTTCTGCATCATAGAAGAAACTCAGTTCCCTGACTCATAAGAATTGAAAGATTTATCCTTAGAAGGGCTTTTGTCTACTCTAATTTTGGTCTAGCTAATGAGGTAGTCATTCAGCATTCAGGCTGGATGTTGAGTCAGGAAATTTGTGACTTTCCCGGTAAAGTCAAACTTTGGGTTGGAAGGGACTTTTAAATATCACCTAGTTCTAACTCCCCTACCATGGGCAGGACACCTTCTGCTAGACCAGGTTGCTCAAAACCCCATCCAACCTGACTTTGAACAATTCTAGGGAAGGGCAACTACACTACACTACACTACACTACACTACACTACACTATACTACACTACACTACACTACACTACACTACACTACACTACACTACACTACACTACACTACACTTCACTACACTACTACACTCTGAGCAACAAGTTCCAGTGTCTTATCAATTTAATTGTAAAAAATTTCTTCCTTATGTCCATTCTAAATCTACTCTATTTCAGGTTAAAACCATTGTTCCTTGTCTTGTCACTACAGGCCTTAGTTAAAAGTCTTAGAGCTCCCTTTAAGAACTGAGAGGCCATAATAAGGTCTCCTTGGAGACTCCTTCAGGCTGAACAAGTCCAACTCTCTCAGTCTTTCCTAATAGGAGAGGTGTTCCAGCCTTCTGGTCATTTTTGTGACCCTCCTCTGGACCTGTTCCAACAGGTCCATGAATTTCCTGTCCTGGGGACCCCAGAGCTGGACACAGTACTCCAGGTGGGGTCTCACCAAAGCAGAGCAGAGAGGCAGAATCATTTCTCTTGACATGCTGGTCATGTCTCTCTTGATACAACCTGGGATACAGTTGGCATTCTGGGCTGGAAGGATACATTCCTGGGTCATGCCCAGTTTTTCATCCACCAGTGTCCCCAAGTCCATCTCCTCAGGACTGCTCTCAATACATTCAGCCCCAGCTCTGTACTGAATACTAGATATGACCCTGCCCCATATTGAGCAGCTTGCACTTGGCCTTGCTGATCTTGATGATGTTCACATGGTCCCACCTTTCAAACCTGTATACTCCAGGAAAAGCCAGCAGCTCACGGCTTGGACAAGTGCCTTCTTGGCAGGGTTAAGAACTGGATGGATTGCCAGGCCCAAAGAATGGTGGTGAACAGTGCTGCATCCAGTTCACATCCAGTCGCTAGTGGTTATCTCTCCCCACAGAGATCAGTGTTGGGCCCAGGCCTGTTTAATACCTTTATATGATCTGGATGAAGGGATTGAGTCCACCATTAGCAAATTTGCAGATGACACCAAATAGGGGATCCATGTCAATCTGCTGGAGAGCAGGAGGTCTCTGCAGAGGGACCTGAACAGGTGCTGGGTCCTGCACTTTGGCCAGAACAACCCCATGCAGTGCTAAAGGCTGGGCCCAGAGTGGCTGGAGAGCAGCCAGGTGAAAAGAGACCTGGGTGTTCCAATAAACTTTAGGAGGAACATGAGCCAGCAGTGTGCCCAGGTGGCCAAGAAGGCCAATGGCATCCTGGCCTGTATCAGGAATAG
>JAWWEV010000043.1:20610781-20671624 GCA_035583235.1 Hafferia zeledoni
CCCCTACTGAGACTCGAACTCGTGACCTTGGGAGTCAGAGACCGGAGTGCTCACCATTACGCCACGGGACCGCCCTCTATATGGATATATATCTATTTTATGTATGATATAAACATATCTTTATACATATATACATTGTGTATGTATATGTAGATACATATATATGCCTTGTCACATGAACCTCATACTTGTAAGCTCAAGTACTTTGTAAGTTCTGTTGCTTTCTGTGAAAAACTTTGAGTCTTGCTGGTAGTAAGGGGCTTTTTTAACTCAAAAAAACTCTTTCCTTTCATTGTTAGTCACAGGAGCTTTACATGTATATACTTGAAACATTTAGTTCCATGACTGCACAATGACTTAGCTTCTAAACTAATGGTAATAATCAATACCTTGGTAGTATTTTTTCAATAATGGCTTTATATGAGCTATAGACACAGCTAGGAATGTTATAATGTCTTCTTCAGAAATAGTTTTCATTTAAAGTATATCATACAGAGCAAAATCTAATAAAATAAGAATGTGTTGGACTCCAAGTAGTTTCCTATCTGTTTCTGCCTGTGAATAAAAAATATCCTAGTCTCCATCACGTTTAATTTTCCACCCCTCCACCAAGCTAGACATTTATGTAAGGTGCCTTACATGTTTCTTCCTTGCTCAACAACATTTCCATCAGTACAGCTAGACACTAAAAGGGGAAACAGAAAGGTGTAACAGCATAGATGCTGAACTCAAGGCTGTTGTATTCAGTATTTACTTAGTATCTGGCAAACAAAGAAAATACTCAAAAAAAAAAAAAAAAAACCAACCAAAAAACAAACACCCCAAAACCCCCAACAGCACCAAACCAAAAGCCCACCAGCTATTGCTGAGAGAAAAAAAATATTTAATTTGGTATTTTTTTATGTGGATGCTCATAAATGACAGTTTTGCATTTACAATTCACTGATACATCTGATAGCCTGAATCACCAAATATACAGGGGCATATTTTGCTCTTCCTTTTTCCACTGAAAATCTCTAGTGAAATCAACTAATTTTCATGAAGTTACTTTGAATTTAGGACCTGAATTTAGATGACCTCAACAGGTAGTGGATCAGACTCCTTTAGCAATGAAAGAACAAAACTGAAGATTGCTTTGAAGATATTTCAGTTACTGTGCTCTTTGGGCATTCTTCAACCACTGGAGTAGGTTTTGCAAGATCATTTCCCATCCAACTTTTTTTCAATCAGTCATTTTGGCTTACCCTATGAGAAATTTGAAAGAAGACTCATACAACTTTAAAGGATTTGTGAACTCTTTGGGGAAAATCAAATCACTCAGAATTCCTCTTATTGCATAAATTTCTTCAGCCAGTGGGTAAAGAACTACTGCAGCACAGCAAAGCTGAGTTTTGAATGCCAAGTAGAAAGCAAATCTATGGCTGCAGCTAAAAGGAAACAACTGCTGCTAGACAGAGTTGCTTCCTTATTTTTCATTTCTTAAAATCTCTTTTAAGGTTCATAGTCAGTTCTTGACAATGAAATGTTTTTTCCTAATTGCAATACTTAGTTACTGATTTGCTAGGCTGGAAATGAGAGCTTTCCTACATTGTGTATTTGATTTTTTCCCCTCAGAAGCAAATGAAGCTCAGTGTCATATTTGTTTTTGCTTCAGCTTCTTCCCTACTGATGGTGTCTTTTTGAAGGAGCTGACTCTGCTTTGCAACTGTCATTCTGTGTTACAGCCTACAACCCTGATTTCCTTGGAACTTTCCTTATTGTGTGCTGGAGTAGTCCTGCTAAAGCTGGATCTCATTTCCTGGAGGTTGAAAGAACTTGTAATAAGACTCAGAACATAAAAACTCTACTGTTGAGGAAGCTTTTTTCATCATTTTGATACATTGTCTATGGTTTCTAACTGCCTTCTTGAACAAGCTCTTTCCTTGCAGAATGGTAAACTTCAGATTTTTGTAGAAAACCAGAAAGTTCTTACTTTGCAGAGGGGAAAGATTTTCACAGATAAATCTAACTGCAGCAATCTGTACTCCCTGGGGTAATGTTTTCCATGAGAAAATTATTTCTATTATTTGTAATAGGTATTATGGAACTCATAACATTGCCAGAAATATGATTCAACATGAACAAGGAGCCTTTATTATGCCTTGAAACTAAACCAGGCTTCAGCGACATGGAAATTGACCATTAGGAAAGATACTCTATGAAAAACTGGCTCAAGTTTAAGGTTAGGGAGAAATGTCTTGATCTGATTTGAGTTCAGCTATTTACATACCCACAGAGTCCATCTAGTTTCACATTATCAGCTGCTTCTGTGTGAGCAATGAGGGCAGCATCGTCAGCAAAAAGCAGCTCACAGACCTGTACACAGATGTATTCTACCTCATACAGACATAGAATTAAGAGAAAAAAATTTCTGAGGTGTTTATATTTAAGGCAAGAGTAATCTGTGAATACATAGACAAAGATTGGAAAGTGTGTGCTATTTGCATTGGAAATAAAAATAAGCAAATAAATAAAAATAGAAGCTGTTTTTAATGTATAGTACTATTGTGGACATTAGATATGCCGAAGTGATCAGATAAGCTGCTGTTGAAATCAACAGTTAGAGTTGCTGAGTTCATCTGTGAATCATCCTGGTTTGAGATTTCCATGTGGAAAGGCTTGACTCTTAAATTTTTGAGAAAGACTTAGCAGACTTACAGGAGAGGTGCATTCTACTTCACATCTGACATTCTCCTATTCTTCAAAATAAGATATGAAGTTAAAAACCCCCACGTTCTTATGTTTTTTCAACTTGAAGAAAAATTACATTACCTGTTTGAATTTCTAGGATACTCTTCCTTAACATAAACAATAAAAACCCCAAAGCTTAGGACTCCATGAAAATGTAAAACAATATGTTATTTAGTTGGGAGAAAGGTTCTTCCATAGGCACAAGAGTACGTAATGGCCTACTAAAACTTTATTGTACCTTGCTGTGAAGGACTTGATATTGGTAATTGATTGACAGGAAGCCTGAGCAGGTGGATTTCTCACTTCATGCAAAAAAGCATCTTTATGATAAAAGAAATGATGAAATTTTCAAGATGAAGCCTTAGTGACATAAACATTTCTTTTCAAACCTTGCACGGATACTCCATAGATCTTCCTTGCTATTTATGGGATAAAGATGTAAAGTAGAGCATTATGGTATCAGTCCTATCTTCCCTCCATCAGCCTGCCCCCTGCATATCGTGTCTTTATTCCCTTAGTTTTGAATTTCTTGTATAATCAAGACACTTCTGTGTATCTACATATATTGTATTCTGTGAAGAAATACTATTTTAAGGAGGACGGGATATGACTAGAGATAATAAATACATGAACATAAACCATAATGGAGATAAACCAGAGTCCTTGGCTTACCTTATACCAAATGCTTAAGGAAAGCATGCACATTAGGACTTCAGTCTTCTCATAGAGTCTATGGAAAGACCTAGATATATCCAATAATGGCCCACCTTAAGTAAGGTCTAAATCACCCTCTGAAAAAAACCTTCTTTCTCCACTCAGTTTAGCTCATGTTTAAATGTTCTGAAATCTGTCCGTTTTGTCAGTGCCTAAAGTAAAGAGTATGCCTATAAGCGTTTCCTGTATACCTTAAGAATTTTATTCCACAAATAAGAAGTAAGGAGTAATGGCCATAAATTTAAGCACAGGAAGCTCCACCTCAACAACAAGAAGAACTTCTTACACTGAGGGTGGCAGGGCACTGGAACACCCTGCCCAGGGAGGTCTTGGAGGCTCCCTCTCTGGATATGTTCAAAACTCACCTGGACTCATGTATTTGTCACCTGCTCTAGGAGACCCTGCCTTAGCCTGATTGGACTAGATGATCTCCAGAGGTCCCTTCCAACTCTAGCAATTCTGTGATTCTGTGAAACAAACCTTGATCCACATGATTTTATCAGAATTTCTTGTATTTCAGCTTTACACCCAAAAATAGATATGAAGTCTTTCAGCATGAAAATTACTCATTCATTATTGATGACAGTCTTTAAAATAACTTTCAACATTTGGGAAGGAAGGAAGGAAACAAGAAAGCCAGCAAGCAAGCAAGCAAGCAAGGAAGAAAGGAAGAAAGGAAGGCAAAGACAACACATGAACTCAGTAAACCTTTAGAACGGGTTATACACAGCTACTGGATTTTGTAAATTTCATTTTATTTATTAATAGTTTTGTTTCTATCTTTTCCTTTAGCTATTGTGCTTATTGTCTTCACAAATTTCTCACCTGTTTACCAACAGAGCTCCAGGGGTAAAACATGTATTTTCTTTATGTTTAATTAGATTCATTTGCTGCTTATCAAGCCAAGAACCCATTACATACAAAAGAGACTTTATAATTTACTCACTGAGATTTTTATTGTTCTTGTTTTCATCAGGAATGACTTAGATAACTTTTTTTTTTTAACAATAGGTCATTTAGTTTATTCTTTTTAACTACAAGGTGTTATAGCTTCTAACTCATAGAGATTAAAAAAGGGATATCACAAATATTATGCTGTCCAAAAAATGCACTAAATAACTGTGAAAACCTCATGTATAGCTAACATTTATGACTTATTTGCCTTATGAGTGTATTATATCCCAAACAGAGTAACTTTTGGTTTCAGTGAGAAGACAGAAAACTACATCTAGGATAATTGGCACAAGAAGGGCCCCAATAGGTCAGGCCGATATGACTGGTGGTGAGTTATGAATGTGGTTTGCTCTTAGCTTTTCAGCTGAGAAGAAACCACAGAACTTTGCCTGAGGCATAGTCTCAGAGGTGGCAGCATGCACTGTCTTATGAGAAGACCATTACATTAGTGGGGTTTGTCAGAGCATACTGATGTGTAACCACACTCTTTCCCAGTCCACAGACCCAGAGGACGAGCAAAGAAGATGAACAGGACAGACAGGGTTTCCTACTGTTCTGGTTTAATCCCAGCCAGCCACCAGGTACCACACAGCTACTCACTCACTCCCCCACCAGCAGGAGAATGAGTCACCAAGGGAGACAATTGAAAGAGTAAAAGCTACAAAACTCATATGTTGAGGTAAAGACAGTTTTATAGGTAAAGCAAAATATGGGCACACAAGCAAAGCAAAATAGGAATTCTTTCACTATTTCTCATGAGTAGCAGGTCTTCAGCCATCTCTAGTAGACCAGGGCCCCATCACGTGTAATGGTGACTTTGAAATCAAACACCATCACTTTGAACTTCTCTCCCTGCTTTCTTGCTTCTTCCCCCACCTTTATATACTGAGCATGATGTCATATGTATGGGACTCTTGGGGATGGTTCTGTGCAGGGCTAAGGATTGGACTCAATGATCCTTGTGGGTCCCTTCTAATGCAGCATATTCTGTTTTTCTCTGATTCTGTGCATATCCCTTGGGTCAATTAGTGTCAACTGTCCCAGCTGTGTCTTCTCCCAACTTCCCATGCACCCCCAGTCTCCTTGCCAGTGTGACAGAAAAGGCCTTGACCCTGTGTAAGTACTGTTCAGCAATAGCAAAATCACTATATTATCAATGCTATTTTCATCACAAATCCAAAACACAACCCTATACTAGCCACTGGGAAGAAAATTAGCTCTACCCCAGCCAAAATCAGCACACAACACAGCAGCAGTAAACTAATCTCCTCCTGTACCTGAGGTCTCCTCATAGCTCATGATGTCCTTCAGAAGCAGGAACCAGTGCCATCCCCAGTGCCACAGGAGAGACCACAATGCTTGGAGCCTTACTAGGGTCACTGCTAGAGATCTGAATTTTCTGAAAAGTTAATGTTATTGCCAAAGGCTCTTGCATTAAAACCTGAGTTTGAATGAAGGATTTGGCATAACCCCTGGCACAATGCAAGGCATATCATGGATCTAATACTCTCTTCCTCTCAGTTGAACAAATTGCTGACACAAGTATAAGAAGGGATAGAACGGGACTGCTTTCTCATTCAGAAAATACTGTGGCAAATCCCTCACAGTGGCAAATCAAATTGAATTAAGGGTTTAGGACCTAACAGCATGCAAGTATGACTACAGGCTTCCACCCCTCACAAAGACTATGTTCAGCATCATGGCAGCCACACAGCAGATTTTTTCACTTTTACAAAAATGCATTCCTTGGTAAAGAAGCCAAGTTGATTATTTAAACTGACGATTTCTAAAACACATTTACCAACTTTTTTTTCAAGGGAGCAATAAATATTTAAAATAATGTTTCACAGTCCATAGCACAGAATTCCAACATTCACTTAAAAGCATTCTGCTAAAATACTGCCATCTTGCAATAAAATCTGAAGGTAAATGGACTGTTATGAACTAATTTGGTGCATTATAATTTTGTTCTGCAACTTTGTGCTACTTTTATTAGCTCTTTGGCCTTCGAGGGAAAGATGTGTAATAATGAATACTAAGAAAATATGTGATGTACAGTGAGTTTGACATATTCTTTTCTTTTCATAGTGTCCCTTCTTGCCTTGAAACAGTGACTTTAACTTCTATCACCCTTCAGGACTGACTTACTATGACTGCTTTAAGCTAGTAATAGCTTAATCGCCAAAGGTCTGGAGTTCAGATACGAGAGCAGGGGATGGCTGTCTGAACTGGTATTCATATTTCCACTCTCTACACACTTGCCTAGAAGAATTTTGCCTGTAGTAAACAATTTTAGGAAAAAAAGGTGCCATTTAATGCTCTACATTTCTGCTTCAGATCCTGTCCAAAAGTAGACATGCAAACTTTAGGAACTAAGATTAAAATAACTGGGTTTTTCTAAACGAGATCTCTAACCCCAGTTTAATTGTGCAAGATTTAGTTCAGCCCTATTGCTGTGTAAAATACTCATAAAATACTGTGCATATATGTCTTGGATAAGCTTTCTTTACTGGCTTTTGTAAATGTCAGTGAAATCTCCAAGAACAAGATACCTTCAAGAAACCAGGCTAACAAGCAGTTCTCGACCTGTTCTCTACTGTACTATCTTTGTGAACAAAGATATTCCCCCTGTTTGTTGAAGCACTGTATCTCCCCTTTACAGAAGGTCTTATGGAGTAGCCATCTAAGACACTACTGTGCTGATCAGATGGGAAGGACACATAAAGTCCTTGGAGACAGTCCACTGGGCACAAGCAACAAGGTTTTAGAGATCCTCAGTGACAATTCTCTTCCCAGTTAACACCTTATGTTTTGTCTCTGGTACTAGATGTGTGAGACTTACAGCTATAACCTCAGAAAATAAAATTATATTTTCATGTAGCAGGAAGAGTGAGTTGAGTATCTTGAAATATATTAGTACGTTCAACCTGAAAGTCTTAGCCCATAAGATCATCGCCTGGAAACATTTTCAATCTCTAAAAGCCATAGAAAACAAATACAGATAAAACCATCACTAAAGGAATTTAGCAAACCTGTATAAACAGATACTTTAAAACTAGGGGCAGATAGAACATAGAAACCATTCTCTGGGGTGTAAGAGTTCCAGATGTTTTCCTGATTTGGTACTGGCGCATTTTGCAATTTAAGCAAATTTTGTAAGTCAGCCATTTGAGCAGATGAAATGTGATTTTCACAAGCAAAGAGCAAAAGAAATTAATCAAACAGAGTAATAGGTACTGCCAAACAAATCCCATCATAAAAATAAAATAAATACTAATGGAATGGTAAGCAGTTTTATTCTGTTTGCCAGAAGATAACCACAAAAAGGAGTGAAAAACATTCAAGACATACAGAGTAGAACTAGTGTAAAGTTAAAGAATATATAGTAACACTCAAGTAACTCACACTTTTTGCAAACATAACAATGAAGAAAACATTCCAAAAGCTCTTCATTATTAGTCTGTGGTTTTGCTTTACTTCTTTTTGCTAGTTGTCATTTTTTCCTCTCCTCTGCTTGTCTCGGTAGGCTGGCATGTGCACTCATAATGAGGCCATAGGCACATAGCTACAGAGCAATTCTGTCCTAGTTCCTTCTTTCTTGTCAAATTTGTGGCTGTTCAGATTTTTCTGAGTAAATTTCAGTCAGGGGAGTCTACATATAAGCTTAGCATATGCCTACCAAAAGTTCAAAAAGTGGTGTTGTCCAAATGGATAGGGTTACTAAAATGAAACGCTAAAATCAAGTGTAATATATAGTCCATATTTTATATTACAATCAGTGCTACTTCCACTGGAGAATGCTCCATAGCTATGCAAGCTACAACTCTCTCTCTCTTTTTTTTTTTTTTTTTGGTTTTTTTGCTTCTCCTGTCATTGAAAATACAACTAAAATTAGCCTGCACAGTTAGTAATTCCCTACTTCATTAATAGTAATGCAAACAGAAGAGCAAGATACTATCTTCCTGTTCATTTATGCAAAGAAGCACCAAATGGCAAAAAAAAATAGAAATATCAGCACCATATAATGTTGACAGATTAATAACTATTTTAATACATAAATTAGTTTGGGATGGCCAGAGGAAATAATTTTGATCACCTTGTGAAAATTACATCACCTTTTATTATTGAATTTTCATGAATAACTGAATAGAGTAAAATCCTACACTGAGCTCCTTTCACCAGATTTTTATCCTATGCATGCCCAGAACAAATGACATCTGCAGGGGTCTCTAGGTGAGTTTGAGTATAGGCCTAAAAGAAGTGTTATATCATCTCAGACAAATTTGAAAATAGAGTGGTTAAAATCTCATTGCATGGCGTTGGATTGATGGTTTCAGCTCTAGTAATCACCACACCCCCTGACTTCACACTACATCCATCTTCATTGTGCTTCAGTCAACACTGGATATTGAAACCATCCCAGCATACCTGTATTTAATTTGCCACAGACACCTTTAGTCCAGATTAATTATTTTCCATCTTCAGGTCAGCTGCATTATACATGAATATTAAAACTTGAAAGTATGCCCTCCAGTAAGAAACTTGTATGACATTCCAGAATAAGCAAGATTAATCAGACATGATAATTATGATAATAGATGTAATACTAACTTATCACATCTTATAAATTCAGCTAAATGGGCTCTGTGGCAATAGCAGTTAAGAATTGAGAGAAAAGGCAAAGACAGTATACATTATTGAAAATAAAACCTTCAGCAGCTGAATCAAAGCCATTTTTCACAGTCTATATACAGTCCATTTTCTTATCTATATGCTCTGTATGCTTGGAGGCAGGAGAAACACCTGAACCTGAGGTCTTGGCAATTAACCTGAAGAAGTTAAACTCTAAAACAGCACAGAAAAATATAAGGTAGGGAATTATTCTTATTCTGGCTTTCTAGAGTATGGGCTTTTCCTGAGAAAACAATATTGAATGTTCCATTAGAACTCTGTTTTCTGGTTCAGGTAATAGGCCTCACTTAATTTGCAATTTCATAATTTGGAGTTATTTAAAGCTATGCCATTCCTAATTTCAGGTTTCTCAACACATTTTAATGTTTAGTTTGTTTACTGGAGGTTGAAATAGGCACACTGTACAAATACCATGTTTGTGTGTTGTCTAATGGATGGCACTCAAGCTGTGAGAGCCATGTATGCTCTATATTTAAAAAGCTGAAAGATATCCCCTTTCAGGCCCTCATAACCCTCTCAGAAAAGATTAGCTCAGCTTCTCCAGCCCTCACACCTGATATTTCTTACTCTAACCTTATTTTCCAGGTGATCAATTCAATTTCACAGTGTTCTACAGTATTTTTTGGTATGCTCAGTTGGAATAGACTCTGTCCATCAATTGTTATCTCCATGTCTTCAATTTCTATCTCCACTTCATTCAATTTTACAGTGAGGCTTTCGAAATTCTTATCACTTGTAGCTTGTCCAGCATTTTATTAATCTCTGTCATGTCCTTAATAAATGAAATCTGACATTGCACTATAACTCAAATTCATAAACTGTGGAAACTATGGAAAATGGGGGGGGGGGACAAAACCCAAAAAAACAAACAAGAGAAAATTTGAAAACTCAGCTACTGGAAGGTGTAAGCCAGTTTTATTTATTCACACTGTCAATGTCAGATAAAACTAAATTTAAAAATATCAAAAGCAAACATCAAATCTTTTTATTTCCAACACAGATTAGGAGAACAAAGAATGCTTCATTTTTACTATGTTGAATTTATTTCAGTAATCTTTTCATATTCATTTAATTGACATTAAAAATACAATATTAGTCAATAAGTCATAATTTTTGTTTGCCTGATTAACTGTATCCTCAGTATAGAAAACAAAATGTATTGATTCAAAAAATGTTTTCAAAATGACATATTTGAAGTAATTGAAATTTGTATTCATTCTCTTTAACTTGCTGTCAGAAAACTAGATTAAAATATTTTGAATAGACTGGAATTTTATGACAATGTCATTTTGTTTAAGAAATGAATATTTAAATCCTCAGGATTGAAAGTTACGAACAAGATAAAAATTACCTTTTCATCACTTTTTTTTTACACTGTCAAAAGTTTTAGAGAGTGTTTCATTATTGTTTCCTTTCCAAAATGAAACCACAAATATATCAGGTAGGTAATCAGGTAACTCAGTTTGCTCAGTTTCTTCCTCAGGACAGATCTGATCTACTTCAAAAAACTGAAGACGATGTTTTGGTTCACTGCTATCTCCAAAACAAAAAGAGGTTTATGGGTCCACTAGGCTCTGTTCTCTTGCCATAACCCCTTTCCCTCCTCTCTGGTAGTAGGGAAGTGTAGGGATGACTGTGAGTGCATCCCTTAAGGAAAGCAGTTTAGAGTTCTCCCTTAAAGAGAAGAGAGCTACATGGAGTGTGTGTGGTGTCTTGTGACCAATGAGATCCTTCGGTGTATGTGAGGTGAATGGGCTAGCCAATAATGTCATGCATGACATGTTGGATGTGAGAGGATATAAAAGGTGTGGATGTTACTGAGGATAGATCATCTAGGAACTACTACTACCACTACTATGAACTGTCTGTGAAACTATCTTGAATAAAGTCTTGTAAGCCTTCTGATAAAAGCCTTCTGATGCCTGCTGTTCCTGAGCTCTTCTGACCGTCGTCCACGTTGCCCCCTTACTTGGGATAAGGGCACCCCAATAAAGACTGACCCCTGACATACCCCAATAAATGGTGAACCTGAGAGGGAAGGGATTGAACAGAAGTGTGGCTGGGCTGCTCCTCTTCTCTGTCTTTGAAATGCACTCCTCCCCATCATACTGGAGAGGCGTTGCCATACAGCAGCCAAGCAGACATTTCTCTCTGACAAGGGATGGTAAGCAAGTTCATAACATGTTAAATGTTCAACATCATCAAAACCTATTATTCTCTAGCTAAGTGCAGCCACTTTATGTGATAACACTGCATATTAGCATTCTTGATTGTTCCATCTATAGATTGTATGTTGGCAGTGCAAACAACTGCATGGCCAGAGGCGATAGATCAACCTCCTGAGAAAGCTGTGGAAGGGTCTTTGCCTTGATTAATATAATAAGGCAATATCTACAATGCATTACGCATACCAGTGAACCCATAACTGTCAATATAAATGTTTTTAAAATTCAATATGTCAAAAGAATGTCACATATCATCATGTTTTGTAAAAGGGGCATTATATGCTGAACAAACAAAGATTATGCTGCAAAGCAATAGAAAACTCCAACTGCAGCAGTGTTCTTCCATACAGCTGCACTTCTCAGGAGCAACTCATCATTCTGCTCTAATGAAGGAGGATGTTTTTTGGTGTAGTCAAGACAATGCAACTTTTCTTCAGTATGAAAATTAGCAAATTAAGAAAGCAACTAAAACTAGTGTCCTGGAACAACTAAAGGATATATTGTGATAGTTTTGATCCAGGCCCTCCTTAGTAACCAGTTGTAACTAAGGAAATGCCCATTTCCCAGGTATTCCATACTGGGTTTTTTACGTAACAAGGGAGTGCATATAAGAGAGAGATAGGACGTTTCTTGTCTTCTTTTTCTTCCGGTGAGGTTGGGAAGCAGTGAGTCCCTGCGCTGGTCTCACTTATCAAAGCCTGTGGCCTGTTGCAGTGGCTGCCATTATCTACCACGTGGGAGATCAGAGAAAAGCTGGCTTTCTTTTGAAGGACATTAGTGAGATTGTATTTTGCTAGTTCTTGGTTTTTTAATTATACTTGTCTGTTCTGGTTTTTTTGCCCCTCCTTTCTCCCTGTTTCTCCCTCCTTTTTCACCTTAGGAGCTCCCTATTGTATGTACAATTGTATATATAATTGCAAATATCTGAAATATATATATATATATATATATTCTGATATAACTCAGTTTTGTTCAAGCTTCTTTCAGTTGGAGGAACGGAGAGAGAGAGGGGGGCAGGTTGACCCTTGGGAAGGAAGCTAGGTCAAAACAAGACATATATTTATCCATATTCTTGTTGTTTCCACTATGCCATTTATGTTCCCCTACTTGAAACAAAATTCTGGGGATACATTTTTTTCTATGTTCCCTATTTCTTTAATAGGCTGTGATTTTAAATTGCAAATTATACAATGAGATAGACAATACCGGCTAACATCCAACACAGGAAATATTTATTTATTTTTAGTTAAAATAGCTGTGAAAATTATTTTTGTTATTAATTTCTAATGACATCATCCACTTGAGTGGAACAAAAAGCCAGATCAATTTTTCTCTCCAAAATATAACCTCAAAAGCTTTGTCAAACTAGGAAACATCATGTTCTTTTTTGCCCTATGATCTCTGTTCTGCTCTGAGAGTGGAACTTTTACGTAACTATCTAAACCTTTCTTTGATATTGTGCAGTTAAAAAAGGCTCAGTATTTCAGAAAATATAGCTTCTCAGTTAATGTCTTTACATTCACTGATGCATTTATTTTAAAGAGCAAGTGTGTACACAAAAAACCTGTCCCTGCTCAATAAAGCTGATGGTGCAGGCATGGACAGCCACAAACCAATGGAGCTGTGAAAGAAAATGAGGAGAGAGTGGTGGTCAGCCAAAAAATTCATATGGCCTCTCACTTCTTAAAGACAAGAAAATCCATTTCCCTGGAGAAGGTCCATTACTCCTCCCACATGCACAAAAAACTGGTGTGAGGTGTGCTATCTCCAAGCTCACTCCAGTCTCAGGCACCTCCAATGCCATGGTGGACCAGAGGGGAAACAACAGAAAGCAAGCAATATTCATCAAGTTGGCAATATCAAAACAACTGTGAAGGCTCTGCAGCCAGGGGAATGGCTCCAGATCCAGAGTTGTCATGCTCACTTTTGAAAAGAAAAAAAAGATGCTGATCTTGGGGACTAGAGAGGTGCCTGAAGCTAGAAATTCAATGTAAGGAGAATGGCAGCTAGCTACTGGGAGCCAGAGAGGAGACTAAGCCAAAACGGAACAGTGACAGCTTTTATGCAACTAATACGGGCTCTTTCCCAACAAAATAACCTTTCCTGCTTAATTTAATAATCCAAATGAAATGAATAATGAGGGTGGGAGAGGGGAATTGCCTCAGTCAAGAACATCCTGGACAACGGAAACTCACTGGACTTAGTTGCTGCTTTTTTGATTGTAATTTTCCTCCTCTAAGGCAAGAATGGAAGAAGAGAGAGAGAATCAAAATCAAGCTTGCTTAGGAGCAGACAGTTCCTTGCCGTTGGGACATTTCTGTATCTGTGTGGTCAAGAGAATGAAAGAGTCACATTGAGCAACATGGAGGGGAAGCAAGGGAGGGACTTCATAGCCATTAAGGCCATTATTTCCACCTTTGTGATGAATGGTCAGTCAGGAAAAGGGAAAATGGTATGAAGCCCCCTTTGCTGTGCAAGAGCAAGGGAGCAAGATGGATGAGCTGGCAACAGCTAACACTGACCCTGCCATCAGACAGTGAAATTAGTATGGAATTGTTCACAGCTGTTCAAAAATATCATAGCAGCAGCAAGAAAAGCAGTAGTTACTTATTCCATCTCTTC
Organism: Hafferia zeledoni; assembly: GCA_035583235.1. NCBI lineage: Eukaryota > Metazoa > Chordata > Aves > Passeriformes > Thamnophilidae > Hafferia > Hafferia zeledoni. The sequence continues at coordinate 20,624,719 of JAWWEV010000043.1, forward strand.
TGCCTTAGCTACTGAGTGTGAGGACTGAAATAACACTGAAAAATATGTGTAAGTAAAGGTAAAGAAAAAGAAAAAATTAGTTCCTTCAAGGCAAGTGTCACAGAGTTAGTGCACACCAAAATGTATGCTTTATTCATGTAAACATGTGGCAAGTTCTGATACTGTTGGTCTCAGGTTCTCTTGCAGATTATTTTATGAATTTTATAAATAACTCTTGAAAGGAGAGCATAGATAGATTGGACTATCATGACTATCCCTCAAAACCAAAAAAAAATTATCATTGATCCATGTTTTTTTACAGTTAAATTATTATAAGTAGAAAAAATGAGGCATAAAATTCAGAAGCATGTAAAAAAAAGAAAATAGAAGTCCTATTAGGCCCTAAGAAAGGATTCACCTCACTTAAAAGGCTGAAATACTAAATCTCTCTATTCTCAGAGGTACCACTGTAGGCAATAATATCATCATAGGATAAAAGTTCAAAATTGATTAGATGAATTTAGATAAATTGTCTTCTGGAATTGCCCTCGTTTATCCAGTGACTTCAGAGGGAGTTATGACACACCTCAGAGAACTTATTATTAACTCGTATACGTTATTTTCTACTTTCCATAGAAACAGTAATACACTATTTCTCTATATAAATATTGTAACAGTGGAGGACTGGAAACAGTAACTGCCTTTACAAGAACACAAATGAGAAAATCAGAAAGTAACGTTTGTTGTACTAAGGAAAATATTAAAACGAGATCATTCCATAAGTGTTATCTAATATTTACTAGGCAACCTTTTGGGGTAAAATTCATTGCCTTGAGGATAGAATTACTGACAACTACCAAACTGAGTTCTAAATTATCCAAATGTGCAAGCAGACACTACTGCAGGGTTTTCTGGGCATAGAAACATACAATACTATGAAAAAAGTGGCATATAAAATTGTTTTCTATCTGTTTATAAATAATATTATTGCTTCAGCTTAGTAAAATCCAGTGCAGAATTGTATTCTTCCTTAGAAAGACCCCCTCTCCTCCTCTTTACAGCCAAAGAAACATGATTCATCTGTACTGTTGAATTATTTCTAGCTCACTAAACAGTCACTACTTTTTTCATGTTTATACAGTCTTCAAAAGCCCCTGCAGACCATTAAGAGCCTTCTTGAGTCTCACAGTAGCCAATATGTCTTTTGTTTGAACAAAAACACAGTCCTGATTGTCATTTTGAGAACAGGGCTCTCTTTCTTTATCATCATGCCCAGATATTATTGCTCATCTTTTCCAAAGCATTTTGATCCAAAGTACCATGCGGGAGGAAATAAAAAGGCTCAGCAGGAGGCAGCTGTTAAGGATGGAGTTGCAGCCTAAATTTCTGCCTTTTATAAATTCAAATATGATTATTTATTCAGAGTGGTCAAATGATGGTCAGACATGGGAGGACTCAGAAGTTCAGTTAGGGCCAGCTCCCTGAATCTGCTTCACCAAATAGGTAATAGTTCTTCCCCATGTGCAATCTCATGTGACTTCTCTCTGAAATACCATGCCAGCTCTTTCTCTCTGTGCTTCAATTTTTTTCTTTTTTTTTTCCCTTTTTTTTTTTTTTTTACTTTTCTTTTTTTTTTTTTTTAAATGTTTCTATTAAAATTTGTAACATCTCTAGTTGCAGTGATGATATCCGTCACAGTCATGGTTCCCAGTTCCATACTCTGGACAGAGCTGCTCCCTGTGCTGGCAGATCGCTACCCTGTCTCTGTTCAAATCATGCATACACGTGCTGTTTTTATTCTGCTTCAGTGGAGATCCAAACACACCTCAGTAACTCCCAGAGTCACTGTGCTAGGTAAACACACACTGAAAGAGAGAATGGGAAAGGTGCTGTGAACCGGAACTAAAGGGAGAGGTGTTCTTGACCACAGTCATATTTATACAGCCTAAGCATGTAGCACAGTTCGACAGAAAAAGGTCTGCCTTGATTATTCAGAAAACATTATTTTGATATATTTCTCCAGAACTCTGCCCATTTAAAAAAATCTAGTGATCCAGCAGCAGTGCTAGTTATAGGGATGTAGAGCAAGGGGAAAATTTACTTCTCATTCTTCTGCTCTCTGGTAGTTTTTTCATTTTTCTGCCTGCCCCATCCTCATCTGCACCTTCTTCTTAGCATATTTTGACATCTGCCTCTGTCTGAACTCCTTAGCTTGTTCCGCTCATTCTCTGTTGCTTAACGAACACAGGAGCTACTTGAGCATTTATGCCCAAGAAAGCAGTACTTTTGAAGGAAGATCTTTTGCCATGGAGATCATCAGAGGGCTGTAGCACCTCTCCTATGAAGACAGGCTGAGAGAGTCGGGGTTGTTCAGCCTGGAGAACAGAAGGCTTTCTGGGAGACCTTGGAGAACTTTCCAGTACCTTAAGTGGCACAGCAAGAGAGCTGGAGAGGGGCTTTTTACAAGGGCATACAGTGTTAGGACAAGAGGGAAGGGCTTTAGACTGAAAAAGTGTAGGTTTAGATTAGATAGTGGGGGGAAAAAAATTATTGTGAGGGTAGTGAGATACTGGAACTGGTTTTCCAGAAAAGTTGTGGTTGTCCTGTCACTGGAATTGTTCAAGGCCAGGCTGGATGGGCCTCTGAGCAGCCTGGTCTAATGGCAGGTGTCCCTACCCATAGCAGAGGGTGTGGAACTAGATGATCTTGCAGGTCTTCCACCCAAGCCATTCTATGATTTTGTGATTCTACAAATGCAAGTTACCAGAGGTGAAAATGATATAACTGAAAAATCTGATCATTCCCTCAATCTGGAATGCTCATCTATAGTTTTCAATTGTTGTTATGACTCTGAGGAACCTCACCTAAACTCAGAGCCATCCTTTTAGCAGGATATTGGAATAAATGGTCTCCAGAGGTCCCTTCCAACCCAGTTTTTACCTATATTCTAGAAATAGAGGTTATCACTTTAATAAGCAATATCATGAGAACAACCACACCATTCTGTCAGCAGTGGCTGTAACCTTGAAGGCATTACCTCATCTTTAATTTTTTTAAGATTGACCTGCACAGCAGGTTCAAAATGAAAAAAAAATATAAATTTTTCGTTGTAGAACAAAGCAATGATTCATTTACTTCATTGTCCCAGTTATGACAGTGGCTACTAAGTATACAGTGGTATGACTGCATGAAAAGGACTTCCTAGCTCTATATAATTGTTTTGTTTTCAAGTGTAAATTTATATACAATTTTCTTCAGTCTTATACAAATGAGTGTTAACGGTTATCTGTATAAAAATATGTAAATTTCAGTAGAAGCCTCATGTTTACCTACATTAAAATAACTTGCTTATGGCAAAAGCCAATACAAGATCCAATTAACCCCAAATAATTCAACAGTATATCCTGCAAATCCACCATGCAGTTTAGAAAAGCTTCTAATTCAGTAACTAAAGTACCCTCAAACCACAGGATAAGCTCAGCAATGCGATGACACTGTCTTGCACAACATGAACAAATTTTTCTTCTAGAGCACTTCTGTGCACTTTTCTATGCATGTGTGAAGACAAGAAACTATAGTGATACTTTTTCAAAAGCTGCCATCATATAAGTGTTGATCTCAGACACATGCCACTGAATAAAGATAAGTAATGAAAGCTAAACTTCAAGAGATTTTACAATGAAGGGCTCATTGCATTTGCCCAGTAAATCTCATCAAATTAGCTCATCTTGTTTTAAGATGAGGTGTTTCATTTATCATGTAGTCAGGTAGCAGGTGCTTTGCTATCTGAAGAGACCTTGAACATGAGCTCAGAATTAAAAATGTAATAGACTAAAAGCAGAGGAGGTAATACTGCCATGGCTCCACCATGGAAAAATTATTTAGGGCAATCATTTGTAATTTGAATCATACCTTGAAGTAATTCCTTCATCTCTATATGTAGTAGGTAATATGTAGTTCCTTTTATTTTGATTTACCCAGTCCTTAAACTGTGATAGCAGTACTTTTGGATCCCTTTACACAGTCTGCTAGGTTCCTCCAGTGTGGGCATCTTCTCTTTTTCACAGAGAAAAATCTTCTCTTCCAACAGGTAAAAAGGGCATAACAGAATCACAGAATGGTCCCAGTTGGAAGGAACATTGGAGTTCAACTAGTTCAAAGTCCTCTGCAGAGCTGCTTTCCAGCAGGCCAACTCCTAACCTGCACTGGTGCAAATTATTCCTCCCTGGGTGCAGGACCCTGCACTTGCCTTTGTCAAACTTCATTAGGTTCTTCTCTGCCCAAGTCTCTGTCATGGATAGGTCTTGCTGAGTGGCAGCACAGCCTTCTGGTTTATCAGCCACTCCTCCTACTTTTTTATCTCCTGTCCTAGAACCAAAGTTGATAACTTTGCCCCTTTATGGGTGATTTTTGAGATTTAAGAGTTTACAACCACACAGGGTCTGGAGAAGGTAGCAGAAGGGTTGCAGTTTGCCCTTGTCACCAAAATTGTCCATGTTCAAGGCTCTTGTTTTTATTTTTCCTCATGGATTGTGACACTGTACCTAAGGGCTTTCAACTGATGAAAGTCAAGTGTACTGGGGAGGGTGGTCAGGTCTTACAAGCTGTCTGTATGAGATGACCTCAGAGTTCTGGAGCACCTGGGGATACCATTAAGTCATAATTGGAGTAAGAAAATTAAAGGTTGATTTGGGGTTTTTTAGGGGGTGGGTTTTTTTGTTTGGTCCAGGGGTTATTTTATTTGGGGGAGGGTTGGGGGGGAGGGGGTGTCTTGGTTGTTTGGTATTTTGGGTTGTTTGGGGGGGGGAAGGGTGTGTGTGTTTTGTTTTGGGGTTGGGGTTGGGTTGGGTTTTTTTGTTAAAGGAAAATGTCCTAAGCAGGAAAAATATGAATGGCCTTAAAAAACACTTTAAAATATTTCCCATCATTGTGAAACTTGATGAGTGTGGATACTAGCCCAAGGCTTCTCATTGTAGTATCTGTAGAGCTTCAAGGCCAAAGTTGTATTTCTAAATGCAACAGTCAAACTTGATAGCAACAACAAGAAACAAAAACCTCCCAACTTCTATGACTGGAAACCAATCAATTTTTATGATTATGGGAAATACCACTTATCTTTCCAGTTGTCTGTTGGAACCTTAGAGGGGGATAATATTGCCAAAGTAAAAGCAAAATGTAAATGGTTAAGCTGGTGCTATTTCCTATTTCTGTTGTGTTCCATGTTGTGTGAATGAATCACACAGATATTTTCTCCCTTTCATGTCACATGAATGGGTTTTTAGAACCTCACATAGCCTGTGAAAGACAGCAATGTATTGACTCCTCTGACCTTTTACTTATTCTAGACTTTGATTGACTGATCTCCTCTCCTGCAACATCGGCAGCTGCCAGAAAGAACCACAGTCTCAAACACTCGAATTACTGAATTTTGAAAAGGTGAAAACAGCACATCTTAGTTATGCTGTGATATCTGGTAAGCCCATGTTGGGCATTGAAATTCAAATGTCTTGTTCTTGTGATGAAGATAAGTGTAAGAACAAGAGGATGAGCAATAACATCAGAAAAATAAATTGTCTTTAAATAAAGCCTTTAACAAAACATTGTGATGGTAAACATTTTAATCTGCCTTGTTACAGTAACATACTGACTGATCTCTCCTGGATACAGAGCCAAATTCTCACTTTTCAACATTATTTAACAACTCTTATAGAAATAATACACACATTGATTAAGTCAATATCTGCAAATTTCTAGGAATAATTCTTTAACAAATAACATTCTTTTAACTAATGGACTATTATGAGCATCACACCTATCCCTTATTCTGCTAAATAGTCAATTTAGTTACACTCTAAGGTAGTAGAATATTTTGAAATATCTGTAAATCTTTCTTTCCTTTAAAATGTATAGAGTTCCAAGTGTGATATTATCTTCTCGATGCATCCAAACAGCCCTGATCCTATCTTGGGATTCACTAGCAGAAAAATCTCCCCTATATGTAGACAACAAAAATAAGTCTATTCAAATTATCCCATTGTTACTTTTCAGATAGTCGTTTGCAGTGTATTCCAGCATAACATATAAAATATAGGATTATTTAAAAGTCTGAAGATGATATATAGTCTGTAGAAAAACTAGGAAGACAGGTGTCCCAGAAGAGACAAATTTTTTAGCATTCAAGTAATGAATCCAGAAAGATGTGTTTTATAAACATTAGCAAGCAAGTCTGAACTACACCAACACCACAAGCAATACATTAATATAAAACCATAAATGAACCAAAAGCAGCTGAAGTCAGTTGGCCTGACACTGGGGTGTAAGAAGCAATGATAGGTGTGATCATGTCACTTCTGTGACCTCCTAAAAGGGACTTCTGCTGATTGAACTAACTCGTGTGAGGACTGCAACTTAATGCTTGTCTCTAATGAATGTTGCACAATAGAAGACCAATTAGCAGATAGCAAGGAGAGTTTGAGGATACTTTTAGTTTACGTAGTTCTTTACTCAATCTTATTTTGGCACCAATTACAATTACTCTTTGGCATCTCAGAGACAATTATCTGCCTTCAGCTCCTCTATTCCCTAACCCTTTCCTACTGAAGGAGAGTTGCTTATTAAACACTGCTGATTTTTGAGTCTCATCCTAATGTATGCCCTCACTACTCAAGTCCCCTAAGTAAAGGGTTTGGTCAGGAGCTGCTTTTAACAGGTAAAATTCTCCCTGATATCTTCCAGAAAATAATTTTTATGCAACACAGCATTAAAGAAAATTCAGAAGCTGTGAGTTTTGCACATGTACAATTAATCCTCACCAAGGCCTCTGTCTTAATCTTTGAGGATCAAGTTGTTGGAGCAAGACCTTCAAGAAAACAAGCATAATCTTCTCAGGCTCCTTAAGTAATTAAAACAAAGGTTTGTGTGCAAGCGTTGGGGTGAGAAGACTTCTTTACTGATAAACTGAAGAAAGAGGGGTGAAAATTATTAAATAAATATTTTTAAATTACTCATTCCATGGTTCAGCTTCCTACCTTCTTATTGTACTTTGACATCTGTGAACAAAAATATTTTACATTAAATTATTGACAATAATAGAATAATAACAATAATAACTTACCACACAATTAAGCTGAATAAGAGATATTTCTATGACAATGTCTCTAGGAGTGGTTTCAGTGCTCTGGCTAATTGTTTTTCAATGACTCTTAAGAAAAACCTGGATATGAAGAACTTGGGCCATGGATGCACTTCAGATCAGACTTCAGCTGAGCTGTAGCCAAACACAATATAACAGCACTAAGTTAAAAGTCATGCTCTATTTTACGAAAAACTGAGAATGGATGTATAGAATGTCAAGGAAAATGTTCACTTAATCCTTTGTCTGCTGAAGTTTGTTGAGCTACACATAAAGATAGACAAGAAAAGGAAAGAACTTATGTGGATGGTCATTAATATGTATTTCTTTGTGTGCATTTCTTATCTGACAGCTTCATTTTGGAGAGCTTTTTCAAAGACATCAGCTGCAGGTTTCAGCTATTAGAGGAAGAAACCTACTTTACTTATAAGTATGTGAGGATGCATAAGTTGCCACTGCAACCCCTGGAGATCTGGTCAATATGGCTATGGTGTGTAGAGAAATGACTGCTCAGCCAAGAGAAATTAGACACCATCTTTGGTCAGCTAAGTCCTTTCACAGTTTTCATTGTCTGTACTGTGGATAAACTTGATTCAGTAGCCTGCAGGTAGGCTTCTGGGATAGGGTATCCTGCCTGAACTCCTGCTGGTTCTGCAGGAGGAAACATCCCTCCCACTGCTCTAAAGACCTGAATGACCACCCTCATAACACCAAAGTTCTCCACTCAGTTAGGGGCACCTAAGCTTACATGTGTGACATCGTGAGATGAATCCCATCCCAGATGAAATGTACTCTGAACTGCATTTCATAAACTGCCAGGAAAAGACATAAACTGGCAGGATAATTTTCATTCTGTTGAGAAACAAACTGTCTTTCTTATCATAAGGTTAAGATCGAGAAGCTGTGCCAAGGAGGCTGGGAAACTACAGAGATTTCTGCTGGAAGAGGGAAAGTTCTTCAACTGTTAGAATCCAGGTACTCAAGAAAAAATGAATAATTTATTGCAACCAAGGCTGAATCATACTGTCATTTATGTTTAATGTCTTTCATAGTAAAGGGGTCCAACGTCAAAAGAAATGCATGCCTTACAATTGTAATGCAATTACCTGTCTATAGGGACAATCTCAATCAAGTAGCATATAGGGTACTGCAAAGAATCTTGAAAGAAAGCGAAGTTTGACAGAGGATACTTAGATATCCTCTTATTCTCATCGAAATTGTGCCTTAAGGCTGAATTTTTAAATAGAGGCAATTGAATAACTCTCATAACTGCACAAGACACAGTGATTTGAAATGTCAATCAGGTAATTTCACACACAAATGCTGAGTTCAGTGCTATTTGCATATGTATAAGTTGCTTTCCCTACATAACTGTGGAGAGTGCACAGCATCCATGAATAAACATTTGTAGGCACTTTCAAAAAACACTTCAGCCTTGTTGTCTATCACTTGAACATTGCCCTTAAATGTTCCTGTAGTGAAAAGAAGACTTCAGGTTTTCAAGAGTCAGTGTGTCATAGACATGATTTTTCCATAGTTCTTGGACTTCAGTAGGACTTGTCATTATTCCAGTAAATATAACACTTCTTTGTACTTCCTCCTTTTTTCTTTTTTTTTTTTTTTAATGAATACAGCTAGATCACACATTTCTGAAGCAATCACAGGTGCAAATATTTCCAACAATAGCCTAATTTCTGAGAAATTAGATTGAGACCCAAATTCTAATCACCCACCTTTTAATTTTCCCATCATTTGTGCTGTGCAAAAGTGTAAAAATTGATACCCCTATAAAAAGAAGGATAACTCTTTGTAGTTAGTGTTAGAAATGTGTTCTATGTAAAATAGTCCTAAGAGACTAACATTTAGAACCAGCAATATTGCATTTTCTTGCATGCTTAATAAATGAAATAGGTGAATATTTACTGTTCATATGAGATAATAAGCAGGTAGTTCAGGCTTTCAAGACTGCATAAATAAGATGCAGACATGCCTCAGTCAGCATATATTACAACTTTTAAAGCAAGGAGTCAATTTACATAGATCTTCAAAATCCCCATGAAAAAATTTAGGTGCAATAGCAGGCTAAAACAGAATGTTCAATTAAGAACACAGACAATTACTCATATCCTCATATGTTTTTATTTTTGCATTTGTCAAATTTCAAGATACTCGAGGTTTTTTAAATGTTTGAAGAGTGTGTGAAAAATTAAATAGATTTTGTCATTGTATTTCTTAGAACCTCACTACTAAAAGCAATTTTCACTATTTATTTTTCCCTTGAGAGTTTTAGAACTCTTCTGCTGTTAATAGCTTCTTCTGCTTTTATAATTTGTTAATTTGTCTTTCACACAAAGAATCTAAAAACATATAAAAGCAAGTGCTTACAGTAGCAACTTAAAAAGCTAAACAAAAATACAATAGAAGACAATTTCCTGCATAGACCAATATATGACAAGAGGGTATAAATTATAAAATTCACACTTATATGTCTTTCAACAGCCACAGTTAGTCTTTATTTTCCAGGGAATATCCTAATTTTCCAGGAAGACTTTCCAAGTGCATGATTACTATTTAAATAATTTAAATGTCTCTTCAGTGACTATCATCCTTCTCTTGAGGTCTCTATATTAAGTGTGATACTCTTTCTTTCTGCAATATAATACATATTTCCTTGGTTGGGTATGAATTATGGTATTAAGAGGGTGAAGTAGCTCCTTCTGTTAGCCAAAGTTCCATCCAGGCTCTCTGCAGAAAGCTTTATCAAATTTTTGCCAAACCTCTGGCTTATACCACACTCTTTTTGTAACAGCCCACAAATTCAGGTGCAGCTTAGATCAAATAAAAATTAAGGTGTTCAACTGAATGTGTAAATAAGTAACACAATCAGAGAACCTTTGAGCAAAATAATTACATGGAAATCTTTTGAAACAAAAACTCCCACCTTTGATTGGAGGCACTCTTTTGGTTAAGGGAATCCATCTGCTTTTTCTTCCTGTAAATGATTTGTTAAAGCTAATGATGTTTCTCTTTTGCTGGGTGACCTTTCCTACTACCTGTGGATAAACTCTCCCAAGTTAAAAATGCCTTTTATAGGTAAGTTTTATGACTTCCTTAAATGCCACAGTTTGAGTCTAGTTTGTTTTCAGAAAGCAGGGAAAATTTTTGATGAAAGTATACTTTTCTTTCAACCAGCCTAAGCTGCAGACAGTGACATAGAGTACATTTGATAGTTTTCCATCATTTTGCTTTCAAAGTAGAAACAACATAATAATGCTTGAACCTTTTGAACTTCTCTTTTTCTGCTCCTAGCCAGGTTGTCTGTCAAACTTTGTCAGAACTGGTTTATACCATAACTTTCTCTTCTCCTTTGTACAGTTGGTCAAGAGTGCCAAACAACATCATATCTTCCACATGGAAGAGGCATTGTCACATTCAATCCACTGTAAGGAAAATTTAAAAAAAATTTAAAAATAAAAGACATATTCCTTCTCCTGCACACACATTGACTGTGTCTCTGTTGGTAAATAAATGTGCCTGAGGCACGTCTCTGGCACCAAGGAGTCAAGGACTGTCACAGTTTCATACCATTGTACTCTACTCTTCAAAACTGGATGGCTTCACCCAACAAGTCTATGGTAAATGGTTCCTGGCCTGTTCCAGCTCCCTGAAACATGTCTGAGAAAGTGTGAGCAGATTAGCCAAAACCATCTCACCTACCCAATCACCTAGAGATAGTGCAGGCCAACGTGTGGAGGCGTTCCTTGTCTATAATTAATTTACTAGCAGAGATGCAGCTTTTGAGTTTAACATGCCCAGCAATGCCATGGAAATTTTTTCCCTCTTTGATATGTTTCTAATTATTATTTTAATCCAAAATATGCTACATTGATATCCCTCTATAAGTAGAGGGAGCTTTCCAACTGATCTGCTTCTGAAGCTACTTTGTAGTAAAATGGAAAGTAGCATAGTGAGAAGACTGCGTTATATTTGCTTTGAGAAAGAATCACAGAATCACTGGATAGCACCTAAGTGTTCTGAGATCAGGACATGATACAAAAGCAGAACAAAACACAAGACCCAGTCTCTTGTGCATCTTCAATAAAAAATCTGGTAGCCATTTTTTAGCCATCATAAGGAACGCTATATCAATAAATTATCTTTACCATGCGCTAAGGCAATGTATCTCCAGGATAACACAAGGGCTCAAGAGGGTATTAGAAAATGGGTCATGAAAACAGGAAAAAAAAGTGACCATTTTTCAGGAGTACTGTAGGATCATTCAGTAAAGCCATAATAATACAGAGGATCAAAGGACATCACACGACGAACCAACATGGTTTTAGGTAGAATGCCCTTTATTGATACACTGCAAGGGTCAAAGCTACATGCTAATTGGCTATAGTAATTTTCACTCTATAAAGCAACATTTCTTATTAGTTATATTCCATATCTCACAAGTCCAGTGTTTTGACAAAACATCCTAATGGTTCCCAGGTGCATCTCAAGAGTCCTGTGAGAAACTTTCGAGAGTTCTTGTCTGAAAGTCTGGGGAGTTGCTGTGTGAACTCCTGGGGAGATATTTCTTCTTTACCACTCAGCATTAGCTGTGCCTTTGTTTATTCTTTGCTGGTAGCTGCTTCAATCTCACAGAGTCCATAAAGTCTCACATGGACATTTTCTGTAAGAAATTCCTCTGCAGTTCAGGATGCTGTGGGACAAGCATCAACATCTCTTGCTAGCTGTGAAAGCTTAAACTATGGTACCTGAGAAGTAGTTTCCTTCTGAAAGTCTTATGGTTCAAGATGGGTGACAGACTGCTGAACTATGTCAAGAACATGTGATCGTGCTCCAAAGAATTCATACACACACACGACAGTGCTGCACAGCTCTGTTCAGAGGTACTGGCTGGACTTTCAGACATACCTTAGCTGCACCACCTCAGGATGATTTCTTACACATTGTCATGCTGGGTAGACATACACCAACACCCTTTGAAAATCTACCAGTCTAAGACCAGTTTGACCTTCAATGTACTATGGATATGGTCTCTGCTTTTTACCCAGGCAGAGGTCTTTGGCAAAGATCTCTGGGGAACTTAAGATGCAGGAAGTTTTGCATGCCTCTGTATTTTGTGCAGCACTATCTCTCAGTCACATTCTCAGCTTCAACTATTCCCAAGTTTGAAATGAAAAATAAAGATAAAATAAAGCCACTGAGTCTGCTGCCAGTAAATACACATACCATAGAAAAGGAACTTCACAGACTTTCTTTTCCTGCAGGCATGGAGCAATGGCATTGTTCATCAGATTTCCTGAGAGCATCATTTTCTCTCCTTTTTCCTGTGTTCATCTATCATGCTAACTGCTGCTTGGAGAAACATAAAGAAAAATATTATACTAGTCACGATCATTTAGTGCTGAGAGGGAAAATTCTTTTTTGAAGACTTAGAAATAAAAGGAGATTTCAGTGTCAGTCTTGGGTATCATTAATTTAAGAAAAAAAAAATCAGATATTATGTCTTCTGTCAGCTAAGCAGACATCTGTAGTTAGTAAATGACACTTTTCCCTTTGGTTAAACAATATTTATATTTGTTCCAGAAACAGGTGAAAAAAAAAAAATCTATGTATAGTTTAGTTTAGGATAGCACAGGGAAGAAAGAAAGGCTCAAGATTCTGAAGAAGGAAAGATATAACAAGGAAATACAAAGCTATTAAAACATCCTTACCTTTCCTCTTACACATCCTGAAAAACAAATAATCTGAACTTTTGCCAGAGACAAAAAATTATATTCAGAACAGAAATCTTTTCTTTTCCTGTAAGTTAAGGAAATAGATAAAAGTTATGGAGTTGCAGATATCAAGTTACCTCATCATTTAGATTTTACTACTCTTATACAATCTCAGCATGGGGTTTGAGTTATCTTGGACGTTGGTTCTGTATGCTTGCAAGCGAGTCACTGAGTTCCCCTTAAAGTCAGTGGAGAGAACTGGATTCACTGGACTAATTTAGTGTTTTTCAGAGATAACTAGTTATTCAGCAGTTTGGATTTGGTTGGAGATTTTATTAACTTCTGAAGCCAGTATCAGGGAGTTGTTGCCTGAAGAGAATTAAGATGCCTTTTCCCTACTCATATGCAATACAGTGGCAATGGTGAATGTAGAGAGTCTTCTTTTTATGAAGGCTTATTATTGTTTTGACTGCCTGTCTAGAGTACATCTCTATATTAAGCTTGCAATGAAGGCAAAGTGCAGAAGCAAATGCAATTACGGTTTAATATTAAATAACATAAGAAAGTAATTTTAATGCTGTTCAAGAGAATAACAATATTAAAAAAAAAAAAAAGAAAAAAATGATTGCAATGCTAACTTTTCCAGTTATTGATTTTTGGACTTTAATATGTTTATTGTTTAACACTCTTTTTTCAAAGAGTTATTTCTCTATCTGAGATAGTTCTGTTCAGGTATCCAGTGTCTGTGATCTCACTTATAGGGATGAGTATTGGGTGTCCTTCCAGCCTGCAGATCAGTAGCCTTTTACACTAAGCCGTAAGCTACAACACAGCTCTCTTTTTCGCATGCCTGTCAAAGGCTTGCCTTTTCTTCTACTGTGGCTTAAGGCAGCATGTGAGGAAACATGCTTGACAGGAATTATGCTGGGCAGCATGGCTCTTTGACTTTAGTTTTGCAGTTTTTTTGGCAGGCTGTGGTAACCCTGGCAACCACCTTACTGCATTGTTAGTGCCCATGTACAGCAGGCTGGTGCACGTGCCTGAGGGATGTTAAATGATGTGAAAGAGTGCATGAAACACTGCCCTGGATTCTCTCTCCTGCCTTATATTGTCCAAGGGAACTGCAGAAGTTTAGCAGCAAAACACTCATTATTTAACAAGGGAAAGTCTTTTCACTTCTTAGTGAATGAAACACAAAATGAAGCACAGGGATTTTGAAGTTTCACTTGAGATACCTTGTCTGGGTAAATTTTACCCCACTGCAGAAGGCTACAGGCAGCAATGCCTATCCCTGATCACTGCAGTTATCCTCCCCAAGAAGTTGTGTCACTGACAGTGCTAGCAAGAGTGGTTATTGCTCTCTGACTTTGGGATGCTGTGACAGACCTACTCCCACTCAGATGGGCTGTATTAGAAGAGAGGTCATTGCTGAAACTACAGACCTTCCAGTAGCCTGGAAACCCTAGAGAACTGGAGGGGTAGAGACAGAGGGAAAAACAACTTCGAGTTTTATTATTGCTATTATGTATTTGAAGAATAATGTCTTTGTTGTGCGTGTTATTTTTTTATCCATTCATCTGTTTGGAAAGGGTTTCCATGAGTCACAACTGTATGCCTTCCCTCATGACAATGAAGGCAATAGAGAACAAAATGGGGCAGTTTTCTTGCAGGGCACAGGTGGTGAAAGTGGGGGCAGTGGCTAAAGTCAGAAATGAGGTTTTGTTTTATGTTGCAGCTTGACTGGGTAAGACTTCCCATCTTCAAAAAACTTCATTAATTGTGATGGGTAGCTATAGCAACCCAACTGTGTCTTCCCAAGAAACAACATACCACTGTATTCTTATGAGAGTATAGATGCAGGTCATCACTGTAATGTGTGCTTGGGGAGCAATTAAGATATTTATGGTCATGGTCTCATTCTTGCTTAAGAGGACAGTGGTATATTGAACATAAGAGGTGTCTCTTTTTCCTTTCTTTCTATTTAACTTCCTTAACTGCATGTTTTCTGTATTTTGAATCTTTTCCTGCTTTTAGTGCTTAACTGCTTCACTATGTTTTACTCATGTAATTCCCATGGTGTTTTTGAGTTCCTTCTTTTTACTAGCCAAACAACAGGTTATTCAGTCTGATTTAGGCTTAACATCTCTATAGTGCCTAATAGTGGAGGAATCTTAAAACGGATGTTCCATTAAACCCAGCACAAAGCAACTGTACCTGATGACTGACTTTTTAATATAGAAATTCAAGCCTTCTGAGATGCAGAAATAAATGCATCCCAGAGGGAGAAGTTTTGATGTGTACTTAACATTAAATCCACATTTGCTATGATCAGCACTGAACAACTTCTATAACTGACATTACTGGGATAGACATGAACACTTTCAGAAAATTAAGATAAATGAAAGTTTTACCTTCCAAAGAATATAATTTTGTGCACAAATCCCAGCACAGAAGAGGGCTCTGCAGAGCTGGCTTGCCCAACAGAGGTAACAGGTAAGAGAGGCAGAAGCAAATGTTTAACATGATGCCTGAACACACAGAATAATTACAGTGTTTTTGCTACTCCAGGTTAGTGAGTGTATCTATCTCCTCAGATTAGAGCAAGTCTATTGGTCTACACAGGGAAAGCAGAGATGAGATCATATCCTACCTCCTTCAGAGTCATGGCAGCAGTGAAGAAAACAGTAATGAAGCGTAATTCTTTAACTTTATGGACTGCTTGAAAGGTTGGAGGAGCAGGCATATAATAAACCCTACAACTGTATTCCCATTCACATGCTGACAGTGAATATTTAGTGTACATCTGCAGCTACAAGCAAACAAGCAAACAAAAAAAAATCCCAAAGCGGAAAAAACCCTAAGACACCCCTAACAAATAAATTATAATCTTGTTCAATTAAAAATAAAATTTGCATTTTTATATTTGCTTTTCCTCTTATATTTTCTCCTCTGATACCCTTGCTACCTCTGAAGAGTGGGAAGTGTGGGAATTTCAGAAGCACTCTGTGTGGTTTGCTTTTCAATTCTGCTGTGTCTTAGTCTGGAAATAGCTGATAGAGTGCTGATTATTTAAACCAAATTACATGAGGGTCTTATTAAAGTTGATGCCAGTTCTCTGGACAGAATACCTTCTAGAGTCTGTTCGCTGTTTATCCAGCATTCTTGCTTTGTGAGTCAACCAGTTACAGAATTTTAGCCAGCTTCGTATTTTGATTCCAATACAGTAGAAGAATTCAGTGCCTAAACTTTATAGAAATTCATAAGAACTTTTCTTCTTTACGCCCTGACATCAGTCAAATGTGCACATGAGAATGTTCTGCTTTGATTAAAAGAAGAGAAAACCCCCCAACAAACAACAAACAAACAAAACAAACCAGCAAGACACTCTCATAGTTCATTTGGTAAGAAAGCTGGGCTGGGGAGGTATAAGTAAAGCATGTGACACGCAGTGGCCAGTCACACATGCTCTCCCTAAATATCATCTTGTATTAGCACTGATACAGAGAGGATACAGGGCTACCTGGACCACGGGCCGTACTCTTTTGGTTTTATAATGAAAGAAGGATTTATAAAATGCCTCAACTATCAAGTAAGTCTAGAACTTACAGCTAAGACCTTCTGTGTTTTCTGATGCCCTGAGATTTTATCTGAGAAATTGGTATGGGCAGAGTCTGAACCAATTATTTGCAAGAATTGTGAGTCACACACAGAAAGGTCAGCAAACAAAGCAGTAAATCTTTGTATTCCATGTGTTGCATGAAATAATGGAGTACTATTATTCTTTCTTTGTCATGAAATTTCATGACAAATCAAATGATGAATGGACCTTAGAAGTCATTATCACTGATTATCCCAATCCTAAACCCTTCAAAATGGAATAATGAAATAATTGAAAAAAAAATTTTTTTCTCTGAGTTATCAGCATATTGTTTGCATTTCTGCACCTACAGGCCTAACTCCTGAATCACAAATCTCTTAGAAATATGCTGTCAGCCCTTGTTCAAAGGAAGAAGTCTTCAAGTGATTGTGAGAAGCGCAGGCAATCAAGAAACTCCTGAGATACATGGACAGTATTTGGAAATGATAGTTTGAGGGTAGTCTTGATTGCCTCGGATGATGAATCTTTAGAGAGTCAATGTAGAGGGCTTGCCCAGACAAGTTTGATCCAGAAAATTATGCAAGGAAAAAGGTCCAACCGTACAATTCTCAAAACCACAAGAATCCTGCTAGACTACAGGCTGAAGGGAGAAATTGATTAATTCTCTGTTTCAGAGGTTTTGTAGACTTCAGACAGTTTAATCCTTTCCTATGTAGACTCCAGATCAAAAAGATAGTTGAGAAAATATGGAGCATAAAATATTTCACCACCAGATGAAATTACCAAATAAAGTTTCTCTCTTATTCTGACTGCTCACATTTCCACATTTGATTACTTGCCTATGCCAAGTGCTCACAAGCACTGGAAACATACCAATTATCCGTAACAGTTCTAAAGTACCTTTGACCTTCTTAGATTTTAACCTGCAAAAATGAGTTCTTTTGTCAAAAATGGTGGTTGTATCAGGGTGGAGGTCAGGACCTTCCACATTAAGAGGCTACAATAACCTTCCACATTAAGAGGCTTCCATCTTGCACAGAATGGAAATAATTTCATGAATTTAATTGAGAAACCAGGTGAAGTGTAAGAAGGGTAGATAATCAATTGATTTTCATATATGCACACAGCAAATCTTTTTTTTGAACACTGCTATTCTGCAAATCACTTCTTTCTGATATTTGTATATATAGTATATTTCCATGGCTTCTTCCCCCCCCCCCCCCCAAATAAATGTTTCCCTTTTTTTGTACAGAGTAAATAAACATGGTCAGAATTATCATTTCAGCTTTGGACACCTGCTCCAAAAGCATTCACACTACAGCAGCATCATTATAATCACAACAGTCAAAAATATCAACCTTTTGCTGCATTTCAATCATAATATGACTGAACCATAACAGAATATAATAAAAAACTTTTTCTGTCAAAATAAACTCTTACCAGAAAAATATTATAATGTATATTTTTCTTAGAATACTGTGTCAACCTATGAATAGGGTTTAGTATAAAATCTTGCCAGTGGAACAAAGCTTTTTTCTTTTTGAAATGACAGTGAAAGAAAGCATGCACAACAGGTATAATTTTTGCAGTATCGACACAATGATAAATACCACAGCCGTCAAGACTTTGGAGGCTTCATGTGACATTCCTACACACACTAACATCTGTTGCCTTGTCTTCTTTTCTATTTAGAATTTGGGATCCTGAATTCCCCAAGTCTGCTAAAATTTTTGGAGTTTAATAAAGCTTCACTTCACTGGTGAGTGGTGCTTAAATACCGTGTCTTCAAGCACTGCAATACATTGATCTTCATTGCTCACAACTAGTCCCAGCTACTCACTACAGGCAAATTCTCCCAGATTTGATGAGGACAATGGCTTTTAATCTTGTAACAGTGGCAGATATCCTTGTTTGCTTATTTTTCTCCTGTTCTGGTGCAAACTGAAATGATGGAGGAAGTGTTCAGGGGGAAGGAGGATGGCAGGATTTTAGGGTAGAGTAAACCTGCCAGACTTGAAAGCAGATTCCAAATTAAGAATGGAATAGTTTTTGGAAATACAACCTGAGCTTGAAATACGAAATACAAAGGCACACTGTGGTATTTACAGCATTACAAACAGCTGCTTTAACTGTTTGGGAAAAATTCAAGCGGCCATTTTAGTCACTTGTTCTAGTCAGAGAAAGCCTCTGGGTTACTGAGAGATCACTGTCATATCTTCCTACATCAGATAGAGTGTCCCTGCCTTTTAAAGTGTTTCCTATTCCGCAAGTCAAAGGAGTTACTCCATGGTCCATTAGATGCAGCATGGCTGATTGCAAGTCTGGCCTTGATAGCTAGTCTCATTGTTATAACTTGTCTAATATGAAAAATATGGGCATTCAGTCTTCAAACAAAGTCAGAAAACAAGGACACGGAAACTGGTAAAGAAATCTTGATTTATCCCATAATTCCCTCTCTACAACAATAAAGAATTTTTTCTTAAAAAATTGCCCCTAAATTAATAATCTCTTCTGTCTACATTTGGTTACATGGCACAATGACTGAGAGCATCCAATTGTTTCTCCACGGACTTACATACACACAAAAAGGAGAAGATATTAGCTAATGGCATTCAAATGCGCCATCACCTTTCTGTTAACAAGACTGGAATCTGGACTTTCACTTATTTACTTTTACAACTGTATAGCTTTCATTATGGTACTGCCTGAGTGGGTCACTGTCATTAAAAGGTGTTTTAATCTGAAAATTTCCCTGTACCTAAGAGATATAAGGCCATTATACAGAGAGCAAAATATTAAAGGTCACACAAGTGGCCAAACTGGGAACTGCATCAAAATCTTCTGTCACATAGCTTGGAGGTCTACATACTATATTTTTCTCTCCCTATTAAAAAGTTTTCCAGGTATCAGTATTTGCATTTCTCTGCTCTACAGAAGAACAGATCTTTGCCACTTATAAAATTAGGCTATTAATTATGTTTGGCATAAGTTATTCAGCAGCTGGAGCCACCGCCTGGTCATTGGCAGAACTTCAGCATCTTGCCAGGCACTGCAGCCTCTCCTTATATCCCAAACAGTCTCTCCCAACACACACATCGTATCCTCACTGCCACCCCTGCACAGTACCCCACACTGACCAAAGTAGCCCATCCCACCCTCTTCATGCCTCAGCACTCCTTAGATCCCCATGGCAATCTCTCCTATACCTGACCTGCACACATCTCCCTAGTCAGCGCCACTAGACAGACACATCTCCAGTTCCCATGTTCGCAGAAAGCACCTCCTGGCCCCTTTGGTGAACTGTCCTTCTGACTACTTGGTTCCTGCCATGAAATAGCAGCACCAATGTCTACCAGAACTGTTTTTCTCCCATGAGAGCAAGGAGCCAGCAGGAACAGTGCAGTGTGAAATATGGAGTGATGCAGTGCAGGCTGAATAACTGTGGAGAAGTGCAGGAAGTCATAGGGGCTGAGAGTTCAGGGGCTGTAGAGCATGAAAAAAAAAAAAAAAGAGAGAGAGAGAGAGAGAGAGAAGAGGACTGCAAATGGACTGAAATACTCCATTGAGGAGGAAGAAGGGTAGGGTTAGTGTGGTGGGTTTATGTGGCGAAAAGCTGGCAGCTGGCTCACTAAGGCTGATTCTTCTGTTTACTGACATTTTCTTTGTCTTAGTGAATTCTGACTTTACTTTTCATACTCCTTTGTTAGATTTTCCTACCCATTTTTTTGCCTTTCTGTAGTTTCTTAAATCTTTAGTTCACATAGTCCTGCACTTTCCCCACTCCTCCCTCTCTTTCTCTCTGTTAAGGATTCCTGTCCTTGTGCCTGTGCTCCTAGTTCCCACCCCCCACATTTTCTTTATCCTGCTCAGCTTCCAGCTGCCACAAATACCTCTTCTGGTCTTTGAGGAGTCATGCACAATGATTAATTTCCATTCCCACTGTTGAAGCAAACATGCCTCTCAGAAACCATCCTTTCTATGGCAACCTGATGTAGGGATGCAATGGAGACTCACACAGCTGCTGCACAGCCTGGATGGAAGTGACTGGTTAACCCCGAGTGAGCAGCCAAGTGGTGTTTGTGCTGCTGATTGAAGGAACTAGATGGTGACTTGAGCACTGTTGAGTTGGACCAGAACCACATCATACGGGTGACACATGCTCCAGCAAAACTGTTTGCCAAGTCAAGTAGGTATGCTGCCACACAGACCTGCTAGAGAGCGAACTGCGGGCTCATTTTCTGAAATTAATGATTAACAGATTAAACACTGCATTTCAGCCTTCTCCTGTCACTTAGGGGAGATAATGCCTGACATTTTAATGGGCTTGCCAGCTGATGTCTTAACTGTTCTTGTTCATGTCTTTGAGCCAATTATTTTCCTCAATCCTCTAACAGAGCTTTGAGGCAAGAGGGGGTCTTGGCACAGACCCTTCTTTAGTTGGTGAGCTGAAGGAAAATAAAGGAAGTCAAATCTTGGACTAGTAAAGCAGGTAGAAAATCTAGGGCAGGCTTGTTAGGGAGAGAATACCTGTCTCTGCCTTTATGAAAAACCATGCTTGAAGTATTCATTTATTTAAATGTATTTAAAATATTTAACCAAATATTGTCTGCTGAACATAGGTCAGCACATTTTCAAAGACAGGAACAGTTACTATAAGCTGTGACATTTTTTTGTTTTGAAAGAAAAGAATCATGCAGCAGTTGTCTGAAGTAACAGAAAACTGTGCAGTTCTCCAGAGTCGAAACCCAAACACAAACAAAATTTAGGGAAGTCTAATTTCAGAAGAGGACAAAAAATCCTTTTATGGTTCCCTGCAAACTATAATATTTGTAGGTATTCATCACAGTGTGAGAGATTTTTTATCTAATCAATAACCTCCTTAGTTGCTTAGTAATGGTCACAGATCACAGATATCAAACAGGAAGACATTAAAGTAGAGACTGAGTCCAGTAATCCATCACATTTTGTATGACCAGGCTGCTTTCAAATGCAACATTAAGCTAACAACAAAATCTTTCACCACTATTCTTTTTGTATAGCCTTTCATTTCCTAAAATTTACTTTCTGGAGTACACATTTCATTTCTCTGAGTTAAAAGACAAAAAGTTTTGTCATATTTCTTTGATTAATGAACATTCAGCTCTCTTGCTTGCTATTACACAAACCCCAGTCATTTATTTATGTACCATGAACACTGATAGAAAAATCTAGGACATGTATAAATAGTTAGATAGAATACTATTTCAAAGGAATATCTCCAAACTATTTCAAACTTCATAGCTGGGATAAATCTGAAGGAAATCATGCATTGACTTCAAATAACATTTCTTTCACAACAGCATTTTGCAAGATAGACTGGGCGTGAGCAGTAGAAAATCATATTATGAATTTACTACTGACTGCACATTTAATTCAAAATTCTTTCCTTCTCTTGTACAAAAGTGCTTAAAGCACTCAAGGTTTCATTACACTTGTATTGATAGTGTAGAAATTATAGCTGACTAGCTTGTTCAGTCACCATGGTAAAAAAAATTTGAATCTGCTGATGAACCTGATGAAGCTAAATCCCCAAACCCACATAACCCCATAGGCAGACTAGAACAAATACTCTGTAAAAAACTTGAAGTAATATTTCCCTTAGATTTCACATATAAACAGTTTTACACCTGTGACACTACTAGAAAAAATACAACTAAATGCAAATACTTACACAAACATACACACATATATAGTGTCATGTAGTTGGGAGACACCATACTCAAAATTAAGAAATTACTTCTGACCTTGATATGCAATTAAACTAGCCAATTCTCTTTACACTCTGTTTTTTTTAATAAATGGAAGCTTGTATGTGTTATTTTCCCTTTCTGCTGCAAGATATAAAATATTCTAAGTATGCAGTGTGATTGTTGATAAGCAAAAAGAAAGAAATTCTAGTTTATGAATTTTTAAAAGAACAGGGAACTGTCACAAGGACTTTTTACATGGCATCACTTTTTAAAATCTGCATAAAAGACTCCTCATCTTGAAAAACTAGCTACCTCTTAAACATAATTTTTACTAAATTATTTTTTTTAATTAAAATAAAATTTGAAACAATTCATTACAGGGTTATTTGGTGTGAGGGGCTCACTTTTTAATGTATATTCCTACAGTTACATCTTAGATATTATTTTCTGTCACTGATCCATGTTAAAGAGGTTAGTAAACTGACCTGAACTTCATTAATAAACAGTATTGTCTTGATATACTAAAGGATATTAAAGAATGTTTTTTTCCTGGCAACTGTATTCTCAGCCTGACTTCAATAAGCAACAATCTCAGTATTGACTCATTAACAGAATATGGGTAAAATGCACTCTAAGCAGCACCTTCGGTAGCCTATATCTGCCAGTAACTCTTATGACATTTTCTAAATTCTTTCCTGCTCAAATTTTTAGGGGATATGAAACACATTTCCAATCCTACAGACTCCTATTTCTTATTTTAGCCTAACTCACAATTTTTCGCCCCAAGGATCTCTGTAAAATGTTGTGGGTTACTGAAGTCTACTCATGATGTACACTGGGGCAGGGGGGAGTTGCTTATCGGTAAGTTCTCCTAAGACTTCCTTCAATAAAAAGAGAAGTATAACCGATTATTTATACAACCCTGTCTTCAGTGCCAGCAGTGGCTTAAAAAAGCCCTGTATGTGATTGCTCCCTTAGCCCCTCTGCTGGTGACTGGACAGATCACTTCTAATTCTGTTCTTGAGGGTTCTTGGAAGAACTAAATAGTATCACTTCTTAGTTTTGTAGAGAAAAACATAAGGAATTCCAAATAATTTCATTAATCCAGTCCTTAATCTACTCCAGAACTCTTACAATGATTATCTTTCTTTAAGAAGGATGCTCATCATCCAAAAGATGTTTTCAAATCATCTAGTAGAAGATTGTTGTAGTGCATTTTCTGATAATTTAAACAATGAAAGCAAGTCACAGCTGACTACTGAGAAGAAATATTAATATTATGCATATGTATGCCCCAAGTGTACCTGCATATTTAGGAATATTAGTTTACTGATAAAGTTTCCTTCATAATGACCATTTTCATAGGATTACATGATCCCTTGTGATCTGAGTTAGCAGAAAAAGTTTAAATAGATTTAAATATATTTTTAACTCACCTCCTGAGAGGGCCATGTATGATTCAAAAACCAAACACTTTGAAAGTCCATAATGAGCTTCAGGAAATTGGCTTAGTGCTGAAATCTACTAAAGCTGGTGTCCAGAAGAATTCTGTGATCCCTACTGATCTGTGTAGTTGGGAAATACCAGTTTGTAGCAGTTATTTTTATCTCTCCAACAGTTGAACCCTGTCTCCACAAGGGCAATGTATTTTTAATGCATATGATGTTATTATGTAAATTGGTTTAGCTGTGTAATCTACTAAAGGTGATTTCTCTGTCCCATGTGAACCACAAAGCCAATGATCACATAATATTCATTAAAGATAAAATTGTCTTACTTTCCATAACCAATTCCCAAGTGCATTGCTCTGATAACTCCAATTTCTGTTCAATAGTGAACCTGATGCTCATTTGCAAAACTCTAATGAATATAGCAAATGAAGGTAATGCATTTTTCCAGCTTACAGTCCCAAGCATGCTATAAAATATTTTCCAAGGAGGAACAGATATAATAATTAAAGAACAAGTGAGGTCCCATCAGAAGTTCCACCCATATTTTTCCTGCATCAGCCTATAAATCTATGCCAGCAATGTAGCAAAACCCCCCTGCTTTGATACATTTCTGAGATTACCCCAACCTCAACATTAATTCCTTCTTAAAAAGAAACTGCAAAGTCATGCCCATACAATTGAACTTGCAAAAGTGCCCCCTTGTACAAATGTGTAGCTAGACTCTCAAAAACCTTTATAATCTGCATACATTGATCTACATGGAGTCCTGCAATTAATGCATTTAAGAGGCACTAGACAAATATGTATGAAAAAATAAATGACAAGAAATAAATCAGATAACTCCAGTGGCTACTGCAGTTCTATATCTAGCTACTACTGTCTGTATATAGAAAGGAACAGATGCAACATAAATGTCTGGATAAACTCTCTTTAAATCTAATATTTTATGTTAAACTGTAATTTATCTCCACTCCTATTGGCACAAGGGAGCTCCTAAAGTAATTAAATGTATTAATGCAGGATGTTTTATCTGGGAATCTATGCACTTCTAACAACATGAACAAAACCTTGTGAATTAAACCTTCACATGACCAACAAAAGTTTAAACGGTAATAAAATAAATACTGTCTAATATAATATTAGATAGTAAAACAACATTTTCAGTGAGGTGTGAACATTTCAAGAAATATTTAAAGGCAAGAGACAGTGTTCTCTGAATAGTGAAAATGTATATTCCAAAGTAGTTGTCCAAGCATAGGTTCCCTTCCTGCATGTACCTTAAAAATTAAAGGATAATTTATTGAGTACCAGGTTACTTTAATTTTTGAAATTCAAAATAAATTCTTGACTTGTTTTCTGTATGAAAACTTCAGTTTTGCAGTGACAGAATGTGAACATAAACATTTTTATGGGAAGTGATTCATGTAATTCCTTTAATCACTGTCATAAAACTACAATATAGCCATTGTCAGAAATGGATATCCAGAGAGAATTTAATTCAGCTTCCACTATTTCATTGTAGATTGTTTTTTTTATTCAAAAATTGAGAATTGGTGTTTTTCTTCAATTTCAGGAAGCTCAGGGTTTTCTTTTGCTTTGGTGAAAGTATTTGTGAGTATGTGCTCCGAGTGAAACGCAGGTATGGAATAGATTAGCTAATACTTAGTTCTTATGCTCCTGGATTTTTTGTCCCTTTGTTACTCAGTGTTGATGCAATATTCAGTGATATTTAAGATAGAAAATAGAATACAGTCATATAGTACTAGAATTTAATCACATATGATGTGTTGCACTGAATCTGGCTGAGATGGAGTTTATTTTCCCCATAGCAGTGCTCAAAGTGCTGTGTTTTCTATTGGTAGCAATAAAAGTATTGGTAACACCCCAATGTTTTGCCTACTGCTGAGCAGGGCTTGCACAGCACCAAGGTTGTCTCTCCAACATTCCCTCTTCACCAGCAGGGTGGGGGTGGACAAACAAAACTTTAGTTTACTCCTTAACTTCAGGCCAAAATTTTAAGCACCTAGATATTGCATCTTCTAGCCCCATGCTAAAAACACCCAGCCTGGTTTCTGATTGCATCAGGAACTCGACAGTAAGAGTTGGACAGTGATGACTGATCCAGTTTATATGCTGAGGAAACCTGAGGCCCACTTTTAACATCAGTTTGAATCCTACAGCTGAAATAAGGCAACTTGGATTTTTTTGTCTCAAAAACAGAACATGAGATTTGCAAGTTATATACAGATACTCGGATGTGCAGACACTGAAGATATTTAAATATCATAGAAAAATTACTTGTCTGCAATTTCTACTTATTAAGTCTCAGTGGAATATTAGCTTGAGAAGTAGATTTGTTGCCCTCAGATTGCAGTTTCCTTTCTGATTCAAGCAGAACTCACAGGAAAACACTAGGCTCTTGGTGTGGGTTTGTTTGTTGGGTTTTTCTGTTTGGTAAGGTAACTGGAATACAGAACCTGCATGACTAATCTTTCATTATGGAATTACAATGCTTCCTAAATGATGGGAGCCTTGTTGTGCTCAGCAAGTTTGCTTTTCAGCACAGTGACAGTGACTAGACAGCTGGATCATCTGAGGCCAGGAATCAGTCACTACTTGTAGCATGTTTCTTTGGAAACATATGGAATATTTTTGTGGCAACGTCAAGAAAACAAACAATGCTCAGAGCATCATTAACTTTCAGTCTGTGACTTCAGCCTCCCAAAGGACTTAGTTCAACAACTCTCTTTCTGAAAAGCACTTATTCATATGAGTAGGTCAATTACTTTCTAACCCTACAGTAAGCGCTTCTCAACCAGACCTCTCAGCTGAGGATACAGGTATTTAAGGCCCTTTTTCATACATGCCAGCTATCAGTGCTATATAAATCATAAAAACCTGCAGGTCCTCAAACTCTTCTTAAATATAAATCTTGTTCCCAGCTGCAATACTTCCTTCCCAGCTGCTCCCTCCCATAAGCAGGTACACCAGAACTCCAGGGCAGAAACTTAGCAGCATTTACTGGTTTCAATATGTGGATATTTTTTAAGCTGAGTTTTAATCCTTTTTCAAATTTTCTGCAGAAAATAAACAATACTCCTGCAATATTTCATGTAAATCTAGTAATGCTTGGAACAAGAAACAACCAAACTTAGACCTTACACAACCCAATCATATTCATAAACTAATCAAATTCTGTTTTTAAAGTAATTAAGGTGCTCTTCCTTTCCCATTATTCCTACTGGATCACATTGCCAGAATTCAGGCGGCTGACTAGACTTGTCTTCAAGTAGTTTGTCTTGATTTTTTTCCCAATCATCATGTTCATTTTAAGTCATATGACATTTGAAAATGCTCCTTACATTACTTCAAGAGTTGGGCTATTAACTGAAATCTTAAGCTCAATTAAAAATAAAGAGGAATTTTTAATATACAGTCTCAAGGGCAAAAGCTTGAATATATTACAAGAGTTAATTCTGAAGACTCAAAACCTTAAAATAATAAAAAAGAACCTAACCATATATTACTATTAAAATCTAATTGGATCATTTTTTAGAGCATGACTTATGATTTTAAATGGTTCTGAATTGTCTACTTTATTATCACTCTCAAAATTGCTCAGGCAATAACTGTGACTATGAAATACAAGGTTTTTAGGCTTTTCTCCTCAAACCACAGATCTGCTCAGACTAAGCCAGGATTCAAGGAAGGGTATCTTCCTGAAGCCTGCAATGAGAATATCTGAAACAGTCACTATGTTGGAGTGCATCTATCCTGACAGCTAATATTTTGTGTTGAATGATGCATAATCTTTTCTAATTTGGCTAGAGTAGTGTCAGGGGGCTATCAGGACATCAGGAAGTGTCAGTATCCATCCCCCCCAAGACCAGGTTGCAATTATGACCCTGAAAAGGAAGAAGAGGGCACCAACCACTTCAAGAGCAGCTTCTCTTCCCTCTTCACATCAGACAAAATGCTCCACATCAGGCTGTGGAAATGGGGAAGAAGATTCAGTTCTCTTAGCTGTCCTCCTCTTTGTTCAGTTCATTCTTGCTCCTATAGCAATTCACTTCCTGTTTAGGGGAGGACAGCTCTACCAAGACAGTTTCATAGCAAACAACATTTAGAGTAGCTGTAATGAATTACACTACATATACAGCTCAGAAAAGCAACTGTAGACCTGGCTAATGATGGAACTACAAATGACACTTTTAGGAATATTCTTTCTTAGGCATTGAAATCATAAAGATTTTCAGAGGATTAATCAAATGTCACTCCCAATTAAGCTCAGTGAATTCATCTTTTCCATCAGAAAATCAGAATCCCATTGGAATAAATCTTTACTTGCTGTGGAACATTTTAAAAATTTGCACAGAATTTCCTTTCAGAGTTGTAGTGCAAATACTTTAATACTATGTAGAAGTCTGAGAAACAGACTGTCATGAGCATGTTACTAATTAACTAATGAAAGGGAGAAGAGCAAATCTTATCATCTGCAGACTTGGAGAAATGCCAAATGCTTTCCCAAATAAAAATAATAATAATTTAGACAATCCTACAAGTAACCCACACTGAAACTTTAATTTATGTTTGTAAGCCCTGATGGCAGCATACAGACTTGCCTGTTTATGTTATGCTGTTTCTCAAGCCATGCCTGGCAACCACAGGGTTATTTTGAGATTCTTATTCAGGAATCGGAATTGTTGGCACCGCATTCTTTGAGTCTCCCCCCACAGAGGGTCACAGTTCCTACATATATGAACACACATTTTTTGTAAAAGGATGATGGCAAAAGATTGGCTGTAGTCAATCAGTTCAGTGAACTTCCCATTTCAGCTTCTGCCTTCACTCTTGCATAGTTTGAAATGATCTCTCTCCTCATTGCTACATTTCTTATAACAATGAGTCTTGCTTAATGTAAGGCACAAAGAATTCATCACCATCTATCCTGGGATGAAATCACTCACCTGTTCAGCCACCTGGGCCACTCTTTAGCCCAGATCAGTACAGTCACTTTTCCCAAAATAAACTGTGCCTTCATATTTTGCAATAGCTCCCAAGTTGCTGTGCTCAGCCTTCTCTAATTTGAAGAGATGGGCTTTTAGGAGCTATATCACTGTCTGTATAGAGAGGAACCTGACATTTAAAAGTTCTTTACATGCACCTTAATCTATTTCTGAAAAATTTAGCAGTGAATTCTTCATTTATCCCCAGAAATCAAAGTTGAGAAGAACAGGAAAAACATTTTAAGAGAGAAAAAAGAAAAGGAAAAACAACAAAAAACCCAAGAAAACACTATTTTCCTGTCTGTTTCAGAAAGCAATAAAAAAGCAAATGTGGCAGGCCTCAAGGTGATGAAGTCAGAAATAATCCTTTGCTGTTTAACCTCCTGTATACTAAAAGATAGTAGAAGAAAAAAATCCGGGTAACCACAATGTCTCAGATATCAAGGGGTGATTTGTAGCATATAAAAGTTTTGCTACTTTCCATTGAATCCTTTTTCTTCCCTCAAAAAGTTTAAGGTAGGAGATGTGAGGTCCAAAATACTGTAAGATATCTCAAACCCCTATTACATGCCTTTGCACTATAGGTAAAAGAGGGTGTAGGCACAAGCTTATTTGAAAGTACCACAGGAACACTGCAGGCACACTGGAGATGTACAGGCACAATAAGAACAAAATCAAGTTAAAGCTTCATTACAATTTATGCTTTCTTGAGAAGCTTGATCTGTACTGTCCCAGTACCTGACTGTTTCTCAGAATTGGAAAAGCAAAAACATGGGACAAAGTCATCAACAAATAAATGAAAGATTGCTCTAAGCTGTTAATGAATTTCCTCTTCACCATAGATTTGTTTCTTTAAAACAAACAAAAAAAATACAAAAAAAAAGACACTGTATTCATTTATATTCATATAGTTACTGGAAGAGAGAGAAAGAAGGAATACAAGTTTGTGGTAAATAAATATTGCTCAAGCCTACAAAAAATTTCAGTGTGAAGGCTTTTTTATGTGTTGAGCAGAGTCAGCTAGCATTGTCAGGCTGAAACTGAATGCTAATGTTCCCTGGAAAAAAATCTAAGACTTAACTCCACTTTGTGTTGCATTCCTTAGGTAGTAGCCAAAGCTACCAGTGAATTGCAAGAAGAGTTCAGGTATGTGAGAAATGCATATCACGTCGTGCTTGTCAAAAAATTCCTGACAAATGGAAAATGCCAGTTCATCTGAACCTAAATTCACTTTGGTTACACATGCTCTGTCTTCAACAGGGTAAGAAATGAAGGTCAAAATGGAGAAAAGAAAGGCACAATCCTTCTCTTGGTCTGGTGCAGCCAGGAGCTCCAGAGTCAAGAATACTTAACCTGGGTGTGAAAAAGTGCCTCAACCAAATCATATTTCTAGAAAGAGATCCAAAATTCATGAGGCAGACACCTGTCTCAAATTAAACATTTAGGTTTAATATGACAAACAATCACATTTCAACCAACCAAACAGCCTGACTAAATTTCCTGTGATATAAAAAGGCATATATAAAAATATTAAAATGAAAGATTTTGAATCTATAGAACTCAAATTTCTGCTAAAATACTTTCTCAGAGAACTTTCACCTTGTACATAGGTATGCTATAGCGACAATATTTTAAGTAAGTCATGGGAAAAGAGAGAACAAGAATAGCAAGCAAATCTCCCTTGTGCACTTGCAACACTCTAATCCTGCATATCCTTCTAGATATGTTTACTTCTACATCTCTGGGCACTCGAGTTTCATTAAAGTTGCCTACCGACTCCCTGTGTAAGATCAGGTTTTACATGTGTCTCAAATAACATGAGCAGTCAGTAGAGCTATGCCTGCCTGGCATGTTGGACTGCAGGCTTAAATGACAGCTTGTGCTCTCAGCTTATATTGGAGTAAACATGAGCTGAGGTGCCAGGGCCCTCACAGCTGAGCCCACAGCAGTCTAGTTAAGATAATTAAGTTTGCCTTTCCCTGTATTTGTCATTTTATTATAGAGTTCAGAGTACTAGAAATAGGTTTTAGTGAAGGAAGCAAAAAACCACCCAACTTAATAAGTAAACAAAGACATAATTTGTATTAATGTAGCTGTTCTTAAAGGTGGCTTGTTACAGGGTTTACTATTTATAGTCACTTAAGAAATTACCATTATTGCAAAAAAACCCCAAACAACCAAACATGTTTTTTTAAGAGCAGGCAGAAAACTATCAAAGTGCTGTGTTGATTCCCAAGCTATCTATGAGAAAGAAGATGCAGAATTTTAACAGCTGCAAAAAATATATAAAATCAAAGAGGGGAAAAAATTACATAGAAGGTGACAAACATTCACCTTGGCAACCATCAAGTTCACAAACTACAGAGTCCTGAAAGATAGTGGGAGGGGGAGATGTCTGCATATCTTTCTTTATCATTAAGATAATTTTAAGCTACTCTAAATAATGTATTCTTTTTATTTGAATTTTTATAAACAAGTAAATAAAATGGTTGAAGTTTTGACACTTTTGCCAGAGCCTTCTGCAAAGTTCTCTTCATGTCAAAGGAATAAGGGGAAAAAAAGGAGAAA
Organism: Hafferia zeledoni; assembly: GCA_035583235.1. Taxonomy (NCBI): domain Eukaryota; kingdom Metazoa; phylum Chordata; class Aves; order Passeriformes; family Thamnophilidae; genus Hafferia; species Hafferia zeledoni. The sequence goes on from JAWWEV010000043.1 coordinate 20,655,911, forward strand.
TATAAGAAAGAACAGATTTAATGATCTCCACATAACAGGTTGACTTTCCATTAGAACTGAAAAAGCAGACAGTTAAAAAGAAGTTGATTGGCAAAGCAGAGAGCACTTGTCAAAATAAGAGGTAAACAAGGTTATAAGAGGCCATACATGCCACTGGCAGTGGGAAGAGACAGAAAAAACAGTAAGTTTCATTAAAATGAAATGTAAAGATTTCCTCTTTCCATTGATTCCTTTTTAATACTTTATACATTACAAAATCTAAAGACAGAAACACAAATTGCATTCATCAACAAAAGGACATGACTGATGAGCATGTGAGAGAAGAGATATCTCAAGTTTTAAGAGAAGTTCCCATTCTTACAAGACTTCTCCCTTTTAGCCAGTTTAGAAAATCAGACACTTCTGCACTGTTAGCCAGTAGGCAACACCAAGCACAGGGTTAAAAAGCTGCTGTTCCTGCTCAGGTTCCCAGCTGCCCACTAAGTTAGTCTCTAGGGTAGGTGTGTGTGTATGGTGCAGAACATAAGAAAACTTAATGATTTGGTACATTGATTTTCACAAGCCAGAAGCTGTAGATCATACAAGTAACTGCTCACCTTTCCCATAGGAGCTGACTGGCTGGAGTACTCACCCCATGAGTAGTTGAATCCCTTGCCTGAAGGGACTCAAACCCATGTAGGACACAACTGTTTTCTATTAAACTGGCCTAATGTCAGAATGTAAAACCATTCCATCTAGAAGAGCAAGAGAGGAGAATGACTTCAACTCATTAGGAATTAGAAATTTCATCTGGAGAACTGGGGAGTTCCTAAGTGTTGGAATAATGCTGTAGAATCTACTGTACTTACAGAATTTTTCAAGTAAGAATAATTCAGAAAACACAGCTTCTAAACAGTCTTATTAATACCACAAAGAGGGGAACTTCTTCCAAATAATTAGTCCTCAGGCATCCATCTGACTTTAATGATTACCTCTCCTTTAACAGTATTAAGGAGGAAAGATACATAAAATTAACAATCCATCAAACAAACAAAGGTTCCACTACTGGATAGGTGGAAGATCCTAGGAAAGTTTCCAAAATACAGGCATCATTACAAATACGGTAAAACAAATAATAATAATAATAGAATTCTACATTCAAAATACCTTTCAGAGAAAGCAAAGACTGTGATCTCCCGTGGTAATTGCAAGTCACGTTGTCATGATGTCAGTACACACCAGGGGCTTATTAAAAAATGAGCAAAGTAGAAGAATAGACTTTACAAATATCACTTCCTGAGAGGAAGCTGTTTACATTTATTGGTAGGGAGGGCACAGAATTAATTTTAAATCTTTCCCTCTAATCATTAGTCTCCAAGTCTCTCTTCTGCATTTGTTCAAAGAGCTGATGAGCTGATGCACCGAATGAACACCTCCCTTTCTATTTCCCTCTATCTCTCACTGTGTAATTCATTATTTGTGAAATCTAAATTTGCTTCCTCTTTCCCCTTAACAAGTGATTCCTTTGGTAAATTTTTTCCTGCCTTGTTTTTTAACTTCTTTCTCTGTACAAGTGTAGAAGCAGCAAAAATAAACCATTCAGATGTCAATAAACCATTTATTCATGTCTAAAGCCAAATTTCTGCTGTTGTGACCCCTAACTACAATTAGTAGGGAAGCTAAACCATTGTTTATTCCTTTCCTTTTCTTCCTTTCTCCATTCCCTGATGTTATACTTTAGGGGTATTCCTGTGTATTCCATTTAATCTTTAATTGGGTGCCAATCTCCAAAGCCATCCATTTCTTGCACAGGTTTTGAAAAGAGCAGGATTGAACTCAACACACAATTTCTGGCCTCTACAACACTGCACAAGGTGTGCAAAGATGTGCAGAGCTATTAAAATTAATGTAAATAAAATGGTCTCCCGATGCTTTACCAAAATCTGTCCAGGAACAATAAACATTGTCTGAAATGGTGGTCATGACAACCGATACACTTGCCCTTCCCAAGTTTCTAAGCCTTTGGAAATAATGCTGTTGAGCTTATATAAAATGTCAGGACTGATGTGGCCATTTGTTCTGGTTGTCAACAAATCTTTTCTTCAAATACATCACTACAGCTGACTCAAGTACTGTTATAGCTCATTCTGTGCTATGCACCTTCAAAAGGCCTAACAGAGTTGTAAAAAGCAGCACATATGAGAGCTCAGCAAAAGCCTCAGAAAGAGTTGCAAGTGCCATGCATATAGGATGCCTATTGTAGCACGGAATAAACTGAAGCCTTGGTTTTTCCTAAGTTCTGAAAGTAAGATACACAAAAGTGCCATGTCAAACTGGTAAGTCACAAGGCAGAGTGCCCTTATCAAAACTTGTTCACTAGATGTTTACTGGGAACAGTGTCCACACTAGTGCTCTTTAAATATCTCTCTTCAAACTGTTTTAAATTAAACAATGACTTAGAATATTTAGTACATACAGATCCATGTCTAAATCATTTCTGATCCATCAGATCCAACTGATTCCCAGTTGGGAAGTGATGTGTCAGTGGTATTTCCTTTGATATATTTTAGAATTTTGATGTTTGGACCCACTTCTATTTGAGGCTTAACATGTTTTTTCAAACCCATTTTAGTCCTTTGCTCAGAGAAGAGTCATAAACATTGAATAATCACTGGGTCAGAAGGAATGCTTACCCAACCTAAGAAAATCCCTCTCATACTGCTCTTGATAAGAAGTTAATCCAACACAAATTTCACAAGCTTTTACCCATGATTTGAGCTGGTATTGTACTATCTGCTGCATGAGGGAAGTCTTCTTTCCTGTCAGCAAGTAACCTTATAGTAAAAAAAGAATAAATGTGACTAAAATAAATCACCGAGTAATTTTCAATGCCATGTAGGCACCCAGATGTGATTCATGTGATTCATTACATGCCAAAGACTTGCAAAAATATCTTATTTGTATGGTCACTTCTTTTGCACAATAAGAATTTTCAGGGAATTTGGGAGTGTCATTGTACACTGATAAAGTCAGAATATAGTGAATTAAATGCCTTTTCTTTATATCATAATGCACATCCTAGAATGAAAAAGACAACTAATTAGTATTTATTTCTCCCAGATTCTCACCAATTAATACAAATATTGGACACTGAGGGGCCAATAATCAGGAAGCATGACAGAGACCAAGCTTGGCAGTTACTTTCTTAGAATTCTCTTTCCAATAATCCTTTTTACAAAAGCACTGCATAACAAATATTGGAGAGCATAAAAAAAAAAAAAAAAAAAAAAAAAAAAAAAAAAAAAAAAAAAGCAGCTTGCTGACTCTTTCAGGAAAAGTTCCTGTGGGACAGTTCCATGAAGATTTATTCAACAGATGCAAAATAAGCAAAACTAAAAAACAAATAAAGGATGTGGGTAGTATAAAACAGGGACACTATGATGTTATAGTCAAGCGGAATACTGATTTTAAAGCTAGTAAATATCTCTTAGTGAAACTCCCTGAATTCCTAAAGCAGATAAGAAGGAGAGGGCTATAAATGTATTTGCCTTCACTATCCAGTCTTGAGTTCTTGTCTTGACATCCTTGTCACTGCTATAAAATTTTGGTGTGAGTACAGATGCAATAAAAACTGATTACCAAATCTTTCAGCTCCTGCATTTTGGCAACATATACTGCACCGCATTTTCTATGCCATTCAAAACCTCTCCAGCCATTACATACCTAGCTGCAGTTTGAATGCCATCAGTCTTCCCCCAAAGCATTTAAGATGATCTTGCATTAATTGCATTTACATAAACAAATACCCAGGAACATTTTTGATGCGTGTATTGCCACTGCAGTTACATTAGATTAACAGTAATATTATTAATAGTCCACCATGTGAAAACTTTCACTTGTGGAAGTTTCAGGTGTGGTTCCATATGAATCACTCACCTCAGGAAGAAATTAAGACTCAATTGTTTTCTTCAGTTTCTTAATCCAGGATAGCGAGTACAGAAGCACTGTGATGGCACTTTTCCAGCCACTTTCTGGTTTTGAAACTACTACCCAAGTCCTCTCAATAACTCCTTTAATTACAGGTTACTGGAAGGCATTGCAACATAGGCAATAGGAAAGATTTGTATTGAGGACATTTGGTATCCCATGAACTATCAGGGATAATCACAGATATATCCAACCCTTGCAAATCAGAAAATCTTTCTGTTTTCTGGGCTTAGTAGATACTAAGGTAACAGACATGAGATATTAGGACCTGCATATATGAAGAAAAATTACATATTGCAAAATGTACTGGTAGACAAATTTTCTGCCTCCTTCTCATGTCTGGTGTGACTGATTAAAATTGTGAGGGAGACTAAAAGAGGTGCAGGATAAACAGTATACATCCAAGTATTTTGGAAAAGTTTTAAAAGATTTTCTCTGGCAGCTTTTTCTAATTATAGAAAATCCATTATAAAATGATGGTGCAGAAGAGGGTTTGGTGGCATCTTCCCATGAAAACCTGTATCATTCCCAAGGTCTCAGCAGCATTAGACAATTTTTGTAGTTTTGGACTTTTGCATCATTAGAATTTCTTGCATTTCTTGCAGTGATTTTCAAGTACTGCCCTGCTACAGTTACAACACTGCTTACCACCCAACAACTCGAGCCCTCTCTCAGTAGTAGCAGTGGCATGGGTTTCTACAACTTTGAGATTAGTCACAGAATCACAGAATATACTGAGTTGGAAGGGATTATTGAGTCCAACCCTTAGCCCTGCACAGGACCAAACCTAAGAGTCACACCATGTGCCTGAGAGTAATATCCAAATGCTTCCTGAGCTAGTCATGCACGACACAATTAATTTACCACAACTGGCAATCTGTTGCTCTAGGTTACTGTCTATCGCATCTTTTGAACTTTTATTCAGTAATGACTGGTGCAGACTCTGGTCCTCAGGGCCTTGTGCACCTTTTTAACTTTATGAAGTTAGTCTCACTTAAGTGATCTAAAAAACAAGCACAAGTGTAAATTTCTGCAGGACTGGATTCTTTAAATGTCACCCTCTCTCAGTAGGAAATGTCACCCTATATAAGAGAGTGTAGTCCAACAGTCTCTTAGTCAGAATCAGGTCTCTGGAAACTACCACAGGGAAAATAAATTCATCTACAAGGCAATGAAGCAAATAGTTTCACTGAAGTATAACTGGGTAATATGTTTTAAATTGCATTTATTTTACAACAGAAAAAATATGTCTAGCAAACTCTTCATCAGAGAGTGAGATAGTGCAGTGCATTCTGTACCAACCCAGACACTTCCAGGCAACATAGTGCTCAATTTTGCTCAGAGGGTAGAGCTACTCCCACTGTTAAGTACATTGAAGACACTGTGCTGCACTATAAAACACCTAATTGCTGTGGTGGGTTGACTTTGGCAGGCCCCAGGTGCCCACCAAGCCAGTCTGCCACTTCCCCTTCTCAACAGGACAAAGGGAGGAAAACACAACCAAAAGTTCATGAGTTGAGGTAAGGACAGGAAGAGATCACTCAGCAATTACTATTGTGAGCAAAACAGACTTGACTTAGGGAAATTAATTGTATTGCCAGTGTATCAAAGTAGGGCAATGAGAAATAAGAACAAATTTAAAAACATCATCACTCCCAAGTCTTTTATCTCCTTCACCCTGTGAACAGTGGAGGACAGGGAATGGAGGTTGTAGTCAGTTCATAACACTTTGTTTCTACAACTCGTTCCTCTACATACTCTTGCACTGCTCCGGTGTGGGGTCCCTCCCACAGTATTGAGTCCTTCACAAACTGTTCCAGCATAGGTCCCTTCCATGGGGCACAGTACTTCAGGAACAGGCTGTACCAGTGTGGGTCCCCTGCAGAATCACAAGTCCTGCCAGAAAACCTGCTCCACCATGGGCTAGTCTCTCCATGGGGCCACAGGTCCTCTCAGGAGCCCAATGTAATGCAGGCTCTCCTGCACTGCAGTTTCCTTCAGGGCTCATCCACTTGCTCTACCATGGGGTCCTCCACGGGCTGCAGGTGGATCTCTGCTGTCTTGTGGACCTCCATGGGCTGCTGGGGAACCTCAGTTCCAGTGCCTGGAGCAGCACTTTCCCCTTCTTCTTCACTGACCTTCATGTCTGCAGAGTTTTTTTTCTCACATATTTTTACTCCTTTTTCCCAGAGACTGTTGAGTAGCCTTTTTTTATCCTTTCTTAAATATATCACCACAGAGGCACTACCACTGTCGCTGATATGCTTGGCCTTGGCCATTGGAGGGTCCATCTTGGAGCCAGCTGGAACTGTCTCTGACATGGAGGTAGCTTCTGGCCCCCACTTCCAGACTGCCTGCTCCCTGCCATATAAACCCAATACAACTGCACACATACTGGTTCATTGTTGTCAAATCCATTATCTTTTACCAAAATGCTCAAGCACTAGCACCTTGTCTTTTTAAAATACCTTTTAAAGTTTTTCTTTTTTTCAGCAGGAACTGATTTTTACATGAATTATTTTTCTTGTAACAGAAGTCAACTTGACACATAAACCTTGTATAAATATAATGGGAGAGTTTCACCCTGAATCTTTTCTGCTACACTACAGTGCTACACTTGAGTGTAGTCTGTACACTGCCACTGGGTAACTAACATGATGTGAGTATGTACAGTCTTCAGATGCTCAGTGGTGAAAGGGTATCAGTAAAATATACATAACACTGCCATACTGCAGTCAACAGAATTAATAAATAAAGGAATTGGGGGTGTAGGCATTTAAGTGACATATTATTCTTTGATGCAGCATTCTTGACACATTAAATAACATCAAGTCCATAATGTTATGCTCAGCATATGTATTACAATCTCAGTGTGAAATATGAAATACTATAAGTTAAATATTAGAAACAAAACAAAAAAACCCCAAACCAAAATAAAACAAAAAAGAAAAGGAAACCTAAAAAGGCTAAATTTCAAGTAATTCTTATATCCTACCCCCTTTAGAGTCTTTCAACCTCAGTAGCAAGTTAAGACATTATAAGGTATAAAAGTTTGCTTGCTAAGACTTGAAAAAGCCTTCATCTCATCCTATTGCTCTGACATTGAGAAAGGTTGAAAATAGCTGAATTGAGGTAATATTTCATATACACTAGCAGCAAGTGTTCCTCTGATTCACTTTTTTTCAATTTATAATTTTCCATGGGTTTTGTTGATACCCTTTCATACCTATAGTTGAACTGAAAAATAAACCATTTACAAAATTCTGCATAAGTAGAAGTTGGTACATGAAACCCTATCAGGAAATACAGCATGGTTGACATCTACCATCCACTCACTTTTTTCATGGAATAAGCCAAACCTGTTTAACTAATCCATCTTGTCTCTGAAATAAAGAATTCCTTACTCCGAGAAATACCTTATAGGTGTTCCATATTGATCACACTGTGCGTGCACGAAAAATTCACCAAGTCTAACATTTAGAAATACATCACAGGTGACATTAATTTTAGGGCATGCTGTGACACACATGAAGGTTATTGCAATAGATACAGATGGAGATTATAGTCCCCCAAATTGCTTTCCATTAGTATTGCTTCTCCTCTGAAAACTATCATGTCTTCAGAGCCCACAAAATAGAGCAAGAGAAATAGAGGGGATGCAGAGTTTATGGGAGAGGACAAAAGATGACATAATGGTTAGACACAAGAGCCTTTACAAAAGTCTGAACAATTTATATAGTCTCATGCGGAGATCAAAACAAGTGTCTTTGTATATCAAGATTTTTCTAGAGGGTGTTTTTTGTATAATATGTCTGCAGAAAACAGAAAGACTTTGTACAAATATCACCTGTAGGTTTGTATTTCCAGAAGATCACTCTGAAATATAATTAGTGCAGATACACAACACTTGCACCAGAAATATCAAGAAGCATAGTCTCTATTTGTATAGTCAAACCAAAGAAAACTTCTGTAATTAATTCTCACTGACTTTTCAGAGCAATGGTTTGTTAGAACTGTCATTTGACCACATGTCTAGTGGCCTTGGCATCAAGTTAAAATAAGCAAAACAAAATAGCACAATCAACAACAAAACAAGGCAGCTTGCCTGGATGTCTATGCAGTGAACTACAATGCTTGTATTAATCAACTTCAATGACATCATACTTAGAAGTCAGAGATGGTCATGGGTCAGGGTTTTTTCATTCCTTCTCTGTTCTGGAGAGATGACCTCTCTTTTTTCAAACATAGATTATTTTGTCATCTACACAAATATTACTGAAATGTGGCAAATCTACTTGTAGCAAGCATATTCTTGAATTTGTTCAAAGCCAGACTATAAATTAGCAATTATGTGACACATTATTCTGTACCACAGCCACACTGGTGCCCTGCATCTCATATCCCGTTGAGCCACAAGCAGCCCCATGGGGAACAGAAAGAGAAACCTCATCAAACTCAGCAAATCTAATGCAGTCATATAACACTGTTTCATAATAATTTCAACAGCCAGGAGATTAACATACACTATAAGCAGGAAAAGTCTTTCTTGTCACTCATTATTTGCCAGATACTACTTCTTTATTAAGTGTGTGCTTGGCAATATTGGGTAACTCCAGTTCCAGACCAAAAAAAAACTCTTCATTTCTTAGGATACATAGGGATTGTGTAGACCCACCATACCTCTAGCTCTTATGGAAGTAATGAATTTGGTTTGCCTTGCCTCAGCTTTTCATATGTTAACTTGCATTCTCACCCCGGCCAGAAACTGCTGTCACTTATTTTTAAACCTTTGACTCCAAAGAGACTTTATTTTGAATTGTAATGCTAAGTAGTAGTATCTGCATGGGCCAAATCTGTCTACAACACCACATCAGCCATCTTTAATGTTTCTGTAAAGTTTTACTTCTTGGCAGATGAATCAGTGAAGGTGAGGAGAAATTGATGCATTCTTAAGTGACAGCCTAGCTCACCTTTCAAGTGCTGGCCCTCAACATTAATTTCCTTTTCTGCCAAATGTTAGCTGCAGAAAGTCTATTTACATCTTGCTATCCAAATTCTTGATAAGCCTGATTTGAACATTGTTCTCAAGTGTTTTTAGAGGAAAAATCAAGCCAACAATTCACAATTTCTTTGTTTTAACTCTGGAGCAAAGAAGAGTACTTCTTCTGTAAGTCAGTTTGAGACAAATAACTTGAAAAACACAATGAAAAAATGCATGTTCTACTCACTCACATGAAAATCCCTAAAAGAGAAGTGTTAAAAAACTGAATTTCTATTCAACAAGTGCCTTCTTCTATGTCTCAAATAATGAAGAAAAGAATTAATATGTTGAGAAAAGGAAAGCAATTATTTTCCTCCTCATGGTCAATCTCTATTGCCCATAGTTGTTGGTAGATTTTTTTAATTCAGTTTATTCTCTCATCCCAGTAAGTCTGTCATCACATGTCTGTATCAAAAAGGCATTGCGTCACCACAGAGACCATGGAGCAGCTTCTGCCTCTGACACTCAGTTTGCTGCGTTCTGTATCCACTCTGCAACAGCTGCCGCACCAGCAGTGAGGAAGCCCACAACCTTTGCCATTCAGTAACTGTGTATGTGACAAACGCTTTTACATGACTCCTGAGCCCATTTTGACTCCTTTTCACCACAAACCATTTGCTCTTTTTATTTCCTTATTGATCACCTGAGCTGAAATCCTTTTGAAAGTTTCTTTGCCGATTCAGCCATTTAGTCTGCTTTTTGTAATGCCACCTTTTTTAAGGGAAAATGAGAATGCAAAAATAAAAATACAGACATACTTAGGTCAGCAAAATTTAGAGATCTGGCATTTTTCAACACTATTCTTCCCATCACGAGTCCCCTTTCAACCTTCTCAGGATAGACTCACTGTTTCCTCCTAACAAAGACTTCTCCTTTGGTTTTGATAAGCCTAATTTGAACAGGTTTCAAAGATTTGCAGCACTTTAAAATGTGAGATGTAACCTCTGCAAATCTTTGTCCTGCTGGGCTACCGAAATTTCTTTGTCAGTCACATTTCCTGGATGTTTTGAATACTTGCTTCTAATCCTGTCTTTTAAATCCAGCTGTGTTTCACAAGGCTCACCAGGGAAATTCTCTCCTCACAGGATCTTCTCAGATTTTCACTTCAATTAAGCTAATTGTCAGCAATTTAAATTCTCTCCTTAATTGAAAGTGCGAAAGTTTTTTAAGAAAAAAAAATTCAAAAATTTAAAACAAACCATCTAATGACAAAAAAAAAAAATCCAAAGAAACACTGAATAGCTGAAAAAGAGATTAAAATGCAGTGCTGACAAAACATTCTGTCAAGTCAAATGTTATACACGTATTTATACCAACCTTGTCTCTCCTTTTTTACTACAAGAATTTATTTCAAAGGTCACACCTCACTCTCTCAGAGGCCTATTAATAGTCCATACTTCAGCCACCTGTGAGTTCATTTCTCTGGGCTCTTACCCCTTGCTGTGCTCACCTCTATCACTTCTCACTGTCACAGTTCTCTGATTTTAATGAGCTCCTGACAGTCTTGGAAGCTACTTATCTTAAGGAAAGGCACATGTCACTCAGGAACTGGGGTATTTGTGTGTGTGTGTTTGTTTGTTTATTTGCTTTTGTAGAAAGTTGTGTAACCCCTTTTTCCACTGTGTTTGACCTCAATTTATCCTCTCTTAAATTCAGAAACATATGGGCCTTGGAGATCTGCTGCTTCCAAATCTGGATGTCATTGTCTCTGGGGTTGTACACTGCAAAGCACATTGCATGTTCAGTAGCCTATACAGCTTAATGAACATGCTACTTGAGACATAGCAGGAAAGATGCTGCAGACATTAGATCACACAAAAAAGATCAACGATAGGTCAGGAGAAAGCAAGAGCAGTAGGTTAAAATGCAGATACCCCGTGGGTCTTGGAAGAATCATGACGGTGAATGTTTACTCCTCACCTGGAAGAGCAGGTGAATAAAGAGGTGGAAGAGATAAAGAGAATGCAAAATTATTGAGTCTAACTAGGCAAATCAAACAGGGGAAATGAAGAGTATCAGAAGGATTTAACACAGCTTAATGTAAAACATCAGGAAAGGAATATCAGTGAAGATGAATGCAAATAATGTACAGAGGAGAAAAATGTGAACTAATCATGCACAGAGATCAGTTTTTGATTTCAAACACTTAGGAAAGATTCTTTCAGTGAACTTGTTTGGCTGCTGCAGGAAGAATATGTACACATATACAAGGCTGTACTAAGGAAATAATTCATTGTAATATGCTAAAAACTGCCAACAAATGGGAATACCGTGCTGAAGTATTTAATTTTTTAATCTAAAATTTGCAGCCACAGTCTAGAAAAAAAAAGCAAGAAAAGCATTTCTGTGTCACCTGCTCTATGTAACACTACCTTGGCAGAGTGGTTGGACTAGATGATCTCCAAAGGTCCTCACCAATGTTAATAATTCTGTGATTCTGTGGGTTTGGGGAATTATAGGTCCCTTTCCAGGCTCTGCAAGATCATGTTCTTTAGTGACCACAGGCTCCTCCCAGCCTGTTCCCAGCAGAGTCCTCTTCTTCCATCCTTTCAACTCATTCCTGTACAACCATCTTCAGCTTTTCACTTGCACTCATCAATCCAGTTCTGGTCTCTTCCCCCAGCCAGTCTCAGCCTGTAGCCCCTGAGTGGTTCAACTCAGCTCAACGGCCCCTCCCTGCAGCACTACCTTCTCTTTGAACATATCCACACTCTGGTCAGTCTGTTCCTTCTTTGGAAGGACTCTGTTTTTATTCCGTAGCAATTTACCTGTTCTTACATTAAAAGTTCTCATAAATAATGGCAATAATATTGCAGATCACTAAAACAGTAGTCAGTTTTAACCTCAAACTAATCCGCAAGTCACATGAGAAGTAACCTTTTGAGAAAGATGAGATGTGAGAGAGTGAGGCTGGATAGCTGTTGTACACAACTGATAGTTGTGCAGCTGGACACTTTGCTGCTCCCAAGCCTGTTAGGATATTTGCATTCTAGGTCCCAGAGTTCAGTATTTATTCAGAAAGGGTTGTCTCCAGCAGTGGAGCTTTACCTGCTGCCTTGCTGGGATGTTATTTGTTCACTAGAGACACAAAGCATGCTGAAGAATGCCAGCCACTGGCTCCTGAGGAAATGCAGTTTTCTTTGGACTTCTTCCAGGCACATCACAAACCCAGCTATTCTTCACTTACAGTATGTGCTGAGATTGCAGCTTAAGGCTGAGTCACTTGTGTACAAGCAATTTTATCAACTTGGTTTTTTGAGCCTGGATAAAGATCCAGATGAATGCCTGGATAAAGATCCGGATGAATGCCTGGATAAAGCTAATGGCAGAATCCTCTACACAAGGTGTGCATTTTCAGAAAATCTTGAGGAGGTTGCTATTTGTACCCTTGCTGTCTTAGTTTACATGGCTGGATGTCTGAAGCCACAGTAATAGCTTCTTTAGCCAAGGAGTGATTATTTTAGTTTTCCATTATTTTAAATGGTGTTCCTCCACCCACCACTTTGCAAATCTTGGACTGGAAACCACGCTTTCCTGAGCAAAAGCATATTGTTGCTTGAGATGGAAGGGCTAACTTTTTTTTTTTTTTTTTAATAGAATTAGTCTATTTAAAACAGATCTTAAGAGTTATTTTTAAAAAAATTAGCTAAAAATAGGGGTTTATTTTTATTTGCAATCATAAGTGCAAGTTTACTTGTGTTGCTGAAAATGTGATTGAAATAACCTTCTTGATTTAATTTCAATAGCTACTTATATTTGGTTGCTCTTGTGTTCATTTCTTGTCATGTCTATGCAGGTCAAAATGCCTTCTTGAAGACTGAAGTTTCATTCACAGGGACATATTAAGACTTCAGTACAAGCTGTTACCATCTGGTAATGATTTCAACTGAAGATAGAATTTAAGAATCTCTGAGGCACAGCAGCTCCTGTAACTTCTAGGTTCAATGTAACAACTCCCAATGCCTTTCAATGTAAGGTCAGTTATACGGCCATTAGCTATCTTTGGCATGTCACTGAATTTTAAGTGAAGCACAGCAGTGGCTAGTCTGGAGCTGGGGTAGAACCAAAGCTGGAACATGACATGCTAGAGAACTGGACTAGCCAAAGATCCCTCCAATATGTGGTCTGGAGGTCTGGATTTGCAGTTGAATTTATGAACCAAGCAAAGAAGCAAGGACATGACTCACACTGAAGAATGAAGTAGAAGCATGCTCCAAAGGCACATTCGATACCGTGAATTCAAGGAACTTAGGGACATTTTGAGATCCAGGAAAGAAGGGTATCCTGGAAGAACACTGGGACTAGGAATGAAAAATTGGTCTTGTTCAGACAGTAAAATGTTGCAGAAGAAATTGTCAGAACTCAGAAACTAGACTCTGAAAGTCTATCCAGGCCAATAGCCTTTTGCCCTTGCATCATCAGAGGCCATTTAATATTTGAAACATTTTTGTAAAACAAACATACTACTTTTTTCTCCTTTATTTGTGCCCAATGTGGTGGGTCATATGCACTGATCACCTGCAGGTAACAGTTAACCTACTGACTTAGCTAAAGCTGATAAAGATATAATTAGACATGAGCTGTAGCATTCTAGCATCCGAGAAACATAAATTAAAAACTCATTACTCAGGATCTTATTTAATATGCTTACACCCAATTTTAGCATGCCGAATTTTTCAGTATCAGACTCAGAGAGCAATAAACAGCTGAGGTGGCCTTTATACCAGTGAGACCAGAAGTTAGAGGTGATCTATAGTCCATAGAAAGTGACACACACCCCCGCATCAGACCTCTTGGATCTATAGCTTCAGGAAGTATCTGTCCCTGTGGTTGCAACAGTAATTAAAATACTGAGTGTATAAATATGAATTAAAGGAATCTGAGCTTCAGACTGCTTACAAGAGTAGTGGCAAATGAGAACAGGTTTAAGGAAGTGTCATCCCTGACACTGGCTAACATTCTCTGGGAATTGTTTGAGAAGATATTTACTGGCTGTGTCCAGAGGATAGTCCTGGTTCAATTTTTATAGTCCAGCTGAAAATGATTCTGTCAACAGGTTTTTCTCTAATATACATAGCAAATTTTCCTATTAATTAAAATTTCTTGTACCTTCTATTTAAGCTACTGCTGCTTTAATTCAATTGCTTGACAAGCACTGATATAAAATAAAGATAATTATTTGTAGACTGCAGAACCATGTTTGGTAAATGTCCAGCTATCCTGTAATCTCTCAAACTGTTTTAAAACTCATCATGTCAGGATATGTGAGAACAATTGGATTCCTCTGCCTGGATAATACTTGCCGGAGATTATGCAGATTCTTCTTATGTTTGTTTTGTTTGCATTCCAAGACATTTTGAGGTCTCTATCAAGGAGGTGCTTATTGCCATTTTTCTTATATTAGTCTCAAATGCTTTTATGATTAGTGTCTTGCTCGAACACTGATGAATGCAGAATGTAGATCTTCTAAAGTAATAATCCAGTAAAACTGATAAATCATGTTTTTTTCAGAATATCAAACAGAAAGTATAGAGCAACTGGTATTGAATTTGCAGTAGGCATCCTCTGATGTGCTTAGTGCTTAAAATTTTGTCAAATTCCTTGGGAATTTTTGAAACTAAACATGCAGTTGGAGCTACTGAGATAGCTATACCTTCTGTACAAAAAAAAAAAAAAAAAAAAAAAAAAAAAAGGGCACAGTATATAGTGCACTTTCAAAGTGAGAAACAGTATAGCGCAGTAATGAAAACAACAGTCTCCTTGAGTTTGTCCTATTTGGCCCCAATAATGCTTTTTAAACCATAGAATCATAGAAAAGTTTGGGTTGGGAGGGACCTTTAAATACAACCTAGAACAGTCTCCCTGTCATGGGTAGATCCACCTTCAACTACCTTAGGTTGCTCAGAGTTCAGCCCAGCCTGACCTAAAATGTTTTCAGGGATGGGGCATCTACCCCCTCTCTGGGCAACCTGTGCCAGTATTTCACCACCCTCACTGTAAAAAATTTCCTTCTTTTATCTGGTCTGAATCTACCCTCCTTTAGTTTAGAACAATTACCCCTTTTCCTGTTGCAACAAGCCCTGCTGAAAAATTTGTCCCCGTTTTTTCTAAGCTCTCTTTAAATATCAAAAGGCCACAATAAGATCTCCCTGGAGCCTTTTATCCTCTAGAGTGAGCAACCCCTACTCTCTCAGTCTATCTTCATAGGAGAGGTGCTCAAGACCTCTCACCACTTTTGTGAACCTCCTCTGGACCCACACAAATAGGTCCATGTCCTTCCTGTGCTGGACACTTCAGAGCTCTATACAGCACTCCAGGTGGGGTCTCCACTCACCAGAGAAGAGCAGAGGGGGAGACTCATCTCCCTTGACCTGCTGGCTGTGCTTCTTTTGATGCAGTCGAGGATATGTTTGGTTTTCTGTTCTGTGAGCACACATTGCCAGCTCACATCTGATTTTTTATCCACCAGCATCCCCAAGTCCTTCTCACAGAGTTACAGAATATTCTAATTTGGAAGCAACATATTAAGATCATCAAAGTTTGTCTCCCAAATTCCAGCTTTCTCCTTCCTCTCTCAAGCAGTAACTATTTGGCTTTTTAGCTCTCCTTTTCAGTTTGTGGCTGCATCTATCCCAAATTCCAGCTTTCTCCTTCCTCTCTCAAGCAGTAACTATTTGGCTTTTTAGCTCTCCTTTTCAGTTTGTGGC
>JAWWEV010000043.1:20680120-20713364 GCA_035583235.1 Hafferia zeledoni
AGCAGGGCCTACTCTAAGACAGGAGCTGCACCACGTCTGGCTTGTACCTCGGCCATGATGGAACTGACCAAGCCACATCCACATGTCTTAGGTTGGCTGGATTTTACTCCCTTTGAGATGATGTACTATGGTATGGAATACAATATTATTGGCTACAAGAAGTCAGCTGTTAGCTAGCTCAGGCCAGCTCAAGTCACCTGAAAATTTTCAGGCCTAGTTTGAACTTTAAAACCTAAATTTAGGCCCCACCTGGCTGAAACCATAACACCTGCAAATCAGTGACCTCTGCCAGGAAAAGAGGATAAATTTCCTTCATTAGCCTGTGGTAAACAAGATAAACAAAATCGACACACTGACCTCAGTGCTTATTTAAATATAACAAGCCAGCATTAATGATATTATTCTCATATGTAGTTTTTGAGCTAGCTATGGAGCTGCTTTACAAAATTTTCCTAATAATCAATTAGGACCAGATAAAAATGTGGAGAGAAAAAGGCATCAGGAAATAATATTAACTAAGGTAACTCATATAATCACTTCATACTGAATAGCTGACAGTAACTTCATCCAAATAAAAAACTGGCTTTTACTTCAATGCAATTCATAGCTTCTTCATTAGAAGTACTCTTCAGTAAGTTAGGATTTTCCTTTCCTCTGGGCCTAATACATTACAAAAGTGTTCCACTGTAGAACAAGACACACATTTTACTTCAAATGGCCTCAAGCCCTCTTATCACTGAAGCAACATTTTCTGATGCTTATTGGGCCAGAAAAACATTGTCAGTTGTCCATAAACATGGACAAAATATTCCTTCTTTGCAATATGAGAGCTTTCCTGAACCATAATATGCACCTTAAATTCTGTTTTCTACTCACTGTGCATTTGCTCTGCCATTAACAAATTTCAGGCATATTTGAAGTTAGAACAATGGTGGTAGCAGCTCAGAATACTCATTATACAGGGATGGCGGTTTGTTGCAAAGTAGTTTTATTACTAGGTTTGTACTGACAAAAGTGACTTTTCCAAGCTTTCACTGGTATAAAAATATGTCTTGCTGAGAAGAAAAAATTGCTGGAGTTTCTTTGGAGAGTTCATGCTTTGATAAAATGTGTTACTGGGGACAAATGCCTCGGAAAATTCATACTGACCAGTAACGATGTATTGACAAAGTGATTTTTTTTTTTAATTTGATCAAAGGCATTGAATGTTCTGCTATCTATAAATAAAACTCCATACTTTGAATTAACCTGTCACAAACAAGGTGTAACCACACAGCATGGGACTGGATAGGGCACAGGCAAATAGTGTTAGGGCAGGAGAAGGCAGCCAGCAGAGAAGGCAGCCATGGCAGAATAATCATTCTGAGCACAGAGTTCTGTTACTTTGATATCTGATTTGCAAAACATTTGAAACCTGTTTGTAATGGTGATAAGACATCCACAGTTTTTCTTGTTCTTTTACAACACAGCATGGACACTGAAATCCCTCTTAAAGAATTTTGAAGCCTTCTACTGCTCTGGTCTTCCCCTATTTTTTGGCAGCCACCTTCACCCTGCTACGAAAGCATTGATAAAATGTTGCATCGGTAAAAGGTTGCCCTGGTGAAAAACACCATGGCCTTGCATGTTTTGTTGAGTTTACCAATACATTTATACTGCCTTACCTGTATGCAAGCCACCTTGGTTTACATGGGTGAACTATTCAGCAAAGGCAGAGAATGATTGATTAAGAAAACACTTCTTATTCTTATAATTATAATAAAACCTTGCTGAAAGGTGCTGCTAAGAAGGTGCTGCTAAGACTGTAAGTGCTTTTTCTGTGGTTTATATTGACACAATATTCACTCCAACTACCTGAACTGATGCTGTAGGTGCTTTCTATCCAGCAGCTGATGTGGCTCCACTAAACTTCTGGTCCCATGGATGACACACCTCTCAGATGTCAGGGATGATCAGTGAGCTGGTGACCTGCCTTCCTTTTTATATACAGTGTAGAGAAAGAGACACTTTTAAAGGGAACCATCTGACCTAATCTGGCCTAAGCAGAACACCTACTTTTGAGGAGATAAATGTCACCATAAAATGCCTTTATCTTTCTCAATGAAGAAAAAGTATACACAGGAATTATTTTATAACAAGCTTAGCTATGGACAGATACATTGTCTATACCTTGTTGAGATGAATCCCAACTCTTTTACTCAGGGTAAGTTAAAAGAGAAACAATAACAATAGGAGTCATTCTAATTCTGCTCCCCATCTATGTCGATTTTTCATGATGAGCAACCTCAATTTCCCTTCAACATAGGGATCATCAGTATAAAAATAAATATCAGAGGGATTTATTTTAGAAGTATCAGGTAATGCTTTCTGTAATACTTCCCAGAGTCAGAGGCTTTGACACTATCTATGGTCATTTGATGCACACCAGAAGTTTCACTGATAAAACAATTCAGGGTCTTTTTTCGTAAATCAGTATTGATTCATACAGCAAAAGCAGAATGAAGAATGCAGTAGAAGAGACTTTATGCACCAAAGTGATACAAAAGAGCAGAGAATAAGCACTCCCAAGATAACTTTCCATATGGAAACCAGGTTACTATGACTTTTTCTGCTAATTTTTGCTAAATGATCTTCTGATGATGATTTATTTTATTTTCCCCATCATATTCATAGTAGCAGGGCAATAATTATTTAAGGAAGAAAGAGATTTTATTATTTAAGTTTAACAATGATTGATGTGAATCTAAAATCTGAAAAGCATAAATTACACATATTTTACATTCAAATGTTCCTATGGAGTTTGACTTTGAACTTTAGTGCTCTAATCAGTCTAGATAAAGACTCTAAAAACCCAAATCCTTTGAAATAAGCTTTGTGCAAAAACACAGCAACGTTTGCTTATTTTTACTGCATTTCTACAGCGATCTGACACAATCTTACATGTATATAAAATAAGTGTGTCTTAAAGATTAGAGCAGTTTATTAATTGCTGATTCTGATGTGTGATTTTATTATTAATTCATCTCAGCACTGGAAGCAACTATTTTCATACTTCATTTTTCTAGACATTTTTGAAGACATATTAATGTTTTGTTTCCTTCTCAAAAATTAATGTGAAGGATTTTTAGGATGTTAGTCATCCACTTGATGAAGTAATTAGTCATAAATAGTCTGTCTTTTATGAATAATACCATCATTGCTTTATTAGTATTGCTACTACTTTTTAGAGGACAAAGGGGATCCTAGGTGTAGCGAAATGAGAAATTCTGCAGTGTATTACTCTGAAAAGGTGCAAACATCAAGGCTACAGAGGGAGATAAAGACACCAGATAGGATGATTAGAGAATACATAGTCCTGAGGCAGTGCAGGGCAAATTACATACGTGTGCTGTAGAGAAAGTGTCAATGCCTGTAGCAGCATAAAACAGGCTCTACAGGAATTTGGAATAATACCCATCCATGCCAATTGGTTAAAAGTCAGAGGCAGAAACTGTCTTATATATTAAAAGTTAAAATTCTGTGAGTTCAGCCCACAAGTGGTAAAGACTAGTCATGCTAAGCCTGTAGGAAGCAGTGGCTAAATGAAAGCATTAACTTTTGAAACTTCTCCAGAGCATAGTCTTACTGCTGGCATTTGCTTTTGATGACAAGCTGGAAAGCACAAACAGCAGGGCCTCATTAACATGCACACATTGTAATTTAAACAAAAAAACAAACAAATGAAATCCCCAAAAACAAACCAAAATCCCCCCAAACAAACCAAAATAAAACAAGGAACATCTCTTTTCTTTAGAGCAAGGTTTTGAAAGTAAACAATGCAGACTGAGATCCTACTCAATCTATCACTACTTCTTAAGACAAGAATTCCATTGTACATTTGCCAAGTTGAACAACTAGGCAATGTTCAAGGCCATATACATGTTAATATGGAAAACTCAACTTCTCTTTTAGAGTTCATACAATTATACCTGAGGAGTGAGGATTGTATACCAACCACTGCTAGCAACTTCAGAAAGCTCATGCATTTTGTTAGCATAATAAACAAAAGACAACCTAAAGCAGTAAGATACTGTAACCCTCTTAATTAAATATACATTTCTATTTTCTAGGTTCTGTAGTCAGTTTACAGTGCATCTGCAATGTGATTTTGCTTGCAGAGCTAATAGAAAGAATACTCAGGAATTATGTATCTAGCAATAACTCTAGCAGCTGCCTTCTTCTGCAAACTCCTCCTCATGTGAATCATTGCACTGAATCTAAGGAGATTAGTCTCATAAAGACTGTTCTTACAATTATGTGGTTTCACAATTTGTTGTAACAGTGTTATAAACTATGCAGCAAATGCATTAGTCTGTGTTTGCTTTAATAGATATGTGGATTCTCTATTACCGCTTTACCATTTATTCAAATGTTGATTTATTCAGAACAGTAGTTGTGACTCAGTATGAGTTTTTAGAAACTGATAACTTTTCTGAAATAGACAGTTCATGCATTTCATTCACATGAGACATAGCCACGGAGTATGCTAGTGTGTGAGTTGTCTTTGGAAACTTGAAAGGATTGTGTGAAAATTCAATGATAAAAATGTGAGTTCAGAAGATACTTGTTTTGCTGTTTGGTCTGAAACCACATCAGTCAAGTCAAGAGTGTTCTTGTAGTTAGGAGCTGTTTGAGAGGTTTTTAAATACAGTTTTAAATGAAAAAAATCCTGGGAAATAAATGAGGAACACAAAGAGACAGAGGCAGAGAGAGTACCCTTATGCATGAACTAAATGTGACTCGTCAGTATTAAAATCATGTATACGCTATATTGGAGAAGATGATAAGAGATATTTTCGAAGTTCAAAAGAAAATGTACAGATATGAAGGTCAGTCTGAATTTACAAAAGCTGAAAAAGACAATCTGCCCATAGCTTATAGCACATCAAGAGGAAGAAGACGTACCTTTATGCACTCTTTTCTTTTGAAGGCAATTCCATATAGTCCTGTACAGGCCTCTGGGTTTCTCTTTCTAGCTGTGATATAGCAAAAGTCACATTTCAAAGTGCAGGGGAAAATTCACTCAAGTTCTCTGATTTTAAAAATCTTTAGCTATTTATGGTGTTTGCATTGGTTTCTGCTTTTCCTCATTTCTTTCTGTAGTTCTGCAGCAACTCAATAATGACCATCTCTTGTCTTGCAAGTTAGGAAGAGACTAAGGCAGGGCACAGCTAGGCAAAATGCCTAAAACAGTTCAGACCACAGTAAACAAAGATATTGCAAACAGCAGAGAGGACTGCTGTGGTGGGGCTTGCATTGACTATGCAGTACTTCACAGGGATGTTTCTATGTGTTGTAAATGGGATATGTGCTTTGCAGCCCTCCTTTTGAGCATGATTGATGGACAGTAAACCCTCAGCTAAACAGGAGAAGGGGAGTTTCAGCAAAGCAGTTTAATACACCTTTCATTATAGCCAAGAGTTTTCTATTCCCTTTCAAAAGCAAGTTTCTCTGAGCTTGTATGCTAAATACTCCAAAAGGTCAGAAGATCAATGAGAGGTTTCTTTGCATGTTCAAATACCATTCCCATGTCCTTCAGACCATTCCATACATATTTGAACACAAAGCATGGCTAGAGGTTGATTGCTGCATTCTATCACCAAATCTTTAAATTTTTCCTAAGAAAGGTATTTCAGTAGAGAGTAATTGCATATTCTGTGATTTTCCCCATCAGTGTGCCATGATGTGTTTCAGCATATTCCTTGGTCTAGTAGCTCATGGTAAGAAATTCTTGTCCACGGTTTACCTGTGACATTTCATCGGTTAAAATATCTCTTTCAGAAATTTTTTTTTTTTACCACAATCTGTAGCCCATGCATAGAAATCAATATTTAAAAGTCCCTACTTCATTATTTTTCTTTATCTCCTGTCCTGATTGAGTGAGAGGGCAAAGGGCAGGGAGCCTGACAGTACACGATTATGGGCAGACCCTAGACAGCAGTGGTGAGGAAGCTGTTCAGAGGATGTTGCTAAAGAATGAATATTTATGATTTCTTATCCTGTAACCTATTTCAAAGCATAAAACCCCCTGCACAATAATGCTCAGGGCTTGGTAAAACCCACAAAGCAATAAAAATCATTTATTCTGTGAAGGGGGAGTCTTGTGGGAAGGTAATTGAAGGGAGATTTTGACCATGTCTTTGAAACTGACTCTGACTTAACTCTAAATCTGAGGGCTAAACTACATCTGCAGCTATGCCTGTAGTAATGAACCAACAGATCTGGGTGGATGTAGATAAGAATAAAATCTATCCCATAACAGGAAGTTTGGAAAGTAGATTCATTTCCTAGGTGACCAACATATAGAAAATCACCTTTATGTTTTCATCAATGCCTTATTGAATTTTAGTTAAGAATAGTTTAATTTGAAACAAAAATCTTCTTAAAAATTGAAAATACGTTGTCTATGAAATAGTTCCTTTTTTTTTTTTTTTTTTTTTTTTTTTTTTTTAAGCCACAAGTACTTAGATTACAAGGATGCCTTTGTGGCAAAATGTTCTCTTTCATTCCAAGAGTAACTTGTCATCAAAATACAGCAGATCAAAATTGGTCATGCTTTTTTCCAGAACATTTCTGGTCTCATTTCTTAAGAACAGCATCTGGAATGATAGCCAAGGAGTTCTATTCAGAAACAAATCAAGCACCCTGCATGGGAATTTTGTGTCTAAAGGAAATATACGAAATAGTTTGGAGGAGTTGTGGTCTGCAAATGACTCTTTCCTGTACCTCTGAAGGAAGCCTATGGTGGCTGAGATACACTTTGGTTTTCAGCAGTGTTCACCTCTACAGAGCAAAGCATCTGCTTCAGGCTGAGAAGGCAAAATCCAACTATCCTTCCAGCTGACTTCCCCCCATGGCTTATTCTGCTTCAATTTTTGAAAGATCTGCAGGCAATCTTGGTCTTGTCATAGAGTGGAGTCATGGCTACCGTCTTCTTCACGGTCAAGCCAGAGGAGGAGACAGATCTTTGGTCATGTTGCCTGTAAAAGTCTTTGAAAAAACTCCAAGCCAATTTCATAGGACATAAGAGAAGAGAGCAGTGGCTTCAATGAGCTAGGCTCGTCCAGGAATACATCAACGCGCGTGCCCAAACTCTAATTTCCATGGTTTTTATAATACTGTCTATACAATCGTTACTTTACACATCTCCCAGTCCACCCCTGCCCCAACTTAGTACCAACCCCTCTGATTTGAGGCTGAGGGAGGCCTGGGACCCTTCATTCTTCATCTTCCTCTTCCTCAGCACACGTAGGACTTCTGGAGCTCTTCCAGTGTTCTGACTTCTGCATCACTCTGCCCCTGTTTATGTCTCCTGTGGCAGGCCTTCTTATATTCTTCAGCCTTTTACCTTGTATGCAGACTAAATAGCTTAAAGAATTTGAGCTATTGATATGTGTTAGGGGTTACATTAAACTTAAGCTGCTAGAAATATTAACACACTAAATTTGCCTTTGCTACAGCTACGGTATTCCTAAAATCTATGAAATGTAAGAATCAAAAAATCAAAAAAACCCTCTGGCATCAGTCATAATGATTTCATGGTACAAGAAAGGAATAGGGAAAGCAAATTCCAGTGTTTTTCTGATTCTAGTGTCAACACTGATGTACCTTGGGCATTAGACAGCAATTATTCCTAGCAGTCCTTAGCCAGGGAAGGTGTTGAGAATTTCATGCCCTTGTTGGTAACCAGCTTCTTCATGAACATACCCTTTTACTTATTGCTTACTGAGGGAGGCATATGTGAATCATCCTGCCAAGCATCAAGATCTGTCCTTCAACTCTGAATTCAGGACCACAATACCTATGACCTTTTTTGGACTACCTGCTTAAGTGCTTTACAGCATTCCTTTTACCAAGGTACAAAAATTATGGGATTGCTACTTGTCACTTGGCAGCACTGCAGCAGGGGACAATAAGCCAGTCAGGCTTTGTTCACACAATTCACCTTTGTGTCATTCTCTGTTTAAGTTGTTGATCCACCTTAGGTTCCCCAGGGAGTCTTTGAAATAAATCTTGCCCCTGGGGTTGGCTACTTTGTGCTTCTAGTTGCACCAAAATAGTTGGAATCGAATTAACTTCTTGAAATTTAACAGAGGAGGCTTGGGGCATGCCTCCTCTGAGGATCTATATATACTCAGGATGATGCCACACACTTGAATCTTGGCAGCCTCGAGTTTTGCACCTTCCCTTGTGCCTGGAAAATATCTTTCACCTAACCTTCATCCAAGAAAGAAGGAGGAATGCAGTAAGTAGCAAATTTAAGACTGGTAGTTGTTTGCATTCTCCCCTTTTTCCAATGAATCAGCTTTTATCTCTGCAGTATTTGCACGTATGTTTGTCTGCATAATTGAAGACAGTGCTTCCAAAATGCAGGCAAATACAGAGGTACACAGGGAAGAGCAACATGGCAGCATGACTTATAAAATTATTTTAACCTATCCAAACCAAATTTGTGCATGAGCATCTGGCAGAGGTAAAATAAAAACATAATATATCCTCTCAGCCTGTCTGGATACTGACAAGGTGTAAACCCTGGGTACACAAAAAAAAAAAAACCAAAACAAACAAACAAACAAAAAAACCCCACCAAAACCAACCAAACAAAAAACACTCCACCAAACCACAAAAAACATGGCTTATTTTTCGCATACAAAACCAGCTTCCAGATTAACATTTTTTCTCTTTTTCCTTCTTTTCCCACTATGTGTGCCATTGCATTCTTTCCTGGCTCTTCTCCTCAACACCCACAAACCAAGAGATTAAATTCATTGGCTTTGGTCTCCCCATGAATCTGTATGAGTTATCAGACAGATCCAGCTACTCCTGCATTATTTTCCACTGGAGTTTTGACTTGCTAGAGTAACAGTAAATCTTTAGTTCATTTCTTTCCACATGCCCTCAATGATTGCAGGGTCAGACAGAGGGAACCTCCTGCCCCATCAAACAGGAACAAGTCTCAAAATGACAAATGCTCAAGGCGTGAACATCCTCATGGACTCTCAGGTGTCATGTTATAGTGGTGACTGGCAGCCAGGATACCAATAAGACAATACAGACTTCTGGCTTGCTCATTCAGGAGAAGAGGGAAAAAAAAAAAAAAAAAAAAGGAGATTGTTCTAACAAAAAGACTTCTTTATTGATCTGTGCACATTCTTGACAGTAATTGACTCTGAAATGCCTCAGAGTCCTATAATAAAGTCTGTTAGTTCTTTTGCAATAACAAGAAGGTGAATCCCTCCCTACATTTCAAGCACCAGCAATTCCAGAACAACAAGGACAATTTTATGTGTCTGTAAAAAACTTCCCAAAGTATTAACGGAAATGAAATTTCAAACAGTAAACTGCTTATATCCAAGGTGAAATGAAAATTGCTCAAAACTCTAACATCTTGTTCAGATCTGCCCCAGTTCTCACAACACTGAGGCCTTCCCACCCAAAACACGGCAACTCCACTCAATTTCTGTGCTACACCATCCCAAGGCATTCATGAAAATTACATTTGCTCACAGGTATACTTCTCTAAATCAAATATCTATGATACTTCCATTCAAAATCCCAGTCAAAAAGAAACTGTGCCAGCTACATTCACCTAAAGAAATGCAGAAGAGAAAGTTCATTTTCTAGTTGTGGTGGCTGTTTACAGAACAGCAGTTACTGTGGAGCCATGGGCATTGTGTTGTAGTGGCCACACACCTTACTCCACAAATCTCAGGCAAAATCTGCACTCAGAGTTATAGCACAGCTCTCCATGCATGGGAGGAAAGTTGTCTTCAATTGTTCTGAGCAGTGGGTGTGACCTCTAAAAATTGCAAGAGCTTTCCCTTCAACATGTACTTAAACGGAGAGCAAACACCCCCAGTAGAGTACAGCTTTGATTCAAGGTAGCAGAACTGTGGCAAACAAGAAACTACCCTGGGAATGAAATATTTCAGTACAAAAACAAAAATGAAGATAGATCATATAAGATCTAGACTTATTCTGTCCTTTTTATTGCAATGTCTGGCTCCTAAATCACTTTGCTGCAGGAAAACTTTTCCAAACAAAAAGAGTCAAGAGAGAAAACTATCTCTGTCTCTGGAGACATTCTTCTTTCCAGAATCTAACACACTGAGAAAACAACTGATATGAAAAACCCTGAGGAGTACAAGGAAAAGATCAACCTCTTGTAGCATCCAATAGCAGTTCCAGAAACATATCCTATATTTGCAATGCTCTCTAAAAGACCAGAAAACAAATTTCTCTCTGCAATCTCCTTTGGCATCAGAGGTCAACAAGTCTTACCTAGTCCTATCCATATATTTTTAATTGATGTTTTTCCTTTGTGCAGAGGGTATACATCTTGCAAAACTTACTTCAACAGGAAGAGATGGTTATACACCTTAGATCGGTTTGGCCTATGAACCTGTGTTTAGATGGCATAAGATAATATGAAGATAAAAGCAACCCGAAGCATCTTTTCTAAATGTTTCGGTTGTGGAGTTGTTTGGGGGTTTTTTTAAACTCATGCCTAGAAATATCTTCATGCATCTCAGATGTTACACTATTTAAATTATCTCTGTGCTCACTAATTTGAGAAGTAGAGAATCTCCCTTTAAAGCAGCATAACCACAGTTAGGCAAATGTAAACTTCAACATGCACTGTATTTTCACAAGATTATAGTATATTAGATTGGATCTAATACCTAGGCATGGAACTATAGCAGAGGTGCCATTACTTTCTGAAAAGTCATTTGCAAAATGAGATTAACATAATCCACACCTTTTCCCAGGTGCCAGCTGGGATTTGCTGGCTCTAGCATGCAAGTGGGTACTCAGTCAGGGGCTTGAGAATTACTTACTGAGTGAATGATATTTCAGTTGGATAAGAGGCCATAAGGTAAGAAATGACAGTTTGTGGTTGGGTTTTAGCAGGTAAGGAAAGGGATCATCAGCCTTGTGATAGTACTGTGAACTTAGATCAACTTAAACTTCTGGTATAACTTCACCATAAGAAAAAATAATGGCAAAACTCCACTCCAAAGGAGATTAATTGGGTGTAAAATGAGTGGGTTTGGATGACTAAGAAAACAGTTTTTTGTTTTGATTCATCTTTAATTAGATGAGAGATAAATATTGCATCACATGCTGTTAGGGCTTAATACTATGCAATCAGCAATATAAAGTTCAATGTTGTTTACATTTGTTTTCTCTCTCCCTCCTTCCGAAATGTGTTCTGGTCTTCCCACTCATTAAATAGTCACATACAGAATTGTTCTCACTTTATTAAAATGCAAAGGAATTTTCTGACTCTATTCTTTACAACAGCTAAAATTAGAATATTTGTCTGACCAGTGTTATTTGGTATCCCTCACTATTGTTATTCATCACCGCTGTATTGAGCCGCAAGTTGGAGTGTTGCTCCAGAAATGTGAGAGAAAACAGGTATCTGCCATCATTATTCTTGAGATGCAGGATGCATCCTCTGCTCCTGCTGCAGCAGCCTATTTCAGACATGAAATACCTAAGATGCATGTAAAATTAATCATTTTGCCTGGAGATGCAGAGTCCAGAAATAGTGTCCCAAAAACAAATGATAAATTTCACTCAGGCAAAATTTCTTAAGTGGGAATAAAATTATTTCACATTTTATCTCCTATGGCATATTTTTTACAAGGCCATAAAACAAAGATGGTAAAACAGCTTCCTCTGGACTGATGCCAGCAGTCTGGCAGAGAATCTGTTCGTGTGTTTTGGATATGGATAGGAAATCTTTAATGCTATTAGAGAGAGAATTATTATCCAGAAACTTTCCACAGAGGATGTTAGTAGACACAGCTTGGAAAACATTTTCTTGGGTATGATAGTTGTAAGATTTCTTCATTACATAGTCGCTGAAATAAGAAAAATAATGTTGTTTAGACTTGTTTTTATCAAGAAATAAGACTTTTCAGAAACTTGTTGTAGACAACAGTCTTGTACTGTGAAGTGATAGATCAATTCTGTCAAGTCAAATCTAAAAATAAAAACATAAGTCTACAGCTAAGACTGGACTAACCAAGTGTCAAAAATAATAGAAACTTCATAGTAAAATCAGACAGATAAAGGCACACAGAAAACCTTGAAAATGGACTTTGTTCATATCAAAAGAGCTAACATGATCCAGAGTCTGTATTCCCCAATGAATGAAAATCTTGGACAAAGAGCTATCTGATCCACTGGAATATTTAGGGAAAACAAGTCTGAGAATAAGGATACTAAGAATAACAAGAGAATGGAAAATGTTGGATGTCAAGTCAAGTAAAGTTTGCTAAAGTAAAGTCTAAAAAGCCCCCCACGCTGAATTCAGCTTCCTGAAAGGGAGCAGGGGGAAAATTGTCCAGCCATATAAATAAAATCATTATAGAACAGAGACACAAGAATATTAAAAAGCTAAAGCAAGATACAATTTTGGTGTAGTCCAAAGCTAAATATACTCTGGTTAGCTTCCAAGACTGATGATGTAGAAAACTAATGCAAAATGAAACTAGATAATGAGAATGCATATTTAAAACTAGAAATTGTCACAACAGCAGAGGAGAAAAAGCTTACAAAACATAGGGCAGGTAGTGAGATAATTTTCTCAGAATTGGTACTGAAATTTGTAAATCCCACAGCAAGTATTTTAGCAAGTCCTTCTGCATAATTGAAGATAGTGAATGAGATATCTATATTTAGGAGAGTGATGTGAGCAATTTCAGTCTAAACTCTAACACAGCAAGCTGGAGAACAGACTTGGAAGGAAGAGATAACTGAAAAGTTAGAGGTAGATGAGATTAAATGTAACACAGTTTGCTAAGGAGCCTTCTTGACAGATTGACCTGGAAGTCTTCTTTAATGATCTTTAGCCATCAAGTATATCTCATGTGGCCATGAAGTATATCCCATTTGTCTGGATTTAGTAAATATTTAATGTTCTCCAGTAAATATGTAAATATTAGCTAAGCCGACAAATGTAGGAAGGAGCGATAAGGAACACATTCTAAACAGTATGTGATTTGTTTTAATCGTTTTTCTTCATTTATGTTATATTCTGTTAAAAGAGTGAGTCAGTGAGCCACAATTCCTGGGAAAAGCAGAGGCTTGTCCCTTCTCTTGGAGGCAAGTAGGTATGCCTGAGGTCAGCAGCTTTGAGAGACTGCTGTGAGTGACAGGCTGAGGAAGGAAAGAAGCAATAGACAGGGCTGGGAGTTGGAGCCCAAGCAAAGAAGTTCAAATGTTTCTGTAAGGACAGGAGAGGACAAGCAGGTTTCAGAGCAGACAGAAAGAGTTTCCAGTTAACCAGAGATGACTGGGAAATTTGCTGCTACTTGGAAGTCATTAAGCTAACTGAGGGTAAACATGGAAGGAAAGGGCTTTCCACAAGGGCCAAGTGGGCACCAGGAAAAAATCAGTCGGCACTCTTTTACTGCTCTCTCCTTCTTAGGTACAACGTACACAGACAAGAAGATTAAAGAAGTAGAAAATATAAAGTAATGAAATAGTGTAAAATTAACTAGCAATATCAGTTCTGAACTCTGAGCTGAGTTTATATACTTTGTAAGAAGAATCTAAGCAAGCATGGCAAATTGAAGCCTGACAGGGCACCTTACTACTTTCTATAAATACATGAGTTAAAAAAATGATGAACATTAAAAAAAAAAAAAATCAGCAAAAGGAAAATGTGAGATACCAAGTTTGGATCTCACTGGCTTGTTTGATTGATGGGTCAAATCAACCACCCTGTCTGTGCAGGGGCCAGGCCTCCATCATCGGCATCCACATGGCAAGGCCAGCAGACCACATGGACTCCAGGATCAGAAAGCACATGGCTCAGGAGCCACGTGAGGCACCTGTCAATCACCTGATAGCCCTGCCACACCACTGGAGCCACCTGGAGCCATTGACTGTGGCTAGGAGGGCAGTGAACAGTCAGTGAACCAGATGTCCTGCCTGAGGAGAGTGACCACAGTAGTTAAACCTTATGAACAGATGCAGAGAGCCTCCATCCCATTCGGCCTCCTGTCTCTGGACCTGGCACCAGGTGACTCTTGGTGGCAACTATTTCTCTCTCTTCTCTCTTTCTTCTCTCCTTATTTTTTTCTTCCTTTACTCTTTTCTTCCTCTGGTGGGTACCATAACACCAATGAATGGTATTTCACAAAGTTGTATGGGGTTGGTGTTTGCTCTAGTGTAATGCTTTTTATTGGTTGTATGTTACCTCTGAACCACTTGTTGCCAAAAAACCTGTTTTCTCACTAAATTAAAAGAAATCTCTTCGGGAAGGCTTGTAGTGTGTTCTCATTACGTGATGCAAGGTATCAAAGAACTAAGGTTTTGCAAGAGTTCGCATGGGTGAAATCTCTTGGAATCTTATAAATCCTATAAATACCCTTGTCTTTTCTGAATCAGTGGACAGATAGGATTTGGTTAGATTTTCATTTTTATGAATGTTTCTAAAGCATCAGTTGCATCTAGTGGCTTTGGGACCAGGGTTTTACAGATAAGCGCAATCAGAAATGAGAGTTATGTCCAGAGTGTTCCCACAAACACATTTATGGAAATTACAAGGTTTCTAACAGAGAAAAAAATGTATCTTCTCTTCTCTAGAGCTGTTTCAGCATCTTCCCCATCTTACTGCAGGAGATAACATGGAATTATGCAGCAGGTGCTGAATTATAGACATGAACATCTGAGAAAGCAAAAGTGTCTTGGGTTGGCGGTTATAATTTTTACAAAATATCAGCACTACTGAAGCAAAATGGTAAACGAAAAGACTCCATAGTAACAATGGAAATGATGATTTGTAAAAGAAATAGAGTTAATTTTTCATACCTCTCTTTTCTCAGGTGTTTTCCCAAGTGTTTTTGGTTTAACAAGAGACATTATCCACAACCAAGTCTATAGGTATCAGATCTAGTATCAAGTGAAGCCATAAAATTCTGTAATTTGCTACTTAATTCATTCTCATGTTCTTCATCAGCAGAACATTCCTATATTCATGTCCTCCACAGGCAAGCCACATTCCTCTGCTGAGTCTTGGCTGGCAGTTGGAATTATACTTTAAAAAAAAGCCTGCTATCAAAAATCATTTCTTGTTCTGTATGCATGAGAGGATGAGAAAGAGAATTTACCACATGAAACAGACGGTTGTCAAGCTGCTTAATCAATTACTACAAAGTCCTGAGATTTTATGAAAATTAAACTATAGGAGAAATGATCCAAAATGACCAGGACTGCTATTTAATGCCTAAATAAGAGATAAGTTACTATCTTGAGCACGTCTGCATTTCATTGCACTTGAAAACACGCCTTGTAAATACCACATAAAGCATCATGGCCTAACAATATTTGATTCAAAAAATGGTGTGTTATCATCTTTGGACTGTTAAACCTAAATCTGCAGCATCAAACAGTACCACAAGTTTCATGTAAATTATGAGTTGTAAAACAAACCATGATTAATTCCTTAATTTCCATTTTAATGGCACTACAAATGGCAATATTTACAGCCTTTTTGGCATTATACCTCATTTTGGCACCACAGAGACTGATAAATAGCATTTTATGTCCATTACCAAGGACATAGATTGTTTACAATTTACTTATCCTTGACAGTTTAGATTTACATGCACTGGATAGAGAATAAATTTATCTAAAACCTAGTATTAGTTTTCTTCAGTAGTTCAATCTTCAGAGTTGTACTTGGATCACAAAACTAAATAACAAAGGAAGAAAAAGTAGATGACATCTTTGGGGATCAATCCTGCTTTTTGCTGCAGCAGATACAGCATCAAATTCTTCATTAACAGATTCAAACACAAAATGGAAGCGTACAATGATAATCTGTTGTTAATGTTGACTCCTGAATTTCTATTTTTACTACATTGTGGAGACAGAGGATCCAAAGGGTTATGGAGACACAGAATAAAAGGCCAACACTTCTGAATTTTTTTATTAGATATTGACTTTGATCTAAGTTTTCAAGGCAGTTCTTTTACAAAGTCAGTAAGTAAATTAAATATTACATAAGCCAGAGGCTGTGATGGTGAAAAAGGGAGGATTCAATGACAAGGACTCTTCCAAGGGTGTTCCTTGTCAAACAGAGAACTCAACCTACCACGATCATTTATGCAGTTCCAGAAGCTGCTTTAATTTCTCTTCTGCTCTAGACATTAAAAGCTCATAAAAGTCATAGCATATGCTGAGTTGAAAGGGACTCATCAGGATCATTGAGTTCAACTCCTGGGCCTGCACAGGACCATCCCCAAGAATCACCCATGTGCCTAAAAGTATTGTCCAAATATTTTTGACATCAGACAGGCTTGGTGCTGTGACCACTTCTCTGGGGAGCCTGTTCCAGTGTTCAATCCCCCTCTGGATGAAAAACCTTTTTCCAATATCCAACCTCAGCCTTCTCTGACTCAACTTCATGCTATATCATCACATCCTATTACTGGTGACAAGGATGAAGAGATCAGTACCTGCCTCTCCACTGCCCCTCATGAGGATGTTGAAGACCACAGGGAAATCTCCCCTCAGTCTCCTCTTCTCCAGGTATAACAAACAAAATGACCTCAGCCACTCCTCATACAGCTTCACCTCCAGTCCCTTCACCATCTTCATTGCCCTCCTTTGGACTCTCTCCAGTAGCTTAATATCTTTCTTACATTGTGGTGCCCAAAACTGCACTCACTATTCAAGGTGAGGCCACTCCAGTGCAGAGCAGAGCGGGACAATCCCCTCCCTCAACTCTCTGGCGATGCTTTGCCTGATGCCCCTCAGGCCACAGTTGGGCCCTCCTGGCTGCCGTCCTTGCTGACTCATATTCAACTTGCCATCAACCAGGGCCCCCAGGTCCCTTTCCATGGCACTGCTTTTCAGCATCTCACTCCTCAGTCTGTCCATACATCCAGGGTTACCCTGTCCAAAGTGTAGAATCCTGCACCTGCCCTTGGACAAGGCTAAAGTAAGAAGCTGAGCACCATGCTAAAGATCATTATTCATATAACAGAAAAAAAGGCATAGCCTTTTCTTTCTTTTTTTCTGATCACCTTCATTACTATAAAGATGCAATGACTTCAGGGTGAATCAAATGGAAGTGAAAAGCTTCTAGGCTAATGTTTTTGCTTTTTTTGTCCATTGAGCTTTTCTAAATTAGCCTCCCTTAAAGCTTTTCTTATACTGGTCATCTTACTGGAAGACACTTCTCTGTGTGACATGAGCCTCATTGTTAATGCCTTTTTGTTTTCTTTATTTTCTTCTTAGAGTAGAAGACCTCAGGTAATTAATGGTCTTAACAGCAGTCACTTCCTGGTATTTTTCCATAGGAATCGTCAGTTTCATTTTATACTTTAAAATATCATTGACTTAGAATCACAATGGAGAAAAGAAATTTGAATGTTTGGTTCTTCATGTAAAGTTATAATAAGAGTTTAATAAGAATCTCTGAACCCATTAGGAAATAAATAAGGGCAGTTCTAGCTGCAGTATAAAAACCCCTTGCATGCTTTTGACTGCTGAACAAAGAAATATCTTCAGGATTATTTAACAGCCAGTAACACATAAGGTTTTCTGTATTGCTGCATGACTAAAGTTCCAGAACATGTCAAAGGGAGAAAATAACATGATAAATAAAAACTAAAATAAAAATGTCCCTGTTACCTAGAACCAGTTTACTATACATAAGGCATTTAAAATGAGTAACAATAACTCCTGGCAGGATTTATGTTGAAGCACTGCACAGACACCCACTGGTCTTCATAACACCTACTAGGCAAGAGGACAAATACAACTATGGTCATTTGACAGAGAACTGAAGAAAAATCCAGTCCCAGCTTTCTGAAGACTGTGTGATGAGCAACTGGTAGAGTGGGTATAATCTATGTACCCTGTTGTGCCCCATAGCAAGCCCATAAAATTGATAAGTAGCAATGACACTGTAATAGCATTGATGGTAACAACTTCTACGTGTTCTGGAACTGGACTTTCTCATATTATTTATCTTCCATAGCAACACTTGTGGGACCTTTCAAAATGGACCTTGCCAAGCAAACTGTTTGTGAATGCCTGTAAGCTGATCCGTAAACTGTTAGAGGAAACACTGCCTGAAGCCTGCCCTCAGTTAATCCATCAAAGGAAGTGTGCCATCCAATTTTTACCTGTCTACTCAAATCGTGGTGTGTTAAAGCTGACACAGCTGCATCAGTGGGCTACCAAAAGAGCACAGCCTGCCCACATTTAGGGAGTTGAACTCAGATGCATGTTTTTAGCTCTTTGCCTCCAGGAATATTGCTTTCATTGTCCTGACCACTACCAAGTTGAGACTTGTATAGCTTTCTGTGGAACAGGACAATGTTGTACTGTGCCCTGTTATTACTACCACTGCTTGGCTTCAGAGACTTTCCCACAGTGAGTTGTATAAATGGTAAATTTATTAAAAAAATAAACTGAAACAAAACCAAGAACAAAACCCAAAGAAAACCCGAACAAGATTATTTTATCTTCTATAAAAGCAGTCAGAGTGAAAAAAAATCCCACTTTTTCAAACAAGGGAAAATTACCAGCTCTCTCAAGCTCGTGAATGTAAGAACCTTCATCAGGGATTGGACTAGATGATTTCCAGAGATCACTTCCAGCCCTTTTTTTGATTCTTTGAAAGAATCAAAAAACATGATGTTTTCACAGCCCAGTTCAATTCCTTGTGAAGAACACTTTGCCTTCTTGGCCTGACTGCCTTGCTGATAGTAAAGGTGAGAGGGAAACAAGTGAGAATAAAAGAACAATGAAAAAAATTGATAGCCCATTAATTTATTAATCCTATAAATACCCTTGTCTTTTCTGAATCAGTGGACAGATAGGATTTGGTTAGATTTTCATTTTTATGAGTGTTTCTAAAGCATCAGTTGCTTCTAGTGTATTCAATATTACGGATGAGGTGTTGCTCTGTGTATTGTCATAAATGCATATAAAGTTTGAAGTATCAGTAAAGAGCATTTGGCTTTATTGCTTTGGCTTTGCTCAGTGTTATCTAAGTACTCTGAAGTGCTGGATCTTGGCAGGTTTGCCACAATTTATCACTTAAGTACACAACAGTACTTTAAAATTCTCTGTTTTCATGATATTCACATTTATTGCATTTGTAAAATACTGTAATTCAATCGAAAATGGGACTTTATTGTTCAGAACAGACAGAATTTGCCTTCCCATGAAAGACAATAATTTATACAAATCTGTGAGTATCTGAATTTTTTGATTTTTTTTTTTTCTTTAATGATCTCAACAGTAACATTGCTATTGTCATAGCTAGAGAGCTAGGAAACTATGTACTGGGCAACATACTTCACAGGTGACACATTAGAAATTGCTGTGTTTGTGTTTGAAAACATTATGTTAATCTACCTATTCCTATCTTTAAAAACTAGTTGTGAGTGTTAGCATCACGCACTGGCCACATCTTGTAATATATGACAGCTCCAGAACAGAACAGCTGCTTTTCTTGATTTTGTTGCATTCAAACTCTGACCTTCTATTGCACTGATCTCCACTGGTGTGCAATTCACAGAGTCCCTTATCTCCTCTTGGGTTTTTTTGAGACGTTGACCTGAACCATTCAGTACATCTTTGTACCAAGTCATTTTTCTAAAGTAAACTTTTTTGGGACCAATTCTGAGAAGTGGAGCTCACCATTCATTTTCTTTCTGCATGCAGTTCCCTGCTGAGGGCAGCAGTTCTGCCCACATCAGGACACTTTGGGCTGCATCCTCCCTGTCTGCTGTGCTAGTGGGACAGACAGATGGATGACATCTGCAGGCAGCAGCACAGGGACCATGAGAAGAGGGTGGTAGCATTCCTTTCTGGTGTCCTGTGGATGAAGTAGCTGCACAGAATAGCAGAAACAGGGTGCAATCCAGATACAAAAAGGAGACAGTAACATCGATAATCTCTTACCTGCCTGTTCTGAGACTGAAAAGTGTGAAGGAGGGACATACGTCCCCCAGGATATAAACAGTAAGAGTGTACATGTCAAAAGGTGGTTAAAATCAGTATAAACACATTCTCTTTTTCCATGTGTTATATTGACACTTGTTCCTTACACAGTGAAAACCATCATCTTCTACAATTAGAGAAAATGTTTTGCCAGAATTAACCTGTCCATGGCAGAAACTCTCTGCCATGAATGTTGGGGTTTTTTTCTTTGATTGTTAGTAACTACAGCTCATTAAAAATATCAAAAATAAAAAAGTCTCATGATGACCTCAGCAAAAACGTATGGAATGTGTACAGTGTACTTTGGACAGATCCCCAGCATGTCTCACTCATTTCATCATTGTCATTCACTGTATGTGATTTGGAAAGTCAGTGGAAATGAGCGTTTCCCGCTTCCAGGGTAATTTCTGTCTTGCAAGCTGGCTTTTCTTCTTCTTCATCAAATACTAAAACTCCCAAAGTAACCACAGAATTCACTTCCTATCACACCGCAGAATACAGCAAGAGTTCCCACTGGGCCCACCTCACTTTAATTTAAAATTGAAAAGCTTGCTCATTTACCCATAATTTACATTGTAACATGTGCAACAAAGCTAGAAGGTCCCAGAGGGCAATGTCATAGCTCCTGTCACTTTGGATAAGTTCTCACAGATCTTGTGAGTCTCTGGGATTTTACACTGCATGCCCCAAGGCAAATAGGAAAAAAAAAAAAAAATAGGGAAATAAATAGGGAAAAAGTCTGTGACTTAAGAACAATGACGTTTCTTGTATAGGACTTTTTTATCTTCAGTGACACCATGCAGACACATCAGACTTTGGATGAGCCTTCCTCTGTCCAGCGCCAGAATAGTCCCTTTGCAGAAAGTTTGAGTCATTTTAGAGGGACATTACATGTGTACCAGAACAATGAATTTCAATGTTCTCTACTGTCTCACTTCCACACATTGGCAGATTAACAATACAACTAACACATTAGAATAACAAGTGTGTGGAGTTTTAGATCTTAATTTCTCCTATTCTCCACATAATTTTATGATTAGTGAAGCCAAAGTGACAATAATGGAGATGGAAGAGAAAAACTGCCACGGCATGGCTAACAGTAGCACAGCTTCTCCCCTACTGCTTCATCCAGATGGCTCAGAAGTGAATTGCAGTAACCACTTTTCTAACATAGTTGAGTCTATTCTGTCTTGTGTTTAGATGTCTCAAAAGCCCTGCTGATCTGGTCCTGGTGAGAAAGGTTAGTCTTATGGGATTCCATTCACTTGGAAGACAGTTTTAAGGCCACCAAAAGATTTCAAATAACAGGAATCTACAGGATGCTCAGGTGAGCAGTTCACCGGGCTTTTTATCCAAAACAATTCCATCTCAGGAGTTCTGCATAGGACAGTAATTGGTCCTCCAATATTTTCATTGCTGGCTTAGAGTCATACAGAAAGTAATTGCTCACACAGTGTACTGATGCTGCACAAGACTCAGAAAGTGATCTTTAATGATGAAGAAAGGACGACCCTTATGGAACGATGTGAATCATTTAGCAAGATATACTCCTGAAACTATACATTTTTAACACCAAAAATTGGAGATCTTGTATGCAACTCTTTCATGTTTGCTTTCAATTTTTATGTGACTAAGTTTTGCATTAAAAAATTGCTTCTTTCAAAAGAAATTCTTCATGAACTTGGTCCAGTCTCTCCAAATATTTGTAGCCTAACAAATATATTTGAGCTAATGGTGTTATTACCATTCCTTTTTATCCACTAGCTTAGACACTTGTTCACTGTTTGAAAGACCAGGGATCAAGCCTTTCTGCCTGAAGGGATCTGAACTCACATCTGCCACACAGCAATAAAGTACTATCAGTCTTTAGAGCTGCTGTGCTCAGCATAGAGTATTTAAAATTCATTGAACCCTCATTTGAAGAAGTGAATTATTTCACCACCTAGCTTGATCTGCTGGGAACTCTCATATGATGTTGGACATTTTAAGTCCAGACCCTGCTCTAGTGAATTTTTTTATATTGACATGAAACAACATACGACCAACAAGACAGAGGAAGGACACCTCAGGGTAGGATGATGCTATTTATACAGCATGGTATGTATTTAGTATATCCTGAGATATATTGATTCAAATCTGCCTAAGTATAACACAGAAATGAGCATGAGTCTTTGGTTTCCTGAGAATTTTGCTAACCTTTAGAAATTGGATAAAAGAAATCATTAACTAAATTAACATTAATTCTAGCTCTTTGGTTTATTACTTGTTCTAAAGCATCTGAAAATCAAATATTCTGTTCATGTTCAATGTAATGCTCCAGTAAACACATGACTATTTTTCACTTGTTTTCTGATTTGGCAAAACACACCAAAATAGAAAATTTGTTTGAACTAAATGATTTTTCATTTATTACTTTATTCAGCTGGTGGAGAGAAAATAACTGCTCAGTGATCTTTAATTGGACCCATTTTAGGGGGCAAGATCCTTAGCATTGTATTCCATTGTCACCTAAAAACTTTATCAAGCCTTTAATGTGCACTTACTGAAGTCTGAATAATTACATTGGTGGTGACTGAAAACTTAATATGTGATTTCAATTACTGAGTCAGCAATCAATCTGTGTTCCCTGCAGCTATTACTGTGCAAAGTTCTATTTAGTGCCCATTTCCCTCATTTTCTTTTTCGGATAAAGGAAAACTGACTGGCTAGAGTTTTTCCTCTACTGGTAAAAATGCATATATTTCATTTTAGCATTTACTTCAGTTTGCATTACATAAGCAGGAAGAGTATCTAAAAGCAGTGCATTACCAAATATCAGCTTTGGAGAATGACAATAGCAATAGCTCTGCATTTGCTTGTTCAGAGCTTTGTTTTGAGCAGATAGGTTTGCTGGCTGGGTGGCTTGTTGCATAGTTGATTTTTGGAACTAAATAGTCTAATACCTAAAGGAAGTTGCTCATTGTGGCCTATCTAGGCAGGGGGAGATAGAGAGAGAAATTTTCATCCAGATTTAGATTCTTAAACTTTTATCCCCTTTGCCAGTTAGTCACCTGCAGCTGAGGATGTCAACAGGAAAAAGACAGGAAGACTGGACGCCACCAAAAAGCTCTCTGGCAAAGTGACATGTGCTGTCTGATTATAAAGCAAATGTAAAGTGAAAAAAGTCTTTGATTTTTTTTCTGTTCTACTTCAAGATGTAAATTAGGCTTAAATTAGAGTCTAAGACAACCCAACTCATTCCTTCAATCACACCCTTCTTGCCATTGATTCTGTCATCCGCCTATTCTGCAACCACTTTCACAAGCACCTAACTGAATTCAGTGTGACTATTCTTGCCTGAATTCCCAGCTTTTGTAATCCTCAGCTAAACTAGTACGGGAAGATCATACAACTAATTCCTTTTGCGGTACTATCTTACTGTCTTGAAATAATACATCCAAGTTTTCTGTCTAAGCTGATTTCTGGTAGTTATTTGACATGCTCATTTTTCCTAAGGTCATGTAGTATTTCCACCTCCCAACCAATTCATTTAATCTGAGCAGGTTTCACTGTTGCCTGTGTAGCTAATAAGGGATAGTAGCAGTTAAAAAGAAAGTCTTTTCACTTGGACACTTTCTCCAGGCTATGATTGTAAAGAGGATCTAGGTGATTTGCTTAGACCTTTAAATAACTAACACTAGTTGAGCTGAATTCCATATGGCATTTAAATGAATTAAGCTTATCTCTAATCAGTATTGTTGTGTGAAAATTTTTGCTCTTTCTCAGGATTCATGATCTGGCCATTTTTATATTCCTATGTATTTATGGAAATATTTCACTAGTATCCAGCATGGCTGCATTTAAAGGAATGATATGCTGCACAAAACATTTGATTATATGGAGAATAACAATTTAAACAATTCCAAATACCATAATTTATTCTTTCTATCCCATTGATTATTTGTGCAGTAATGAATAAATTAATGATAGAATGAACTCAAGGATGTTTAATTTTCCATACTGGGAAATCTCTATTGCAAATTTTACATGTCTTTCACCTTTATTCTTTATCAAATAAACAGATAAGATCTGTTCAAAGACAAAAATAGATCAAAGGTCACTTTGGCTTAGGAGTCTCAGTGATATATAATCATCTTAACTTCATTTCAATATAGAGAATACTTTGACAAGCAGGGCAATGCCGAGTCCCATCAAAAGTTTTGTGGAGCTTGGAAGTGTTACAGAAGTCAGTCCTGGAATTAACCACAATCAAAAAGATTCGTTCTTTGCCAGTACTACTTTCCCTTTTCAAGGAATGACTACCTAAAAACACTTTCCACAGCAAAAGTTGTAGTTACTGAGATTCATTTCTTGTGAGCAGCAGAAGAGAAAAAATATTATGAAGAATTGAGATAAATGTGCAGAAAACTGTTCTGCAGATGCTGATCTTTCTCTAATAATAGGCAACTTCTTTGAGCATATTATGTATACTGTACTGGCAAATAGTCTTTCATTTCTACTTTTACTGGCTGTAACTTCACAGTTTTTCCAGTTTCATCTCACTGACTTTTCATTCTCAGCTCTTGCAGCTGAGCTTATTTGAGAATAAGAGAGAAGGAAAGAGAAAAGAGAGCATAGAAAGAAATCAGCCTGTGACAAAGTGCAAGGACATAATCTGAAAATATGATCCAAACTGTCACCATGATTAATATTTCTGGCCTTCCTCTCATCTTCTACTCATCAAGGCTCCTTTTGCCTGTGGTCTTAGAACCAGCGATATCACTTACTCTTGATTTTGCTTCACCTTCAGGTCTTTTACCCTTTTGTTCCATCCATTCAAAATTTTGCCTTGTTCTTTTTCTCTCTTATACTCTCACTCTGCCCATTTCCCCTTCCATCACCCACAGGCTATCTTGATGAGTTTGCTCTTCAACACCATCCATCTGAGAAAGAAGGGTGGTTTAAGTTATCCACTCGCTATCACAAAAGACTCTCTGCTTGGCCTGGTGATTGTTTCCCTGCTTATGCACAAAGCCCACACCACCCTCGCCATTTCTGCAGAAAGCTGCCCCTGCAGGTCTACACCAGACTGAGTAAATGTACTCTCAGAAACCAAAATACACTCAAGAGTAAACACAAAGCTGAACAGAGGTTTAGAGGGTTTAAATCTAATTTCCTTGATTTTTATCTAATTAATTCTACTTTGGTAAATTAGAAAGATGATAGAGAAAAAGAAGATTCTGATCAAATGTAAGTAATTTGCTGATATGGTCTACAGATAAAACACAAATCAGTTTCTGGAAAAACAATAGCAATATTCAAACCTGCTCTGAGCACAATACAAGAATATAGAATAGTTTGACTGAAGGAATATTAACTAATGCAAATTTTTTATTTTGGTTCATTGTAGCATTTATAATGGAATGATACATCAGAGTCTGGACATCAAGGAATCTTAACTGATTATTGCATTCCAAACAGCAGAGTGGAGGAATGTCATCTGAGGGATTTACTTTTTAAATTTATTGCTTTTCATTTTCTTAAGTTATTTCAACATTTAAAGCATGAAGCTCAGCAATATGCCAGTCTGTCCTCCATCAACCATTGTACCCTAATACAATTTCTGATCAAGCATGGTACAGCCAAACAGAAAATGTGGATGATCAAAAAATTTCATCTACTTGCATGTATAATTAGCAGGTTAGGAGTTAATCTCTTAAAATGCTTCAACCTGTAACTAGATATAAACCTTGATCAGAATTCAATACTGCTACCAACCACTGCAGGAGACTGGGAAAAAAAATGAGACAACATACCTAAATGACAGAAACGGTGATAAAAATAAACTTCTCTTGGTGCTATGCACTTCATACAATCAATTTTTGCTTTGTCTCCAAGGGATTTTCTTCTTGACAAACCTGAAGTCTAGCAAGCACCAGATTATGTTCTACAGCTGAATCAGCTGTGGCACCAATTCATCACAACTGCTCACATCTGGAAGGCTGTTATACATTTCATATCATTTATTTGCTGGCTAAAGTAGCTAGAACCCATACTTTTACTTGAAGGGATTATCTACAGATGTTTCCTCTGATACAAAAACTGTAGGTTTTTCCCAGGAGCTATCTCATACTTAAATGCAGCTGTATCAAAAGCTCTGTATTGAAATCTGAGTGCTCAACAATAGATTGTCAGGTTATTCTGGCTAGAAAAAAAAATGATACCAGCTGTGCTAAATAAGACAGCCACTGAATACGAGCTAGTAGAACAAAACAGGAATTGCTTTTTTCTTTTTTGTTGTTTTCAGGGGAGTTTTTTGTTCTGCTATAAGTCCAGCCAAAATGAATTTCTTAGATCTGTATTAAAGAGCCTTCCCTGACACTAGGACTACAAAAAAACATTCCATAATGTGCTATTTTTCTTGTGTTTCAGGAAGATACTTTATTTCACAAAATCATGGCACAGTTCATACAGCATATCCTTCTCTCTCCTTTACCTCTGACTGAGTTGGTACACTGAACTTAGCACCAGCTGGCATCCTCTGACAGGAAAAAAGCCAGCAGAAGGTGCCCTGTTGCCTGCATTGTCATTTCTGTCTTAGATCTTTAAGTCAGGAAGAGAAAATTAGGGATAGGATTCCATTTGAATAGCTCGTGTTTTGACTTTCAAAATGGCTTCTTGTTAGTCTGGATGAGGGGAAGCAGAGGAATTGTTTTTCAACTTTTCTCATATATCTGTCCAAATTCTTGCCTAGTTAATGGTGAAAAAAATAGCTGCAGGAGGTCCAATCTGCCTTGTAAACATGATGCTAAGGGATATGGTTTAGTGGTGGAATTAACACTGTCAGGTTTATGGTTGGACTTGATTATCTTAAACATCATTTCCAACATAAATGATTCTCTGACTCTATGAAAAGGATATCTCTTTCCAGTGAGTTACAGAACTGAAGAGAACAGTCTTTTTGCTTAGATTTGCCAAACATTTTTCTCACTGAGAGTACAAGTAATTCAAATGGAAGTGTTGGATACCTTAATCCAGCATTCCATTCCAGGGGCTCTCTTACAAAGGTATCTGGAAAAGAGCAAAGAGGATGATGGCAGTGCTTGAAATCTCCCCAGGGAAAGAGCTTCTTTAGTTGGTCTGAGGAAAACCATTTCCATGTGTCTCCACTTCTATCTTCATCTTTGGGGTATAGGACACTCAGGGTGAGAGCAATCATTCCTTGAATCCCTTAAGAGGCACCACTAGGTAGGGACGATCCCGCACCATGATAGCAAAGTGTCAGAGAGAGAAAGGAGCCAAACTATTTCCCAGGAGAAGTGTAAATTGTTACAGGAACCTTCATAATTTTTTTTTTTTTTGAGGGGGGGAATAATTTTTTTTTAAAAAAAAGTAGGAGTCATTTTGGGCAAAGCAAGGAAAATCCTCCCTTCAGCTTTCCCACCTTTGTCCAATTGGATGTTAAACAAGTATTGATTTACATCTCAGCTGACCTCCCTCTTGCCCTGACGTTGCTGTGCTTTTCAGTGTACATAAAAAGGTGAGAAAAATATGTAAAGTGTAGGAGAAAGAAACTTCAACCTGTAAAATCTGCCTGGCAGAAACAACCCTAAGACAAACTTCAGGGAAGTAGAAGAGCACGTGTGGTACATCAGGGCTAGAGCAGAGGAAAGGAGTTGTTTGTTAATTTTTTGCTCCACACTACTCTGACACTTCTGGCCAAAACAGATCTGAAAGGGAACCCCTTCTCTTTTAGCAGGTTACCCATTTTTTCACGTTGACTATACAGCTGTGTGCATTTTTTGTTATAAATGGATGCCCATGTTTTGATTCCTTTGTATTTTCCATTCTAGGCTTCTTGACTAGTTATTTGAAACCAATGTGTTTATGGTTGTCATAACTCCTGGCAGCAAAATTTGGTCTGACACCTGAAATCTTTCAGAAATTACAGAGCAGGAAATGATAGCACTTCATACTTTCTGACTAAAATACAATTAATGAAAAATTAAAGTAATAATCCTTTAAATATGTGCAAATATTTAGTGCCCAAAATACAGAAGCGAAAACTCTTTACATTAATATGGTATTCAGCTTTTTCTCTTCTT
Organism: Hafferia zeledoni; assembly: GCA_035583235.1. Taxonomy (NCBI): domain Eukaryota; kingdom Metazoa; phylum Chordata; class Aves; order Passeriformes; family Thamnophilidae; genus Hafferia; species Hafferia zeledoni. Next base: position 20,708,227 of record JAWWEV010000043.1, read on the forward strand.
TGACTATTTGAAATTATCACCCATTCATCATTACTATTCAAATAGTTAATAATCCTGGTGTCCACCACAGCTGTTCACCACTACAATGTTAAGGGAGGCCTGCAGGCCGATGAAAACTGTAAAAAACTCTCTTGTGGGAAGAAAAAAAAATAGTCTAAATGGCCTTCAAGAGAAATAAGTATTTACTATAGAATAAGCTTTTGAGTTGCTTTTATTCAGCATGACAAGACAGTAGAGAACTGTAAGTTTCAACTGCCCTTGACTTACAGCCCTTGGCTCTGCTGTCATGCAAGAAGATGAGGTAGTCATGCCAGTAGCATTAAAAATGTTGATTCAATCACTTGTGCCTAAATGATTTCTGATCCATAATCTATAGGCCTAAAATGCTCCATACTTCATGTTTCTCCCCCTGCCCTCTGCTTTCTCCTCAGGGGATAGTTATTTGTGTGGGGCAATTATACAGATATGCTGGCAGTTGAAAAGACAAAAAATTGAGAGATATGAAAATCAAACACAGTGCTGTTATGGAGAGATGTCCATTAGTTTCCATCCCCCCATGATATGTAAAGTGAAGCCAATGAATCAAAATTGCACAGAATATGTTAATATTCCAGCCTGAAGACAGTAAAGGCACATGTGAATGCACACTGGTTTCAGGTTAAATGAAACAGAAAATCAAGCGATAAGGATGTCTCAAGAACTTCCAAGTTCGAGTGTTCATCCAAACCTTCCCAAACCCTACAGTCCCATGCACATGTAGCTCTTGGATGTTGTGAGAAAAAGTATCCCTTAGGTGACATGTTTTTTTTTCTGAGATTTTCAGATCTTCTTTTCCTTCTAACTACAGATGATGGCAATACTGGTTATTCCTAAACTGGCAAACAAAATTCAGCACAGTGCCATCACCCTTTCTTCCTTCTTTAATATGATTATGAAGGGTCCTCATAAAGGTTTCTTCTGTCACTTAGATTTTAACTTTTCTACTATATCCCAAATCCAGTGATTATGTTGTTGACTCATAAAAAAGAACTGTTCTCTAATACTGTACTTTTTTCTCTTATCTGCCAATCAGCAAATGTCTTATATACCCATAGATTTTTGAACCATACTATTTTATTAATATCATGAAGTAAGTATTCTTAATAGATTTGTGTGGCTTTTCTTCACTGAACATTATTGAGCAAAGGAGGTATTTGAGGTATCACTCAGCTTGTACCCGTTGAGTTCTAAAAGATGAACTTTTGAATGCCTTTAGGTAGAGTTGAATTTCAGCTTATTCATTGGAAAGAAGTGCCACAACCAGAAGCTGAGTGAATCAGTAGTTGAGTAAAAGCAGTTTGCCAGTAGCTGAATAAAATACTAATGTACCTTCAGTAATGTTAAATCCAGCTTTTTCTCTGTTGCCTATGCAAGAAGTGCTTGGAAAAAAATTATTGAGGGGAAGAGCTGACTGAATAGATTATTTCATCACACATGAAGTAGTGTATTACTGCATTTCTTTTACTATTTTGCAAAGGGAAAAGAAAAAATTTCTTTTTTTCCATTCAATTAGAATTTAAGTTTCTCTTCTCAATTTAAATGAAAAAAAAATCACAGAGAAAATATTATTGTATCTTTAATACAATAGGATTAAAAAAAAAAAAAAAAAGAAAGAAAAGAAGAATACAGAGGAATCAGACACTGATTCAGGCATAAGTCCAGTGAAGTTCAGTGCAAGGACAGCCAGGGGAACAAGGTCTAGGAGGATCGGAAGAAGCCATATGCGGAATAAGAGTGAAGGGAGGCACTGTAGGATTGTGTAAACTCCTGAGCATTGTGTAAGTAGTTTGAGAAAGACCAGAAATGGCATGGGATCTGAAGAAGGACCAGTTACCAAAAGCAGTACACATGCAAGGAAGAACCAAGACTAAGACATCTGTGTTTTCCATGGGCTGATGACTTTATTACAGACACAAATTTGTGTTTTGTTAGAATAACTTGGCCACCCATTTCAATATTTTCAATGTACATGAAGACATACTATTACATAATCTTACAGCTCTTTAGCTATGACAAATGGCTACTTTCTTCATGCTTTACATTGCTATTTGCTAATGTAACACAAAAGGCAAGTTCTTTAATTTTTTAAAACACATACCATATAAATAACTCATTTTATCATTCATCACAAACTGAACGTCTTCTGAAGTAACACTGTTTAATTTGGTACCCTAAACCCCATACCTGTCTATTGGCTGTCATAGCAGTCCCATGTGAAATTTTCAGAAAAAATAAGTTCCTCTGCTGAGGTACTGGTATGATACAGATGAACACACAGATGATCAGAGCTGGAAAATAATTCTCAGTTAATCTTTACCCTCAGAATGCAATTCCTCTTCCTAAGTTTCTTCCAATTTCTTTTAATTCTTCAGCTTTACCTGACACTTGAGCAGTATGATTATGTATCCCAGTGTATATATTTAAAGTATTTAAGGCTCACTGAAGTCATGGGACTCTCTCTTGCAACTGAAGTGGGTATTGGATCTAGATTCACATGGATCAGCATAACATCACCAAGGGATTCTTTACTTATATTCAGACTCCTACCTCATGTTCTGCCAACAGCAGTGAAGAATAGCACTTATGGGGTAAAGCTTTCCCTGAAAATGAGATTAATACTTCTATTTATTATTAATGGAGAGGGCACATCTAATCCATCATAAATATAGAGCAAAAGTCCTTACAACATTTAGTTAATAGTCCTATCCCTCCGGTGGAAAAGTTTGTTGTGTGTACCTATACCAAAGAGGAGCTGGAAAATCACTGAAGTTTTTAATGGTTCTGGAAAGGCTCTGGGACTGACTGGTATCTTCCCACAGTATCTGTGCATAAAAGAGCTGACAGCTGTAGGAATGGCATCTGATAAGCCATGTTTCTGTTCTTTCTTGTTTTCAAATTGTTCTTTATTCTCAAGACAGCTGTATGCTTTTACTTCTGGCAGTGCATGCTGCTCTGTCAACTCTAAAATTGGTCCAAACCACTGCACTTTTAAGACTGGGTAACCTAAAACAAAAAAAAAAAAAAAGGGAGGTAAAGCACCTGTCCAGAAATCACCAGAAGGCTGGCCACAGGATTCAGGTTGTCTCAATCCCACGTCACTGCCTGATACATTGTATTGCTTTGACTTTCATTATTAATGCTCCCAGATCTTCAGCCTTTTAAAAAAATGCTGCTAATCTAACAAATTACCAAAGTGCAGGCTGTGCAGTCCTTAGTGCCTTTACACACACTTCCCTCTAGTGTTGAAAGGGAGCAACTCAACATGGTCCCTGGAGCTATTAGCTTGGCTTTGGTTGTCACAGTGTGAACATCACATTTCTCTCTGCAGTGAAATGACATCAAAATAAATAGTGCCTTAAGTATCATAAGAAAAAAAATATCCTATCATTTTCTGTCTTTCCAGAGATATTGCAAGTCATGAGAAGAATGACAAAGTCAAGGTAAAAAAGACTGAGCCATAACATATTCATTAAATTCTGTCAGGCATTTGTGTACTACAGCTGTGTGTTAATACTGGACCTGACTTTCAATCATTACCTAAGACAGCACTGCTGATATTAGGAGTATTCTAAAGTGTCATATGTTCTTGCCTGGATGTGTGAAAGGACATATTGACAAGTATAATAACCTTGGCAAAACAAATTTAAGGGCACATTTTGCAAGTCTCTTATCCCAGCCATGGTCAAAGAGGTCACTGAGTTTATTAAGCTGTATGTTAGCTTAAAATTTGAAATACTGTAGGATAGTCATGCTAATCTATAAACATGAAATGAAAAATATTGCTAACCAGACTGCACTTTTAGAGAAATCTGAATATTGTGAATAGAACAGTTAAGCTAACAGAGCATCTATCTAAAAGCAGCCAAATATTCCAGTGGGTTAGCAAAATTCATTCAATAACACCAAAATTTTCTCTCTCTATATATATATATATAAAAGAGATGCATTTCTGAGTGCATTTTAGCTGGTTGCTTCCTGAAGCCATTTCTACTTCAGAAGCATATTTCCATTAACTAAAATGAGAAAGGTGTCACCTTAGCTATTCTAAAAACTATCCTTATGCAGCTTGTCCTATCTTTTTATTTATTAATAATAATTTTTTAAAAATTCTAGCTAAACCCTTTAAAAATTGTTTACAGGTACATTTTTAACCAATATGAAGACCACTGAAATTTGCCACAGTAGGCTCAATATGAATTTTCCAGTGTTCTCCTTCTTTCTATTTAATCTTTGGATTCCCTATTGTCTTGCATCCCTGCAGACAAACGTGTTGATGCAAATGAATGGAAACTGTTGTTATTGTGATTAGGTAGTTCTTGCTCCACCTACCTCATAGAGTGTAAACATCAAATAAAGACCAAAAGCACAAGAGATTTAACTTCCCTGCTCACAGGGCTGTGCTGTGATATATTCGGGAGCCTGAACACAACAAGTGACTAAGACAATCATGTTAAAAGTCTTCTGGGATTCATTCAATGAATAAGAATATAGCCCTGTGATTCTCTCTGCACCATGGGCTAGGTGCAGCTTTAAGAATTTGGGAAGTCACATCCATTACCATTTATTTGTTCATAGTTCAAACTTGGCAATGGAACACACAGGATTAGGTGTTAAGTTTAGATGATTTACCTCTTGAAAAGCTAAAATAGACAAAAACTAAATCTGTATCTTCTGAAGAAAGACTGGATAACCTTTCTTGGACTGCTAATTGTTGGGAAAAAAAAATAATGCAGAGACACTGACTCTACTAGGATCAGATTAGCAAATAATTTTGGTCGTAAAAATCAGGGAAGAGAGTTGAAATACTTGTTTTTAAGAATTCCTCAGTTAAACATGTTGACATCAATGCCACCCTGACACCAAATCTCATCTGATCTCAGAAGCTAAGCAGGGCCAGCCCCAGTTAGTACTTAGCTGGGAGACCTCCTGGCAATACCAGGGGCTGTAGGTTCTAGTCTTGAGGATTTCACTGTCACTGTCCAAGCTTGTTCAGCCATGGCAGATGAACCTTAGGAGTTAAAAGGTGGAGCCAGTTCTGTGCACGCTGTGCCTCACCTAAAAAATCCACTGCACAGGCTCGAAGGGCACACCCACGTGGG
>JAWWEV010000043.1:20723506-20736759 GCA_035583235.1 Hafferia zeledoni
ACTAGAGATGGACCAAGGGTTGGACTCGATGATCTCAGAGGTCTTTTCCAACCCAGTCGATTCTATGATTCTATGATTCTATCTTCATGGCAAATAAAAGAAGATGTAGACATATGCCAACAAAAACACCAATATGGATATCTGTTGTGGACCTACTTGACTTTTATCATGAGCACCTGCTAAAATATAGGATAATTTTGAATTATAAATTTGAATAAATGAAGGGGTCGCACCTAAGAAGGATGATGGGCTGTGTTCCAGTACCACTGACTGTCATACTGTGCACACAGAGCCACCTGCCATGTATGATGGGGTTGGTTGAAACTGTGCCAAAAGCAACCTGTTTTCAGTATTATTTTCTTTTACATTCTTTGATGCAATGATATTTTTGACTGCTTTAAATCATCCCCAAAATGTAAAGCCAACTACAGCAGGTCATTAATTCTGAGACACAAATACTTCAATGGGATTTTTTTCTAAGTTTACATATCTGAGAAAAAGTCAGTTTACATATCAGCAGGCTGTAAGTGCTCACCTTGGTGCCTGGTGTGATCTGCAGTGCACATTGTCACAACAGGGCTTGCAGACTGAGGTCTCTGAGTCCTACTGTCCTATGATAATAGCACTCACCACATCTGCATGGCTATGGGAGAAGGGAAGAAAAGCATAAACCTGGACCGAGCTGGAATGTAGCAGGTTTTTATCTCAGATACTAGGAAGCTACTAGTGACAGAAGGATTTCAAAGTGTACTTTGGTAATAAAAACAACTGCAGCTGTTGGTAGGTATGTTTAATTAGCCAGACGTGACACAAGCACTAGGTAGACATTTTCCAGGAGACATCTCTTTGCTAGGCACACCAACTGTTTCATGTTACATGAAAGTTGTTGAGATTCAGCATTGCATTCCTGCACTTATTATGACAAAGCAAGGCCCTTGGTCTCTGCTTTTTAGCAGTTCCTTTCTTCCTAAGACAGTTGAGTTTACTTATCATCAGTGTTTTCACTTCTGAAAAATAGTCACTATATCCCAAACCCTTTCAGACTTTATTCAACTGCCCATCTTCTTGGAATGCCCTTCCTAACAAAACAAAGCAACAACAAAATTATTTTTTGTAAACTCAAATGCACCATACATCCAGACCTTGGTAAGACTGTCATGTTTTTGAAAACATATACAGACTAATAAAAGCCAAAATCAAATACCTAGAGAAGGGATAGCACATCTCATCATCAGTGTCGGAAGAGAGATAAAACCTAATCCCAGAGACTGTCACATATTTTAATGAAGAGCATTTCTTAACAATTATAATGCTTGACCCTTAGTCCTTTATTAGTCTTTTATTACCCATCTAGAGTGGTAATTACCTCTAACATTACCTCATTCTTAAATACTTCCAGCTGATTTGTATCTGTCTCAGAACATATTCTTAAACAAAAAGAAGCAGAAAAAAGGAAAACCAGGAATACTGAGCATTATTACGTGCGAGGGGTTTTGTGTGGTTATGTTGTGTCCTTCCTTGAAGTGTGGCACAGTGCAACCTAGTGCTAGAGTAAAATGGAAGAGTATGTGCTGTAACTTTGATATACATTACTGCTTAGGTCCTGCATTGCAGAGCTACTGACCACATGAAACTGCTGAATTCAGCTACAAATTCAGTATTTACAAAAACTGAGCTGCAGAATGTATGTTCTTATTCCTAGATATCCAGGCATGTCCTTGGGGAACTGGTATCCTTTTATATCCTTTGTTCATCTGATGAGCTGCCAGTTAGGCTTCTGGTTCCTATTAACAATTGCTAAATGGCATATGTGATGTTGTTCATGGCAAAGATTGCAGCAAGTACAGCCTGAACAGAGTGGTTCCTTTCCACAAATTTTACATTCCACTAGTAGCCATGGATTTGCAATCATATATTGCTGTTGTATTTCATTAAAGGCACAGAAAAGACATAGTTGGACAAAACTCGTTTTTGGCATTAACATTTACAGAAAGATACAGCCCAGATGAGCTGGAGAGTGGGAAGGGATTCAGCCTCTCAAATGTAGGCATCAGCATAATCAGAGGCACATCAGTTTCTTAATGTATACAAAACTACATAACTTCCATGCAGAGTGTTGTCATTTCCATTTCACAGATGGAGAAAACAGGCACAGGGAACCTTAGTTGGATTCCATCTCACCCTGAGCTTATGTCCAAACTAAGCTCATCTTAAAATCAGGCAACTGTCCTTTTAAATGTAATGCAAGCTGTGCAGGAAACATGCCCAACTGCTTTAAATGCACAACAGACAGGACAAGACAGCTCTGAATACCTCCAGAGAGCAATTTAGAGAGCCTAAATTAGGGAGTTTGCATCTCTCAACTTCTCAGTGTACACAGAGACTCAAAGGGCCACTTGTCCCTGCACGGCTGAGCAGGCAGCCAGCTAGAGATGATCAATAGCCAACACTTAGCACAGGCTCTTACCATATGAAACACAGCAGTGCCACTGCCTCTCTTCCTGCATGGCAGCCTACTTTCCAGGGAACCCTGCCAAGCAACAGCAAGCCCTGAATCTGGGCTGTCTGCAGCCTGGAAGGGTTTGTGCCCAAGTTCCCTGGTCCAGGGAGGGTACCCATGTGTCAGAAGATGAGGTATTCATGGTGGGAACAATCCTCCATTTTCCTGCTCAGTCCAGACCACTATAAAGCTGGGGAACATTAAATTTGCACTGAGAGAATGGTAGCTTGGAAAAATCTGATTTGTACCTAGAGCATTATGCTTTTATTAGAAGATGGTAAAATCATGCAGTGTCCTTGGATTATTTCTGGTTTTGTCACATAGTTGTCAGAGGCATAAACACTCCTATAGAATCATAAAATCTGAGTTGGAACGGACTATGGCTCTGACTGACTGGCAAGTGAATGCATGAAGAACCCTTCCACATCCACTTGCTTCTGCCTGACCATTCTGTAACATGATCTTCCTCAACATACAGCATGACTTCACTGGGTGTATATTTGCAGTATCTGGGAGTGTGTGTCTAAGTAAGTTCTTTCTTTGTCTCTGGTGTGGTACAGCAAGACCAGTAACGACATACAAATCTGATGGCACTACAGAAACCTTGGCTTTGCAAGCAACACTAGGTGAGGTAAAGGCTCTGTCTCATGCAGGACCTTAAATTTTACTGCATCAGCTACTATTATAAAACTAGTGGGTGCTTTTTCTATTCCCAACAGTGTGATTCTACTGCTGAAGGGATTAACCCAAAAAAGGAAACCAACACTTCATTCCTTTTTTCCAGACTACTGTAGCAGTGTTCTCTTCCCTTTACCACAGAGCAGAGAGCAATTCAGCTCTTTCAGAGTCTATATTGACTTTGTTTTCTTTTTTACACTCTGCAATGCCACAGAAAAACTCAAGTTTTAGCAGAGAATGCTCTCTGTTTCACATGCAGCTGTAACCCCTCTCTGGAAATATTTCCTGCATGCAACAGAGCATTTGACTTGGATTTTTGGAAGCTCCACTGGAGAGGGAATTGAAAAGAAAGCCAGTTTGATTGAGCAAACAACTACTTTCTTATGATTACTGCCATTAAAGAGATTTAAAAAAAAATCCAGCTGTGATTATCACAGAGGAGCACAGATGGATAACCAGCCATTGCTGAAAAAGTAAAGGTGCAAGGTAAAAATTACTGGGCAAATCTTGAACATCAGTCGAAAAAGAATGTGATCGCTTTTTAGAGCAAATTCAGTATATTTCAATTTTGATGTTTATACATAAGTATATATTTGGAAGTCTAAAGAATGCCAAAAACCAGAGAACTTGACTGACTAATCTATTGATATAAAAATATATTGATAACCTAATAACTACTTAATTATTGTAATAAGATTAGAAGACTTCATTTATCCTTTTAGTTCTTGAATTATATTTTATATAATTAATGCCAAATCTGTGCACTTTGGTGCATGCATTTTTTGAATTAGACTTGTCCCATCTTGCAACATTAACTTATTGTTACTGACTTCTCAGAGAAGGCAGAAAAGTTGATTCCTCGCTCATGTGACTTTAAAATATCATATTAGATCTGTCAGTACTTCTCTGCCAGTGAAAATGCTCATCTCAGGCAAATTTACCAGTGGTATTTACTGTATTTTCTGGATCAAATAATTGGAAACGTAGCAAGACTCAAGCCCTATCTGCTAACCTTAATCATTCCATAAAATATTTTGCCAAATATTAGATTATACAAATTAATTGTAAAGACCAGCTTAGGTTTCACTTCAACACCGACTGATGTACAGATTAATAAAAAGGGGGCATGGTGATACTTCAATGGAATTTAAAGTTCCAGCAGTATTTCTAGGAATGATAGAATAACTGATTTTATCTTATAGTCTGATCACTGGATGTACCCACCAGGAGAATTTTTTTTTCCTAGTTAATCAGCTGTAGAAAACAGGAAACATATTGTCTACATATATGAAAGACTAACCAAAGATGTTTCCCAGATGGAAGCTTCTCCAATTCTCTGATGTCTCTCAGTTATTGGCAGCCTGTCCATTTCCCATTTTAGAACAATTTCATGTCTTCTCACCCACAGCAAAGAATTGATCTCATTTTGACACAGATTATTAAAGATGTCATGGATGAAATCCTGATTTTATTGAAGTCAGCAGACATTTTGCCAGTGATTTAAGCAGAGTCAGGATATTACCTGGCTGTCTATAATGCCTGGAGGTTTACAGTAAAACTAAAGTTGTTCATTTCTGCACCAGAGATAAATCTGCTGCCCCACTCAACAGTCTGGGTCTTTGAACCATACAGTAGCTTTTGAGATAAAGCCCCCCATGACAAGAGAGAGATGGTCAGGTTTTTGAGGGCCCTCACACAATACACCATTAGTTTGTGGAAATTAATCTTATGAGGCTTTTCTGAACTTAAGGAAATTACTGGATAATTAAAGAGTTAGTTAAAACATAATAATTTTAGTTTAATAAGAAAGGTTTAGGAGATTCCAAGCTTTCAGGCTCTGGATTACAAAGAATATTGGAAAGTGTTATTTGATTATAGTATAATGCCATGATTATTATATTGTTGCCATTATTTTTCTTAATAATATATTTTTTACTTCTATCAAGAAATTACTCCTGAGACAGCTGAGTTTCCTCCTTTCTTCAGGCTCTTAATAAAACAATGGTTCCCAGCAGAAAACTTGCTGAAAGAGACTGAGACCAGGCTCCCATGAACAACTTTCAAGACTGAATACAAGTTAATATTTCCCTCAGTCTTGTTAACACCTGTGAACCTGGCTCAGGGTTCTTATTGATCTTGACATCATATATGCAGATAACAGAGTGCTAATGTCATCTTTGAGTATAAGGATGAAAGCCTGTTTGGAATGGTCACCAGAACACATTAATCAATATTGGTATGGATGTTCATCTCAGCTAGCATCTTCCATTTAATTCCATGGCCATACTGACTTTGATGTGTCTCAGAAGCTGCTGCTGCACATGAACAGATAAATCACCCCATTCACTCCATCTGTGCAGGGAGACAGTTGTTGCTGTGCCATATGTTCAAAGACACTGTCTGAATTTTACTGTGCCTGTCACATAACCACCCTGTGCACATATAGGGTACCTCTCTGGGATGATGGAGACCTCTCCAGAAGTATTGTGCACATGTCCTCCAAAATGCTGAATGCTGTCCTGACAGCTATTTAGAGAACTTACAACTCTCTTCATAGGAAGCTGAAATTTTAAAAAAAACCAATGAAATTTAACAGAAAAATGAATCTTTGTCCAGCTTTCTACACAAGCTTATCATGATCCAATAGGCTGCAAGGCTGTAGTTTGAATACATCAGTGATTGTAGTCTGCAAAATGGCAATAAAGAAGATACTCAACTCTTTTTATTTACATTGATCCAACATGTGCTAAATTAGCAGCTTTGTCCAAAGTGGCATGACAGAGACAATATTGATCCATCCCAAACCTATGGGCTCTTTCATCCCATTACACCCAAAATGCCAGCAGGATCTGCCTGGTACCTGCTCTGTGAAGTCTGGCTCACAATCAGCGATAACCTGCACTAAAATTTTGTGCCACTGCCACACTGCAAATAAATTCAGCTCTATTCAAAGCTATTCCCCTTACTTGGGTACTACATGATCCTAGTTCATGTTGCAAGGGGCAACTTGCATTTTAGCCACCATTCTAAAATTATGCAAAAAAAAGAGATCTGAAAGTCCCTGTTTTCATTGCTTTTATCTAATTCAGTTAAGATAGGAACAGACTTTTCATAGAGTAAATAGAGTGAAACTATTTGTCTGTTTCTCCCAAACTATGGAGTGATGGTTGCTGCTCTTTTCAGTGAAAAGGCAGCATTTCAGAAGACTTTCTGGTCTGACCAATAATGGACATAGCAGTCATTCTAACAAACTGCCAAGCAGTGTCCAAGAAAGCCTATAGAAAGAAGGAAAAAAAAAAAAAAACCCAAAACAAAACCACACTTAAGTAGCCCCGGATCTTACCCATGATTTATGTTGGTTTGAATAGATTTACTTTTACTTGGTTGCAATACATGAATTCACCTCAGGGTCTTTCACAAGACTGAAGACAATGGAAAATATCTCTATTAGTCTCAGGGGAGAATGATGAAGGTACAACTGCTGGTGACAAACAGAACATGTGAAAGATTCTGGATAACAAATTTATCTTTCTGCCACTTAACCCTCCGAGCTTGCAAATGTATAGCTGTAGTATCCATCCTGAATGCTTACTCCATTATCAAAAGCAGGACAAGGTTTGCTTTGTGTAACTACTGTATTTTGATGCCAGTGTGTATATATCTTAAAACACCTTAGTTTATTTTTCCCCTCCTGAAAGGAGAACAGGGCACACATTGTGTTGCTTACTTGTTTTGGTATAGTGCATTTCTGAGGAGAATTTCTTCAGATTAAGTTTTGCATTACATTTGTCAAATATTCACCTTTGAATATAGAGTAGAAAAGAATAAAAAAGCAGTAAAAGGAGCAGTCCATTGACTTAAAAGCAAATTTAATTTCTCTGTGACTACAAAAGAATATATGCTGAGTTTTCTTTCATCCGTTGTCTTTACATGCAACCTCAGCTAGAGCAAACAAGTGAAAAAAAATATCTTTGGTGCATACCTATCTCACTGTTACCCAAAGCTATCCATTTCAGCAACATCTAGGCCAGCAGTTTAATAAACACAGCAGGAAACAAATGTCTCTAGGTGGCAAAGAAAAGATGTTTTTCCAAGAGACAGAAAGGAGTTCTTGGCTATATCAAATCCATGTTATATATATATGTTAAAAGGATCATCACTTGTTGCAAAAGGGACTGTATCAAGTCAATAATACTCAAAGAAACTGTCAGATACAACCTCAGAGGTATAAATAAAAGCTTAAGCTGAGTTGCTGAAACTTCCCAAAACGAATGATGGTTCAATTGCATGTACAATTTATGCACCCTTTTTATTCTTTTGCAATCTGAAGGTCCTTAAGTCTTTTGCCTTGATAGAGACCTGCCAAAGACTGGTAGGTTTGGGGTTTTTTACTTTATACTATAGCAATGCTTGTTAAACATTTTCACGTTCTAAAATCTTTTGTGAAGTGAAAAATCTCTTCAAGTTTATTCAATAGCAGATTTCATGAGCCTTCTCAAACATCTAGTAGGTGGGACTACTGTAACACCTTGAAAACTTGCACTTTGCATGCATGCCTCACACCCTGACATAGGACAGTGAGTTTCCCTGCAATCTGTGGGTCACAGAAAGACTCAAGGACTCTTGGATTCCCACACCAGGTTTGCAAACCAACCTGTGAATGTCCATCACTCTTAAGCCCTTCCCAACCTGGAGCAATGTTCTGAGGAGTCAAGGACTTGCTAGGTTTCCCAATCTCCTATTACAAAAGACAATGTATGCAGGAAAAGGATGTGTTTACATTTGAAAGTGACCTTAAAAATAGCTTTATCTTATAAGGTGAAATCTCTAAAAATAGCTTTATCTCATAAGGTGATCTCATATCTCTTAGGGTGAAAGCAAATAAAAGTTATTTGCTAAACACAAAGCAGAAAACACATTTGCAAAATACCAAGACACAGATGTGCAGAAATGAAGGCAAATGAGCACTTATTTGTAATAGTTCCCCTATACTTAAGAAAGGAATTTAGCAAGTTCTGGAATGTTGATGTTTTTTACCACAACAGCCCTTCACATTGTGCTGTTAAAAGCTCAAACTTCAAGCCTAAGCTCATTAATACATTATATCATATATTTAAATTAAAAGTGTATCAGCTATCATACTGTATAGGCATGTGTACACATGTCTGTTTACCTACAAATGCATTTTTTACATATGTTCTGCTACTTTAGATTGAGAGCAGATACAACAGTTAACTAATCACTTGGCATTTCCTGTCTTTGAGGAACAAGGGGGCAGTGATGTGGTTTTCCTCAGTTCTTCTCCCATTACATCCCTTTTACTTCACTTTTTTAGTAAACAGACCCTGCTCAATATCTTCAGAGAAATCCACGATGCATCTCACTTCATCAAGCAGGCTGCAGTTTGCCAATTGCTTCTCGTCCTCAGGAAGTAGCTGATAATACCATTCCTGGAAGGAAGGAAAAAAACCATACAATTAATTACTCTCCAGTTAAGTGCAAAAAACACATTTTCCTTTACAAATTTATCATCTCACAACATTCCAAAAAGGCTAAAATCTTGCACTCTAATGGAAAGTCAGACTGTGTTCTAAGAAACCAGAATCTCATTTCAGAAGCATCAGAGCAGAGATGATAGGGAGGGACTGTAAGAAGGAAGTTGGAAGTAGACAAAGGTAACCAAATTATTTCTCAGCTGAGTTTAGGTGCAATATGATTGGACACATGTTTTGCTCAAGTGGATCTCCTTAGTCTTCTGCTGTGAATGTCACAGCAGAATTGAGTCCCGTGGATAATCTAAATCCTATTGTCATTAAAAGCAATAGGAATTTTCCTGTGATCTCCATGGGCTTGGGCTGCATCCCCAGCATCCCAGCTCTGCCTCACTGTTTCTATCAGGTTGAAACCTGGCAGCTAAAGTCTAGCCAAGGAGGCAGTAAAATATCTCACACCTGGCTCAGCAACTCACAGACTCTTATATTAACTTAAATAGGAACCTGCATCTGTTGAACACAATACCAAAGCTCTGACCTGCTGCAGTGCAGGGCTGCCACCTCTCCAAGAACCTGTATTGTGAGGAGATCAACTCTAGCAGAGAAGTGGCACGAAGAGATGGGCTAAAGAGCTTCCTCAGCTGCAACAGCTCCACTGCCATCAAAAAAACCTCAGCGGGGGTCAAGAATGAAAGGCCAGGCCAGGAAGATGAAGCCCCATGTATCCCAGCACTAGCGGAGTCCTGCACACAGGAGTGGCATGAGAGGAAGGGCAGGCAGTGGAAAGTGAAGCAGACAAATGAGCATCATTAGGGAGCAACACAAAAAAGAGGAAGCCAGATGAAAGGGATGGGGGAAACAGCCACATAAATCTTCACCCCCTTTGCGTATCATATTAATTTGCATGGCTGTTATTTTTGTGAGGAGATATTTTTTTTCTGAGGAGTAATCTGTCAGTTTTCATTAGCTTCTGGACCAGTAAATCTCAGCCAGAAGTGATGACCTCCATTTCTCCTTCCCAAAAGGTGCCGTTCCTGCACTCCAGGTTTTGCACAGCATGTTTCATTTTTTGCAATGTTTGATAGTGAAGATGGGCTGCACTTGATGCAAAATAAGGGACTTGAGCCTCAGTGTATCTGGGACTCCACTGACTTCAGTGATGTTTCATTGATTTATAGCAGCTCGGCATCAGGCATTGAATTTTATTGTATTAAAAACTAATGGCAAAGATTTTACTGTGCCCATTAAAATTCTGTGTTTGAGACTTAGAGTACAACAATTAAATGTCATTAAAACTATCCACTAAAATTATTAATAGATTTTGTCTGTACAGTGGGAAAATATCTCTTGCTGTTCCCTCATCTTTCATCTCTTGTTTTAAAGACATTGATTTATTAGTTTACAGCTGCAGTAAATTGAGAAATCCTGATGCTCAGACTTCTTACATGTGACTTCTGAGTCTCATTTCTCAAATGCACTGCACAGTTAATTTGACAGTTATGCTAGATTTAATTAGGAGTCAGTTTTCCAACAGTTCAACTACTGCAGTATTGTTTTGTTAGTCTTTCCTTCTTTTATGCTTAGCTCAACATAGACTGAACCATAGCTTTGTACTTTGTTTTGGTATAAGTAAGGCGGTGTGACAACGTGACTTTATTCTCAATGAGAACAAATAAATACACACCAGTCGGAAAATTATTAGAAAAAGAAAGTCCTTTTGAATGATAACTACTCCCCAGTAAAGCCTGCCTTGTTCCCCAAGTCATTTAATTTACCTTTTTCACCAAAACCTATAAACCCACTTGTAAAATTTTTTTCTGATCATCATATAAACATAAAGGCAAAAAGGGCTTCAGTGACCTTACTATAATGTGATTTCAAACAAATCCTCTATAAAGTTTTTAAGCAATGACATTGCCAATGTGTATAGGATTCATTGCTAAACTCTTCAGCAATATATTTAAAATGTAAGTCATAAATGTATTCCATTATCTTTCTCCACTCCTACATTTCCAAAACACAATGTTTTCAGAAAGAATGTTTGGTTCTAGCACTATAGATATTTCTAAGTAGTCTTTATTAAATATTGCTTTCTTTAGACATTAAAGGTACCATTCTACCCCCTCTCAGAGGCCATTCAGTTCTGATTTTTGTGTAATTGATGCAAATGAAGCATGCAATAGTGTTAAGTTGAATACAAAAAAAATGGTTTTAGTGCATCCTAGTTATAGGAGAAATAAGAATGAAGAGAATCTGAGAAGTTAAAGAAGGTTAAGAACATGTTAGGTGATTTCATTCTTCCAGTGATCAAAGTGTCTTTCAATTCCTTGTCTGCCCCCAAGTCTGACTGGGTCCTCACACCTGGAAAGAAATAAGCCCCTGCACCAGTACAGGCTGGGGGCTGACATGCTGGAAAGCAGCTCTATGGAAAAGGACCTGGGGGTCCTGGCACACAACGAGCTGTCAATGAGCCAGGAGTGTGCCCTGCTGGCCAAGAACCAATGGTATCCTGGGGTGCATTACAAAGAGCAATGCCAGCAGACTGAGGGAGGTGATCCTGACCCTTTGCTCAGCCCTACTGAGACCTCACCTGGAGTGCTGTGTCCAGTTCTGGGCTCCTCAGTACAAGGGAGACATGAAGCCCTTGGAGCTGGTCCTGCAGAGGGCTACAAAGATGATGAGGGGACTGGAGCATTTCCCTTACATGGAAAGGTGAGGCAGCTGGGCCTGGTCAGTCTTAAGAAAAGAAGACTGAGAGGGGACCTCATTAATGAATGTAAGTGTCTGAGGATCAAGAGGATGGAGCCAGGCTCTTCTCAGTGGTGCCAAAAAATAGGAAAGAGGCAACAGGCAGAATCTGATGCACATTAAATTCCACCTAAATATGCGAGGTGTGGGTGGGTGACCTTGCACTGGAACAGATCGACCAGATTGCTCTGTGCCCTTGGGTGACCCTGAGTAGGGTGGTTGGATCAGGTGACCTACTGTGGTCCCTTTCAGCCTTACGTATTCTGTGTCATGTGCTAACTTTTGGCAGATAAAATACCTTTATTTCCCAGACCACCTGTTATAGTTTCAGAATCTGTCACGGAATTTCCTTCTACCAACACAGAAGTTTGAGAGTTAACACCTAACCCCCCAACACCACCAGATAACCAAAGGGTGGCCAACTGTTTTGAATTCCACTTTGATAACTGCGGGGAGGGAGTTTCCCCTAGAGCTGGAACTTCAGTCTGTTTCCAGTGGCTACTGTGACAAGAAGCCACTATTTTGCTAAGCTGGTGAAACCCGCTTGGAGGGAGCTCCTTTCCAGCTTGGCTCTTCTGTTTTTGTCCCCTCCCACTGTCCAGACACCCTGAGCTTCAGAGAGACAGAGACAGAGAGAGAGAAAGAAAGAGAGAGAGAGAGGGAGAGAGAGAGAGAGAGAGAGAGAGAGAGAGGGAGAGAGGGAGAGAGGGAGAGAGGCAGAGAGGGAGAGAGGCAGAGAGGGAGAGAGAGGGAGAGAGGGAGAAGGGTCATGACTGTTTTTCTGGATAGGCTGCAAACTTTTCTTTTCCTGAGGACCCACTACAGCTGCACCAGGATCGCTGGGAACCATTACCACCATCACCTAACTTCTTGCATTTTCCTTCTTTGAATAAAGGACAAGGAGAAAGAGTCTGCTCTTTCCCACGGAAAAGGTTCCATCCTGCCCCACATGAGTCATACACACCCTTGTCTGCCTCGCTGGGAAAAGACTGAGATCCTTCCTCGTGGCCAGCCAAGGTGTGACACTGCCACCCGCTGTCCATAAAATATTTGCACCAGGAAGAAACTCCTGGTTTGTGGGGGTTGTGCTGGTCCAGAGGCAGGTAGCTCGCTGTGGCCTGTTTATCGTTATATATCTACATGTATATAGTAGTTGAGAACAGTTATCCTTCTTCTGTACACTTTCCAAATAAAGTTCTTTTAAATTTAATAAGGGGTGGAGCAGTTATTGAGGAGTCCTCTCCTCTAGTCTTGATAGACATCTTGGGTTCCTTTAAACCAGAACACCACCCAAAAAACAGACAAAGGAGATGAGCAGCAGTATGAATGATATCTAGAAAAGCTCATGTGCGTTTGCTGATGGCTGTGGGCAAAACACAAAGAATTTCTGAGTGTTAGGACCTTTTTAAAGCATCACTATATTAACTAAGAAGTACCTCCAAACACAGAGATTTTATGTTTTATCCATTTCTCTCCTTTTTTTTTTTTTTTTTTTGGTCATTTAGTGCATTTACAAAAGAGACAGCTGCTAAACCCAAAAGTTGAAACTCGTGATTCATAAGATTTCAGAAGTTCAATACAGGTTGGGTCCTAAACACTGAGAAAATCTGAGTGCAGGGAAGACTGTGCAGAGTCAGAAGTAGGATCTGAGGTAATAGAAAGGTTAAAAGGCTTGCTGCCTGGATGTCTCAGGTTGAGCTGGCAAAACGCCAACTGTCCAAGACAGAGATAGCCTCTTTGGCTGAGAAAAGGGGGAAAGGGAAAAAAAACCTCTAAAACCCAGGTTTATGCTGAAAACTAACTACATGTATTTATACAGAAAAGAGAAAATTAAA
>JAWWEV010000043.1:20736859-20770577 GCA_035583235.1 Hafferia zeledoni
ATGATGTATCATGGTATGGAATACAATATCATTGGCTAGAAGAGGTCAGCTGTTAGCTAGCTCAGCCCAGCTCAAGTGACCTGACAATTTCAGGCCTAATCTGAACTTTAAAGCCTAAATTTAGCCCACCTGGCCAAACCCATGACACTGGAATATCTGTCTTCCTCACAAGCAAAACTAACAAAATCAAGGTCTCAGGTCCTGAAAACAGAAGACAGCCCTCCTGATAATTTTATAGTAAAACCATATTTTCTTCCATTTCATTTTCATGGCAGACTTGCTTTACAGTGACAGTAATTCACCTTTCTCAAAGATGATGCAGTTTTGAAAGGCAAATGAAACTTACTTTTTGACCAGGCCATTTCTTCACTCCTCAGGAGGTCCTACAGCAAACCGGTAGAGTTTTCTGTGTGACACAAGGTAATAAACTGGCTGATAAAGAGGTGCATGATAAATCTGGTTTCCTTCACTCAGTATGGAAGCTGAAGTTGTGAAAAAGATGGAAGATGTTTTAATGTGGCAGTTTTCAGATTAACACTCAGATCCAGGATGCCAAGGCGTCTGTCATCTACTGCAGACCAAGCACCAAGGAAATGGGCAGAGTGATGGTTCAGAAGCTGAACTCTGGAGTGCTGAGGAACAAGACTTTGATCCAAAATGGCACATACTGAAGCCTGTCAGATGTGGGATGGTATTACAAATTCTTAATTCATCTTATCTGGACGCTGAATTATATGGTACAGTGTATAGTAATTATTGAAACTAATGTGGACCATGTTTATAGATTCTTCCTAGAGCACCCTCTGACATCCATACATCATGAGTACAGCAAAAAGGCTTACAATAATCCACATTAATTTCTAAAGAAGAGAGGACACATCAGGCTCTTTCTTCCTTGTGACTGATAACCTCTCCTTACAAAAATCTAATTTTGACCCTATTCAAGTAGGCAGGTAGCCAGCTACCCATCTGCATGTACAACTACAGATAAAGTGCATAGATGTACACTTTTATA
This sequence comes from Hafferia zeledoni, assembly GCA_035583235.1. NCBI lineage: Eukaryota > Metazoa > Chordata > Aves > Passeriformes > Thamnophilidae > Hafferia > Hafferia zeledoni. The sequence goes on from JAWWEV010000043.1 coordinate 20,737,875, forward strand.
TCCAATCGAAGTCCCTACATGTGTGTTTGAGGTTGTGCATGGATCGAGACTAGCGTGTGGATTTGGGGTAAATGGCTAAAAACAAAGGTAACGCCTAAGCCTTCAAAATACAATTTACTCTTCTCTTGGGACTGAAAAGGAACAACTGTTTTGCTAAAGGTCTCATTTTAGCTATTTTTTGAACAATACACCTACATATTGTCCAACAGATGTCAAGAAATCCTCTTCATCTATGATTTATATATGTTCAGCCACTTCATGCACTTACATATACAACAAATTTCTACACTGTATTCTGAACTATAGAGGCATCAGATCACTTTCTTAGCCAGAAAGTTGCATTTCTGGTTACAGAAATAGCTGTTTACTCTGTGAGACCTACTCATCCCTAGAATTTCTGTGTCTGTATACAACCGGAAAGCGGAAAAAAAGCTGACACACAGTATCTCACCACCAGAATTCACTACACCTGCCAAAAAAATGTAAAAGATACAGCTGAGTGTTTTAAAACACTCCATTCAAGTCTTACTGCCATAAACTTGAGGAAGAAGACCAAAGAAGGAATGTACAAGACACTGCATAGATGGCCTTGACTGCCCTGAAATCTGCTCCAGTCTCTTTCAGACTAGAGGACAACCTCTCCATAGCACAGAAGGGGCAGAACTTTGCACTGGTAACACTATCAGTATTAGAGAGGACAGGCTGTTCAAAAACATGGAAGGTCTTTTATTCTTGAATCTCGGTAATAAGGTTCTTGGTCCAATATGGCTGTACTGTGCAGCCTCCAAATCAAGTGACATGCTGCAAACTCGGATTCCTTGTCCTTTACTTGGTAAATAACTTTAAATACCAGCAGTGCATGTGCCTGGTTTTACATTGAAGGATGGATTAGGGAAATATATTGACTTGTTTTCCACTTGAGTGAAAACACTTTCCATGAAATCTATAGATAACAATGAGCAAAGAGTCAGGCAATACTGCTTAACAAACGCACTTCAAGTGCACTTATCTGTAAATACCTTACTCCTGGCAAAGTCTACTGCCTACATATATGCATCATAGGGCTTCAGTTTTTGAAAGCACTGGAAAACAGATGAGCTACCCTCCTTGGGGACAATTTTGCAAAATTATATGCACCAGGTACAATCTGGTCCACTTAGTCAAAAAACAAAAGCATTTTCTAAATGCCTGGGAGTCCCAGGGATAAATTGCCTCTAGTAGCAAGGATTAGGTATTCAGAGATGGCAGAGAAATCACCTCCCTATTTCTTCAACTCAGTGCAGGACACGTGAAAAGCCCATAAAAAGAGGACTCATCCAGAGCAGCAGCTCTGAAACTAAATTATTGCAAGGTCTCACACCTTGTCCACACCACCACGGCATTGGAGAAGCATTGGGAAAATCTATGCAGAGGTGGCTAACCCTTCTGAATGTTTTTTCAGTGTAAATCCAAATGCTTCTGCTGACACAGTCCTCTCCAGAGGGGTCAAAGCCACTAGTACAGCACAGCAGCAGCTGAGCAGTCTGTACCATGGGGTGTCACAGAGCTGCCTGTCCACTCTCTTTAAAGCTGTGCTTTTCCAAAATTTCTCACACACAAGAAATGATCCCAGCCCCATCCTTCATCCCATTGAGTACATTTCAATGTGCCTGCAGGGAGGATTACCAAACCATGTCACAAAGAGCCTGGCACTTGGCTCACCCTGGGGAATCTGTACCACAGAGTAATAGCCTTCCTCATCCTGCTCCTTCCATTCCAAGTGGAGAGCAGAGCCCCACAGATGGCTGCTGTGAGCAGTACATCTTCTGTCCTTTCTCAAGTCATCAGGCCTGAAAGGCTCCGCAAGCATTGAGCCTTGCAGGGCTGCTGGCCCCAATACTCTTAGCTGCCCCACAGCTGTGGTGGCATCAGCTTTCTTCCCTTCCCCACCAACCAGAGGAGAACTGCTCATTAGCCACACCTCAAAAGGCAAGAGAGGCAGCATTGCCAGAGCCAGGAAAACAGAATCACACAGGTAGAGAAAAGGTTAAGAAAAGTGAGGCACTTGGGCACTGTTTGCAGCACACAGGCACTGCCACTGCCTGCTGGTTGGCTTTGCCCCAGCTCTTGGCAGAACTGGGGGCTGGCAAAGGGACTCTCCCTGATGGTATTCAATACAAATTCACTTTTCCTCACATGCCCATTCCACTTGGACTGCGTTTCCTCTTCCGCATTTCTCATTAGCCCAATTCCAAACCCCCTTTTCTTCTTGGGATGCTGTATGTGATGCTGCAATGAAGACAGTGTCCTCAGAAAGCCAGATATGATGTTTTCTTTCGAGGTGATGGCAGTAACTGAGAAGATTCCTCGGATTATGCCCATTTTGCCAGGAAGCAATTAAATGCAGAGAGAATGGAAACAACAGAAAAGACTGTTTCTTTTGTGCAAAAGCCACACAAAAATGAGACCAAGACCTTCCCAGACCTACCTTGGAATTTGGCTCTCACACAATCCAATGTGAAAAGCTGCAAACAGCTCCTAGAAAGGATGGACAATTGTCAGGTCATTTGCTGAGTTGCAAGAGAAAATGGCTGTCTTGGCAAAGGGCCAACCAGGAAAGGCAGAGCTCACTATTTTTGAAGGTAACACTATTGCCATTAGGTCACGAGTAATCTAGAAAGGCTGCTGCTGAAAGCTGAAAACACAACAGCATCCAGCCTGAAATCTGTCATGGAGCACTTGTGTCTGTGCTGAGGAAGCAGAATCTGACTCCTCCCCGATGTCCCATTTCTTATGCAGTGGAGGAAGAAAGTAGTTCCACCCTGTTCCATGCCCCAAGACTTTTAGATGGCCATATCTTCTGAGAACCTGGAATACTGTTTTCTTTCAGTTTAGTAACGATCTATGCCTCTAGCCTGAATGCATGATGACATGAATAATTTGATTTGGACCATAATGCCAGGTCATCTCTTGCCAGTGATAAAATTTGATCATCTTATTTCATGTCATATGATGTTGCTCTCATTCACTGCCCTGCAGACCTCAAAACCATCCTTCCTGATAAGTAAGAACGATATAAGGACATCTCTCCTCATACTCTCTTGTTTTCAGTATCTTGTCCTGCATCATTCTGTGCTGATGACCTCCGGCTCTAGACCAGGTTTGCAGGCACTCCTTGTAAAAGAAAGTGTCTGAGTCTTAGATCTCAAGCATAAAAACATAATGGAGAGATACTAAGGCTCCTGTCAGTTTACCCTGGAATCTCTGAGAGGAAAAGTCAATGTGTCCTGGTATTTGATGGCATTTGAGTAAGACAGATCCATAGGAACACATGCTGCACAGGCACACTGCATAGACAGCTACTTAGTGACTCTAAGGCATGAACCGGCCTGGAAACCAAAGTGCAGAAAACGAATAGCCAAAAGCCAGCCCTCCACCCAAACTCCATTTCCTTAGCTAGCGTTCAAGCCATGATGTTACAGCCCAAGCTAGGTGGAGTTTGCTGTGCTGGCCCTTGCAAGATCACAATGTGCATGCTACAGACGAGGCTGGGAACAGCAAGAGGTGAAGAGCCTTGGTGGAGATGTCAGCCAGTCTGCTCTGTTTCACAGGTTTTAATTTTGGGGTCACTATACACAATTCTTGTACCTGTTCCAATGGCCTGCTCAAAAGTCTTGTGACAGCCAGTACGTACACCCTGTCCTAACACACAGAATAGAGGCATTCAATTTATTATGCTGCTCAGGTGACTGAAGTACCAGCATCTTACAAAATAGCTTATTCAGGAACAAATTATATATATGTCACTGCTCTCTGCAATAAATGTTGAAAGTTTTATCATGCATTTGATAGAAAACTTGACTTTGTTTTTTTTTAATACCATTTAACTAAAAGGTTATGCTCACTATTGCTTTCTACAATGCATAATACAAATGGAAAAGAAATATGGGGGAAATTACACTGCTAGCAGGAAAAAAAATAACAAAATGTGCTGGAAGTAAAACAGATGGTTGGCACCTGGCAGTCCTTTATAGCCCTGGGTGACTGTTAAGCTGTTCCTATACCTGGAGAAAACAGGGAAGTGAAACAAGTCTGCATCACTTTTGCACTTGTGCTGTTCTAAGGCCCCCAATATTGTAAGGCCTGGGGTTCCCAGCTGTGCCTAAACTGAAGGTTAGTCCCAGCTCCTCAGTTATCCATATTCCCCAACGCTGCTCTTTCCCCACAGTCTGGAGGATGTTGTGCATGTAGACCTGATTATCAACACCATGCAGGCCTAGGAATCAGGAGCTCTGAGCACAGCAGGGTACTTACCACCTCCCAAGCAAACCAGAGCACAACAACAACCTCTGCTGCTCTATCTTGCAGTCAGCTTCTAGGGAGTGCCGAGTAGCAGAATGCTACTCCATGTCTCTCCATGCCTTCCTTGCTTCTGAAACACACCAAATGTGGATCCATGCAAGGCACAGCATTCTATATTACTGCGTGAGCATTGGGACACTCCCTCCACAGAGGCTCCTGGGCACAGATGTTTGTGAACTGTCCAAACAACTCCGCTGCAAATGCTGGCTCCAGTGGTCTAGATCTCGTAACCCTTTCTGCCCATATGGAGTCTCAGAAAGAAGATGTCAGAGTTGTCAGTCACCTACAATTCATCTTTCCTACAAAACTATTGAGTGTGACAGTAAACATCCACCTTCAGCTAAGTTCGTTCTGAAAAATTACTTGAAGGCAAATTGTTGAAAAACAGACAGGCTGTTTCAAATGGGAACAATGAGACCAGTGCTTGTGCTGATTTGCCTTAGGTTCAAATACAAGGTCACATAGGAGAAATGAAAAAAAAAGGCATCATCTGCTCTGTAATAGGATAATTTAAATAGCAAAATTGCTAATTTTCATCTCTTTTTCACAAAGATGCATTCAGCCAACCTGGAATCTAACCTCCCTGCCTCCACAGATTCTCCTTACCTTGAACTGGTACTTGGTGATGTGTGTAGCATATATAGGAAGTGAACTTCTTTGGTGACCTCCCAAGGAAGCACTACACTGAGAAATGGAAGGATAGGAGCCAACACCACTTTTCTTACCAGTGCTGGCCTGGAAAACTGCCTGGTTCTAATCAAACTGCAAAGATGTTATGTCCACTCCCACATACCTCTTGAAGCAAAGGATTGAGAGAAGGACAGATTAAGGAGTGATGAAGTGAGATTTTATATGGAGCTCTCATGCCAGAAGCAAGACTTTCAATACCATGATGGTAATTTGGAAGTATGAGGCACTACCATAAAAAGTACAACAACTGGTACAGAAGTGGCTCTTCTCATGTGTTATATGCATAGTGAGTGTAATTCCAGTGTATTTTGCAACAGCTCTACTCCTTCTCCAGTCCATGAGCAACAATAATATTGAAAATTCATCACCTTTGTCATCTAGTGCTGTTTTTTTCAGCACACAAAATGTCACTAGATGGATTACATGTCAGATTTTGGAAGGTCATTGCAACATCCCATTTCAGGAGCATCCACCATATACTTATTTACTGAGCACTGAGCACTTAGTCAAATTATTATATTTTTAGCAGCTTATCAGAGCCACCTGTCTAAAAGCATCCTCAAACAGACATGACAAAAAAGTGTTGCTGCTTTTATAGTTCCTGTACTTAAGTGCAAGAAGTACATAAATTACTTATAACCCTTTCAATACTATAGCAATTCATCAATTTACCACATCTTTAGAACACCATGCCAGAAATTCTCCCTCCTAGATCTGCAAGTGTCCTTGAAACACTTGGTCACTGAACATCTATCTACTATTCATTGACATGAACTTTCCATATTTAATAGAATTTCCAAACCCACAGAAAAGTTCCCATCAGAGTGCTTTTTAAGTGAAGCACTTGGAAACAGGTATCTGCAAGATGTTAGTAAAGCATCAGAATTTAAAAAGTGAGTTGCTTCTTTAATCTATTTCAAAAGGACCAATCCTACTTCGGAGCCCAGCTATTTTAGGTTGCATAATGAAAATTCTACAGGTTCAAGACTGGAAAGAGTACACCAGAATTTATGGTAAAAGTGCTTAGGAAATCCATTAATTTGGGGCTAATAATGTCAGAGAGAATGCACACGACCTCATCTGCTCTCTCTATTTTATTTTCTGTTTAAGAAAGAAAAATATCCACCACAATTTCAGACTCTTTCCTCTCCCAATAAAGGACAGGATTGTCTAGAATTTGTTTTACTTTCAATTCCAAAACAATATTCATATAAATAATTTACATTAGTGACTGGAAAAACTAAATAACTACAGATACATGACTTTGGAAATAATTTCTCTCCAGAGTATTTAAGTGTTCTGAGTATCAGCATTTGTTCAAGTAAGAAGCTCTCAATTATAGTTTTAATTGATTATTGATACTTAACTACACGTGTTTGCAGGGAAAACATTCTGTATGAATAATTATATGCTCTGTATAATTATTCTGTATGAATAATTATATATAATTATATTAAAAAAAACCTCAGTCATTTCTGTTTCCACTGTGCAGTTTATTCAGTTTCAAATTAGAAAAAAATTACTATGTATTTGACAATTTGCATGCATAAACTCAAAGCCCAAAAAAGTATTGATTTCTTCCAGTCTTGTATTAAGGCATTCAGGAATTTCACCTAGTCAGACAAGTATCTTGATTTAAAAAAAAAACAAAACAAACAACAATCAAAATAGAGAGACAAGCTACAACTCAGATTTACTTCTGTTAACAAATACGACCACAGTGAGTCCTGGTAATACGCAGTTGCATTCCTCATCTTTTCGGTTGTGTACAGCTGATAGGAGTCAAAGTGATTGGGGAAGAGTTATCTTCAGCCAAAGTATTCTTCAACAGTGTCTTGATTTGGAGTGCTGAATAAGCCATTGTAATGTTATGTCTGCCAGGACAGATGAAACAAAATTAAAAACTCGTCAGGCTGTTTGCAGAGTGTAGAAGCACAACATAACACCAGCAGCTTAACAGAGATACAAAAACTCCAACCAAACAAAACCAAAACCAGAGGCTCTCATTTACACATAATTAAAGCTGAGAACTTAAACCTCCAGGTGGGTTTTTTCTTGTTGTTTTTATATGTTTTTAAATTATGTGCATTTTGTATTCCTGAAATATGACTGACATCAAGTTCTCTAAGCCATAGATGAGGAACTGTTGAAAAAGCAAAGATTTAAGATGACCATAAAATGAACTGTAAAATCCAGACTAGAATGAAATGCTATGTGAGAACAAAGGCAGAAATACAAAAACAGAAGGAATGAGAAGGGCAAACATGTGACAATATATTAAGTACAATATATTAAAAAGCTATTTAGGCAGGTTGTAGGAGTCCAAGGTCTCTGAAAGACATGCAACACTGGACTAAAATTTGATAGCTGAAATTGGCCCCTCTCCTGATACAATCTAATGCATTGGGCTGAAAACTGCAGCAGTTCACAAACTGATTCATGAGCAGATTAGATGTTTTTGCCTCAAGGCAGTAACATCTGTCAGGAAGGCAGGAAGGATGTCAGGGGGCAGCAACAGCTCTAGCCCTCAAATTGAAATTTGTTGCCATATTTGTACTTAGTTCAAGACAGCACTCCATGAATATCCTTGCAGACCAGCTTAGGCACTGAGACTGCAGACAAAAGGATCCCATAGCACCTAAAGCAAAGCTAATAACTACATAATAATCTCTCAGGAGTCTCTCAGGACACAGAAACTGGCAGCCTTACACCTACACCTCTTTATGAGACCCGTTAGCTAGGCTGCAGTTTTCACTGAAAAACAAGTCATCTCATTCAGCTACATTGACATCAACCAAAAATGCAGAGGAAGAAGACAGCTCCCAGTCTTCTTAACAGACACCTAGTTTAGTCACTTTAATAAGCTGAATATATTTTCATTATTGTCTTTCATTATAAATTATACTTTCCAGCCCTTTGATGTCCCTAGGTTCTTGTCCAACCTCTTTTCAGCTTCTCAAGGTCTTCCTCAAAATACAGCACACAGTGCTTCAGCAATGCCCGCACAGTTCCAGATACAAATGACACACACAGTCTGCTCCCATTTATTATTTCTCTCAGCGAATATTCATGAGCCAGGCTAGCATTTCTAGGCACAAGTTACACTGGAAGATACCTGACCAATTCACAGTTAGGATTTGAGTCTTTTTCATCACTACTCACAGAACTTCCACAAGTAACTGATCTATACAGTCCTGAATTAGCAAATTTTAGCATGCCTTTTTTTGCATGCCTTTCTCCTCCAGGACATCCGTATAAAGGAACCAGGATCAAAACCTAATTTCTCCAAGATTCTTTCAGTAATTAAACTGGTTTTGCAAGTTTCCAGTCACATGACCACTTCTGAGAATCTTCACTGCAGCCTTGTCAATGTGATGAGGATCAAGCATAGTATTTTAAAAACTTCAATCACCTTCACTGCCTTTCACCTGTTGAGATTATTCTATGTTGTCCTCCACAGTCTTCATAATCTGAAGTCAAATCTTCTCCAGTGTAACAGTTTATTCTGTGTATTTTCTTCAGTCTGAGGCAACAGTTGCACCCCAAGCTGCAGCAGACCTGGGTCTGATCTCCTTCAAACTGGCACATCCAAATCAGGTACTTCACTTCCAGGAGAAGCCCTCTCTGCCTAACACATCTCTGCACACAGCTGGAAACTCCCATAGCTCAGTGAACCACGGTGTGTAATGGCATACTCTCCTTACCATCGCCACTACCTGGTCCTCTCTGTGGGATGGAAATTTTCCATACTGCTGAGAGAAACTGGCTTTCCTCCCACTCTCAGTCTTGTTCAGCTGAGCCCTACAGAGCTGCCCAGGTCTTCTAACAAGTCTGGCTTCCTCAAGTAGCAGATATAAATATGTACCCAGGCTGCACCCCTCCCATCCAGCACCACTCGTCTTAGCATGCAGAGAAGGGGGTGGCACAGAAGCAGCATGGCCCCAGGCAACTGCTGCTGGCTCAGCCTATGCTTCTTCCCTTTCTCCTGCCCTGTGGAGGGATATAACAGAGCAAAGGGATAGCAAAGTGGAAGATAGGAGAGAGTGGAAAATGCAAAGAGCAACGGTAGATGAAAGACAAATTCATGGGGCTTTTATAGGTCCTGACTACAGGATATACTCTTTTCATTTCCAAAGGACACAAGCACTATGCTCTCAGTTCAACAACCACCCACCATACAGCCACATGCTTGCAAAACCTGCTTACCAAGTAACATCATGTATGGAGTGAAACACCAAAATTTTTTAAGGACCACACAATAATCAGAAGGTCTTCATATGCAGCTACCGTTTTTTCAAAAGTAACAGTTTTTTTGTAAAGGGTTCAATTACTATGGGCTTTAAATATGCTTTTTCAAGGTCCCTGTCAAACTAACTTCTCATGGAACTAGATAATTCCACAAATTACTTTTAAATTACACATAATTCTATGTTGAAACAAATACAGTTGCACATAATATTTGTAAAATATCTTTCAGTGTAAAATGAGATTTTCAATAATATATTGGAGGTAGATGCTCAAATCTCATTAACATTTGTAAGATCTGATCCAAAGTACAAAGCATATATTGGTGATACTGGAAGAAGCTTACCGATGTTATCCTTCTCTTTACAGGAAATAGAATAGCAACAGATTTCTCTGTCTTGAATAGCTGAAAGGTTTCTACAGAAACAAAAATAATAAGGACTATTATAATGCCACAAAAACTGACAACAGAAATTTCCATTAAATTATATGTTTTTTGCTTTTTACTCAATGGGTTCAGTTCTGTTCTCAGGTGTTAAATTCTTAAAATATACCACAAAGAAAACCACATATTTCTTAAACAATAAAGACTAAAATGTTACCAAGTCATTTCACAAAAATTCAAATTTCTCACTAAGTCAGTGTAATAGTGAGTAATAAAAAAGTAGTAATCTAGGAGATAAAAGTAACATTTTGTAGTGGCAACCAAGTATTATCCATGTGTTATCATTCATGTTTTACTCTTTTCACTTAGAATTCAGAGTTTTTATCTCCAGTAATTCATAACCAAGTAACAGGACTCAAATGATCACACCATTTATCTTCAGACTGTTTACTATATCGTACTTATTATCTGATTCCTGTTGAAAGGATGCCTCTACATTTAGGAAGAAACTGAATCTTAATCAACTTCTATTCTTTCTGGGAATTTCCCTACCCTCCCTCACAGTTTCTGAGCACTTTGTTATTTTTTCCCTTATTTATTCTTACATAAGTGACAAAGACATGCAAAACAAAAGACTATGTTCCTGAAGCAGATGGAGAGGCACTGAGAAAGAAAGAGTCTTGAGACCATAAGAGACTCTAATAAAGAAGAGCACTAAACAGTGACCTCCCTGGACTTCAGGAGAGCAGACTTTGCCTCTTCAGAGATCTGCTTGGAAAAGCCCCATGGAATAAAGCCCTGTAAGTAAGGAAGTGCTTGAGAAAGCTGCCTAATATTCAAAGCTCATCTCCAAGCTTAACAGTAATCCATCCTAACAAGTCCAGAAAAAAAGGTGGACAGCATTAAGTGAATGAATGGTAAGTTTCGGGCAAGACCCAGTAATAAAAAGGAAGCAAACAGAAGGTGGAACTAGAGACAGGTGAAATGGGAGGAACACAGAAACATTGTCCAAGACTGCAGAGACACAACTGGGACAGCCAAAGCCTACCTGAAGTTGGTCTCATGGGGGATGCCAAAGAAAACTAGAAGGACATCTCTAGGTATGTAAGTGACAAATGGAACACAGGGGGAAATGTGGGCCCATTGCTCAATGAGACAGGGGACCTGGTTAGACAGGACATGAAAATGCTGCCTTTGCTAGTAAGATGAGCCTTCAGATCCCAGACCTCAGAGACCAAGGGTGAATCAGGAGCAAGAAAGTTGCACCCTTGAAGGAAGATGATCAGGTCCAGGAATAAATAAGCAAACTGGACATAGAGAATTCCATTGGCTATGGTGGGATGTACCTACAAGTGATAACAGAGCTGGCTGTGAGGCCACGCTCAATAATGTTTGAACAATCGTGTCAACTGGGAGAGATGTCTAAGGGTGGAAGAAAGCAAACATTACACTTCAGAAAAACCAGGAAGGAGGACCCAGTACATGATAGTCAGCCTCACCTTGATTTCTGGGGAGGTGATGATGCAAGTAATACTAGACACTATTCCCAGGCATGTGACAAATGAGAAGGTAATCAGGAGTATCAGCCTGGATTCAGGAGCAGTCAGTATGGATTCACAAAAGGAAAATCATGCTTGACCAACACAATAACCTTTTACAATGAAATCTACAGTTTGAGAACAATGGATATTGTGGACCTTGACTTCAGTAAGGCTTTTGACAGTGTCTTCCATAATATCCTCAAAGACAAGGTGAGAGGAAGTATGGGCTGGATGAGCAGATGGTGCCGTGCACTGAAAATTGGCTGAACAGTCAGGTGATCAGTGGCACAAAGGTCAGCTGGAGCCCAGTGACTAGCAGTGTACACCAGAAATCAATACTGTGTCCAGTCCTGTTCTACATCTTCATTTGTCATGAATAATGGGGCAGGGTGCCAGTTTGCTAATGAGAGGAAACTGGGAGGAGTGTCTGATAGAGCAAAGGAGGGTTGTGCTGCCACCCAGAGGTAGCTGAGGAAATGGGCTGACAGGGACCTCACACAGTTCAACAAGGGGAAGCAACAACCCCAGGCACCAGGACATGTCAGAGGCAGACTGTCTAGGAAAGCATCTTTGCAAAAAAGGACACTAAGCTGAACATGATCGAGCAGTGTGGCAAAAAAGGTTAATGGCATTCTGGAGTGCATTAAGAGTGCTGCCAGTAGGCTGAAGGAGATGATCCTTCCCTCTACTCAGCACTGGTAAGGCTATACTCATGTCTAATTGTGGGCCTCCCAACATAAGAGGGATGTGAAGCTACTGGAGAGAGTCCAGTAAAGGACTACTAAAATCACTAAGGAACTGGAGCAACTCACATATTAGGAAAGGCTGAGAGAACTGGGACTATTTAGCTTAGAGAAGAAAAGGCTTAGGGAGCCACACCTTGTCAATGTGCACAAAAATTTGATGGGAGGCTGTAAACAAGATGGAGCCCAGTGATGGGACAAGAGGCAACAGCTACAAACTGAAACACAGGAGGCTCTCTCTGAGCAAACAGAAACACTTTTTACATCTGAGAGTGACCAAGCATTGGCAGAGGTTGCCCAGAGAGGCTGCAAAGTCTCCATCCTTGGAGATATTCAAAAATGTCTGGACATAGTCCAGAACAATCAGCTTTAAGGGGCAAAAGGCTCTGCTTGAGCAGTTGGGTAGATAAGATGATCTCACGGTTTCTTCCAACCTCAGCCCTTCTGGGAAGTCCCAGTTTATTTGATTACACTTTGGGCAACCTTACTTTACCAAAACTTCACTTCTACTAATCAAAACTGTGTAACTTGTGACAAAGAACCCTATTCTACAAAATTAGTGCTATACTGGCCATTTTTACAAATTTGTGTATTTCCTTACAATTGCTATTACAATCCATCAATTTGTTAGTTTCAGTAATCCATAAGTGTATGTTTGGAATATATGCCAAAAATATCTGAATTGCTTACATTTACAGACAGTAGTTTGAAATGGTTCTGTTCTATTGCCATTTGAGCATTAAACTGCCACTACAATGCACTCTGAGAAGTTTAAGTGACTCTATTACAATCCATAGCAGTTGTAGCTTCAGTGATGGGAAAACAGGATTATCTGAAACAACTTCATACAACCGAAAAAACGGTCAGGAGAGGTTCAAATCTACTGCAGTCAGCTATCAGCCTATCACTATGTCAACTGCCAGCAGGGCTCAAAGTGAAATATCTGAGAATATAAAATGAATCTTTTATAGCTGGTTATTGCCATAGACTACCAATGATTTTCTCTTACATAACAAATTTCACAGTGTCTTGGGTTTTTTGCACAAGCCAGCTACTTACAATTTCTCAATTAGCTGCTTCTCATCCAGTGCACCTGGGAGGTCTCTTTTATTTCCAAGAACTAACACCTGAAAGAAATAATTCATATGCATATTAAATCCAGGAGCAATAAAAGTTTATTTTTGTCTTTAACTGTCTGTTGGCATTCTTCTGGTCCTCTCAGCTAAGTATTTAGAATGCAATAGAGGACATAATCAAAATGACCAATGATTGTGGAAGGATCATGGAAATCCCACTTCACATCAGGGCCAGATGATAGCTCCACAACCTCTCAAAACTGGACCCAATTATTTCTGGATGTATTAGTATCAGAATTTTCCTCTGGAAGTGAATCCCTCCATTCTGGATGGTGTCAGATTGCGTGCAACTAAGTATGGAAGACAGCATGCACCAGGTGCACTCCCGCTACCAATGGACATTCAGTTCACAGGACCAGACTAATGTTAATCAAAAGCAGTGCACCAGCAGCAGAGGCTGGGTCCTAAAGATCCAGACATTATTCTCTCTAGAGTTTTCCTTCCCTGCTTTTTAACATTGACACATACTAAATAGCCCAGCATCTGAACCATATATCACTCAAGCACCAGCCAAGTGACCAGTTCTTCTCCCTCCACGTTGAGCATCCATGGTAGAAATCTGAAAGGAAGCCATTAGGAATTAAGCTGGAGAAACACAGAAAATTTACTGAACAGATGCTGGACATTCAGAGTTCCTATGTAATACTCAAGGCTTCAATTATGAATGAAGGTCACCTAAATGGGGTGAGCAGATTCTAAGATAAAGTAAGCAATGGAAGGTTTTTCTAATTATGATTGCATTATTGTTTTCCAGATGTGCTACAATTCTAAGTCAGGGCTGTCCCATTATTTCCCATGAATCTGGAACATAATACTCATTACCTGCAGTCTCTGATTAATAAAGTTATTTCAAAATCCGTAATGACAAGGCCTGAGCACAATAAATTGAAGGAAGTTCAATACTCGTTACTACCTATGAAATAAAAGTAACTAAAAAATACATCACTGCACCTTGGAAATTACCATGCTGGTCAGGCTGAGCATGTGGAATGTGACAGTGTAACATATAAAAGGCAAGGAACTTAATGAAATACTTCTGATGATATGAGAGACCTATGGTTTAGGGAAGGAAAATTGAGAAGTAAAACAGCATATGAAGAGAGCACAAAGGACAGGCAACATCACTAGCCATGAACAGTAGACTCCAGATTTTTGTAGAATTTGTTCAATAGGTAATTAGCCATAAAATCACAACAACAACAGCAAACCTTATAAAAAAAAGATGGAGAGTCACTTGAAAAATCCTCCTTCAAGAATGGATGTGTGAAATCTTGATTCTCAGGATGTTTTTATGTTGGCAGTCTGTCTACTCATCCTCAGATGACTTGAATTACTTGCAGTGGCCAACTGTCCAAATAATTGCTTATAAAAAGGGACCAAGTAAGAAGCCATCAAGTTCTGAGCAACTTCTTCCTCATTTTTTTTCTTTCTTACAATCAAAGATATGAACTCTCGCTTAGTGGTGTCAATATAAAGACCAATAGTAACCTGATGGTTTTCTGAATTGGCAGATTACATTTAATTAAACATTGGTCTCCACCTCCATAATTCCTCATTAGAATTTCAGCTGAATACACTATTCTTTGACACTTCCTACTGGAGAACAGATGCGTATTTGCATTTTTTCCACACAATGTAGTTTGAAAAACTAAGTCAAGAAAACGTCAGGACAGACAAAAAGCCAAGCTCTTACACAAGCTCTGGAAGCAGAAGACATTACTTGATGGTAGACTGAAAACCTACAGAGAGATGAATCTCACATGCCTTCAGATCAGGTACATATCTGGGTCACTGGTTCAAACCCAGCCAGTAAGGGTTGGTTACTCAAAGTAATTACTGTCTGATAGCACCACCCACGGAAACAGAATTTTTCCAAATCTATTCTGACCTTTAGACAAGAAAACATACAAACACACGGCAGCACTCGTAAGATGCTGAGTCCTCTGAAAAAATACCACAATAACGTTTTAAGAGTGCTCAGTGTATCAAGGCTGCATTATATTTAACCTAATATTTTCAAGAGCCCACAGGACTCATGAGGATTTAGGCTACCCTGTCTACATTCCAGTAAGAATAATAATCAAAATACTTACTGGAATTCCATGCAATTGTGGCTTATCTATCAAACTGTGTAACTCGTTCTTTGAAGCTTCTACTTTTTCTAAGTCTGCTGCATCCACCATGTAACTGCAATGAGAATATTGTTATTTATAGTATTGCCCATTCATTATTTGTAGAAAGTTGCACTAAAACATCATAAATATGACAACTATGATTATGACAACTGCATTAGAAAAGTCCTCAGTTGTATATGCCCTGCATTTTTTGATAAAGGAAGAAACAAAATTAAATACAGCCTGTGAGTTAAAAATGGTCTGGAATAAGCAATTACTTGTATGTCTGCATTGCTGGATGTGTAAAACCCACTACTTTTATTGTATTGGGTCTTCTTACATGATGGAGGCGGACTGAAAGAAAATCGTAACTGTATTATTTATATATGTAATATATAATATGATAATAATGGGGTCCATGGGTCTGGAACACACATGCTGACTTTGCCAGTGAAACCCCCAAGCCTGAACTTCTGGCAATCCAATTATTAAATGCAGAGAATGCACAGAAATTCAAGGCAAGATTTGAAGAATACAGGAATGAAGTAGGCAAGACAGCAAAGAAAGCAGACACAGACAAAAATGACAGAGCTGATAAAGTTGCTGAAAACCTAGAAGAGCTTTCTGGAAAGGAAGAGAGGAAAGAATCTGAGAAGAAGGAAACGAAGAAAAAAACTGCAGAACTATATAGCAAAGTACAACTTCTATGGGCATACAAAGGAAAACTTACACAACTGCGTTGACTCCTCGGCAATAACGTTCCCACATGCTTCGAAACCTTGGCTGTCCTCCAATGTCCCATACCTGGAAAAGGTAAGAACACCTCAGCCACAAAATGTTTTTAAACTACACAGTACTAACCCAACAGAATAAATGACCTCCTACATGCAGCATGCCAAAATTTTTTTAATGACTTTTTGTGATGGTACAACTCCCCACCCAACCTGGTCACACCATGGTCTGAGAAATGCTCATTGATTCGAACACTTGTTTCACAACACCTTCCACAAGAGACTGGTCTTCTCAGCTCCTTTCAGTCAATGGAGGGGGACAGACACATTCACAGAGCGAGTCAGTCGCGTGACATTAAAAACTCCAAATGTCTATCTGGAGAATGCTACCCTTTCCCACTCACTGCAAGAAAAGTCTTACTGAGATACTAAAGTGAATTATTGCGAATACACAGTCTAAACACCAGAAAAAATAACATCATTGTATGAAAACAGTTATGCAGTTGAATTTTTAATGCAGCTAGGGAGACGCAGGTTAAGAATGTATCAGACCTCCAGCAGGCTAAAGACAGATATTAAATAAATAAAGAGTTCGTTGGAGTGAAGGATGCATTCACGTAAGGGATGATACACTCTAGGGAGCTCCAATACCTCCACAGCTCTCCCATTTGTTCATCAAACATGCTTTAGAAGACGTGTGATCAGAACCAGAAAAGAAACAGTAGTATAGTGTTGGCCTGAAGTGATCAAGCAGAAAGCTCAAACTCTGCTTGGGATTTCACAAAGCTCCAATTCTGCAAATACTTATGCATGGCATT
Organism: Hafferia zeledoni; assembly: GCA_035583235.1. Classification (NCBI taxonomy): domain Eukaryota; kingdom Metazoa; phylum Chordata; class Aves; order Passeriformes; family Thamnophilidae; genus Hafferia; species Hafferia zeledoni. The sequence goes on from JAWWEV010000043.1 coordinate 20,754,619, forward strand.
AGTGTCTGGCAATCACACAGAATTCCTTATTGTTAAAAGGCTAACAAATTACTTTTCTTTACAGGAGTAACTTATTCTGCTTTGCTTGCAAAAAATTTGGTATTTTTGGTGCAGGACAATAATCTTGTTTCAAAACTTTTTCCCAGATCAAAATACCAGGGAAAATATCTAACTCATGCAGGCAAGAACTGCGTGATAATCTAACTGTTGCAGCTACATCCAAAGACAGTTGTGATACAAGTGACACATCTATTAAAATAGTGATGAACACTGAAAAATAAAAGTAATTGATTTTCCTCTGTGAAGGACAAAGATAAGTAATTATTTCTTATTTCAGTCAGATTTAGCCATCAAAACAATAGCTACCATATACCAGAACTAGAAGGCATATACATTACAGAAGAAACTGAATTTGGAAGCAATAAACGCAGAAGCAAAACTTCTTAAAATTTGTCTTCACACTTACACTATAAATCCAAATGTAATATATCTTCTGTGGCAACAAAGACTCGCACAAAACAGCAAGACTTAATAGACTGTTAGGATAAGGGCTTTTGCAATTAATGTCCATTATTTTTTATTAATTTCACAGCCCATGAACAATATTGATGCATCAATTTCTGTATAATTTTCAAAATCTTATGCCCATATTTTAGAAAAGTATTTCCCTATTCACCATTAAAATCATTCCCTGATTGATATCTTACTGTTCCTTCTGATATGAAATTAGTGTATCACCTAAACGTAGATTGTCTTTGATGCCCTGTATAAGATCAAGAATTTTACATACAGAAATGCTGAGGGAACTTCTGACCATGAGTCAGGTACCAATTATTATCTGCACTGACATTTGAAACACAGTTTCAAAAGTCTTAATAAAATAAACACATATTATAAAAGCTTGAACGTGATGAGTACATAGTTCAGCATTATAGTTAGATGAAAAATCTTATACCAACACTAATTATTCTAATAACTCATCAGGACCTTGAAACTATCTGTAGCCATCTGGTGCACATCTGTGTGTCTGGAAAAAGAAACTAAATTTTTCCTGTGTATATCAGACAAAAAAGAAAAGGAAAGAGGACAGGGCAGGCCAGTAGTCAGATTAGATTTTTCCAATAGTGGTAGCCATGAAAATCTACAAGATGATGTAGCCTGGATTAATTACAAAATAAATAATGCAAGATAAAAAACACCAGTTTTGTCCTTGTTTGATGATGCACCGTATCTTGCTCTATTAAATTGTACTGCAGAATAAGATTACTCTCATTATGAGAAAAAGTCACCTTGAAACAATAGAAAGATAAGTCATTTCCAGGCAGTTTCCCTAATCAGGCTTATAGCTATTCATTACAACATGAAAGACACAAGACAGACTAGATGTTTTTAATAGTGCTTGGGAACTCAGTTTACGTCAATATATTAAGTTAAAATTATCTGAAATAGGGAAAGAAAATAAATGCATGAAATGAAAAAAAAAATCCTCACCTCTTTATCATGACAGTTGAGCAAAAATGCATCTGAGGAATAGGTTCAAAGATTTTTGAAAGCTTTCAGTTACATGAACGCTCATTAACACTCTAGTTGTGTTTCTTTTAATTAACTTATATTGTGGGAAAGCTTGACAGTTCATGAGAAAATTGCAGGAAAAGTATTTTCTAGATGTCAGTTTACATGGCTTTTTTCAGACATGCTGGGTAGGATATTTCTTGTGGACAGAGATGTGTACAGTGACACATTTGTATCGTGATGTCAACGTGTGGGTTCACTACCTACAATCTCACAGTAGTCAGCAAGGTCTAGACAGCCATTGAGCTGATTAGATGTAACATCTTTAGGATGACAGAATTACACTCTAGGCTTGACAGTACTGACTACAGCTCCTCTGACTATCATTAAAGGAGCTTAAACCTGAATGCAGACCTATAGCTGTTTACATTCAGACATAGTAACTTGCAAGATGAATCGAACACTATAAATATTTGAACTCAGAAATGTATCTTTCTCCTTGGAAGTATTTAGAAAATATTAGCCATGAAAACTAACCTGGACAAACAGATCAGGAAATTGTAAACACAGAAGAGTATTCAGGTAGAATAAGGTAGCACCAGTAACACCCAACACCACCATGTTGTACACAGGCAAGTCTGTGGACACTTAGATGTGACCAGTGAGCTCAAGTACACACAGCAAGCAGTCACTGCATTCATAGCCAACTCAACGTGTTATGACAGGGAGAAACTGGAAAGCATGTAGGCATCTAATGCAAGTGACTACAATTTCTCTGTGGATATTGAAGAGCTCAGAGGGCATCAAGAGCAGGATATTGTTCCATCTGTCTCACCCACTCCGCCTACCAGGTGAACCATTCCTGCAAAGCACATGCTGCTCTCCATCAAGTTCAGCCAACTGGCTCAGGCTGGCTTACTTATTACCTGGCTTACTTATTACCTGGCTAAGCTCAATGGAGACAAATCCTAAATAGTCCCATATTCTAGATGGAATCTTCAACCAGTAACGTTCATCTTCTTCGCCTAATAAACAGAAGACCAAAAGATCTAATGTTTTTTTTAATAAATTGCCCTGTGCATACAAAACTATAGAACCTTACTTGTAGTACCAGCCACATAATTTAGTAGGGAAGTTGCTACTTAGATTACTTACTACTTTAGATTACTTACTAGTTATTATCCCATATTTTGGAAATGCCTTTACAGTTGCTCTTAAAGCTGACAAAAATATGCCATGTGGCTACATTTTCTGCAGGCAATACTTCCCAGAACACTGTGTTCTCTGAAATCAGTCATGGTCCTTTAAAGAACCCTGTTGTCACTCCTCACTGACAATAAAGTTTAACTTTGAAATATACCAACAGGTATTTTCTTTTAGCATATCAGACAAAAAAGCTATACACACACTTCAATGTTTATCATTATTTCATTTAATCATAATACTTTCACTGAAAAACTGGAAATGGACTTGGACTTGCAACACAAAATGGCTGAATAACTTCAACTCCTGACAACAAGTACAGGTAATTTAACAACAGACAGCATTTCTCAATGACCTGGGCATATTTGCCATTTTATCACAGACACAAGGTACAACATCAGAAGGATCAACAAGTGGATTTTACACAGGACACAAAAGCAATGTCCGTTCTTAGAAATTGTTCTGTGAACCTTGTGGTGCAAAAGGGAACCCAACTTTGGAGTTAAGACTGCAATCTTCTCAATCAAGACATAACACACGCAAGGAGCCAACCCATCCTAGCTTCAAAATTGCGTCCTCTGCGAAGCAGAAAGCCCTGATTCTGCATGACCATGTGCAATCTTCTGTACGCTCTTTTCACGTGATTTTGCATCAGTCTCTGGACATCATACTCCAAAAAGTTTCGGTGAAAGCAGGCATAAAGAAGTTCTAAGCTGTAGGCAGAACTTGCATTTAGAATTCTGAGGGCAAGGAGACCAGAGGCAAGGACACTTATATCTCAAAACAGTCAATCAGTAACTACTGCAGTGATTATTAATTTTGTTTGTCCTTGAAGCACATATAACCAGGAAAGCAAAAATTAGTATTTGCTCAACAGCAGAGAAAATCCAGGTGGATGTGCAACAGTGGATATGCTGGGAAAAGTTAATCTAATATTGGTAGATAGGACAAGAAAAGGACATTCTCCCACAACAGATTTAACTTCACCAGACACTCTCCTCATGAATCTCTTTGTCCTCCACCTCTGAAGTCAGAGCAGTCCTGACAGATTCACAGCATTTAGCAATGAGGAAAAGATGTTGAAGGCAGAGCTAAGCAGGGACAGCATCTGATTCATCCTTGAGATCAACTCTCGGTCCTCATTTTTAGGAGTCCTAACAGTTATTCTGAATGACTGGTGAAACATTCAGCACTGCCTGTTCTGACACAGGACACTGCCTTCTGGCCCCAAGCATTTGGCTGGATCACCATCTAATGCATGATCCTGTATCACAATCTGCAGCACACAACTCCCAGCACATACACAGTCTCCAAGGCTTTTCTTAAACTATCAGAGGGGAAGTCCTTTCATACTTTTCCTTCTTTGTTGATCCTTGGGTAATTCCAAGTATGCTCTACATTTATTCTGTGAGCCACTTTCTAATACTCATTTAACTCCTCAGAGAACCACTGTGGCTAGCAGAGGCCTTCAAAAATTCCATAATCCAACTTTCCCTGGTAAAGGCAAGCTCATGTAGAGGAGATAGCTCCAAGGACAGAGTCTCCAGAATCTGCCTGGTTCCGGTGTTCTATCCTCTTCACAGTGAAAACACTTTTTCTTGTGGTTTAAATGGAGTTTCTCACATTTCAGTCTGGGCCCACTACCATTTATTGGCACTGTCACTGGACACCACAGAGAAAAGTTTGGCTACATCTTCTGGCTACACTGATGAGATCTTCCTGAGTCTTCTCTTAGCTAGACAGTCTCAGGTATTTCAGCATCTCTTCACATGAGATGCTACAGCTCCTTAATCACCTTCATGGCTCTTCACTGGACTCTCTCCAGGAGCTCCACATCTCCTTTGCACTGGGTAGCCCAGAACTGGCTAGTATGTCAGGTTTGGCCTTATCAGTGCTGAATAAAAGGGAGGGATCACCTCCCTTGACCTGCTGTTAAATCTCTTCCTAATGCAGTTCAGGATGTTTTTGGTCTCTGCTACAAAGGTACAGTGCTTGGCAAAGATCAACGTGGTGTCCATGAGGACCCCCAAGTCCCTCTCTGCAAAGCTGCTTCCCGGTCATACAGCCTGTAGTGACGCCTGGGATTGGATCCTTCTCAGGTGCAGGACCTTGTACTTTCCATTCTTTAATTTCATAAGGGTCCCATCAGTTAGCCTGTTGAGGTCCCTCTGGATGACAGCACTATCCTCTGTTGTACCAGCCACTCCTCACAGCTTTGTATTATCAGCAAACTTGAGGGACGCACCCTGTCACATTATCCAGGTCACTAATGAACACATCAAACAATCCCTGGGATTTATCATGAGTAACTGAACTTCCTGCTGTGGATCACAGCACTTTTGAATCCACCAGTACAGCTCTTCTTACACACAACTGTAATAATCAGTGGGACATTCAGCAAAAATTCTTCTTTACAGGAATCAGCCCAGATACAGCACGGCCTTTTCAGAGCAACCCAAGCCATGCGGAGCCAGTGCATCTGAAACACTGCTGGAGCTATGAAGGGCCTGTATTGCTGCATGACACATGAGATGACAACATGACAGGCAAAATATCCTGAACAGTGGGATGAAGCATTACAAAGCAGGAGGATTCTGTTTCTATGAGGATGTGCGGAGACCTGATAACACTGCTGTCCAGAGGAGAAGGAGTGCTGCAATGAAGGAAGCTAGAAGAGGAACATATAAAGCCAGTATCCCTGGCCTCCCTCTCTGCCACACCAGAGCGAAGAGCAAGTAGCCCAGCTTTGCCCTCCCGCAGTCGGGTCCGCGCTGGGTGTGGTGGAGGGACGCTGGCATCTAGTGGTGACAGCCGGGGTGACCACAGTCCAGCCCTGGCAGCTCTGGTCCTCTGACCACCTGCTCTCTGCTCCCTTGGGACCACAAAAGCTGGGATGTGCAAAATCTGCCTGGCATCATTATTTTAAGAAAAAAAACATGCAAAAGCAAGGAAAATGAAGCGGCAGCATTATCTGTGCATATGCATGTCCTGGTACTCTATTTCTTTTTTATACCTTAGACTATTCTAAGACCATCACTACAAGAGTCAAAGGCTGGTTAGCTGGAGCTTCACAATTCCTTAAAACAACAGCTCGTGATGCATGTCCTCTGAGGTCCTTGAAACCTGGTTTGTTAAAATAAATTTTTTAATTGCTGTTTAGCTTGTTGATCAGTAAATCCCATCAAATCAAAAGGAATACTAAAACTGAGCTGATGCAAAAATACAGAAAATCCATCAAAACCAAATCACTCAGCAAACAAAACTTGTTTGAAAATAAAATCTCAAAGTAATTCAGTTAGATTTTTTGTTAGGGAAAAAAAAAAAAGATAGCCACCAGTTCTGTAATAAACTTCATCAAAATAGATCTAATAGATCCCTAAGTTGTAGTACATTAGATATTTTGATGCTGGAAATCATCCTGCTCTCTAATACCTCTACCACAACTGCAACACCCACAAAGCTTCCTGCTTAGATTTCAAATACTGTGTTGTAAAATCTTTCCTTTTTGCCTCTATTTTGGAAATAACAGGTGATGCGTTAGTAAATATATTGACAAGCCAAAATTTGAAAATTCATGGTTAAAGCTGAGAACTTTTCATTTCTGATCATGCTCAACTTCAGTTAAAGAGCACATGAAACTGTTGTCTTCCTACAAAGCTCTTTGGCTTTCATAAATCAATGTTTTTCTTTTAGCATGGTTCAGATAAATACACATACACACAGGCATGCTGGTCACCATACTTTTGCGCACTAAGATTACAGACTAAAAATGAGAATAAACCTACTGTCTTCTGGAAATGACTGCCAAAGTCAAAAGAAAGTAAAGAAGACCATGCGCCCCTCAGTTCTTTCTGCATGTATGGAATCTGCAAATGGAACTGTAGCAAAGAAACCAGGCAGTGACATTGCACTAGCATAGGACTTCCTTCTTAGTGGTCTACCCCAAAACATGGGAAAAAACAGATAAAGGATAAGGATAACGTTATCTACTTGCTGGTGTTGCAACTTACTTTGCCTAAGGTGATCAATCTTAGACTTCTGGAATTCCAATTTTTCATTTGATGAATTTTTGACCCAGATGATTTCTCAGCCTCACTTTTATAGTAAGTTTAATTGATTATGTTTTGCAGTGTCCCCTGAAACCTTTGAAAAATGTCAGACACAATGTCAAGTCTCTGCTTAGGATGGAGATCATTCCTGACATGTTTAAAGAACTTCACAGGTTTAATAAAATAACACTTTATCCAGGGATTTTAATAGCTGACAGTTGGGTATTGCAATATTTCTATGAGAAAGGTAACCTGTTTTGTTGGGATACAAAGGTTAAAGAAAATTTCACTATGAATCCTTGTTACTGAGTTGCAAATAGCTCATAAAAGGATTCTAGCAAGGAACAACCCCTCACCATTCCTCAGTCACTAACTTATAAACAAATGATGTCAATGTTCTGACAGTAAAATAATTTTGGAAATTTTAACTAGCAATTAGGCTGCAAGATTTACACCAAGACACAGTAACAGATACTGACATACAAGTACTTCATCTTGACAGACTTTTCAGGATATATGCATCTATACATAGAGCCATATCCCTCTACACCTCTTACTTTCACTGTATGCTGTTGCAGCAGAGACCAAGAGAGCTCATTAAGATATTTTCCTGTGCAGACTGACTTCCAAACCAAGTATCATTTTTAAAACTAACAAATACATTAAATAATGTTAGCATTATCTCCTTATTCTTAAAAATTCTATTGTAACAACTATATATAATATCACTTTTGAGATCAAAGTGTAAAACAACGCACAGTTCCACAGAAACTCACACACACCGTCCCTGCACAAACTTAATCTTACAATATCATTTGTGTAGACAACTCCAGTATAGAGCTATCCTGGCTCAAAAAATACTTTATTTTGAAGACTCTGCCTACTTGAAAAGGGCTTTTGTCTAGTTTAGTAAACCACCACCAACTTCTTAATTTTCTTCCATATCTGACAATTCTGCAGCAACACTCCAACTATCCTTATGCTTTTCTCTATACAAATCATGGCTTCATTGTTTCTAGGCAAAAGACAGAAAACAAAAGAACTGAAAAGAAATTCCTACTCCTGTGGATTATTTGTGAACTGTGGTTGAATGTGGTACCTTTTTTAGTGACTATGGACTTCTTTGATCAGTGGTAAACCAAGGCAGATGCGATAAAAAGTGTATGAAACTGATGTTTAGGAATACTGAAAATAGAGTTCTCTCCTGGATGAATTAAGAAGCATCGCTAAAGCTCAGGTGGAAAGTAGTGCTTTTGGTACAAATGTACCCCTTCTGTAAGAAAGAGGAAAGCTCCGGCAAGTGGACAAATAACACCTGCATGCCTGAAAAAACCCTAAGAAAAACTACCTCTTTGAGTAAGTGAAAACTTACGACAGTTTGACTACTTAAACTCAGACAGCTTTTGCTTCTGAGTCTGCATTTACCACTTCGTATCACAATGCTCATCACAATTTTGATACTGCTCGTATTCTCCTGCACATCTGCAATTGATGTATAAGAGGTCAAGAAAGCATGAGATGGCCACAGGATGCATTTGCACTTTTAAGGCGGTACTTCTGATGCTCCCATTGTAAATACAATATTTGATTTGCTGTCCTAGCTAGCATACATGTTAATTTGTGTATAATAAACAGAACACTGGAGGAGAAAACCTATACAATTAGCACATCAATCAAACTGTTGTTCTGATATCAGGCCCCACAACACTTCTCCATAAATTCTCTCTCAAAACTAATATGAATCATAAATTAATCATAAGGACTAGAAAACTTAACACCATCCAAAGTAACAACATAGCATTAAACTTCTTTTTTTTTTTTAATATTGTCTCTGATCTATCTGAATCCATGAGCAGTCCCTGTGTGGGTACCAAATACATAACTCTGTCAATCCTTTAGCAACAGGTAGTGTTAGTTGTACTTGAAAGTTTGCAACTACCAGCGTGGAAGGATGCAGGAAAACTTCGTTTTTCTCACCAAACAGAGAGACTGCTTTCTCCCAGTTCAGATTTTGCACTCTAAATATGGTGTTTTGCAGCTGTCTAAGTCAATCTATCCAGGCTGACCCCAAAAATGCATCATTTTGCCTGTAACTGTATCCTGCTTTTCCACACTGTAGTGGCACCAGCAATTAGGCAGCTGTTTTGGGAAGACACTGCTTAGGCAATTTGACTGAGGAGAAGCTGGCACAGGCATGTGTTTGGTTTGGTTAGTGGGTTTTTGGAAGCTGCCTTCATCTAAACCAGTTGTGTGATCTGAGTACTGCTTTGCAACGTGATCACGGACGGTGATGAAAAAGGGTTGAAAGGTAAGGGCCAGGCCTAAAGTAGAAGGTAAAACTACACACTTAAGATGATTGTAAAAGCTTACCTTTAATTTCTGCCACTCCACCACACTGGTCTGATTCTCTTTTACCTTTCCCAGAAGATAAGTCTAGCTTGTCTCTAACATTAAAAACATCGTACTAAGGTTTAGAATTGCTACGATGGGTATATTACTAAAAGGTTATTTTGTGACATTTTTTAAGAGGCGCAGGTGTTACTTCCCTTTCAAGAAAGGTTTTGTTGGGAAAGTGGAATTTGGACCCCAGAGGAAAAAATGTTCAGAAGATCTGATAGTTGATTTAAAAAGAACTCTTTGGGGAGAGGATAAACAGAAACACACAACAATATTGTTAGGCTGAAGTATGTTCTTTCTATAGCAGAGTTCAGCTTTTTCCTCAGCAACATGTGAATGGTTGTTGAGACACATTCAACAGAAGGACCCAAAGCTATAATTTCTTTTTCCTCATTCACTGGCAAACTTACTCTGGATCAAGCAATGACAATGCTTTCTCTTTAAGGGACACAAGCAGGTAGTTTGGTGTTTGTGGAAGCAGATGAGACACAAGGAAAATGGGAAAGAGAGGAACACGTTCGATGACAAGAAGTTAATGGGCATGAGTCAAGTTGGAGGGAAACTCCATAGCAAGGAAAGAGAGGAAACAGCTCTTTGCTGATCAGTACACCTTCCTGTTGTGCAGCATGAATACTGCCCTACTGCACCTATTTCCTATGCTTTCATATTTCCAGTTCAAATTATTCTACTCTTGTTCTACTTTATTATTAATTCACTCTGTATTAATTAGAACATGCACACCTACCTTTATGGTAACATTTCCTTTTGTTATTTTTCTCATATTGAAGCCTACTGTAGGAATCATATCTTCTGTGAACTGCCCCGACTATAATACAAAAACAAAATTATATTTATTATAAAACAGTTGATACAAACAAGAAAGGTTCTCAATTGCAATCTAAAAAATTTTATTTTACAACACTGTAAAATATCACATTAATTTTCATCAAGAGCACTGGCCAGCACTTCAATTACTGCATTGTCACACCAAAGAAGACTGCTCATTTCAGCCCCTTTAAATGATCTTTTATTCTTCTCAGCAACAAAGATCACCCCAGAAACCACGAGATTTCAGATAATTATTCATCTGATCCTTCAGCAAACCAGAAAGCAGCACAGCCAAAATATAGAATTATAGAATGGTTTGAGTTGAAAGAAACCTTCAAAGGTCATCTAGTCCAACCCATACTATGATAAAATACTATAAAATTGACTTTTGCAAGACTTTCCCCTGCAGTTTCCCACTACTGTAAGCAATGATTTAACTCCAAATATAAAACTACTCATATAGAGAACACTACATGCAACCCTTTCCTTCTGAGTAGGTGAGAGCAGAGGAGTCCCCCCATAGCAGCTAAGAGAATGCCAGTAATACAGAAAAATACAACGTACTAACTCACCACACCATAAACCCCAAACACAAAACCAAAGTGCTGCCTCTTTGCCCGGTTCAGAGAAGTATTTTCACAACAGAGACACTTGTCATCATGTTAACAGGAATCTTACAGGCTTCTACCCACTACATAAGATGGTTTTTGAGGAGAAAGACGAAACTCAAATCTAAGTAGATAATTTATTATTCATTCTTCCTCTTGAAAATGTATCATTAACAAGTTATGGTGTCTCCTAGGCATGATACAGTAAGATATGCAGTTAGTTACTTAAGGTGCACCTACATAGGCGTCCAGGCACTCTGCAACATAACACAGCTGTCCTGGTTTTCCAGTCATCCAGCAAGGAAAGCAGGACCTTCTAGATTTGCCACTGCCCTTCCATATCTATCTGCCCATATTCACCTCATTGTCCCATGTGCCCTGGGTTTTCTTTTTGGAAGAAAGTATCAGTATAAGGACAAGGAGAGATGCAGCTATGCTTCATCAGTTCCCTCTCTGAGAAAACAAGGATCAGAGTTTCAGGGTGCATTGGAACAACCAGGTGCCTCTCAGAGCACTCAGTGCCACCATCCACCCCCACAGTGCTATTGCTGGGCTCTGTATGATTTCTGCAACTTTTCTCTTTGCTGTTTGTGGTGGAGTGAGACCACACTCTGCCTCCAGTTTGCATTTACAAACTTAGGTAAATTAATTTTAATCTGGGACTTTAAAAGCAGTATAACATTTGACAGTTACTTGATTATCTCACAAAATTTTTGGAGTTGGAATTTTTAGGCAAGAAACAGCTTCCATCAATTACTTGTTCAACCTTACTTACAGGAACCAGCTTGCTAAAATATGTACTGTAAATTTTTACCATATTTTTGCCTCTTTTTTTCCTCCTCTTTTTTTGCTTCCTTAACTTATCAACAGCAGTAGGGGAAAAAGAAGTGAAGACAAATGCACCTGCAGTTTCATACAGATACACAAACCCGGCAGCAACAGAAGTTTTTAACTGTAGGTAGTAAGACAAAGCCAATCAGTAACCATCTCATGTATCAGGTACTGCTCTGCCCAGGGAAGTGGTGGAGTCACCATCCCTGGAAGTGTTCAAGAAACAACTGTATGTGGCACTTAGTGCTATGGTCTAGTTGACAGGGCAGTGTTCAGTCAAACGCTGGACTTGATCTTGGAGGTCTTTTCCAACCTTAATGATTCTAAGAATTTGTTAAAATATATAGTATGTTTATTTGCAGAGGACTGACATATAAACACACATGGACACATAAACCCTGAAAATGTAGAATCATTTACTCAAGGACAGGAATGCCTGGAAAACCAGACAGCTGACTCAGGAGACTATTGTTTAAACAAAGTCATAGAAAGTCAATATTCCACTTTTGTCAGCAAATCATACATCATATGCTAAATTGAAAGGTAATAATAATAACAAAAATCATAACTGCTCTGGTATTGAGGATAAAATGCAAAGAATTAGCATCCCCTTTATTGGACTTTAATCTTTTCTTGTACAAATTTCCGATTCTGATTGAATGCAACCAGCACAAAGAAAGTATTATGCTTACAGTACTTTATTTTCCCACACAATGAAGAAAAGAAAGTAACGAGTTGAATCTTTTGCCCATATTAGTCTAAGAGCTCTGATTACTGTGCTTTGAGTGCTGTAAGCACTGTAAAGCAAAAAATCTGTTCCATTTTGCTTGCCAAGGAAGTGTTACATGGCAAATTACCTATTTTTGTGAATATTTAAAATGTGCAAAAAGGTTTATTGCCGTATCTCAGTAAAAAGCAGATTACACTCCAACGCAGATGTAAAATAACTGATGATGAGAATTTTTTAATGTCCCCTAAAAGTTGCTGAATATTGAACTGATAATGAATACATTAGCCCCCTACCATATCAACAATCATGGGCCAGATTCTACTCCATTACATCAGTGCACGTCCACAGTAAAAGGCCGTGATGTTACCCAAGGTTTCCACTGGTAACAGACGACTAAACACGGCTCAAACTCTTCAGGGCCGAGACTGCCTCAGAGGGCGTTTATTCAGTTTTAGCCTGATAGGATGTCTGAATGCTATTGCAAAGTGAAAACAGTGATTTCCTATAAATTTTCTTCTTGATGCACTGCAGCTTTCATTTTAAGCAGCCACTACCTTGCAACAGTAATTTTCATCTTGTCACACTCTAGCCCCATATACACAAATACACAAAGAGTTCCCAATCTATTTACCATTCCTGATACAATACTGTATCAACAATATTCAAGATTAAGCTATCACCCATTGCCTTATTTAATTATTTTTCTCCAAATTCTACAGCGACTCTTCTTTGGTGATTGTCATGGCATGTTGTCTATAGACTGAAGGATCCAAAAGCTACAAAGCCTGCAGTCTGTGATCCTCCGCAAGTCAGAAGGCATGAATGCCTTGTAGAACATTCTTAAGCAATAACATTTCCTGGGGAAATCAGACCTGCAGTAATAGGAGTGCTCTGGTATTCAAGGTATTAACATGTGAGAGACAAACACCTATGATGCCATTCCACAGGAGGTATAGTGAGTGGACAAACAGTTACACGCAAAAAATCTGACACCACACACTACTGGGGTTTCTGAACTGCTGTGTACCTCTTTGTTCTGTTCACAAAAACAATCTAAGAAGCAATGTAATTTGTCATGCCTTTTCCTCAGCAAGAGCCACTCTTCGGACACAAACACTTTCAATGGGCATGAGAAGCACTAAGGCATTTGATTGCCTAACAAACCAACTAGAATAATAAGTACAGATATTCTGTTCATTGGTTTCTGATGTCACCCAAAATACACTTTCACTGGGCACTTGCACTACATCATTCCTTTTTCTTACGCTCTCTGCTTCTTCATTCACGTCAATGCATAATCTCCTATTTTGCCTTTAATCTATAATCATATACAAAAGCAAGTTACAAATACCATATACTCATGTCTTCATGGTCTCAATATCTTTGACTTTAGGCCACACACCTCCCAGTCTGCTTTTGATTCACGATCTAGTAGCTTTTGAGCATAAGGCCTGAAGAAGACCTGGACTTCTATCTCATGGCAGGTGAGGACGCGATACACCTCACAAGAGAGATCAACTTGCAGAAAAGGGTATGCACTAAGCTTCATGAATGGCAGCAAGCACATGTAACATATACGTACTTGTTTCCATCTTCTGATGGAAATATTTGGGATGGACCCAAATGCAGGTTGGAGGGCACAGCAAAGATGAAGAATCTATTTCAGGATGGTGACAAGAGAAAATGTCATGATAGATGTTGGTGTTAGGCCATCAGCACAGGGAGAAGGGAATGCTGCAATCAGACTTGAATGCTGGGAAAGAGCTATGGAGGAATTGTGGGAGGCATTAATATTGATGCACCTGATGGGAGGAGAGAATTCAGTAATAGGCAAATTGTGGCCTTGGGAGAAGCACAGTGTATTATTTTAGAATACACTGGCCATGAAAATCCAGCTCTGAATTACAGCAAGAGCCCACGCCCAAAAATCTGCTCCGAGATGGGCACACTTTGCAGTCAGACACAGGTATCTTGTTTCTCTCCCTGAAAACATTTCCAAACCCACCTGGGCCTGCTGCGAAATTCTCGAGGCTGCAAACAACGCACGAGATGCCTCATGCCCCCGCCCTGCCTCCCACCGCATCCCACCGCACCCCACCGCATCGCCGGGGGGCCTCACGGCAGGCGGCGGCCAAGCCCGCACTTGTTGCCGGGGGAATGGACGCGGGGCTACGGCTCCCGGGCCCCACCGCCACGGCCGCCGCCCCTCCGGGCCCCCGCCCCCGCCCTGCCCTGTCTCAGGCCGGGGCCGCGTACCGCCAGCACGGTGAGCAGCGTGGTCTTGCCCGAGTACTGCAGCCCCACCAGGGTGAGCTCCATCTCCTCCTTCCAGAATAGCGAGCGCAGCCACTCCAGCAGCCGCGCCACCAGCGACAGCATCCCGCCCAGCGCCCCCGACCTGCGGCAGGCGCCCAGCCCCAGCGGCACCGCCTCGCTGCTGGGCATGGGGGCACCCGGGGAGGCGAGCGAGCCGAGGCGAGGGGAGGCGGCGGCTGCGCGGGGATGGAGCGCCGGGCAGAGCCCTCGATGACGGCGCCGCCGCCGCCCCGGTCGCGCCGCCGCTGCCGCAGACAGGGGAGGGAGAGGGCTGGGCCGCGGGGGCGGGCGGGGACGGAGCGGCGGCAGAGCCTGCGAGGGGCCGGCGCTTGCCGGGGGCGGGCGGGGATGGAGCGTCGGGGCCGGCGCTTGCTGGGGGCGGGCGGGGATGGAGCGTCGGGGCCGGCGCTTGCCGGGGGCGGGGGGGGATGGAGCAGCGGAGCCGGCGCGTGCCGGGGGCGGGCGGGGATGGAGCGGCGGGGGGTTGGGAGGGGGGGCAGCGGCTGCGAGGGGCGGGCGCTGGCCGGGGATGGAGCGGCGGAGGCGTGGCTGTCACACAGAATCACGGGCCGGGGGAGGCTGGGCGGCCCCGAGAACCCGGGACGGCGCACGGAGGCACTGCCAGCCCCAGGGAGCGGCGGGGCGGCTCCGGGCATTGCGGGCGCCCCGGGGAGAACAGCAGGCCCCTGCCGAGTGTGCCGGGAGGGGACAGCCCCGCACCATGGGCGGGCTGGGCTGTACAGCATCCCACGCCCAGCAAGCGGGAGCGAGGCCCGCGCTATCCGCTTTGGCTCACGAGGGTTGGCGGGGTTGGGCTGGTTGGCAAGGTCGACTTGGTGGGTCCTTCACCTCCAGTGATAGCTGTTCTCACACCCCTGGGCTAGCGCCTCTACGCTTCCCATGAAAGTCTTCTTGAACTGTGCATCGTGTAGTGAGAGGCATTCAGATTCAGGGCTTACCATGGCTTTATTTCTGTTCTGAGACAATTTTTGCACAGTCACCCTTAGTAGGATTCCTTGCCTCAAGAGATGCCTGTGACAGTGGTTTTGTATTGTGGGCGATGACAAGACATGCCACTTTACCAGGAATCTTCTGCACGCACTGAAAAAGCAACGTTTAGCATACAGTCTTACCACACAGCATTTGAGAAAGGCTTGTTTTATCCATAAACACAGAGCTAACACTTCACCTGGATCCAGCTGCCAGTCTCTGAAGTTGTTACTGAAATTTACCTGATACTCTGGAAAAGTTCCAATGCTGATGGTATTGGTTGATGAAGGACATTCTTAGATGTATAAACAAGGCACACAGTGAGTGTGTGTCTTGGGTTGAGCTGGCAAAATGCCAACTGCCCAGAGACAGAGTTAGTCCCCAACTGAGAAAAGGGGGAGAGGGAAAAAAAACTCTAAAAACCCAGGTTTATGCTGAAAACTAACTATATGTATTTATACAGAAAAGAGAAAATTAAAACTACAATATAACACA
>JAWWEV010000043.1:20770677-20820355 GCA_035583235.1 Hafferia zeledoni
CTCAGCCCAGCTCAAGTCACCTGACAATTTTCAGGCCTAGTTTGAACTTTAAAACCTAAATTTAGCCCACCTGGCCAAACCCATGACAGTGTGGATACCTGTACTGTTGAAACCTAGCAAATTCGTCACAACATTTTGAAGTTTGGTTTTCATGGTGTTTTTAGAGACATAATTCAGCAATTCAAGGAATGCAGTTTGTGACGAGATCTCACTAGTTGCGTCAGCTGGGCCAAAAAATCTGGAAGCCCTTGAGATGGTTCTCAAAAGTAGTTGGTTCTGGGCTAGCTGTAGAGATGAAAAACTTCATGATTTTTCATGCCCTAGTTTTAGATTTTAGTCAAAATTATTCATAGCGTAATTCTAAGATTTTTTTTTTTTCAGATACTCATTTATTTGCTCTTGTAAATTTAATTGCACATTTCCAAAAGGGATTTGGGCAGTGGAGCTGGTCCTGCTACCCAACAGGAATTATTTTTCATTGCTTCTCTCAAATATGTCTGCTTTCCTTCTGATTTTATATTCAGTGGCAGGTCTCAAACAAACAAAACAATGTGCCTTTTTTTCCCCCAGTTGCATAAGGCTTTGCCATGGATACAGGTAGTACCTTTCTCCTAATGGTGTTCCATAGCATTGATGGTTTGAGTTAGAGTCAGAATTTTGAATGCCATTCTTAAGCCTGAGGCAGTGATGGTACCTACAGCAGTGTCAGAGTATGATACAGCTCTTGAAGTCGTTTGAAAATTGATGGCACAGAGAAAGGAACCTGATGAGCTGCTGCGTTGACAGAGAGTACCAGAATTCTGCTCCTTCACTTGTCCCTGAGTAGCAGCCAGACGGCAGCTCGATGCATATGTACCTCCTCACCAGCAGACGCAGATTTGCCACCAGTGCCCATTTACACTACACTGAACTGGGGAGATCACTGGAGAAATGGGTGGAAAAGTTGACTTTGAGGAAATGGATTATTCTGGTTGGATGAGTAAAAAGACCAGGAAATAACTCACAGGCAAATCACTAATCTTTCTTTTTTTCTGCTATGTATATTTTTACTTTTAAAAAATCATTTTGGCCAAAGCAATTACCAAATTTTGGGTGAATAGGTGAAATACATCTGGCTGCCTTGAAGCTGATAAATGTAAGAATTTCCGTCATCTCCATATATCACTCAGCTGGTGATGTGTGGAATAAAGACAGCCCATTTGTGAGAGTGGTTTCTGGGAATGAAGTGGATCTGATTACTGCATGGGAGAAAACTCATAAAATTGAGCAGTCTCTGTCTTTGCAAGAATTTTTCCAATATTAGATTTTTCAATAGTGCTTAAGGCTTGTAGTGATGGAATTTTAATGAAGTACCTATTACAGATACAGTAACAGTCTGAAAAAGTACATTTCAGGTATTTCCTCATAAAAGGCTGGCAGAGGATGCGCAGTTAAATTCTAAAATATTAATTCAATTGTACAATGACTGAAATCTTTTACGGTGTCTATGGGTCAAAATAATACATGAAAAAGTTTTGAAGGGTTTGTTCAAGTTCAAAGATCTGTTATATTGTTCTAAAATCTGTTATATCTTTTGCAAAGCTATATGATTAATAAAGGCAATTCTTTATTTTACATACAGTTTGGTAACAGAATATTACAATTAAAACTATTGCAGCCTTGCTACATTTAGTAGCTCAGAGGACATTTGTTCTTGCTGCTAAAAGCCTGAGCTGGGGCCACAATTTGTTATCCTGTGTGACTGTAGACAAGCCACTTAATGTTTCTGGGAAACATTTAACCACTGATAAAGTATTTCACTTTTCTGTCTTGGCCATTGAGATTTACACAATGCAGGAGCAGTTTAGCAGTGTTATGGGGCCATGCAGCTTATCGAGTCTTCCAAGTGCTCTGTTTCTGGTTTCTGAAGGTTTAGCAAAGCAGCTTACTCCATTGCAAAGATTTATTTATGCCTACAACAAAGTATCTTATGTTTCAGGTGACAATGATGGTGATGCTATAAACACGTGGTTGGCAAATCTTGACCTGAATCAACCCTGCATATCCAGACCTTTCACATTTGGGGAGAAACAAAGTATATGAGACTCAGATCTGTAATTCAGAGCACTACCAGGGAGATCAGATCACGTTCTCTGTAGTTTAAGCATGCATTTTAGTGACAGTTGAAGATCTTGGAATCATTAAGGTTGGAAAACACCTCCAAGATCATCAAGTCCACCTTTTCAGCTAGACCATAGCACTAAGCGTCATGTCCAGTCATTTCTTGAACACTTTGAGGCATGGTGACTCCACAACCTCCCTGGGCAGGTATTAAGCAGAAGAAATCTTCAGATGAATGAAATCCCCAGAGAGGAGGGCATGAGAAGAACTAATGTCTCACTGGTGTTTTCAGGTTTGTCTTGATATACCAGATGATTGGGAAAAAAAAACTCTGTAGAGTAAGTTGTACATATTTTCTTCTAAGGAGGCATTGTGTTACGGAGTGACTAATCATCTTTTCTATTTGTAGGCCAGAGTTAAGTAGCTGCGTTGCTGAAGGGAACAGAAAGATTGTTGAACCTTTCAGTGAAAGCTTTATAAGGTACCTGCCAGAGCCTGCGTGCATCATCCATGCCCTCTGCTGGCCGGAGCCTCTGAGGCTCTTCAGTATGTACCTTAAATTCGAGTCACTCCAGTGAGGGAAGAGGTGCAAAAGGATTCCTGTAAGGACTGCTATGCTGATAGAGTGGGGCAGATTAAGGTTTTTAACTTAAAACGCTGCGGTTTGGATATCTAAACTTGGTATATGCAGTTCATGATGAAACAATGTATCAGATTTACAGACAGTCTGTTATTAGTCCAGTGCCTTTAATTACTGGCTGCCCCAGCAGTAAGGTCCTTTGTGCTTTGTTGTGACATTAACCGTATTATGGTTATGGGATGTTAAAGCCCTTTGTCTCCTTTAAAGGTGCCGTTACTAGGCCCCTGCCTCAGGAAATCATTACCTGACACAGGCAAGTTGTCATCTTGTGTCAGCCTGCTAGCAGCAGGAGAGAGCAGGGTGCTCCATGAGACTGCCAACATATAGTATATTTCTTCTGCAGGATTTTCACGTTCGGTTGAATAAATACATTTTCTTTTATGAAAAGAAAGGCAGAAACAGATGACTGCATGTTGTCTAGTGTCCACATGCATATGCCACTGAATATGACCCTCTGGAATTGTGTGCACAGAGTCGAAATGTTGGCTGAATATATAAAGTAGTGATTCACATTAATTTTCATACTGTCTGTTTGTGTCTGATTACTAATCAACCTTATCAGTTATAAATTAAGGGCTATACAACATGCCCTAAAAATGTCATCTAATTACTACTGACCAAGGAGAACTATAATCAATACCATGATGATTGTAACACATTAGTAAGCATAATGAAATCCAGAGTTATTCCCTTAAGGATGCTAATGTTGATAGGTGCCCTTTACCTCCTTGGCCTTTAACTTTATTGTATATAACAAAGGAACAATAAATGGAAGCCTTTGCAGTCTTGAGTAGTACTGACAGTGAAAAGTAGCTGCAAAAGGTTCAGAACATCTGCAAAAAAGAACTGTTCTATAAAGACACAGATCCTTGACTGCTATACCCAATAGCTCAGGATTGATCTTGAATATGGCATTTTTGCATCATCATCATAAAGAAAAATATCATGATGCAGTGTTAGTTTTCCATGGAGTCTTTCCACAAAAACACACAGAAGGATCTGGGATAGCCTCACACTTGGAATCATTTAGAAGTGGTAAGGGAAGAATTTAGACTAGGAAGCCTTTTGAATCTGTTTCCAGCCACCTATACAATGGGTTTCAGTAGCATAGGGGAAAAAATGCCCAAAAAACAACAAAAAATATTTAAGAAAGATGAAGTCATTGTTAAACAAAGCAATAATTATTTATATTTTTAAAGATATACAATAAACTTTTTTCTATCAATGCCTTTTTTTTTCTTTTTTGGAAGCAACTCATTGCTCCAACTTGAAATCTCAGGCCCTGATTTTGCAGACTGTTCTGCTTTGACAGAATGGGCATCTGCCAGTGCAAAGAAGCTGACACAAGCTACCATGAAAAAATCTTTCAAGTAAGTTTTAAGTATTAATGCTTGAAGGATGAAATTTAGTTGTCATCTGAAAAAGGTCATCAGTGCTCTGTAACTGAATATGTTTTATAATTATGTAACTTATTCCTACAGGGTTCATGCATCCCCAGCAGTAACTGCCTTTGCTGTCTTGTTGTTTCTATTGAAAAGTGATGGATAGGTACGTGTGCAAATCTAATCTGTCTGGGAGTTGTCTAGTACATATTGCACAGGTCTGAACTCTTCCACACAATTCTTTGCTGATACATATACAACAGAGTGTCCCAGTGTGATGCAGGGATTAAAGCAAATCTTGGTGAACTCCTTGGGATGCTAGTTGCATCCTAAACTGTCTACAAAGTGATCTTACTGGCCTCTCAAAATATCTCTCCATGTTGTTATTTTTAATAGAGAAAAGAAAAAAAATGTGAGGCAGGGACTAAACTATGCTTTCACTTCTGTTTAGATTCTGTAAGTGCCAAGTCTCATCTCTCTTTGAAGTGCCAATATCTTTGCATTTCCCAGAATAAGCAAAAAAATAAACTAGATCCAGATTCTTCAGACAGAGAAGCAGAATTTCAATTAAAATTTTAGCAAAATGTCTAGACATTGTAGAGGGCATTCCAGGTAGTTAAACAGCTTTCACTTAGACCTTTTCATCAAACCCACTTTAGCAATTCCCTGTCCCTAACTGTTGCCAGCCTGTGTTCTACCTAGAACAGAAAAATACAAAATAATGAATGGCAGTCAAAATGAACTGTTCCTCTAGTATTTAATCTTGGAAAATACAAGAACATAAGAAATGAAACCAATAAGGCTGACTAATGATTACAGGAAATACAGTGAATGGAAGGAATTATTTTTGGAAGGGGGCCCACTTCAAGGGAATACAAGTTTGGCTTTGAACATAAGATAGTCTCTAGCAATGCAAGGTATAGCACCCATTTCCTTCTCTTCTTCTTTTACTCCATGGAGAGTCATTGACTCCATGATGACTCTTAATCATAGAATATAGGTAAGACAAATATAATACAGAGCAAAATAATATATTTGGAAAATGCTGTAATTTAACACATATCAGACCTAAATTCTGAAGTCTGTAGGATTTAAAGCATGAATTGCAGTTACCTTCAGGTAACATAAATAATGCTGAATGAACACTTGAAAAGGGGTTGGGAAAGCATTGTGCATCAGAGCAGAAGATAGATCGCTACTTATACATGCACCTTAGGAAGATACAGTTTATTGCAATTGCTTTCCTCTCACCTTCCTTTTACTTTTCTCATCCTGCCTGCTCTCAAGAAAAAAAGAGATGGGATCAGATGGATAGGTCTAACATATCAGTTACTGTGTTCCTTTATCTTTACAGTGAACCTTGGGGAAAGGTTGTCAATGTTAAGTACCAGGTAGGTAAAAACCATCAAATGGGAAGAGAATGGTCTGTCCACATTCTCCACTGCTTTACTCTTTCACTTCTGCAGTTCACTTCCTCTGCCTCCACTGGGAGGTCCTGGGTGCTCTGTTTCAACTGTTCTGTGATTTTAATTTCTCTTTCCTCCTTTTCTGGTGATTTCCTGTTTTCTCCATTACGAATGTTCTGCTTGCTATTAGTTGACTGATAGTCAAAATATTTATGGCAGGACTTGTAGATTTTGTGAACTTGCAAGTTGTTTTAGCACAAGGTGCTACAGATCTGGTGTCTTGCAGAGCACTGGATGGAAACAAGCCTAACCTCAGTAAACTTTGCCAAACATTTAACAGTCACACAGCCTTTGAACTAGAATTCTGTATGCCAGTATAACATTTTAGCCATGTAAAAGCATTCTGAAAAAAAAATAAAACTTCATATAAGTCATGAAAGTTTCGCTAAGATATTACCAGTGATGTTTCCACTTTTCAGAAACCCTTTGATAATTACAACTGTAGTCTAAAGGGAGTTCAGGCACAGGAGTTATGATACTGTGGCTTTTTTTTACCCAAGATGAAATAACCAATACCAAAGCTGCAGTGAAAAAAGCATGCATGTACAAAGGTAATCAAAACCAGCTGGATTATTTTGTGCTGAGCAGTCTGCTACACATACATTTTTTATTCATGATTCCACTTGAAACATTAATGGCAGAAATAGCTTTGATTTGTGGACTTATCACGGTAACTGGGATAAGAAAATTGTCACATCCTCTTGATACTTGCTGTTCAAAAGCCATGAAACATTATTTCTCCATGTTAAGTCTAAAAGCTTCATCTATTTTTCTGCACCTCTGTTATGACCAACAACCTGCAAATTCAAAGAGAATGGATATAATATGTGTTTTCTGCTAGATTAAGGAATGAACTTCTCATAAATAAATGGCTACCATATTGAAATCCTGGTTATTTTCATTAGTGAGGCAGGCTGTATCTGTGGGAAAGGGTGAATTATTTATGCAGATCATGCCTAGCTCCAGGGAGATATTTTAAAGTGTCCATGCCAGCAGCCACTCTTAATGTATCAGAAGTTCAACTATCTATTAAGCATCTGACATCATAATTTGGAAAGGTTAGTTTACCAAATAAACTGCCATTAATTACTTCTAAATGCTTAAACTGACTATATGTTAATCATAACTAGATTCCTGATAGGATCCTGGGACTGGTTTTCTTCTGAGGTATTTCTTCTACTTTCACACTGCTTTTGGCAATGGAATAGTATTAAGCAAATACTGTGAGTTCTGTCAGCAGACTGGGTCAAAAAAGGTGGTCCTGAGACTGGGGACTATGGGACCTGAATAAAGGAAGTCCCAGATCCCCAGTGTCACTCATCTTGCTACCTTTCACTGCTGGGTTTTCCTAAGGAGCAAAGTGATTTCCACCAAAGAGACTGCTCAGGAAATAATGAGGCATAAAGTCCCACATTCAGAGACATTTATCCTAATGGCATATACAGCCTTGTCCAATTGCTAGGGATGACTGGATGGGGAAACTAGGACTTGTGACCAGCGCTGGCAGGGAGTGCAGAGGCAGAGCAGATGAGTTGTGAGTATTGGCCAGACAAAACAACTAGAAGCCAAGGAAAGAGATCTGAAATAAGGGTTTGTGAGAAGAAAGGATAAATTACTAGAGCTGAAGTTTTAAGTAATGAAGCTGTTGTATTTGAAGTCAACATTTACATTAAAGTTAGTTAAAGTTAGTTAAAGAACCTTTTGAAGAGTTAGAAATATATTTAATTAAAATAAAAAATTCACAGCTTCCCTATCAATGTTGTGAAAAGTGGAGAAACGTTACACCAATCAGATAAATTTTATGCTGCAAAGTCCCACACATCTAAAGTTAAGCCAAATATTTTTAAAAGCTAATTCCATTCATATGGAATTAAATTAATTCTTGCATAGAGCATCAAAACTGGTTACTTATTTTATATGTTATATATTTAACTATTTTAACTTGAAGTACACAAAATAGCACTGTCAACAATTTTTTTTCTTAATATAACAGTTAAAAATGTAAACCGTAAAAACTGTTTCTTAGTCTGGATTATTCTCTCATATGGTATAGTCAGTATTTAGAGACCAGTATATCTTTGGCACAAATAGTAGTTTATAGAACTAAACTGAAGAAATACATTCAAGCTGAAGTGTCATCTATGAATTAGAAAAAGTTACCTGATACAGATAAGGCTATAAGCCTTCAGGAATGATTTTTTTGTTTGTTTGTTTTGTAAATAAAAGCTTTAGAATTTCAAACATAGCCAGCGAAAATAATATCCTCACTTTCATGGGTTATTTGTATTAAGATTCTCAAAAGCAGAATTAAGGAAAACAGATTAAACATCCTTATCTTATAGGATGAAGAGCTACTGAAAGTACGAGTATCATTTGCTTCTAAATCATATCTACTGGCAGCTGTGACAGTGTTATATTCTGCAGTTGTTATATTAAATATATTATTTCCAAAGGTAGATTGGAAATCTTCTATTTCAGGATGTGTAGATAATGTCACCTTACTTTCAGAGGTAAATGAAAATGCAGTTGTGTTAGACAGGATCTTTTCTTCAGAGGCTTCTATGTTAGAAAGAGAATTTGAGGATATCTGAATGCAAATATCTTCTGAAATGCAAGCATGGAGGTAATGGAGGTCATTTATATCAGCTCTAGTTTCACAGCTGTGCCCTGCATAACAGTGGCAATCAAACTTTTCTATCAATGTTTGCAGATCCTGAAATGATGGCTGCCCTTTTAGAGTGTATTTCCCATCCTTTGCCATTTGAATTACAATATTCTCAGGGTTCAAGTGAAGATAGTCACTGGAATTCCATTTTTTCCGTGCACAAGCACCAGAGTCTTGGCATAACACTTGGCTACAGATTCTGGCTGCCATTGTGACATTGATGAGGTATGGGGTCAAAGTCCTCCTGAGGTAGTTGTCCAGAATTCTACAGGTATTCTGCAAAAAGATCATACCTCCATAGTTTAGTATGGAAACCATTAAAATGCTATCATTCTAATAACTGTACCATAGTGTATATCTATAAATGTTTCTCCTGAGGTTTTGATAATAGCTATAACTGATCTTTGGAAGCAAGTTTATCTTAGAAGCTGTTATAAAATTCAAGGATCACATCAAATTTACGTTGTGTAGTTGCTGGAGATGATATAAAAAGCACTTATATCAGAAAGCAGACAACTTTAAGCTTTAATTTTATCTCTATATTTCAGGCAGCTTTTCGAATCAGATGCATTTAAAGAAGTTTCATGAAGAATTGAAGTTCATTTTTATGTCTTGAATAGTTTGAAGGTTTCTTGGGTAAAAACATCAGTTCTTCAGCCTGAACAAATACTTTTTCTATCAAGCCATCTCTGTGAGACTTTTCAGCTTTCCCCTGGCCTGAAAAACTAGGCGGCAGGGTAGGGAGCTTTCATGGCATTTTTGAATGGAAAGAATTTCGGTCGGATGATCAAACTGAAATTATACTAAGAGAATTGATCATTCTAACTGGTAACGAAATTGGCATATATTCTGTGTATGCTTGGCACAATTTAATAACCAGAGGTTTTGGGAACGCCTTCTTTGTTTCTGACACTATGTCTCCTTAGGCAATTGCCCAATACCACATGCAGATTCAGCTGATATTTATAGCCATAGAGATCACTTTGGTGAATCTGAGGTATATGGAGGATTTTTTTGTTTTTCTTTTAGATATATATAAAAATACTTCCAAGAAATTTTGGTTGATGCAGAAACACAGCCTTTCAGAAAGGAAATATTATTGTGAAAGCTGTAAAAACATAAGTGCAATTAGTGCACAAATACATAGTATGACTGGGCTGTGGAAAGTTCTTCTTGCTCACCGGAATCTCAAAATCCAGGCAATAAAAGTTACTGCTCATCTATGTTCTGATATTGTGATAATGGGAAAAAATGTTCGAGGTGAAACTCATATTCTTTCTCAAGGGCAGGCACATAAAAAAAAAGTCAAAGTGGGATGCTTTGGGGGATAAGACCCTTACAGAGCTGTGGAAGTTTATTTTGCCATGCTTCCTGTGATAGGAGGAGTGGCAGGGCTGATGAGTTCCAGTTCTTTGCACTCAAAAGACTTCACTTGAGTCTTCCCATACAATAGCTGGTTACATCTAACTTGCCTGGCTATGAATGCACTGGCTCGAAAGATTTATGAGAAGATCCGTGTAACAGTGTTTCTCAAACTGTGTATTTCTCCTTCCCAAAACAAACTAGAGGTTTTTAACTCTTCTGACTCAGATCTTTCATACAATTAAATGAATCAATGTAGTACTTACAACACACAAAACAAGCTAGGGCTGAAATTTTGCAGGCTGACTCCTCCTAGTGTTTGAAATATTATTGCCAAGTGCAACACTTCAAAAAGCAGGAGTGTCTTTTAAAAATTGTTATGGGCAAGCCCAAGCAGTTTGTTCTTTACGTCATGACTAGAATGTAATGAAGACATGGCAATTCTTTACTCATGTTAATTTAAAAAGTGATAACTTGCCTACAGTTATGATGGCTTGTCCAGTTACTCAGAGCCAACAATACTGGTACTTTGAAAGATTGAACTCTTGTTCTGTGTAGTCAATGGTGATCTTCATAAGCCTCAGATGTGCTTGGGTTTTGACTACAGAAAACTGCTGGCAATATGGAGTCATCATTTTAAAAGTAGAAGATATTATGTATGTAATGATAATGCTTTATATCTTTTTAACTTTAAAAATTCCGTGTAAAAGTAGAACTGGCATACCTTATTTTGTGTTAAATTCATATCACCCCATATCACGATTCCAGAAGCACCCAGTGCAGCAGATTCTCCGATGGTATTTACTAGATCTACCTGAGGGAAAATGTGCAAAGAATTACTAACATAAGTAATCTATAAAATAAGGGCAAAAGGTATAATGCATATAGTAAATTACAAATCCAAAATAACTATTTTGAAGACAGCAAGCAATTACACATTGTGCAAATGTTTTGGTCTAGGTCTAGCTTCACTCACCTCAGAGAGATATTCCTCATAGACATCTGTGAATACTGGACGTGTGTATACAAAAACTGGAAGGGGGTGAGTAGAATTAGAGATATAGGAAGTTCTAATGGCTTCTTGAACTCTGTTGCGAACAAAGAGCTGGGCATTTGTGGAAGATCTTAAGGCTGTCTCTAGATAGACAGATGGAAAAAGTGCTGTGCTTTTCTCCCACAACCAATTAAGCTCATTATTTCTTTCTATTTCAATATCTAAACAGGTTCCTGTATAATTATGTGGGTTTTGTTTGTAATCATAGTTATAACAGTCTGGATAAAGGTAATATCCCCACAGACGATTTGGCTTCATCTCTATGCCCAGCTTCAAAGTTTCCAACATAAATGATTTTGCTGCAGCTTCAAATTCTATTTTAGCTATAGTTCTGGCTTCAGCTTCTGATAGACTGAGGTCTCTCTGCTGAACTAGTTCAATGGACTCTTGTCTATAAATGTCTTTTGATCCCCAGTTCCTTATCCAGACAGGTCTCCAGTTTTCCCAGTCAATGACAGCCAATCCAAGCTGTTCATCCAAAGGAATATAGAACTCGATGTCCTCTTTGGCTTTTTTTAAATGATTCTCCAGCAGCGAGAGTTGAGGAATTCCTCCATTGAACGCCTCTCCTGTGACTTCATTTTTGTAAGGGTAGTAGCCAAGCCTGTCTGGATAGAAGAGTGTGATGTTTTGCCCAATGGATGTTTTCAGTGTGCTTCCAATAAGAGGAAAAAACCTCATGTCCAGTTGCACTCCAGTCTTTTCAGTACAAAGTTCTGTAGGAGCATTCCAGATAGAAAGAAAAGGTGAATTAGAAACAAGTGGGCGAGCTCTTATGTTCAGAGATGAGCAGCAAGAAACTAGAAGAGTGGTGATCACCACACCAGATGCTACAGGATGTGTACAGGTAACACAAATGCCAAAGCTTTGTATTTGTCTTAGAGTTTCCATGGTAGCATGTGCAGTGACATTAGGTGCTTGTGATCAGACAAAAATTAAATGCTCTGTGGGTGTTCAGGTTGGTAAAGCTTTGGTCAAAAGCTTTATTGTACAATATATTTCTTCAGATATTAAGCAGTATTCATTAGGTTTAAAATAGGGGTGTCCTGTTTACAAGGCTTTCTGTCATTTCAGGCTGCAGGAAACTTCTCAACAAATTTTCAGACCTAATGCAGAAAAAGAGGCAAACGTAGAGAAAGTAAGAAATTATAAATATTTCATGTCTAACCATGAAACAAATACCATTTGTGATCTAGAATATATTGGAATGTTTGAATACAATTCCCTTTTGAAGGAAAAGAACAATGTACAATCATAGGGGAATAAACTGTATTACATAAAACTGTAGATATAAAACTGACAGTGGAATGGTATTCAGTGACTCATGGATCAGAGTGAGTGTGCTTGGAAGTTGTCCAGATTGTGCAAATTACTGACGTCTGTAAACACAAGCAGTTTCACAATGACTTCTCTTAATCAGCAGTAATGTGTATGTAATATTTCTCACCTACCTCAAAATAAAGTTCTAGATCTTAAATTTATTAATTTCACTGAGAGCTTAAGGGGAGACACAAGATAACGCAAAACTGAAACACTGACTTTTTTACACTTCAAAAAAAAACAATCCATGTACATCATTTGAATCAGTGAGGTATCTGAAATATTGTAGGTACTCTATCTCCTGTCCAGGCTCAAAAATCTATAGTGAGTCTTGGTATACAATTATCTGTATGTTGCTCCAGGCCATTCAAGATCTACAGATTAAGTGACCCTGAGTCAAAATCTGCCCAGGGATGTAGTTCATTAGCAAAGCTGAGGCTGTCTGTACACCCACAGTGGGAATTCACATTTACTTTCATTGAAAAACATGTTAGTGTTGGTAGCCATGGTACAGTCAACTTGTATATAATAGCCCAGAAGCTGTGGGGAAATGAATAACATGAAGAATGAAAGCATATTGTCAGCAGTGGATGGGTGAGGATTGAGAGGAATCAGAGCCAATGGGAATAGGGATAGACAGTGGACTTGAAGCTCTGGAAGTTTGATTGTTGGATGTTGCAGAAGATTTTGTATGGTTTTGGTTCTGTACCCCTTCACGGTTTCCACACCCCACATTCATTCCCCTCCTGTGTTTCCACCCATTCTGCCCCAATCCCTGGGTTTCTGTTGGTCAGTTCTCCTGTCATTTGACATGTGTTTCTCCACTGGCTATCCAGTTGTCAGTTATCCACTCTGCCCCTGCCCTCGACCAATCACATCCAAGTTCCAAATCCCTCCCCTCAGACTTCCTTGCTTTTTCCGAGACCCTGTTCTTATTAGATATTTAATGGTTGCCAACACACTGTGACCCAATCCCCTTTAAGTGTCCTCCCAGTTCTGAGGACCTCCCCTAACCAAACTTTTATAGGTTGGCTCTTTCTTTAAAAAGTGCTTCTTAGTTCACTCTGAGTATGGAGGGTGTTCTTGGGAGCCATTTCCCCTTGGTCAGCAACCATAAGAAGCTAAAGCATTCTTCTGTGCAGTAACTCCAGAATCCACTTTTCCTTCTGATTTTAAATGGTTTAAACCTGAATGTCGCTTTGTGTAGAGGCCTTATGCGGAGGCTGTAGAGTATGTAGGATTTTCAAGTGTGCTTGAAAATATAGGAGTCACCCTGAAGAGGGCCACAGGGTGGCTGACAATGTAAGATCTCTGAGGACAGATTAATAAAAAAGCAAAGATTTCGGTCTGTATTTGGTGAATTCAGTTAGGAGTGGAAACTGCAAATCATGGTACACAGCTGCTGATGTGATAACCAAAGAAACCCTGCCAAGAATCAGTTTCATAAGTCAGACTTAGATCACAGATCTGATCACCAGGAAAGAAGGTAGGGCTCTGTTCATTTAAATTGCTCAAAGAGCAATACCTCATTTGCATGATATCTGCCTGATGAGACTTGTAAAAAACAAGGCTGAATGTACTTCTCCCAACTGCTCAGAAGTGACAGCAGGAAAAGGCCATCTTTCCTCTGAGCTAAACAATTTTATCTGTCTCAGCATCTCCTTATATGACAAATGCTACAATCCCTTATTCATCTTTGTAGCAATTTGCTGGACTTGCTCCAGTATGCCCATTGCTTTAATGCACTGCGAACCTCAGGGGTGCACACGACACTACAAATGTGGCTTCACGAGTTCTAAATAGAGAAGAATAAACATATTACTACATTACTTGACCTGTTGGTGGCAGATACTCTTGTTAATGTCACCGAGGAGGCTGTTTGTCTTCATTGCTGCAAAGATGCATTCTAGTCAACTTGGTGTCCACCATGACCTTGTAGAGCCTTTTCTGCAACTACTTTCCAGCCAGCCGGCTCACAAGCATGGGGTTAGTCTTCTCCAGGTACAGGACTTTGCATTTTCTTTTGTTGAACTTCACGAGGTTCCCGGCAACCTTTCTGCAGCCTGTGGAGGTCCTAAATGGTAGCATGATCCTCTGGTATATCAGCCACTCCTCCCAAGTTTGCACTGTTTGCAAACTTGCCAAGGGAGTGCTCTGCCCCATGGTTCAACTAATTAATCAAGATGTGAAATAATTTTGGATCCAGGATGAATCCTTAGTATACATTATTTGAAACAGTTTTCCAACTGGACTTTGATGGACCTCCAGCTGGATTTCCTAGCACTGATCACAACCCTTTGAGCCTGACACTTCAGCCACTTTTGAGTTTACTGTCCAGTTATGTAGCTTGTACTTAATCAATAAGACTGTTACAGAAGACAGTGTTGAAAGAATTCCTAAAACCAAGATCAACAATATTCAGTGCTCTTCCCTTGTACACCAAGCCAGTCATTTCTTTGTAGAAGGCTGTCACGTTGGGCAGGCATAATTTCCTCTTTGTTAATCCATGCTGACTACTTCCAAACATTCTTATCCCTAACATCTGTAGATCTTTTCCAGAATTATTTGCTCTCAACCTCCCATGGACTGAGATGAAGCTGCTCTGACCAGCTTAGAGTTCCTTGGTGTCTTAGTTCGAGGGAAAACAAAATGTTTACCAAAACCAGAGGAGAGGATTCCTCCTCAACAACCACATCACTCCTTATTAAATTTAAGAAATAGGAACTTTAATTAGAACATGGATATAAGAAGGATAACTGTTCTTAACCACTGTTAATATATGTTTGTATATATATATATATATATATGTAGATATAGATATAGCTATAAACAGACCAGAGCAAACTACTCCCCCAGCACCAAAAAAAAAAAAAAAAAAGAACAACCCCAAAAAAACTTATTAGGCTCCTCCTGGTGCAGTTATATTTATGGACAGTGTCAGTGTCACACCTCGGCTGGCTGCAAGGTGAATTCTCAGTCTTTTCCCAGTGAGGCAGAGACAAGGGGATGGACAACTCACGTGGCACAGAAGGAAAAACTGGAAGTGAAGGAGTGGTAGTAATTCCCAGGAATCTCCTTGCAGACCAAGTCGGACCCCAGAAAGAAAAGGTCTGCAGTGTGTCCTGAAGCAGCCATGTCTCTCTTCTCTCTCTCTCTCTCTGAAGCTCAGGGTGCCCAGAGATGGAGGGGGGAAGGCAAGGAACAGAACCAGAAAAAGACCTCTCACCAGCTTAGCAAGCAGTGGCTCCCTTTCTGCAGCTGCCCAAACCCCAAAGTCAAGCCAGCACAAGGGGGAAAACCTCTCCCACCCCAAGGTGCTAGGGTTCTGTTTCTCACCTCCACCCCACCATTCAGTTGGAATCTGAAAGTCATCAGCCATCTTTTGTCCTCAGTCCTGACACTCCAACGACCAAACTTTTGTGTTGGTAGGGAGAGAAAAATTCTCTGAGGGACTCCTCCCAACATCACCTTCCTTTGTTCAAACCTTTAACACTTGGATTTCCTTTTTTAACCTTTTTTAAGGTAGGGGTGACATTTTCTTTCTTCCAGTCCTCAGAACGTCCCCCATTTATCAAGACCATTCAAAGACTGTCAAGAGTGACCTTACAACAATCTCAGCAACTTCTTCAGCACATACAGCTCCTTATGGGCTCATACTGTAATGTCCCACAGACTTGTGTATGTCCAGTCTAAATGTTCTCTAACCTAATCCTTCTCCATGGAAAGCAAGTCTCCCTTCCTCCCATGTAAGTCATTCCCATGGGTCTACAGAGCCTGAGATTCCTAAAGGTCAGTCTTTCTAGTAAAAGCCATTGAGTACCCCTGCTCCTTCCTTGTCCTTTGCTACTGGATCTCCTGTCTGCCCCCCATTCAGCACCAGGCCCCTATTTTCCCTTGTCTTCTGCTATTCATAGACCTATAGAAGCCCTGCACATTTCCCTTCACATATCTTGATAGATTCAGCTCCAACTGGCTTTCTCAACCCCTCACCTCAGACAATGTCTCTTGTTTACTTGTCCCTGCTTTTACCTCATGTGTGCTTCCTTCTCATGCCAGAATTTTGTAAGGAGCTCCTCCTGCCATTGCTTGATTTTGTGCATGTGGAGATTTTTGAGCTTGGAAAAGCTGATTCTTGAAAATCAATTAGATCCTGGACAGTTTTCTCCAGGACTGTCTTCCAAAGAATTCTTCCAAGCTGATGCCTCAAGGTGCCAAAGTGCACGTTCCTGAAGGACTGGTTATGATCTTGTCATTTCCTTGTTCCTTCTTTTCAGGATCTTGAACTCCACCATCTCATAGTCATTAGAGCCATGACTGTCCTCAACCTTCATCTTTCCTGTTTGTAAATGTGAGGTCCAACAGAGTCTCTCCCCTTGCTGGCTCCTGCATTATCCCAAGTGACATTTCCTGTGATGTTACAGACTGAGACTTCCTGGACAAACTTAAAGAATTCCATATAGTAATTCTGAAGAAATATATTTTACACTTATGCAAATACATCTTATTCAAATTAACTAAAACTATCATGCATAAACAGCTGATACAAACTTGCCAGAACAATGATCCTTTATGTAATTGATTTCATCATAACAAAGTGGGATACCTCAGAAAGAAGCTGTAGGAGTAGTTCAGCTATTACTTTGATTATAAAAGACTTTTTGCCTCCATCAAAGTCAGAAAACTACAGGACACAAATTGTATTATTTGTTCCTGTAAGCTTTTTTTAAATAAGTGGATTTCAGTAAAAGACAGATACGATGTGAAGGAAAAGAGGAAAGAAAGCATTGTTTTGAATACTGTATTTACTGGTTTAACTAGAATTCAGTTATTATTGGCTAATCTTGCAAAGTTTGATTTAACTGATTGTTGGAAAATGGTTATCCTCCAAATATTGCTGTAATGTACTCCACCGCGTATGAGTTAGTAGATTATTTTATGTGATAATTTATGGTTAAAAGAATTGCCTTTGGCCCAGCCTAACAATGACAGCTCTGATAAATGTTACTTTCATCAGTCTCCTTGAATGTCTGTCTGAGTGAGCTGAGTCATAAAACTGCCCTTGCTTTGTCAAAAAGTCAATATCTTTACAATGTATTAACACTAATTGCTCAGGGGCTACCTGAATAAAAGTACATCCTGATGGATCTAAATGGCCTTCATCTAGGGAAATAGCTTCTGCTTTAGATTTTCCCAAATCTGGCATTTGTAAAGGTTGAGTATTAAAGGAAATCATATTAATTTTCTTGGTTTAATTATTCCATCATTTTTCACAGTATAAACTGGTCCGCAGAAACACACATAATCAAAAATGCAAATGTGCTCCTGTATTTTGGTAACCACAGAGTCATAGATCAGGACCATGCCACATGTTACTGAAAAATAAAAAAGAAACCTCACTTGACCAAAGACAGCTAGAAAATGAAAGGGAGAGGAGTGCTAATATATACCTTTGAATGTCACATAAATGAATGTTGTATGTTACACCACAACTGGATGGTGTATCCCATCAAAAATCATTTATTAAGCTGTTGGGCTGATGTTCAAAAAGTGCCACTAAACATTAGAGGAATTCAGTTTTGAGGGTTTTATAAAAATTAGACATGAGAGCCCATGATTAGCCTTGAAATAATTAGACATTGCTTAGTCAAGTCAGAGCTGCTGATGTTAAAGATAAACCTAAGCAAATAAGCACAACCAGTATCTGACATTCATATGTTAATGGACTTAGTTACACTTTTCAAATTTCAAGCAAAAATCCATAAAATCTTGCACTTTCCCTGGTTTAATTTGAACACACACAAGCTGGTGTTCTCTTCATGACTTCTAAGGCAGAAGATGAGTGTTACTGTGTGGGAATTGGTTTACAACGTTTGGAATGGAGAAAGTCCTGCCAGAAATGGATTTGTGAAGAAGATCAACAAGCCACTGATAATGCTTTAAAAACTGATGGTTTTAATGTTGTTTGAATGTACAAAATGTCTGTTAAAATGTCTTTTTGCAAAGTCACTGCTTCTCCTTCCCAGAATACCCTGTTATCTCAGGGCTCTGGAGGAAGGTTGTGACATGCATGCTACCTGAACCCCTCTCCTATTGAATGTAAATCCCCTTGCTCCCACTGGCCCAGAGACAAACCCCCTCTTGTTCTCTATTGGTGGGTTTTGAATCCCTTCAAGGCCCATATAAACCCCTGACCAGCAGCAATAAACTCTTTTCTTCTTCCTCTCTGGTGGTCTCTGTGTGTCCTTCTCAGTGGCTCTTGGGGGCCACGTGGTCAGGGAAAGCGGGGAGCACATTTTCTCCTAGGTAATGGAATAACTTAACAAGACCAGGAGAATCATCCATACCATTGCAGTTTGCATCCCTACAACAGACAGCACCACTGAGGCAGAAGGAACTCCAAAGGGACATTACTGAGCTGTGGTATCTGGTTGAACAACAGCATATTAAGGACACTTCTAAGGCTGAGATCATCAGTGTAATTATCATTTTAGATTAGAGATTACATAGTTCTCAAGTGTTATTAACTGTTTCTTGCATATCAAACAATGTATGTGCTATTGCCTATTAATTAGTGACATAATAACAAAAACTACTGATGTGAAAATTAGCTGGTCTTTTTCCTGTGCCAAAGAAAATATGACTACAGAAGTCTGCAGTAAAACTGCAGTTTTTGATGGGGCAGAATAATCTAGCTATTTAAATCTTTACATATAAGTCTTTAAATCCATATGAAGCTGTGATGTAAGGTATATGGTCAAACATGCAGGTGGGGCAGGAACACTAAGGACTTAGTCCCTATTCTTTTGTTTTCATATAAACACCAGCTACCTTAGTGTAGAAATAACTCCTGACATTACAGACAAAATATGGTACAAGACAGTGTAACTTTATAAGTTCTTGGGACAAATTGCTTTTTATCTTCGTTTATCTGAAAGTTATGAAAATGTAAACATGTAAAAGATGTCTAAAGACATAACTCTAGCTTCTGAGAAGAGATCAGCACTAATCAAGTCCTAAGGAGAAATAGAACAGACTCCGAAGGAATAGAGGAACAGACTAAGGATACATTAAAGTAAATGTTAATATATTTAAACTTTGAACCCAAAGTGGATTTTTTTTTGGGGGGGGGAGGAGGTTGTTTAAAGGTTTTTTGTTTGTTTTTGTTGTTTGTGTTTTTTTAGAAAATAAGAAGGCACTAGCAATCCAGCAATACTGATACAGCCATACACTTAAGTATCTCTGAATAGGATCAAAGCAGCCCAAACTGCTAGGGAAGAGCTGTCTGAGGTCAACAGCTGTGTTTTTCATAGATCAGTGGAAAATATTTACTGTGTCTGACATCCCTCCAGCTCTGTCCTTGCGTGCCCCAGGCCATGCTATTGTGAAAAATTACCCCAGTCACTTCCATTCTGGAGAATCTTTATTCTGAATGAAGGGAACAGTATCACTGTTGGAAATTAAACCCTCCTGCACTTTTTAGAGGTGCATTTTCTGGGCCATAGACTCTTCGTTACAAACAGAGTCATTAAACAGCCACAGAAGAAAGGGAAGAACAACATTGTAGTTATTTTGCAATCCCCATTTGGGTCATTTGGCATTTCTTAAAGAGAAGGCAGTGATATTAAATTAACTGAAACACACATGGGTGTTGTGATTATAACATTTACATTTGTGAGTAATAGAAAGCTCCACAGAAGAGCCACCTCTGGAAGCATGAACCATCTGTGCTGCACAGCTGATTGCAGGTTTAACCTGTGAAGGATGGTCTTTGCACAGTAGGATGCAGTCTCATTGTTACAAATGCATTAAGCAGCATTTGTCTGTAAAGTCAGATTTGGTAAGCACTGATCCTGACAATGGTTTTAAAAGTCCACCCTCATTTCAGTCTAATCTTCTCAGCTGCGCCAAGGCAATTGAGAATGAGGCCATGTAGTGAATTGTTTCGGTTAGAAACATCTCAGTCAAAATAGAAGAGAGGAAGAAGTTTTTTATGACTAAGTACATGAACCAGCAAAACTGGCTAGTTTACCCAGCATCTCTGATTTAAGAATGTTTGTCTAACTACACCCCAGGGCTGCGGGCTGTCCTTATCATCAAGAACAGCCAAACCATCTCTTTCATCATTGCTTCCTCTCCTCATTCTTGAGTTCAATTTCTCAGCAAGGGCAATGAGTGCATGAGGACCTGAAGCCTGAAAAAACCTCCAAACCAATTTCTGTGCCAGCATTTCTGACTCTTGCCTGTGGAAGAAATCAAAATGTGCTAACGATGTAAAGGTCAGAAACCAAGCATCTAGGTTGTAGGCAGCCTCTCCTAAAAATGTGTATACAAAAGATTTAGTCAAGGTACTTTTTCATTATTTAAATGAGTTAAATATATGTTTTTAACTCATTTAAATTAGTTAAACTATATGTTTTTATTATTAAGCCCCAGTTATTTTCATAGTCTTTTGACTACTGCAGTGTCCCATGACTAGTTTCTTGTATTAGGAAAATCTCTGTCCTCTTCATTCTCTTTTTTTTTTTTTTTTCTCTTGTAAGTTCTAAATCTCAATTTTATAAAAATTCTTAATATCCTAACAACCTGTTTATTGATGTTCTAGTTTGGCTTTTAGCAAGTTAGCCAAATAAACTGTCTAAATACATTTCCAGGAGCATTTGGAAAAAATTTCCTTTCCTATATTATGTATAAATAGATTTGACAGAATTCAGATTCTGTAATGACAGTTTCCATTGCAGAGGAATCAGGGACAAGATAAAGAGTCCATCACGTGACTTCACAAAGTGTTCTATCTCACTAAGATATTCTGCAAAACGTTCACCATCTGCTGAATCTCTAGTATTTTGTGACAAAACAAGTCCTAACATATTCTCCATAGCAAGAGATATGCATTACTAGTCAATACAATATTTTAAAAACAGTGTATTTGCCATTAATATAGATTAACATACTGCTAATTAGAACACAGGTCAACCTGTGAGTGTATTTGGATTACTGTACTACACCACTGCTATCCCAACATACAATATCGGGCAAATGATAGCCCAGTTTTTAAAAGCAGCTGTTGGTTTTCTTTCATTTGTTTTTAGTCAAACATATTTATCACTGTATTACACTGTACCCTCTTGAATAATTCTAATTAGAAGCCTTCAAAAAAATAAACATAAACAAAAAACCCCCTCCAGTTTTCTTTGGGCCTGTATATTCAGTCTTCTTCCTTTTGACTACTTCTCAAAGTAGGAGGTTGAATTTTCATAGAATCATAGAATGGTTTGTGTTAGGAGGGACCTTTAAAGTTCATTTAGTTCAACACCCACTGGGGTTATTAACGGAGAAAATTAAATAAATATTAATAAGTTCATTAAGATAATGCTTTGAAATTCCATCTAAGTTGTCCAATATCAGGGGGTTTTGCAGAAGTCTCTTGTATTCCAGTATCATTTTAAACTCTTTTGGACAGCATTTTTTAAAAAGAACTGTAGTGCAGATCACTATGCACTTGGAGTTGCACCTAAGAACAGGCTTCCTAAATAGTTTACTAGATCTTCTCTTCAAAACAAGACAATGCTATACCTAAAAATGTAAACTGTACTAAAGGAGGCCCATAATATGGAATATTATAATACACTGTTATAAAAGAGTGTGATCATCATCTCCCCTGTGAATACTATTTTGAAAACCGTAAGTCTGAACTAAACATAAAATATACAATATTCTTTCCTTTTAAGCCTTCATGTAGCAAAGAAATAACTGCAATACATTTTATACAAAGAATATGGTATTTCACATCTGTGTTAAAAATATACTTTTGTCCCAACAAATCATTACCCTAATCTAGGGATTATGACAAAAAAATTATCTACACTGTAACAAAAGTAACTGTGCCTTTGGAAAAGGTGAGATTGCACTGAAGAATGCCTAGGGAAGAGACCAGAATAGACCTTTGATTAATCCTTGAAAGTATTGCAGTATTCAAATTGACACAGTAGTCAATTCTGTATGTGAAACTGTTTCAGTCACAAAATTATTCCCTCTTTTTTTTTTAGGAAAAATTAGAGCTTTCAAGAAGGGTGATAGTGAGGTTCCCTTTCAAAAGTAAGGAAGTGGATACACCCATGGGGTAAATGAAACCTGCATGGATGAAATTGTTCCTGGAGTTTCAGTAGCCACACTCCATAGAGTGTGTTGCTAGAGCAACAGGAGGCAGAGGGGTCCTCAAAGCAAATTATCTTTGGAAATAAATATGCATTATTAACCTCAGTACCAGTTTGTGCATTAACATATGTCTTCACAGCATGCAGTTTCAAGTTCTCTTCTGCAGTACCTGAATGCTCTCTCTTTTTAATCTTCCTCTCCTGGGACTGTTATTCATTCCATATTCCTTTCTCCCACATGATTATATATAAATAAATACAATCTGCAGAAAATATGAAACTGCAGTAAAGAAATAAACCTTGCCTCAAGAGTAATTTCTCTTTCCTGCAGTGTCCCTTCACACCTGCTGTTTCTTCACAATCCTCACATAGCCTTTTGTTATTTTGATAAACCTACTAGTACCAGGGAGCCGGTCTAATTGCCACCCATCCCTGGAGATAAGTGGGAGAGATGGAAAAGCAGATGTAGAAGTCTCAAAACAAAAGCGAGTACAAAGCTATGCAGAACACCGGTGATTTATGAAGGAGCCATTAGCATTATCGAGCATTGCTTTGGGAAACGAGTATGCAGAGAATCAACAGTTTCAACAGAAAAGAAGAAAGGAGCACTGCTGGGCCTGCCTGAGCGAGCACATTAGCATAACCCTTGGAGAAAGCCTGAGGAAAAGGATTTAGAGCGAGGGAGCTGAAAGCAGGGGCTTGCGGCTCTGAGTTGAGTGAACAGCGAGTTCTGTTTGTTTGGACCTGCCCCTGCTTAGGGCGGCAAAGCTGGTGCTGTCCCTATGGACATATAGCTGAGAGAGCTGACCCCATCACCACGTCTGCTTCTGACTGAAACAGCCTACAAAC
Organism: Hafferia zeledoni; assembly: GCA_035583235.1. Classification (NCBI taxonomy): domain Eukaryota; kingdom Metazoa; phylum Chordata; class Aves; order Passeriformes; family Thamnophilidae; genus Hafferia; species Hafferia zeledoni. The sequence goes on from JAWWEV010000043.1 coordinate 20,793,670, forward strand.
CCTTACAAACTTTGACTGAACAGCAAAGCTGAGAAACACAATGATATCTACGGTTTTTAGCGTTAAAAGACCTTTAACATCTGTCACGTTGAGGACAGAGTATGGACTGCTTGCGATGGAAGGCAGGACTTGGCCAGCGTGTGCCATTCAGGCCCGTTCTCGCTGCCCATAACCTCACTCGCCTCCTGGGAGCCTCCAGGGGAGCGCCGTGCCAGCCCACACCTGTGCGGGACTGCCCAGCACGTGCTGCGCTGCTTACAAGCAACTCTGACTCAAACCTCTTGACTCATATTTTCTGGATTGTCTGGCCTGCCTGTGGCTTCATGTAAAAAGTAACTATTACACTGCAACATATCATTTACAGGACCTGCAAGGCTGAAAACATGCAGGTGTCTTTTCTTTCACCCCTGATTAGAAGCATTCACTAGGGACAAGTAACTTCTCATAAACTTTCCCAGGGATAAGTATATGCCAGCAGACTCCTAAAGAAACACAAATACCTATTAGCCTACTCTTAGCTGTAAAGGAAGCCTATTCCCACCCACTAAGAAAAATTGCCTAGATTAACAACTTAACCTAAAACACTTAAAACAAACTTACCTAAGTAAGATTGCTTTAACAATTTTGTTAATTTAGAGACGTAGGTTTTACTCAATACTTCTGACAGCTATATATGTGCAGTTAATAAGTGATTTTATATGTGTGTAATAGTTCAATGAATCATTTGCATTGTAAAAAAAAAAGGTTAAAATATGCTGAGAGATAAAAGGTGATAGTGTAACTCACTGTGTGTAATACACAGGTAAAGTGGTTGTTACATCTGATGATTCCCGACAATCTTTCTGGAAAGTCCTACCAAAATTTACCTTCCTTCTCTGAGACTTGAATTTAAAAATAATAAAAGTTTCAACAGCTTAAAAATAATCAGTAAATACTCACCTCCATGATTCCACGGGGCAGGTCTTGCAGAAATGAATGAACAGGTGAATGGACAGAACAATTATCCTTGACTGGAAAGGCAGGGCTCTAGCCCAGCCAATTGGGATTTGTCATTTGCAAAGCCCTTAGCATAATTATAGGGTAGTTAATTAAAGGTCTCTCCTGACACTACTGATTGCAGTAAGTACTGTAACAACACGTTATCTGTCAGAGGTCTTGAACCATGTTCTATAGTTTGCTGAACAAATTCTTTGAAAGGGTTCCTTTTTTTCTAAAATAAAAAATACAGTTTGACTGAATTTTGCTTTTCAATGTAGCAGTGACTTGTCCAATAGAGGTAAAAATGTCTATGCAGAAGGGGGGTGGGGGGAGCAAAACCGTGTTGTGCTTTGCCAGAGTGTAGAGTACCCTCAGGCGGTGCATCCATGCCGAGCTGGAAACAAGGTCGCAGGAAGAGATCCTGTGCTGGAGAACTGATACTGATACTGAGCTGAGCGCCACATTTGACCTTCTGACTGCTGTCACAAAGATTTGGGCAGGACCATTGGAGCATCCCTAGCGGATGCTAATGACGGGTCTGTTAACACCCACATAAAGATAATTAAATAACCTTCCACTATCTCTTGTTAAACTCTCAGCTCTGATTATGCTCACACAGCTCTTTGGGTTGAGGGCTTAAGGCAGCATGGGATGGCTGGCAATGCTACAGGTTAGAGCAGTTCTGAGCTGTGGACCCTCTGTTACACTTGCAATATGGCAATTTAAAAATTATTTTTCTTCTTCCCCGGAATAAAAACAATTTTGCCTTTAAAATGAATTTCCGTGTAAGATTTTCATTTCTATATTGAAAGATTTTTGTCATTTTAGAAGTCATATATCATGTTTTCTTTGTGTAATATTTTTGCTAAGTTTCTGGTACTTCATGACATGTCCTGCTTAAATGTATATAATGATAAATTCCCCAAATTAGAAAATAGTCAAAATATTCTGTTCTTTTTTAAGGTCAGCTGTAGAACAATTATTTTAAATAATTATTTAGGTTAAATGTTTTAAAAATTATTTCATAAAGCTATTCTAAAATTATGATAAAAATAAAGCAGTTTGCTATGATGAAGAAAGAAGATGGACTAGAACTTTTCAAAATACATAATTTCACATTATCATTCCTCAGTAACATCCTACTATGTGTTACACTTATTTTACATAATAACTTTAAAACAATATTGTTTGGTAAAAGTCTAGAAAATGTGAAAATAAAGGTTTGAAATTTTCAGTGTCAATGCTAAAATATGTTTTTGTCTGGATTGAATTCTTCCACTTGCTGTTTCTTCATAGAAAAAGGGCAACCAGCTTTATGTGACAGAAGAACAAGGAAAATAAGACAGACTGTAATTAGACTATGTAGGTCAAATTACTGCAGAGAGACTCATGGTTCCCATTGCTCTTTTCAGCCCAAGCTATGGACTACAAGGCTTTTTCCACTTCACGCGTAGCAGCAGCTTCGTCCTCTGTAACATTGCATCTTTATGATGCAGGATCCACTCCACAGGACTCTTAAAGCCAGAAACCCATCCAGAATCTCTAAGACTCATTTTCTGGTCTAGCATTCACTTCGTGAGTCAAATAGAAATTTCCCCAGAATGCGACAGCTCTTGCTGGCTTCAGGACTAAGTAAAAAAATGAAATAATTCTCACCATTTGAATGAAGTATTACTGGACATGGTGGAAGGATGGGGCAGAACAGAGTAAAACCAAGGAGACTGAGGAGATGCAGAAATAGCTTTGCAGAGGTATGGGAAACAAAAAGAAAAGAAGTGAACAATCATCAAACCATTCTTGACACCTTGTTAACCCACCAGTTTGTCTCCTACTTCCATCAAACTATTTCTTCTGAAACAAGACCTACATTTACTGGAGTAGATGGTTCACATCCCCACAACAAGCCCCACTGAGGGGTGGTCTCCAAATTATTTTTATCAATACTCTTGGGCTTCTCTGTTCAGTCTAAGAACAGCCTCACTGCCTGTTGAGGCTGCCAGCAACAGTGTAAATTTTTGTTTGGGGTTTTATGATGTGGACATCTGTCCATTAGCGACTGGAGAAGAGCCACCAGCATCCCACCCCACTACTGCCAGCCCATCAGTAGGCACTAGCATTTTCTGGTTGCTATTGAATGAGCTGGATTCAACCCAATAACCTGGTGCTAAACATTTTGGTGCTCCTCCAAATCGTGAATATGGCTGTTGCATGGCTCCTAGTTTCACTTTGATAATAAATAAATTGAAAATTAGGATGCATAATATGCAAAGATTGAAGTGGCCCAAAACTTCTAAGCAGTGTAAACAAACATTGAACTGACCTAAGAATGAAGCATGGAGGAATTGGTTCCATTGTTAATGAGTGGCAAAAATCAACATTGTGATTTTGGCAAAATAGGTTGCAAGGCTAAGGGCTCGTGGTAGAGTGAAGGGAGGCAGGGGTCTGAGCTAAGGATGTGGTATCTCCCTTCCCTTCTGTCCACACATCCTCTGCTCTCCTGCCAGTCTGATTCCACTGAGATGAATCCCACCTTCCTGACACCACTTCATCACTCAGCAGAGCAAGACATTAAGGCACCTGTAACGTGTTTCTCAGCAGCACCTCTGAGCCTCAGTCACACATCACATCCTATCCTGGACACATCATATCCCCTTCTCCCACCCTTCACCAAGGTCCTTTTCTCTTTCTGTATTCCAGCACATCTTGGGATACCCCCAACTCCAACCTTCATTTCTCCAAAGTGCCCATCCTAACCTCCACAAAGTATAGGCAGAAGGACCCTCTCTGTATCATGTTCGCCCATCATGGCCATGGGACAGAGCCCATCCTCCAATTTACATCCCGCAGGACTCTCTTTTCCTTCAGCCCGTCACAACATGGTACTGACTCCTCTAACTTGCTCCCAGTATTCTTGTCTTTGGTGATCAGTGCCCTCACATGCAGTCAGACCTGGCCAGTGTTGTATCTCTGGCAGGTAAGCTATGGGATCTCAAGTTGCACCAGAAGTTCTAGTTAGCACCATGTGCATTTGGCATGTCCTGTACACATCTAAGATTTGGTTTCCCCATGTAGGAATGACTTTGTCACTTGCTTTTGTCTTGATTTACCCCTTCTTTGTCTTTAGTCAAAATTTTCTAGATATTTTCCACAGTTTGCTGTCAGCTCCAGCCTAAAAAATTCAAACTGCTTTTTTGAGAACTATGGCTTAACTCCATTGAGACCCTGTACCATAAATCTGGTACAGGGTTCAGCTACCTATAGAGATGGGACATCATAAGCAACAATCACGCGTGTTCTCTTTTGCTTGAAAGAATCACTTCAAGTGCTAGTGAAGTTATAAATCTTACTTTTTCTAGGGTCAAGGTCTGCATGGAATCTGATCAATAAGCACATACTATAGACATCCTCAAATCTTACTCCCTGAGCATCTGTTTCAAGGATCTGACCTGAATACACATGGTCTCAATTTTGGCCTTTGCCACCAAGCTTCCCAACTATAGAAACCAGGGCATGGGGGAAGAGACACGGAAATCAGTACACTCACCGCAGGATGTACATGAAGCATTTAACAAAACCAGGGAGCTTGGGAGCATCCTGTTGTTTAACCTTGAGAGAGCATTTCCCTTCCCATGTGTACATAAACTTTCCAGGTATAACTGTGTCTGGAATGCATCAGAGCCCTCTTCTGTATTACAACAGTTTAGGTTACTCTGACAGCTCCCATTGTCCACTGCACACTTGGTGCTCTGGGGGTGTGTCTGTGTCATGCAATGGAGACCAAAGAACAGTTTCCCCTTATTTCGAAATAAAATAGTTTACCTGCAGGATACAATGAAAAAGAGAGACCCCAGCCTAGATTTGAAAATGGTAAAGCACAAAAAACTGCAGCACATTAATTCAGCGCAGGACATTTTCAGTTTGTCTGGACTATTTTTAGGGCCTGAGATGATCTCCATGTGGGATAGTTCTGCACTGCACCTTTCAAGCCTAAAAGCTGCCATGGAGTGAACTGGCAGATTTCAGTCCCATACTTGGTTTGCAGGGCAGTTCTTCTGTTTTCCCTGCAAAGCTTTTAATTTGGACACAGCACCACATTTCTGTAGTCACATTTTTTTCCTGTTCTGGCACATTTGCATATGCAAGGCTACCTCTGACTTGTGCTTCTCTGTGCAGGCTAAGAAAATACTAAGAGAAGCAGCACAGCTCTCCCCTGGGAGACCTCCTACAATGTGGCTCGTACTTAGTGCCTTCCAGGGCTCAGATCTAAGCTTTTGAAGGCAACACAGAAGGCTCTTTTGCCTTTTTTTCCCCCAGAGTTTTGAATAACTAACTCATTTTCATTTTGACAATGACAGATCTAATTTATATTTAAATCTTTCTAATCCTTTGCCAAGCTGCAATGATAATAGGCATTCTAAAAATCAGTAAATAAGAATTTTCTTATTTACCTGATTGCCATTCATGTCTCATTGTGTTTTATATCATTCTATGCCAATGCACTTTCAAGTTATATATTCAAATGTGAAAGCTAAAAGCAATCTGAGTGAAATGGTTTTATGTCAAGAAAAATATATTCCTGTATATCATGTGTACGTATTGAAAGTAGCAGCTTTAATAGAGGCGTACAGAAAGAGGCAGCATTCCTCACCAAGCCCAAGTGCAAAAACATTTGGGGATCTAACTCCAACTTAAACCAAAACATTCAGGATGGTTCTGAAGTTTATCTCATCCCAAAGTCTCACAGTGAAAACCCAGACAATTCAGGTAGCTCTGATGCACCTGTGCAAATTTATTTCAATGAGCCCACATTAATTATTACAGTGAATATTTGGGATAATGCCTTTAGCAAGAGTAATCCTCTGGCCTATTCATGCACACTGATGTGATCATCTAGGAAAGGATCCCTTCCACATAGACAAGTTCAAAGCACACTTGGGGAGAAGAGAGAGAAGCACAGGTGCTCCCCACAACATCATAGAACAGGAATTTAACCAACCATGCCATTGTAAATACTGGAGAGTACAAGAGGCACTTACCAGTCTTCCCTGTACTCCTAAATTCTTGCAATTTAGGATACCAGGACCACTGGATCTCAGTAAATCCAGCTTCTTGTTTTCAGCTGGCAGTCTTTACATTTTTGTACCAGAATGTGTCTTATGGGCCAGAACATTTCTTTTCTGTTATGGAAATATAATCCCACTGGGTCCTATTCATGTGGTATGCAAGCAAAACCCATGTTAATGTTCTCCACTCACTTTTTTCTAAAATGCTAATGTTTTTATTAACTGAGAATAATACACAGTAGAAAATATGACAGATTATACTGACTAGCAATTAACTATCTTTGGTAAATAATCTTGGCTTTCACCCAACATACAAAGTATGTATCACTGCCCCAAGCAAAGAGACACCCAAGGCTCACAAGGCAGGGAGCTTTGTTTCCTGGTTATTTCTTCACAACAGGTTGTGTAAAAGGAGGCAGGAGAAGAGGAAGGAGAGTACCTGGAAATAAACTCTCCCATCTCTAGCTGGGCTGACTGAAGGAGTTACAGTCCCCTCCTGTCTCTCATCTGGAAGCTGTCTATGTGTGCAGAGACAGCACAGGTGTACGCAGCATTCCTCAGCCAAAATCACCTTCAGCTGTATCTTACTGGAGCATGCACATCAATTCCTCTTCTGCTACTACTAGTTTCCAACTCCAAGAAACTGTATTTGACTAGTCAGTGTGGACTTAGATTTATTTCTACAAGACTACTATATTCCATACTAGTTTCTGTAAGGTCTGTTTTGTCTTCTTTTATTCTTTTTTTAAGGATTTTTTTTTTAAACAGATTTGCATTTTCTTTCAAGAAATAGTTTGATCAAACAGTTTCCATCCAGTGGTACTTCACAGATTGATAGGTTTTTTTGTTCTCCTCACCTTTACATGTATTAACTTGATTCAGACTTTGATCTCACAGATTTTATTCCAAGACTTTCTTGGAGTTAAATCTGCTCTTTCTTCCAAGCATTCAAAACTTGTCTGCTGAGTCTGCTTTTCTCCCCCTTATCCTCTTTGTGAATTCAAGGAGAGTTAAAACTCCTTACAGCTTTACTATAACTATTTGTACACTGGAAGGAAGTTTTGAGATGTAGGTACTAAAAGATTATGATCAATCTTTGCCCTTTATTACAAGAAATTCAAGTGCTCCAGAAGCTTCTTTTGTTTATTTTCTTTACCTATTGGTGGCTTACATATCTCTTCTGCAGAAATCTGAAGTAGATTAGTACCCATTTCTAGGTAGATCTATCTAGAAACAGTTTGCCCAACTTACACAGACTACTAGAAGATAGTTCTTACTTGTTTCTACCAGAGTGAGACATCAGCCCAGATTTGCTTGTGATTTCCTTATTAAGAACAACAATATAAGTCATTGTAAGTCCCATTTGACAAAGTCTTTATGCTCTTCTGAAAGAACTTTGAAAAAATTGATTATTTAAATAAATAGGAATCTCATTTTATTGGAGTACTTGAAGCAACAGATCCTGTAGTCTGTTACTTTCAAAAACTAAGAGTCCAATTTACTAGGCCTGCTGAGAAAAATTCCAATTAAAGTAGACCATAAATGTTCTATGCAAAAATTAACCTGAATTTTAATTAAAAATAAAAAGTCAAGGCTTTTCACAGGGACTGGGGTAGGAGGTTGCTTACCTGCTAACTCCCATACCAGTGAGTCTCCACACCTAACACAGCTGGAATGCAGCCTTAAATAAAATCTGCATAATAAACTTCCTTGGAACTGCTTTACCTGCTTGGGAAACTAATTTAAATTACTTCTGAAAGCTACAGAGGTAACAGTTCATTTGGATTGCAAAGCACTGTAGAAAAGGTAAGTGGTTTCCCAGGCTAGCAATCTACATGTTAAAGACATGAAAATAACTACTTGGAGTCATAAAGACTAGTGCCAAAATACATTCAGGAAGACCCAAGGTAAATGAAATAGTGAATCTAGGCAGCAGTGTCAGTGTTCATGGGTTATTTATCTTGCACAGTCTTAAGATGTTGTTGTATGCTATAAAAATTGCACTACAATTCAAGATAGCAATATTTTTTTGGGCCCTAGAGGAATAGCTTTAGGCAATGGCAATTTCCATGAGAATTTCATGTCTAGACTACATGTGATTTCTAATAGTTTAATTTTTTGCAATATAGAAATAGAATTTCTGGAGGGTATTTTTTATACTCTTCAACTAGTCATTTGAGAACTATTACAGTTTCTTCTATGTTTGACTCTACTTGGAAGCTGTCTATATAAAGATGATATATGCACTTCCAGAATGCCTCTATAAAACAGAGTGAACTACTTATTTCCAATTCCACTTTTCAGACCATACAGATATTTGAACTTACTAATAAAACCACTTGTAATCAGATCATTATGAAACGCAGAGAACATGAGAGTGAGATAGAGATTAAAACATTCAAAAGCTTTATGTATTATTGTTTTAGATGGTGGGGGTTTTGCTATTTTCTTTCTTCTATGCAAATCATCTACAACAGACACTTCTCTGAATATAAAGGAAATTATCACATTACTGAGGAAATGGGAAAGACCTTGCAACTGATGAAATCATGCAAATGTAGCAATCCTACTCTGAATTATATCAGCAATGAAAAATGTTAAGAAGCATCTCTTTCTCTGCTGTTATATTAATTGCAAATTTACATGCTCCCAGATAAAAAAACAAACAAACAACTTAATAATGAATTAGAAAATAGTTAGAGTCTTCTATTTCATAAAGTAGGATTTTATTGTACTATTTTTTTAAGCAAGGCTTAGGGAAATAATAATTATTTTTCAAAGACGTAAATCACTTCCAATTACTACAGAATACACAACCATTTTGCAACCATATTTAGTGGTTCATCTTTTATTTGCTACTTCAAACATTTTTATAACACATCTATAAACTACTGTGGGGTATCTCAGTAACAGATTTACAGTCAATGAAGATACATCTTGCCCTGATCATGCCCTAAATACCTGCTGCAGCTCTATGCAGAAGGAAGTTTTTACATGATTAATGCTAAAGCATTCAGCATGCATCCAGAGCAGAGAGAGAAAGCAGAGTCTTTCTTTGTGACCACTTTATAAGAGCTTGGCCGGAGTTACCGTTTCACTTTTTGTAGACTCAATCTATGTCACCTTCTGTGGGCCAGAGTAATTGCCATTAATCCAAAATTTGATCCACTCATTTAAATTACATTAATAATTTTCAACTTTCCTTTGTCATACAACAGTCTTTTTGCTTGTAAATATTTCCATACTGGTTAGATATGAGCAGAAAAATTACGCTGAATTAATTTTCTTCAAAAGAAATACAGAAAAATCATCAGGAAAATACATAAGTATTAAAAAAAAATTGTAAAAACCCAAACAAATGGGAATGCCCAGTTAGTAACCCTTGTTTGCTAGAGGCATGTAGCAATAAGACTGTTCATTAGTGTGACATCTACATATACACAATCAGAAATAAAGATGCAGAAAAGTGAATATATTCCTCTGTGTGTGTTCATCAGCACTAAAATTACATGTCAGCTCAGAATGCACAACCTCTTCAAGGTCCTACTCGAGGCTTACCTATATCTTCAGACCAGTGTTATTTTCTACTTAATGTGGCCCACAACACAAGTGGCCTACAGGTCTGCCAGAGCTCTGGCCTATGATGCAAAAGGAATTAGTTCTCACATGGAAGGAATGACCAGGAAAAAGTTGGATCAACTGAGTAGAGACATGCATATGTACCAAAGTAGACATAATCAACCGATTAGAACAAAGATGCAGCAGAACATAGAAATCAATAGAAGTCTAGGAAACACAACATTGTATGATGGAAGAAAGGAAGGATATTTCTTTAAACGAGATTACTAGGAAACCTTGGTAATAGTTTTTATTGGCATGAAATGTAAAAAGGATTAAAAGGGCTGAAGGAGCATTTATGCTCTCCATGTCCACTAGGGGTTAGACAAGGACTAATGAATATCTATCACATTAACAAATTCTGAAATTGAATATTAGAAAGCCTTGTAACAGTAAGAGCAGACAAACAATAGAGTACTTGATCTAGGAGAACTGTGAAATCTTTCAAGGAAGTGACAGGTATAAATTATCCCTAACTTTAGAAAGCAAGGGATAATCAGATGATCTCCAGAGAACCCTTTCAGGATTGTATTCTTTGAATTCTGCATTACTCAAAGATCTCTTTGATTTAGAATTATTTTCTTTAGTTTGGTTGATTGTAATACATAATTCCTTTTAGCAGCAGATATGTCAGGCAATTTATTGATTCAAGAAATGAGGCATAGAAACATAGAAATTCCTGAGTTGGAAGGGACTCATGAGGATCATCGAAGTCCAGCTCTTAGCCCTGCATAGGACAGCCAAAAGAATCACATCATGTGCCTGAGAATGTTGTCCAAACATGCTTCAGGCCATTCCCTTGGGTCCTGTCACTGGTAACCACAGAGAAGAGATCAGTGCCTGCCCCTCCTCCTCCCCTCATGAGGAAGTTGCAACTGCACTGAGGTATCCCTTCAGTCTCTTCTGCAGGCTGAACACACAAAGTGCCCTCAAGGCTCTTCACCATCTTTGTTGCTGTACTTTGGCTTCTCTCTCTTAATAGCTTATTGTCTTTCTTATACTGCAGTGCCCAAACCTGCACACAATATTTAAGGTGAGGCGACCCCAGTGCAGAGCAGAGTAGGACAATCCCCTCCCTTGACCAGCTGGTGATGCTTTGCCTGATGCCCCCAGGACATAGCTGACCCTCCTGGCTGCCAGGGCACTGCTGACTAATATTCATCTTGCCATTGACTAGGATCTCCAGATCCCTTTCTGAGACCTGCATGTTGCAGGATTGTTTGCTAGATAAAGCCTTTAAAGACTGCTCACATTTTCATTTCAAACCAGTGTAGAAACATGAGAAACAAATCAATTTTGAGAACTTTTTCCAGTCTCTGGTGCCATATATTTGTCTCCAGAAGCATTAAAAGCTCCTTACACTGCCTTAGCCAGTGTAAGGCTAATTCAGAAATTTTAACTACTACTCTCAAAATAGGTACTTAGACATTGCACTACCAAGAATTAATGGCTATCATTTTTTGCCTCCTTGAACAAACCCAAACTTTTAATTTCTGTACAATGCCATTAGTAACACTAGAATAAGTTAAACTTTAAACTCATGCTTGGTCTTGCTTCTGCACTCAGGACTCAGCCAAGACCACAGAAGTCAATACTAAGAAAATTGTCCAAGGCTGGTCTGTGTAGCCTTGCAAGGAGTTTGTCAGTTATTCCTTCTTGGGTGCAATCCGATTGCAGAATTATTAGGACATTTAAAGTATTTTAAAATCTATCAACCTACGATGTATAAAAAACCCCCAAGCACTAAAAATTAATTGTGTGCATTGTTATCAAAAACAGATGATCAAAACTTGAAAACATTAAAATCTTCCTTAATCTATAGTCTTTGACTCATATTTTAACAATACTGGTGCTCTCTCCATCTCTTCTCTTAATGGATTCAAAGTATCTACATTTAAATCTATTTTTTCCTTTATTATAGCATCACAATTGAGTTGAAAGTTCAGTTCCAATCTATCCAGTGAGTACCAAATCTACCTGTTTCATCACATAAAATTGGTGTAGTGACTGTTCAGTGCTATGTCATAAAATTTGTGGTACAGCTGAAAGTAATTGTGTTAATGGCAATGAAGACTGAGCTATCTTCCCACTCTTCAGGCAAATTGGAGCCTAATAACCTCAAATGATACTCACATAAGATTACAGTGAAGTTTGCATCCTGCTGCCTATTTTATCCTACTGGAGAAGCTGAAAGATGACTATTAAGCTGCCAAATTGATACTTTCTTTTATCGCTTAGGATGGGATTTTTCTCATCCATCTAAAAGTTATGTCCCTGCTCTGAGGTAGTTATTCCAGACACTCTTTATCGTTGACAGAAAAAGACAGAAACCCCTAGAGCATGACTCATTCCATCTATTCCATCTATTCCATCTATTCCATCTATCTAGCAAATTGTTCCGTGCCAGGTGATAATTTCTCCCTCTAATAAGGACTCAGTAAATCATGGACACATAGCTGGGTCCACAGATCTAACACAGAAAAGCTTAAGGTTGTACTAATTGGATGACACAGAGCAGGTGACTTCAGGCATTTAGGTGAGGTATCTGCTTTAGGAATGCAGTTGTCATAGACTGTCTGCAGGAACCTCTCAAGTTCATCTCAAATTTTCAACAGTGGGTGAGGGGGGAGGACTCACCCTGCAGAAGAGCCTACCTCTCTCAGTTGCCTGCAGATGATACCTAAAAAAACCAGGCCTCTAATTAGTGCAGGAAAGGTAAGGTGTGTAGATGAATTCAAGACCTAAATAGTCAGTTATTCACACAGAAAATGTTAAGTAATTTCTCTCCCTAGGAGATAGAAGCACTTTCTGCACTATCCTGCACTACTCAGGATGCAATAAAGGACAATGTGAATAACATCACATAAAATTGCTCAATTTGAGAGTCACTGCACAATCTGAAGATATGCTAGGGACCCACTGGGGCAGCAACTGTCTGGTTTAGTGGCTTATCTATTTTTTCTCCAAGATACTGCATAACCAAATGCTTGATGTCTAGCCTAACTTTAAGTAAAATTGCATAAAGATAAATTCGAATAATTCCTACTTTAAAGGAATAAAAGACAAAAAGTAAAATGAAAAAATGTATGCTGATAACTTTTCTGAAAAGCACACTGTGTTAGACAGTTAAGTCAAAGCATTGCCTGTACCAAGTTACTTCCAAAAGATGCCCATGATATAAACAATTATTATCAAATTGCTGCAGTAATAAATTGGACAAAATATTTTTATAAAGAACAAATATAGGACGTCATCATGTTAGAGTCTGATCACCAGCTGGGGCAGGTTCAGTAATGGTGACTGAAAAAAAACAATGCACCAGCAGCTTCAGTTCATATGTAGAGGCACACATGCATTCAAACTCTTTGGCTTTATGAGTTGCAGTAGTGGGGCTAGAAACCTAGTTTTAGAAGATCAGGAATATTAACAGATCCTGAGTGCTTCATGAATGCCATCACCAAACTCTCCTTCATCTTCCCCTAACATAAACAAATAAACCAGCTCAAATCAGCTTGTGTTACCGACTGATTACTCAAAGCGAATTCTTAAATTAATTTATTTTCACAAACTGCTGTTAAAGCAAACCAAAATAAAGGAAGTGCCCTGTAGAAACCCAGTAACAGACACGATTCAGTTTTACACAGGGTGGCTGCCCTTCCCCATGACATGTGAATGTACAACACATGTTGTATTAGCCAATCCCCAGCATCTCCAGCAGGATGAGGTAGAAAAGACCTGGCATTGCTTCAGTCTCTTCTCTGCACCACCATAGGTAAAAGTGTGTTTGGCAAAAGTCATTGTAGTGTACTGCCCATGCCTTTCCAGCAGCAGTTGAAAACACAATACACTTTTGCTGTGATATTCATTGTGTATCACAATTAAAGAATATAGCTACAAAACAGGGAGGAAAATTACCTTTTTTTTTTTTTCCAGCTAAGCTATAAATTGCCATCTGGAAGCAGGAGTCATAAAATGCAGCAAAATAGGTAAAGACTACAGACAAGCTCAGGAAGAAAAATTGTTTGTACAATCCTCACTGTTGCTACCAGATTGGGTTCTCTATATCCCAGTAAGGTTCAATCTGTCTGTGGGCTGTGGGAGAAAATTCTTCCTTTGGAAATTAACTCACTACCATGGATTAACAGCTGGCACTTAGCAAATAGTATCTATGCTTTACTGATTTTACCTGCTTTATAGCTTTCTCTGTGGCTGCCCTTGAGTTAATGGTTACATCATGCATTAGGAGGGTAGTGCTTGTCAATTCATTTCCCAACACAGTGAGCGTTACCACGTGCTGGATCCTGAACGGCTCTGAGCCAGCCCAAGTGCTCTGTAATTAACTTTGGCCCTGCACTACAAAGTGTGTTTGACAGTGAGCATCATTCTCCCCATCAGTTCTGCAGAGGGAGGATGGGAGAATTCAGATGGATGGTATGGAACAACTTGGCATATTTTTGCAGACTGTGGTGCTATAGTTGCAAATGAATGTCTCTGCATTGCACTGCAGGGAATAGGAAATTGCCAAATGGGCCTCAAATGCTTCAGTTCTTTTAATTCTCATCCAAAATAATTCAGACAATGATAATGTACATATTAAATTTGTATATTCCCAAATTCACATTCTTTTCAAGTACTTTCCACAGAATAAAATAATCTTACGATTTTCATTGTACCCTAATATTCACCAGAGTTTTCCTCCTTTCCTAGGTGGACTGCATTGTTTTTGTTTATAATCTTTGACATTACACAAGATAGATCTTATCTTTTCTGGTACCCACAAAAATTTTTAATATAGCCTATGATTTTGTCCTTTTACCAGGAATCATTGTGTGATCTATTAACTCTTTTTTTTATTATTAGTATCAATATTATTATTATAATTTTTTGTATGTATATAGTGGTGTCTTCAGTTCCCGTTCATGTTCTTTTTCCCAAAATTGCTTATAATGTTCAATATATTTTTGAGGTCAGGTTCCACTCACATCAATGTGCAATATTGCAAGTGCTTCATGATGTCCCACTGCTGCATCAAATTCAATTGTGGTTTTTTTGGTTGGGTTTTTTTTTGTTGTTTCTTGGTTGTGTTTTTTGGGGTTTGGGGGTTGGGGGTTTTGTGGTTTTGTTTTTGTTGTTGCTGTTGTTATTGTGTTTTGGGGGGTTTTTTTGCAATTAGATGAAGCCCCTAGTTTGTTAGCCACTCATATTTGTTATTCTCTTTCAGTATTTCTTTGTCTAGATACAACTCTTTCACTGAACAAAAGCTTTACATTATTTTTCTCCAACTATCTCCCTTTCCTTAAGGGAGAAAAATCTTTCCCTCTCACTTCTTACCACTAAGTTTAGCCTGTGCCCACTGGCCCATGAAACTTGAGCAATTTACTGCAACTACTTCCCTGAGAACTCCTACTAACTCATAAAACGTACTCTGGTTCCCAGTGAATACAATTTACTTATTCACTGTTTTTTCTTGTCCCTGAGGGAAAATCAAGAAGACACAGATATTTTCTTGCTTTTCCTTCTGAATAACTCTGAGTTTGTTCATGCAAGGTAAAACTAAAACACTGCAGAATGGAAAGATAAGTTAAAGAGGATCAGCATTCTCCTATAAAGCAATTCTTTTTTTAACAAAGGGGAGAAAGGAAGAGAGCTTGGCCTTGCATAGAAGAGATAAAGAACAGTTAAAAAATGAGGTGGGAAGGTAAAAAAGGCAACCAAATGCTAAAAAATGATAGGTTGCTAATAGAAAGAAATAATGACAATAAATATGTATTGACTGAGGGGGGTAATAAACATATTTTTTACTGCATTCATTCACAGTTTTTAAAAACTGCTGATAAAATGCCTTGCCTAAGTATCTGACCATGTGCCATCAAAATTAAAGTGCTTTTGTTTTCATTGACCGTGCTGTGAGTAGGACCAGCCTCTAGAGTTACCTGAAGATTTAGAATGTGACGAATTTAGTGGAATAAGGCTGTTATATTGCCATGAGCTGAGGGTGGAGATTACTTTGTAAATGGAATGGGGGAACTACTGCTCTGCTGTGGTTCATTTTAATGATGAAACTTGGAGTGAAAATATTTCCAGAAGCCACAGGAAGGCAGTGTGTAGCAACTTCCTTGTAGTTTTGAAAACATCATGTCCAATATCTGAGAAAAGGATGTGTGATATCTATCAATTGTTCTACCTGAGCTCAGCTTTGAGCTGGTTGAATATTTTTCAATGGCACTGTATTTTCAGAGAGAAAATGCTGACTTTTGACCTTTTGCTTAATTCTGACCTTATCTTTTTAATGCTAAAATGTGAATGCCTGATACAATGTAAATTTGCATGTAAATAATCACAGAGTCTCATGTTCACATACAAAAAGGCTGAAGACAAAAATCTCTGTTTTCTTGCTCTTCCAGAGCCCAAAGTGTAAGATACTTTGAAGGGAATCAGTTCAAACCTGCTTGAACTCCTCCTTTCTGGTTCCACTCCTCTTATCTTGTCATTATTGCATCATTTTCCTTGTAGACAAGTGCAAGAGTAATGGTAAATATTAATCCACAGGTGTGGATTAATAATGCAGTGTGTGATTTACATTTATGGAGGGAAGTAATAGGGCATTGGTGTATAAAATTCCTGAAATACAGGTACTGAGTGGCTGGCATGGATCCTGGTGCAAGAGATTAATCTAGTTGTCCTGTCCCCAGTGCTCTGTCTGAGCTATCTCCATCTTTGAGAATCTGGCTGTACCAGCCTGCAGTCTTGGGTAAACTGAATTCCCTGCACAGTTGATAAAAAATTCTCTGTATGTATGGAAAATAACAATTCAAAGATTTCTGCACAAAAAAATTCACCATACTACCAGATCCTATGTAAAATTTTCCCATTTGACCTACATTTTTTTTACATTTTATAAAAATATTTGTATTTTCCCCACCCTTACCCTGATACTCAGCCTTTTCAGCAATAAAGTGATTGTATGAACTTTCCACATATTTTACTATTTTCCAAAGGGAAGAATTTATTTTCTTTCAAAAGTAATTTTTCCCAGTTAATTAGTTGACATTAATACAGATTTTTTTTTCATTATGCAAATCAGCTTACAATCCCATTAGCTATTGTGGTTGTTGTTGGTACTCTTAACTAGTTTGGTTCTGCAGGACAGAGTGGAACAGCCTCACACAAAGGTTTAGTTACAAGAAAGCAGACCTTATCATCTCACTCCCCTCACAGGGGTATATTTCAGCCAAGCAGAATTTCAGAGCAGCTGTGTTTGCCGATGGCTGATTGTCTGTCATTGAACTTGCCTGGATGTAACCTTTTGATAGGGAATAGAGAATTCTTGCAGAAAGAAAGCAGAAAATTGGGGTGGAGGTGGGGCGGTGGGGCAAAGAATAGTTTTGCAGAATAGAAAATGCAATAGAAGTGAGGAGAAGCATTATTTTGTTGCATTTTGCAGTTTATATGGAGTAGAAAGGAACAGCTGGCTTGCGACCCTTAGAGTTTTTTCAAGCATTTGCTCTTTGCAGTGTGGAAAACTGACAAAATTCAAGCCCCAAGGGGAAGAACCTTCAATTCTGCCCAAAGCCAGTAAATTCAGTATCTCATTTTGTGACTTTTTTACATGCTAGACTTTCTGTTTTGCCTCAAATGCTCGTTAAAGTATAACATCTGATTTTATATACAGAAGTATAAATATTAAAAGCAATGTTTTCACCAATAAGAGGAATTTCAGAGACTTGAATGTTCAAAAGCTTGTTCAGCTTCAAAAACCTCTCCAGCTGCAATTGAAACTTGCCTAAGTTTCCTGAACCAGGCAACTTTCCTAGGTGAGGTTTTCTAATGCAGTTTCCAGTAATTTCTCTGTTCTTGATTTTGGTAAGGTCATGAGAGTAGGATATATTGTGAGTTTGTTGTTTTGCTTTTTTTTTTTTCCATTTCTATTTTCAGTTTTAAAAAAAAACGGAAGTTGTTGCAAGGACCATGGACTGTGACAGGTTGAAAGAAAACTCCCCATTTTTCCCCAAGGGTTCAGACTTACTTTTCTTTAGGCTTTGGGCAAGGATGACTAAAGGTGCAGGTGATTGTTACTGAACCTTGCTCTCTAGCTTCAGTTCTTACTTGAATTTGGGTGGTATTTCTTGTTTCTATTTTCAGTGCTGTAATCCCTGAGTTACCATTATCGCTATACATTAGACCAGAGGGAGTAAGGTTTAGGCCCACAGAGACACTTAAGTATTTAAAGCATTTCAAAGCCTGAATTTTATTTAGATCAGTTAGAGCTGGTTGGAAAAATACATTCTTGAACAGAATGTAGAGTTTGCAGTGTAATGTTAGAAAAATATCCCCATCACCTGTTTATTTACATTCTTAATATCTCAGGCTTTAAAATATTAAACACATTCTGCAGGGCTAGGAATAAGCAAATGTTTTACAGAATGTTTTGACTTTAGTATTTAAAATGCAGGAGGTAAATCTGCTAGAAAAGCTGTTTTGCGTTTAAAAGGAGTGCTCCTTTTAATTAAACATATATCTGAGATAAATTAAATTGTTTATGTTTTCTCCAATATAAAATCTCAGTGAAAGGGGAAGAAAGTTGTAACAATATCAAAATGTTCTGGGGAAAAAAAATTGTTTGTTAGTTGAAATGACTTTTCATTTTCATTTTGTATTTAGTTAGAAGTTAAAAAGCTGAAGGCAAAATCATTTGTTGAAATGAAACAGCTATAAAAGGATTTTTTCATTTCCTGACTGAAAAAAAAAAAATTTGAAATTTTTAAAGTGATAGCCAGAGAAGCATCTGGGTTGTATTATCTGTATCCCTTGGAAATAAGAGGACATAAGTGCTGGAAAATGCAGTTGAAAATAAAGATCTCGGACAGTTATTCCAAATTTTTTCTTCCCCCCCAAGCCTTGCCTTTTGTCTCCAGGTTTCTTTCAGAAGTCCTGGAGCTGTTTTGGCTTTGAAGGTCAAACCTGGCTCAGGGTAACCACACTTCTCCCTCAGGAGGAGCAGCATCAGCTTGTCCTCTGGGGTGCTGCTATGCAGCTGGTGGGTGCTCTGAACTTGGGTCACACCATGGCTGGAACACTTCCTTACAGAGCATTAATATGGGGGGAAAGCAACAGAATTCCTATTCCATTGCCTGCATTTCTACTCTACCTGTTGCACTTTTGGCTTTTTGCTACTCTTTAGGAGAAGGAAAAGGAGAAGG
Organism: Hafferia zeledoni; assembly: GCA_035583235.1. NCBI lineage: Eukaryota > Metazoa > Chordata > Aves > Passeriformes > Thamnophilidae > Hafferia > Hafferia zeledoni. The sequence continues at coordinate 20,812,529 of JAWWEV010000043.1, forward strand.
TATATTTTGACAGGTGATGCTTCAATAAAAAGAAACCTTTTTGCATTCTCACTTCTAAAATCTTCCTTTGTTGATTTGTCTTATGGGCTGCTTTATGCTGCTTACTGGTTCAACTAATGGTAAAAACAAATTTATCATAATGTATGGGCCCTTGATGTGCAGATAAACAGGGATACAGCAGGCCCTGCTCGGGCTAGAAGGTGTTATCTTGCATAAAAAAATGTGGGATGGAATAAGCACGTGCAAACACAATGAGCTGACAAATATTAACAGGCTCTACCATTTCATACTGATGGAGTGTATCTACCTGCCAGCATGTCATTTCTTCCCTAACCATCACATTTCCTCCCTAACTGAGTTTCTCCAAGAGAAGAAGGTGACTTTTTGAAATCCCTCTGCCATTGCTATTGTCATTAACTTAGTAGGAAGACATCTTGAGTATGGGGCAATGTTGAGAGTTATTTCTGATATTGCTGCCCCAGTTTATGCCTGTTCGGTAGATATTTTACTGCATACAGTGCCAGACTGGTGGGAATTAATGTACACACTAAAACTCAAACAGTCTTGCTATCAACACTAACACTATGAAGAGCAATAACCAATGCTGTAATGTTTATAGTCGGTCTGTGTGTGTACATGTAAATAAATTTGACAGATTGTGCAACATATTAATGAAGTGATGCTCAGTATCCTTAAAGAACAGCTTTTAGTAGATACTACTCACACAATTCAGCTATTTTTTTCCAAAGGAAGCAATGTGTATTTTAAGCTCCTTGCTATTTCTCTGCATAGAACTCTTGATTTATTTTTTTCATGGCTCATTAGGAAATTAGAAGCTTTGTTCTAAAAGAATAGGGAGACTGCACTTTATCTGCTAAGTGATTTGGAGGCGTTTCCAAGCTTGTCAGCTGAGAATCTGTATGGTAGAGCTACCCTTTTGTTACTCTTAGCCTGTTACTAAAGGAGGTTCCCCCATCTGTCATAACTTTCCTTGTATTTCTAGTTCTCTACGTTCCTGGCCTGTCTATTCAATTCTAAGTTTAAATGAGACAGATGATAAATGCTTTAATAAATATGTAAATTCCAGTCAGAAAAAGATATTGTGTTAGAGGTAATTAGTGCTGAAATTTCCACAACACATCTCATGAGGATGGTGAATTAAGAAACTTTTTGAAGGTGAAAAACAATCACAGACCTTCATATGGCCATAAAATATGTTAAGGACAGAAGGCAGGGCAGTTCTGAGACATCTTGACTCAGAACTTTGCCCACAGCCTGCAGAGCCCTCACTTCACAGGGATCATTTTTGTTTTAAAGGTATTACTTGTAGGCTTCAGAAAACTCACTTGCCCTGGCTTTCTCAGAATAAACAACCAGCTAGAGCACATTTCCAAGGGTTTAGGGAACTTTACCCTTCTTCCTCCTTCATCAGGATGTTAGGAGAGGTACCTCTCACAGTTTCCAAAGCTTCTCATGGATATGGCTCATCCCATGCCTGGAGGCCTTATCTTTAATGTATTCTTAGTGACTGACAAAAGAGAATCAAATACCTCACTGCTGCAGCCCTGAGGGCCCTGATGGCCTCCCTGTCCCTGCCCAGTCTATCCCGGTGCCTCCCTCCACTCCAGCCCATATTCCAGGAGCCCATTTAGTTTGGCCTGGGGCTGTTGGTGCCTGTCTCCACCCCTGTCTCTGCATGCATGCCTTGGACCCGAGTTGTTGGCTTGTCTCCATCTCCTGCTGCTCCTAACTGGGCTCTCTGGACACCTCTTGGACCTGGCTCACCACTTGCCTGGTCCGGGGCTCTCAGTGGGCCCCGTTACCAGCAGCTGGCTCTGCCCACCCTGCCCAGCCCCATCAGACTGTGGGGGTATGGCTCGTGCTGGGTCACCCTGGGCTGCCCAGCCCTCCTGGAGCAGCTGGCCCTCACAGTCCCAACACCCTCATCTTTGGCTTTCAATTCTGAGAAAATAATCATATTATGTGTGCAAAGAACAGCAGCTCCCTGTTTTTTTCCACTGTAATGTTTCAGCAAAAGTAATTCTCAGGCTGAGCTAGATGTTCAGGAGGCCTGGGTTTCAGTCTCTGCTCCCAAACAAGATCAGCAAACAGGTCTTTCAAATGCATTTCCTATAGTATGAGGCTGTCAAATAAAATGAGGTAAAGTTGGGGTTTATCAGCATCTGCTGGCTCTCCCTCGGATATCCAGAAGGTATGTTCTAAGGACACTCAGCAAAGCACTTTTTGCTGGTCACATAGATGAGAATTCCTGAAAATTGCACCAAAATGTAAATTTGAAGTAGGTCTCCAGGTAGTCAGGTGGCAATAGAGGCCAAGGGGTGATGAGACATTACTAGGAAAACCTGGTGTGTTGAAGGAATGTAGCAGTCTAAAGTGCTAGGAAATACCTGAGCAAAAGATTTCAGGGGTTTGGTAACTTCTATATGCTAGGTGTAAGCATCTTGGCTCATTGTGATTGCTACCATTCTGCATCTATTAATAAGCATAGAAAAATAAACTGTCTTTGTGAGTTTCCCCATACATTAGGACACAGATATTTCTTTCCTAAACAGGAATTTATGCAGACTAACACCCCAAAACCCCAGTGCAAGCAGTTTTAAAAACACTTGCTGATGATTTACTCATATGTATACAGTATATTGTAACTACTATGTTCTATTCCAGGTATCTCCATAGGGTTGGCAGGTATGACACAGGGTGCATAGGAGTACCATAACTACCTGGAACAGCAGTTGAAGGCCAGGTGGGATATACCTGAAACCCACCCTTTGCTTAGGAATGACCCAGCTCAAAGAGTAGTAGGCTTAAACCAAAATAAGCAAATTCATACAGAGTCTTTTTACCTGTTTCTGATGAGATCTGCTGCTTACAAGGTTCTGCAGGAGAGAGCTACCAGAACTGTCTGTTCCCAGGCTACCTTACCTTTCTACTGGCTGGCAGACTTTCAGTTCTTCCAGTTCTTCCCTAAGTGGCATGGAGTGAAGTTTGTGGCACACCACTTATGCCCACATTCACTTGTTACAACATGTACTTTTTGGCACAGCAAACAAAGTGATCCCAACCTCCTCCAGGCATTTGAGATTAGGAGGGGTGAGGGCCCTTGGTATGCAGAGGGAAGCTTTTGGTGCTTTGTAAAAACTGAAGTCCCTGATCAGAGATATAAAGAGAATGAAAACCAGCCATTGGAAAATCTGCAAGCTTCTGAAACGGCTCAAGTCAGAAATGTGATAGGCAGACGGAGGCTTGAAGTGAGAGTGTTTGTGCTTTTTACTGACTCTTGAACTAGTGCACCAGCCCTCCTTAGTAAAACTGGACATAACCCACCAGCCAGCAATGCTAACAACAGGATATGGGTGGGGATGCTCAGGCAGCCCTAGAACATCCATGTGCACTGCTGCAGACCCAGAAGGTCTAAAGTGCAGAGCTGGGAAAGAGCTGTACAAATCCTGTTCCCCATGATCAGAGCAAAGCAAATGGGTGCCCACCTCTGCCAGTGTTAGCAGGCTGCATTCTGTTTCCCACTCCCTATGTGGCCAGGCTAATTGCATGGAGGAGTTTGGTTTGTTGACTCTGTTGCTGAGCTGCTTCACCAGCTGCCCGGGCTCCTGCTCGCAGCACCATGGCACAGAAAGGGATGCAGAACTGTTCAGAAAGCAGAGCCCTGGAAGCCAGTATGGGACACAGCGTTACCAAGGAAAACTGAGTCACCAAACATCTGGGCTTTTTTCCTCTCTTGAGTCATCCTGGAAAAAGACTTGGACAGTGTAAAAATATATGCTCAATAAAGAAGTCTGGAATAAGGAAAGGCAATGTCACTCTTCTATTTCAATTGGAAGACAGGTTTACCTTATTTTGGAAGTGGCCCATTCCCAAGAAATATGAAATAATATGAATAAGTCATATCTGTTTATTTATACACCATCAAATCTTCCACTGAGCAACACAAAAATTAGAAGGGTTATCTTGTCATGTTTTTCAATGGAATGAGTTGATCAGTGCTACAAAGCCTGTTTGAGAAACTAGGTAATCACATTCCCCTAGGCAGATTTCAATAGATATGAAAATACAAAACTATCTTCATAACACTTTTTTCTCTCTCTCCAATTAATGTTTTAATGAGCAAGTTTTCTTCAAAGAACTTCTTGAGGAAACAGAAAATTTCATTTGAAAGGAGAAAAAATTTATAAAACAGTAAATTTTTAATTTTTCTCTATTAACACTTGCCTTGTAGCCTGATTGAAAGAATTTGATTGATCTGGTCAGAGAAATGGAGTCACTCAGGTAAAACAATAAAATTGTGGGTAAGTAACCTATCCCTAGAAATGACAGAACATAAAAAATTATAGATTTTAATGTAAAATTCATATACTGCATTCCAAGTTAATAAGTAAACAAAGTGTCAATAAAGCTAATCTGCTACAACTAAAGCAAATTTCTATTTCATAGGTTTTGTGGCAACATAAAGAAATCCCTTTTCATAGACTGTAGTTTCTTTATTCAGAATTATGTAAAAACAGTAACATTTTCAGCAAGTAGACTAGGCAGTGGCCACAGTCCTTATATGTCTATAGCTCAGGTATTAATCATCACTATGGCCAGGTTTTGCAAATGAAGATTTGGGAAGGGCACTACCCATGCTTGCTGCAAGCATGCTGGTGGCTAAAGAGGTCGATGCAGGATATGCAAGTCAGGTCACAAAAGGCACAGCAGAAATTCTCCTTAGGCGATATTGGTGAGGAACGGCTCTTTCTGCATTGTCTTTTCTCCTCGAGATGGACTCTGCGTGCATTCTCAAAGGAAGTAGCAGCGTCATGAATGGTGTGTCTCCATGAATCCTGATTGGAGGCCAGAGTGGACCATTGGTGGCAGTCGATATGGCCAAGGCTGAGGTATTGTTTCAGGGAGTCCTTGTATCTCCTCTTTGAGGCTCCTGTCTTGCGGCAGCCGGTGGCGAGTTCACCATAGAGCACAATCTTTGGGAGGCGATGGGTGATCCTCCATCCTGGAGATGTGCCCTGCCCAGCACAGCTGCGTTCTCATCAGCATGGCCTCGATACTGGTGACCCCTGCCTGTTCAAGAACAGACACATTAGTTACATAATCAGTCCAGTGGATGTTTAGGATTGAACGGAGGCAGTGCTGATGGAAGCATTTGAGGAGACGCAGGAGGTGGCAGTAGATGACCTATGATTCAGGCCCATATTAAAGAGCAGACAGTACAATAGCTCTGTAGACACTAATCTTTGTAATACACGTAGACATTAACCAGGCATCACATGGGAGATTGGTATCTCTTCTCCCAGTGGTGCCATGTGCCCTGTGTGCCCAGGAAGGATTTGTTCACAGCACTGCAGAGTGGGCAGCACAGGAGCAGTGCTGGTCCACAGACCGACCATGACAGTGAGGCAGGTTATCAGAGCTGTTCAGACATTTTAGAGATGCTTTTTGATTTAGATCCTCCTTGCTTTGTAGATCTTGAGTCTGAAGGCCATCTTTTTGAGCCTTGCATCCACAATTGCAGGAGTTAGTAATTTAGAACTTTTCAATTCAGCTGGAACTGGGAGTAGTAGGCAGATGGAGAGAGCCAGGAATTGTGCTGTGGAGTAGCTGAAGGTGTGCATTTAAAGTGAGTGGGACTAACTATATTAAAATCCTTGTGTGGCATTTTTATTCAAAAGGGCCCTTAAGTCACTGTAGGAGTAAAGGGAGACAGGGTGAATCAAAGCTACTTTTAATAGCTAATAAGCATTCAAGTAAGGACATGATGTAGTTTAGCTACACCAGTTAAGACAGATAAACTACTTACAGCTTCAATTGACAAATTCCAATTAATGTTTTTAATTCTTTTTACGTGAGTCTGTGATTTCTTTATTTTTAATGAATGAGTGAAAGTGCACAGTAGAAATAGACCATAGGTCGTTTCTGTTACCATTCCTCATATTTAACTGCCTTTTCTGAGAACAGATACGGTCAGGAGTTCAACTATACCATAACTGCACATACCTGACAAGAACTACGTAAGTGCACAGGCACTGAAGAAAGCATGAGAAAGACCTCAGGGGAGAGCACTGTAGATTTCTGAGGCCAAGAAAGGACCACTTGTTCACTGTGCTCTCCCTGTGCTCTGCTTGGGGGTGGTTACTTTTGCAGGATATACAGTTGTAGTAGTTTGTTGGTAAGGTGAGAGCCTCTTCATCCTTTGGCTTTGGGGATAGCATGTCCATCTGGGGCCCAAGAACCCTTACCCTGTTCTTGACTCAGCCATCTGCAAGACTGTCTCTTTGTACTACAGTTTGACCATCTGTAAAATGGTTTTTTATGGCCTTTGTAAAGCATTTCAAGATCCATGGGCTGGGCACATTTTAAAAGAGCAGATATTCATTGGTGTCATTATGTGAGTGACTTAAAAGACACCAACTATTTAAACCAATAGACATTAAGTTCCTTCTCACATTTTGCTTTAGAAGTTTGAGTCATTTCTCCACACCCTACAGGTTAAACCTAGTGTGTTTTGACCAGTGGTCCAGCACCTTCAGGAAGTAGGTGGTGGGAAGTAGGAAGTGGTCCAGCACCTTCTGGGGCAGAAGTTTTACAGCTGATCTGCAAAGAGCATTTACTCTGTCTGAGGTAGATTGGATCTTAAACATACAGAGAATAGACATGCCATTTCTTAAAAAGGTTAGATTCTATGCTCAGATGTCACTTATCTGATCTCATCTATAGCCACGAACACGAATAGAAATGTCAGACTAAATTTTCACTCAGAAAAAACTGGTATGCTTGGAGAAATCCATTTACAAGCTAACTCCAGACAAATGCATTCTTTCATGAATGAAAATTGTTATTGTTTCTGTACCTTATATTTTGCCAACCAGCACTGGAGGAAATCCTTCAGGTACTGAAAGCAATAGTAAATATGTAGCAGTTAGCAAAGCTGGTTGCCAATACACCAGACAAGTTGTCTGATGGCAGCCAGAGAGTAGCCCAGCAACTCACCTACCAGTGACTCAACCCACTGCAGAGCTGGTGGGTCACATTTCTCAGAGGTCTCATCTCCCACCCACCTTCCCCTTTCTTCCAAAATTTGCACTGTTCAGACACTCTGCCTGGCCACAGCTCAGGTGCATTCCTTTTCCTTCCCAGGACCTCACTGGCATAAGAAGAGAGGCAGTGGCACAGACCAGGGTGCAGAGAGCGCTGGAGAGCACAGCTTGCTCGCAGTGCTGCACCCCAGGCCTGGCTCTACCGCGATATCTGCCACTGCCCTTGCAGCTCTGCCTTCACATCCCACCACAGATTACAGTCCTGGCACTACAAAGCTGGCAGGAGAACATGTTCCTCTCAAGCTCTGTCTGCCAAGATTGAACAGGAGCAGTCATGCTGATTGTTCATTATAAAGTCCTAATACGTGTTTAATGACACCAATTTTTTTGCAGCACCAGTTAGTATTTTAACAACCTTAATAATAGCACATATTACTAGCATTATTACTTGCTTGTGTTACACTCTCCACCTTCACTGTGCTATGCCAGCAGTAACCAGCAAAGGCACATTCTAGGAAATTCATCCACCTGGAGGTGATTTCTCTGAGTAAAGCTTTAATTCAGGGAAATAGGATGGGAGCTTGTGAGAGTGGGTATGAGAGAGATTTAGTGCTTATTTGGAGTTAGAGATCAGCTTCCAATTCCTGGTGATGCAGAAATCAGTTTAAAAATAGATATTTCTACCTGGGTGTTGTAGTTTGGAATTATTATGTAAATTCTCTCCCCTGCCATTAACTGTCCATGCCAGTAGTTAACAAAGAGA
>JAWWEV010000043.1:20820619-20850338 GCA_035583235.1 Hafferia zeledoni
TATTCTTCTTGTATTAAAGTTTTTTTTTCCCTTCTTAAATTTGATAAAGAGTGGCGTGATTATTGAGGAGGAAGCCCACTCCTCCTCTTGTGAGTAAACATCTTGGTTTTTCCCCTCAAACCAAGACACTGGGCCATTTGTGTTCGTGTTGCTCCAGACTCAGCCAAGAGTGGCAGACCTGCTGCTCAAGCCAAGCTGTAGAGAGAGGTAGGAATCCAAGATGGGGAGATACCAGTGTGCCATCTTTCAAACAATCTTTTCTATCCATCCTCCACATGCTCAAAAAATCATAGTAAAACAGATGAAACTTACTGGGTTATGATACCAGTTTGGGGGGGTCTGATGAAAGCAGCTCGTCCAGCAACATCAGCTATGCCCCAACCACTGGGCAAATGCTGTAAACATTGATAGCAAGTGCTGTTAAATGTTTCCAAAGCTGTAAGACAGTTGCCAGCACCTCCCGCAGGAGGTCGCACTAGGGTCATTTTAGTGGGAGCAGATGTTGGCCACACTTATTCAAGGTGGGCATTTGCCTTTTGCCATTTGTTTTATACTTGGTCCACACACTGACCATCAGTACTTTGACTCCTAGGTGGATCATCTTTTACTGGCACTGCCCTTCTTTATGTACCTCTTGAGGAATCTGGTTAGCTTCAGAGAGCTGGTGCTAATATCAGACACACTGTTACGCTAAGTAAGTCCTGTTTTGAATCACAGCCCCTCCCAGGATGATGTGTGTGGGATATCAGCTTGACACAATCACTCAGGCTCCTTCCTTTGGCTCCATGGTCAATCCTTTGCCTTTTCCTACCCATCTGTCAAGAGAAAATTGATCCCAGCACACAAGTGCTGTATTCTCATTTCTCCCCCTTTCATGTCCTTTCTGACTTCTTCCCCTGCTTCCCCAAATCATGAGAGGCCATAGCAGCTGCTCTGAGCAGAACTTGTAACTGCTACATGGACAGCCGCTAAAAAAGGTTGAGATAATTTTCTTTGCAAGAATTCCACCAGAAAAGCCAAGGACTGAATTGATATTTCAATGCTATTTTTCACATACCAACTGAATTTTTTCCTAATTGGTTGGCAATTTGCTTGTTCTAAAACACTGAGGGTCAAACTCCCAGCTGGTGTAAATCAGGGAAATCCCACTGAAGACTCTGATTCATTTTCCAAATGGTTAAAAATTCAGCAGGAGCTTTAAACTGCTGTTGTTATCCATCAAACAGCTGGTTAAAATTCAGAAAGATAGTACATTTTTTCTAATGCTCTTTGACATTAAGTATTCTTCATGGACCAGATATAATCAATAAAAGTGCAAAGCAAACATTCTGAAGGTTTGAAAAAATCAAACCAAACTCCCCCAAAAACATGGACCTGATAAACTTAAGTTTTAGGAATGTGGAATCAAATTTTTGGTTCCAGACAAATGTTCTAGTGAAACTAATGACCCAGGAGCTGAACAGCCTTGGGAGAATTAGGGTGGCAAAGGAAGATGAGGTTAGCTATGGAATTTGCCTTTTCTCCTGTAACATAGAAATGCTTCATCTCAGGAGATAAACAAACATTGCCTAAACTTATTTTATATCTTCTGGGAAGTCTAATATCAGGTCTGCCCAGAACATCTGTGTATATATTAGAAAATATTTGTAAACATTATAATCCTGACTGAAATTCTTCCTATGTTTCCTTCAGTTTTCAGACCAAACAGAACTGGTTTGGGGCTGTTGCTCTTCAGTGTATGCATTTTACTTCCAGATATAAGTACAGCCACACTGTTTTATCCATCTGCTCCTTTGGACATTATTGGGCAAGGAAGTCAATGCTACCGAAGTCTATATTGTATCAAGGTAAGACAATGATATATGTCATACAGAGTGGTGATATTTCATTTTACAGGCCAGAAACTCTACTAATTATTTGGATAAAAGCAAGACCAAACTGTAAATCATGCATTTTCTTTAATCCTGTACTTATTTAAAATATAACCAAAAATGTTTCTGATTTTAGCATAGAATAAGTCATAATGCAGAATAGAAAGAAATGTAAGAAAATGTGTACTATTAAAATAAAAGCTATATATACTCAGGAAGCGGGAAAAAGGATTTTACCACCTACAGGAACACCCACTTCTTCCCTCCAGGAGTTACTTGTAAATCTTGTGTACTCATGCTGCCTTAGCTGAATGCTAGTTAAGTTTGTGCTGTGTTCTAATAAAGAGTGATTTTCTTGGTACCGGAGGTGTGTATTAGTCTTCCTTTCAGAAATCCAGTCTTTTAAACTAAAGACTTTTCCCAAAATGTTCAGCTACCATCCCTCCTCCATCTCTGGGAGAAATGAGCCAATGTCCTATTTGTTACATCTCTGACAGATACAGCACAAAGCTAGGAAAGTTTTCACCTTCAGCACTGAGCCTGTTTCAATGACCTGTGCCAGAAGATTTGAGAAAGGGCTTGGCTTTTCTTTGCTGAAGAGCAAATTCCACACGCAGCAGGAAACTGCATAGCTGCCCCAGCTCTAAACAAATCTTCTGAGAATCGATTCTCAAGCCTTCACCTAGCACATTCAATGAGGGTTAAAAAAACCCCAGCTGCTTCTAAATACCAAGGAAGTCACATTTAGTTGAGACATCATTTTTCTGTAGGGAGTTCATAGGTTATACCTGACCGTGAAAAGTGATATGAATAAGCAAACCCATTGGCTAAGTCAGAAAATCCTGCATTAAATAGGGAGCCCAGTAGAAAATTCAGGTACTGCTTCAGTAGGTTAGGGTTCAAGATATATTAAGATTTAGATATAATTCTGTAATTTTCAGAAATTGGCCTTCTTCAAACTTTTACCAGTGGAGCACAAGATGGAAGTATGTGCGAAAAAGATACAAGAAATCTAATTTGTTCCACTATTTGCAATACAATGACACTGGTGATTAAATTATTCAATATAGGCATAACATAATCTGTCATAACTGAGAGTACTAGGGCTCAGATAAGTAGTTACTCTTTAATCCCCATAAAAATGAGAATAATAGAAACAAATTCCTAACTATTAATCTGACTCATTAAGTGTACTTTGGAGCCCTATTCCCATCAACTTCAATGTAGAACACAATTAAATATGAATGTGCAATGCAATCTACAGTGTTTAAAATGCTGTATTTAACAGTGTTATTGCTGACATTATTTGAGGGAGTTAAGCACCTGAATTACGCCTAGGCAAATCTATTTTGCATTTGATTGTCAAACTGATTTGCAGCAAAACCCCAGCCTGGGATTAAGATCAGCATCCAGACATCTGGAACTAGTTGAGTGAAAAAGAAAAATCCTGACTGTGAGATCAAGCAACAGAAGCAGGCAAGAAGGTGCAGTATTACCCTTCAGCTGCCTTGAGGCTAATAAGAGGAAATAATTTAATACTGAATAAGTTACGATCACTGGGACAAGAGCTGCCTATACTGGATCAGAATTCCTGGTTTAATTTGAAACACTAATTGAACCTTGCTCTCACTTGGATCTGTACCTCCTAACTGACTGTACATGCAGATGGGATTTGCCTGATTGGATCTAGATGAAGAAACAAGGCCATGAATTTTACAGCCATTTCACAGTATGATGGCAACCAGGTGCCAGCATCAAACATCTGTCCTTTACCAGGATGAGAGGAAATAGAAGCGAAACAAGAAGATACCTTGGTCAACATAAAGGCAGTGGGAAATGTAGTACATTATGTCAATGCCAGAGAATTACTAAAAATGGATGTTCCACATAACATGAAATTCAGAATTAGTATCAGATTTTCCATTTCAAAGTGAACTCATAGAAGAACCTAGGAAGCTGATCAGAGGGTAGTTATGTCAGAGCTGCTTTCCTTCTGTCCTATTCTCATTCACAACTACAAAACCATTTCAATAACCTTGGCTGCCTCTGCTAAAAGGCTAGATGTACTGAAAACTGTACATGGTTTCAATAATTAATGAGATACATGCTTATTTTTATCTGCTTGTTAATTTTTGGTTAGGTGAAAGAACATCTAAGCTAATTCTCATACCTTATTCCAATAATTACTGTTTAAAAAAATCACATAGGATATTTGTTATCTAAATGCTTAGTAGCTTACAAAATCTCTAACAACTTGGATAACAAGCTCTTTCAGATATTTTTGTGTTTAGGTGTCTACACAAACTCCTTGAAAACTTGTTTTTACTCATAACACATGCCTTCTGATCTACTTTAGGAATGTTCTAGCATGGAAGAGGCACCCATCAAGGTCTCAAGACCCTTCCATGTAAATCCCTGGGAGGCACTCTGGCTTGATGCCAGGCCTATTGAAACAAAGGGAGTTTACCATCGACTTCATATGACTTCCAGTCAGACCATCAAAAACATTGATTAAGAGAGTCCTGTTCTTATCATCTGTCATCTAATTTTTAGTTTTATATATTATTATTTCCACATGTTATTTCTATGAAATAGGAAGAATCCCAATTTGTACTATGATAAGAGAAAGTGTGTTTATTATACTTAAAAGCATCCATTCTCATGGATGTACAGGGACTGCTTAATTTTATCACTACCATTCAGTAGGTATAATAAGATAAACTGAACTTTAATCCTCTGCAGGGAAAATGCCTACAGCTAGAATATTTTTTTCCGCTGTCAGTTTTGTTATGCATTGTTATGTTCTGCATACCATGTGTGAGAGTTTTAGCCATGCAGCCACTGAGAGCCCAGGTGCAGACTTTCAGTCCTGTTTAGGTGTCTAACTCCTACTGAAATCTGTAAAATAATTTAGCAACTGTAATGGTAATTTTTGGCATGTCTAAATCTTAAGGATATAGACATCGAGAGGAACTCATGATCTGAAGTTTAAGTCATCTTTACAGGATGCTTTATGATAGTTGGATCTCAGGAAAGAAAAGTGCAAATGCCACTACATCAGCTGAGGATAGAAGAACATAGCAAACAGGAAACACGAAGAGAAGAAAACAGAAGTCCAAAGACTTATAAAATTAGAAGTCAGAAATGCATCTCTCTGGAGAACAGAAGAGAAGTGGTTAGATCTTAGAGGTGCAGGCTCAAAAGGAGAGAGATGCTAGTGGAGGACTCCGAAGGACTACCTGGGTCAGCTTTCCTCATGACAACAGACTCTGTATGTGGGGTACCCTGCTGTAGTTTGGGAAGCATCTCCTCACTGCACCATCTTGCACATCCTCTCAACACTGCAAATCTCAGCGACTTGACCCTCACAAAATTAAATGCCCTGACAAGACTGCTGAGACGTAGACACCAGCAAAACTCCACTGCACCTGAAGTGCTCCTCAGGAGGTGCCCTCCCTGCTAAGGGGTATGCTTCTAATTTAGTTGTCCCACTTCAGTGGATATATTGTGTGGGAGAACTCTGGGCCTGCATATGTGGATACCAAGCAATACCATAATATTTATACAGGATGTACTCATGTATTACAGACAGTTGCAAATTTAACATATTCACAGGAGAGTCAGAAATTTTATTTTATAGAATACTGGTTCACTATCCCACTGTTAAGTTACTCTGAGCATGACTATCTTACTATAAGATGTGACCTTAATGAAGACAGCAAGAAGTGTCAGAACTAACATCTAATCCATTACTGCTCAGAAGATGTTCAGACATTTTGTTTCCTGTTAACATGTGCTTCAGTCCTATAGCACAATCAGAATGTCAAATGAATAATTTTGACACCCTTGCCTTGAAAAATCCACCACAATCAGCACTCTTATTTTAACAAACTGCATTTTTCTGAGAAAGCCATTCCATGAAAAAAAAAATGAAGTAAAACATTTCTAGTCTTATTTGCTATAAAAAATATGCTTCAGAAAAATTGTAGTAGATATCCTACATATATTTTTTTAAATAAATAGCCTGAATTTAGTTTGGTTTTTTTTTTTTTTCATTTAAAGAAGGAACATTCTAAACTCTATTTATTTCTTATTGATTGTGTGTAGTTTAGCACAGTCTCCCCTAACTTAAATGGAATTTAAAATATTTCTTTCTACAGTGGAATTCCATCAAAAATAATGGAAGTTTTTCTCACTACCCTTCAAGAGTTCTATTAACATAATGTTTGTTCACCGCACAATCGCTCTAACACAGTTATTATGGCAATAACTCTCTGAGGTTTAGATATGAGGGTAATAACATACATTTGAAAAATGAAAAGCTTCTAAGAGGTGCAAAATCCCTGATGGGACAAAGTGGGAGTTGGATGGTATATTTCAAATGTTTGCCTGGATCGAATAGAAAAAAAAAGCGGAGAACTCAGCATAGGTCTCACTGATCCTTGTTTGTGTTATGATTATTTGTCTATTCTTTATCCAGCTACAGATATTCTAACATAAAGACATATATATAATATACATATGTAATACTCCTACTCTCAGCACTACTTAATAATTTTATTTTAAATAGTCATGGCTTTAAAGAAAAAAAAACCACAGAAAGACCCTTTATTGTTGGACTGGAATATATACATTCCTCTCTCAGTAAATATACTAATCAACTGAGTGAGGCTTGTCTTTTTCTTCCTGATCTGACTTTTTCTTTCCCATTTATCATATGGAAGGCTCAAAACACCTTCATCACAGAATATGAAAGAGGAAAACATGGGCTCAAATCCACTGAAATGGAAAAGAGACAAGTAGCTCCCATCATCTTTCATTTTCTGGGAGCATCCAGTATGATATCCAGTATGGGGTAGATATGGGTAGATTCTTCCTCTCTTTACAAAGGGAAAAAGTGAATCTTGCACTATTTTATTGAGGAGTAGCAGTCTTCTGCTGTCCTGATTGAGGCTGTCAGCTGGGCAGACACCAGGCTTCTAGCCTTCTGAGCAGTCTAATCTCAGAAGACAGGATCAAGGGCCAAACATGTTCCTAAGACCTGTGGATTTTTGACTCAGCCTCCAAGGTGCTCCACTCTCTTTGTCCCTTATGAGCATTAACCCTCAGAGCACAGCTGCAGGGTACGGATTTCACTTGTACATGTTTACTCCCCAGATGATGAGCATGTGAGACATTTTTGTTGGATCCACTCTACCTTTCCCCTTGACTGACTGAAACCAGCCCTTTGACTAAGCAGTAGAGAAGACTGCTGCAAATCTGGGTGAGACAGACTGCAGAGCTCCCTGAATGATCATCAGCAACTTTAACTTCCTCATAGTCAATTCCTTCATAGCCCTGACAACAGTGGCAGACAAATGTCTCTGCTATTATTTTCAGATCTTCATTTGATGTTTCTCCTCTCAAAATAAATCCTTTGTTTTCCAAAGCATCTATCCAGAAGCATTTGGGATTCAAATGTAGATATATTGAGGCTCTCTTCACACATATCACCTGTTGTCCTGACCAAGATGCCTCCTTCACACCTCTCCTGCTGCTGTGACATTGATAGTGTAGGGCCCAAATTCAGAATCAATGATTTTTTGCACTTCTGTGCAGTTGCTCTGTAAATGGTAGAAAAGAAATTCTAACTAATGTGAAACTAACCACTTTATTATTTCCTTTAACATTCTAAAAACTACGCAATTTGCAAGTAGCCTGCATTAATGAATCCATTTAGGACTACTCAAATTTGGCTAATTTAAACTATTAATAAGAAGTTTTATACAGAAAATACAACCAAATTGAGGTGCAAAGAGCTTCAGCAACTTGCACTCCTCAGGAAACACCAAAGTGTGTAGATGCGCAAAGAAGCCATGCTGTATGCTAGAAATGCAGGTGATGTCAGCATGGCTGTGTGGCAAAACTGTATGGGTCTGGAGCTGATGGAAATGCTCCACTGGCTTGTCTTTCTCACTTGACTGGTAGAAGGAAGTTCACCCTCCTATTCACATTGATTCTGACAGAAATCACATCCAAATGTTTAAAAAATTGGGTGAAGTAATTGAATTTGCTGAGGACAAGTGAACACTTATTTTCAGCTATTCATTCTCATGCTGACTGCATTTTCTATACTATCTGCAAGGAGAAAAACAACCCAGAACACCCATTTCACACAGCCTTATTGAAAAAGTCTTTTTTCATGATGAAGTTTGATATGTGGCTTTCTGGATGCTCCATGACATGGCAGAGCTGTAGAAATCAATCTTTGATTTTAATGTGGCTAGGTCTGATATGTAATACAAAACATCTCCATCTGATCTTATCAGCCTGCTTTATTTTACTTGCCCACACACAGGCACAAGGAGAGTTCTCATAACCCGACAAATTGCTGAGCACCACTGGTGCACCTCATCTGCTCTGACTGATGTGCTAATCAGGCTCTAGATAACTTCCTAGTGTTTTAACCAGTTGGAAAGGAATTTGACTAGGATAATTACTGTTTTCCTAAATGCCTGGTATTAGCCACTGGCTTCATTCCCTACCACTGGTTGCCCAGGAGCCTGACAAGACCTTGTCAAGCCAGGAAGAACTGACCATATTCCATGGTTGTCCTGACTGGGGAACAGCAAAGGCTGGTTAAGCAACGAGCGCTGCTGGTACCAAGTACTCAGGACTAGTGCAGTCAGACAATGTCTATTTATAGGATAAATGAGGACCTTACATCTAAATCAGGGTCAAGCTTACCTTTAAAGAAGTTAAAATCATCTCACCAGTAACAATGTCTGCAGCTCCCAGGGCGTTAGTGTTAGTAAGATCTGGGTACAGGGAAAAGAGTAAAGACATCACTGTCAGGTTAATTCAGAATTTCATAGCCTTTCTAAAGTAATCCAGTGCTATGGTATGTGGATGTCTCTTGGACTATGTTTTCTTTTCAATCTGGTCCCCATGAACTGTATTTTATTTTGGCTAAAGGTTTCCTATCTAGACTACAACAATTACTAAACAAAACTTGGAACCTTACATACTGCCTGAAATGTTGGTAATAAGTGAATAAACATGGGAGGAAAAAACATTTTAATTCACTTTGATGGAAAAATTTAATCCTAGTTATTTGATAACTCATCAATTACTAGAATCAACTTAAATCCTTTCATTAAAGTGGAATTTTTAACACAAGAATTTCCCAAATCATTCCCTCAGTTCTGTTTTTGCTGATAAGGGGAAGGAGAGAGCCATTTTGATATGTCAATCAGCTGTTTTCCAGTTCCTCTCCAGTTTGAAAGCTGTGATTCCAAAGGCATGCACTGTTCTTGATGCTTTCCCTAGGAGCTCACTCAGATTCTTATAAAAACCTAGAAAAAGTGACTGTAAGTAGTCACACACTATAGGAGGGAAATATTTACATCATACAATGTTAAATGAGAGAGGAAATGCAACACTTAATGAATCTTAAGAATTTCAGTTTCAATTTTTATACTCTTTCTAGTTTTGTGTCAGAGATCTCTTTCAATGTACCTTTCCCTCGTATAGCAGGCTGTAAGGATGCTTCGATGTTTGTCCTTACTTTGTACGTTGATTAAGGATCAGCAAAAAGTGAATTACTGTGCCACAGGCACAGAATTTGAAAGGCCATTGATATGCAAGTGACTTCCCAGACATTATCACCGGTTTAGGGGAATTTGAGAGCCACAGTATATCAAGAAATCAAAATACAAAAGCTTCACAGGAATTAGTTGCCTGAAGGAGAAAAGTGGCAGGAACTGGACATAAAATGGCCAAGGGGATGCACACCAGCCACAGCAGTTATTGATGTCTGTCTATCCTCTCCTTGCAAAGCTAAGGAAGGACAAACTGGATAAAACCACCAAAGCAGGTGTCTGCACTTCTTTTAACATCTTCAAGACCAAGAGAAGTGAGGCCCCTTGCTGGGAAGTATAGTATGTGATGTATGGCAGTGGTAGGGCAGTAGTGACACTTGGTAAAGAGGAAGCTAAAGCTCCTTCCCAGACAGGGTGCCAGCTTTAGACTCTATACCTGGGCAGAAAATTTGACCATAGCTTTTAAAAAGTTAATACAGTTCACTTTCTGAACTCTGAAACAGAGAAACTGGGGCCTGCTGATAGTGTAGTCACTGTCTACAGGCAAGAACAGAGGCAGGACAGTGGCAGACAGGTTATGCTGCTTTTTAACGGGAAGCCTCCCATCCTCGTCCAGGTTCTGGGAGGATGCCCAGGATTATATAAAAAAGGACTTACCTTAAAAATACTTTTATGTGTGTGTTTGTATGTGTTCAGCTGATGTGAGCAGTACTGCTTGGATCTGGTGTCCCAACGAAGGTATTATGGGACTAAATTAAATGGTTTTGAGGTGGAGGCTTGCAGAAAGACTGCTGGTTTAATTTCTCTTTCTTGTGTACACTGAACAAGTTGGTGACATCGCTGCCTCACTTTTCCTTCTATAAAAAGGTCAGGCATCTGAGGATTAGTTAGTGATTGCATACCTGAGCACATCAGAGAGGATTAATGTATTAACAGCCTCCTAGGTACTACATCAAATTTCTGAAATCCTTTTAATCCATTCAAATGCATGTATGAGTACAGCATAGCAATGAATTACACACCAAAAAAAAAAAAAAAAGGAAAAAAAAAAAGGAAAAAGTCAGGCATTCAAGGCTGCATTTTTTCTTCAGAACATTGAACTCTTTAAAGCATGTAGGTAATTAACACGAACCAGCAGACCTGGCCCAAGTAGGAGGTTTTTCATCTTGATGCACCATCTGGAAGAATGGTTAAAGGATAAATGTAGGCTACCTTTTTCCAACAAAAATTTCCTATAGAGAGAATTAATAAAGGTTCATCTCTATAACATAGTCAGGTATACACAACTACACACAAAGCATAATCTTGGGATGTCATGGAGGAAATTCTTATGGATTCATTCGACCTAAACTGAGAAAAGTACAAAATGTTTATGACTGTTTCCAAGCGGTTTCTTAATGTCAGTGGAAGGACACAGGTCTGCACTGCTATCACAGAGCCAGGAAAATTCATTGTTCCTCAAAACTTCACTCTCTGGGCTGGAACTAGTGTAGTTCTAATTACAGAAAAAGTAATTATGACAGTCAGGGTATAAGTAATATTCCCACAGGAGCTTTGGTTTGCTTTTCATTCCTAATGCAATTGTTTCCTTCATGAAAGCTTTTGTACTTTCTTCAAAGGAAATTGGCTAATATTCAGCATCATTTGCTGAAATATTCCCTTTCACTTCAGTTTTGAGTTTCCTGGACTTTCTTCTGGAGGCACCTTTTGCACCCCAGTTGTGGGCCCACTGAGGTCTCTAGTGCATCCAGTCTGTGACAGCTAACCCAGTGAAATCCTTAATCAGGACATATTAGTTAATGCCATTCTTTTTATTTCTGGTTGAGTTTGAAAACTGAAGTTCTAGGTTATGTCACCATTAACAGGGATTTTCTGTGATGTGTCTGCCTGTTGCTTTAAATGGGGGCTTCAAATCATATAAAACATTTTCAGGTTCAGTACATCATACCTCAGGAAGTAGTTCTGTCAGTCATTCCAGGCAGTCTTGAAAGCTTTGCTTTCCCAAACTGGTGTTTGGGCTGGTTTCATAGCAAGGGAAGCCCAGATGAGTGCTATGCACAGCCACGTCAGCAGCTGAAAGATGAACAATGAGTAACAGTGTTCCATTTTCAGGCAGTAGTTTCATGACTTAAGAGACGACATCAGGCAGATCTCCCAGTCTGCCTGTAGAACATAACAGAAGTATTGGTATTTATTTCACATGTAAATATATGAATGGGTATCAGTCACTCCTAAGACATCTACCATGCTAACACTGAAGATACAAAGTGGACACAATCTAACCGAAAGGGAGGGGGGAAATTCCCAGCCAAAGTAAATCAGTATAATTCTGTGTAAGTTAGTGTACCACAGTTACTTATCTCATCAATCCAGGTCTTCCTGAAATCCCTGAGGATGTTGCCATCACTTCAGTGGGCCCCAGGATGTCTTAGTGGCTGTGGCTGTTGCAATTGGAAAGGTTGATGAATAAATGGTCTCCTTATTCTTCAAGCTTTCTCAATAACAACAAAGGTAACTGGAAAATCAAACCTAGGCTTTTATCACCACCTTCACAGCTTCATGAGCATCTTTGACCTGTCTAGTGCAGTGCCAGCCAGAGATATTCCAAATAGCTCCAAACAAGTACATATCTTTCATTGTCATTGTGCAGTACTATAAAGGGATCCAAGTTCAAACCCTTGATAGCAATAAAGCAGATCTGGGAAAACTTGCTCTGAGAGATTTATTAGCCTAGCTGCCCTAACACATGGAGCTAGCACCTTCTAGGCCAGCTCTGATAGCTCTGCAGAGCACTGCATTGTGCAATGTAGACTTTGAAGGTAAGGCCTCTGGCCACTGCTCTGAGCAGCATCGTTAATCACAAGGTCCCTGTCAATTGTGTGTATATCAAGCAGAGATGAAACCAGATACACAGCAAAAACTACCTACTTATGTATAAAAGTGAGAGAGTCTTATCGGTCCTCCACCTCCAAGATCTCCCCTGAATTCAAAACCCTGGGAAAATCCCACACAGTTGTACAATCAATCATCATGGATTTGTATTTGAGTTCTATTGTTCTTCTTCCTCAGTCCTTGCCTACCTGTTTATCATTCCTGGGATTGTGACCTGCTGGAGGTGAGGATCGTGGGTGTCATATGGGCAGCCAGACTGTTAGATGTCTATTACGGGGAATAGCATAATTATGCTATCCTTCATTTCTCTCAAAACAGAAAAGCAATATTGAATACCTATGCACCTGAGGTACTTTCACAGGCCTCCACACTCCCCCATTTCTCTGCTTTTTTAGAATAGGAGTAGTATAACCTAAATTCAGGTATCCACATCAAAAACATCACCATGCAAAGTAATCAACCTAAGTACTTTTAATAAGCCATTCACGCTTTTAGAATATAGTCTTCTGACAGTTTGAGGTGTCAGAGTGCTTTGGAGCATCTGAGATGTGCCTGTTGCTCCTGCTGACCAGGCAAGTAGATACTGCAGAACTCAATGTTTTGTCAGAGAAATCTCACTCCATGAGACTCACAGTACTATGCATTTAGTGAAGAGCAAGCCCAGGCTTTTCAAATCAGTATCCACATATTCCTAAGTGTCATATTGGCACTAATGAACCTTTAAGAAAGTTATGTTAAAGAAAATTAGCCTGAGTGGCTGAGTACCTCTCAGAAAGCACATACCATACTGAGAAATCAAACTTGGCAAAGCCACTTATGGCTTGTCAGCATTAAAAGGAGGCCAAACTGAATCCTCTCACCAAAAGGTTGCCCAGCCAAAGCTGCAAGATGGTGGACTGGCTCTTTTGAGGAGACAACCAATGAAAGGACCACCTTTACAGAGTCAGACTTGCCAGCTTGTCTCCTCAGAGGGATGGGGGAAAAGGCAGGGAGCTCCTGCCAGCCCAGCAGCTCTGCTCCTTACACCTGGACATGCCTGGGGTCAGCATGCATTTCTGTCTTTCCAGGGAGGCTGCAGCACTGCTGTCCTGCAGCTTTGCCAACAGGCAGCTGGAAAAAGCAGACCTTGCTGTGCTGCAGTGCTGTTGCTGAGCACTGCTCTCGCAGTTCACAGAGAACTAGAACTGTAACAAAATCCTGCCAGAGGGCAGCAAATCCCTACAATTATTTGTGATTCTAAACTGCAGCATGTTGAGTGTCCCCTGTGAGAGCTGTGCAACTATCCTGCACCTCTGCTCCCACACTTGTCACATCCTGGTGTCACTAACTGGGCTGGGCACACCTCTCAGGTGATTTACCCCCGATGTCAGGGAGCACCTCCCACACAGGACTTGTGTCACAAGCACGCCAGCAGCGCGCACTGGCAGCCATCCATGTTCTAGGCCATCTCATGGTGTCACACCAAAACCCATGGGACTCACAAGAGGCTGCTGTTGCTGGGATCTGCCTGCCAGTGGGAAGCGGGGAGTCAGAGCACTCCTGCACCACAGGTCCACACATCTCTCCTCAGGCAGGGCTGGAGTGTAATTAACCCTGTGCTTTACTGGATATACTGATTTGCTGTCCCAAAGCCTTCTGATTTGGCACATGGCAAAGGCACTATCAACAAGCTGAAGAAAACAGTAGTAATAAAAATCATCATCAGCAGCAACAACATAACAACACTAATATCACTATAGGTCACTGACAACTGCAAGGAAGTGGTAGACCACCCTGCCCCCTGAGACAAACTTGTTATGGAGGACTTCATATTTAAGAGTTGGACTCAATGATCCTTGTGGGTCCTTTCCAACCCAGAATATTCTGTAATTCTGACTCAACATAGAAAGATATTTGTAGCTGCTCTATTGTTAAGAGGGGAAAAGTTGCTGTTTTTTATACTCAGTGTGATGGCAAATCACTGACTTATGGCTTCTGATTTTATTCCATTTGATGCATTTAGCTACCATAAAAGCACATGCATGCTGCATCTGAGAACAGACTCAGAAGTAATTTATTTGTGAAGTAACTTGCTTACAGCAGGTAAAAAGGATGTCTTGTGCCCAAACTCTGCTCAATATTTTTCCCTTTCCCCAGACTTTTGAAATTTGCTTCCAGTTGTACAGGATTTCTTAAGAAAATATCCCTCTCTTTGGGCTAGGTATTTCTTTCACTTGTATCTGTTATATTTGACAAAATCCAGAAAGAATGTATGCAGTTATACCCCTTTTGCTAACTATATTTTTCTCTGTAAATCAAGGCAACACAGAGGCAGCCCATCTTCATGTCTGGCTGACAGTGAAAATGCAGGATGAACAGAAATTCCCAACAAAAAGAAACCATATGTCTTTACTAGGCAGCAAACATTTCCAGCTAAGACTAAGCAAAATCAGCTCAAAACAGGCAGTTCTGAATTGAAGAGATAGAGAGAGAAGTAATTGAACCAGGTCACAGGAAACTGCTGAAAAAAATATCTGGCTAAATGA
Organism: Hafferia zeledoni; assembly: GCA_035583235.1. Classification (NCBI taxonomy): domain Eukaryota; kingdom Metazoa; phylum Chordata; class Aves; order Passeriformes; family Thamnophilidae; genus Hafferia; species Hafferia zeledoni. Next base: position 20,835,488 of record JAWWEV010000043.1, read on the forward strand.
TAAGAAAATGACTAAGCATTCATCAGGTGATATAAACTCTGATTCCCTCTTCCCCAGCTAATCTAGAACTGAGGAATACACTTCCCAGCTTTGGCACTTATCTTGTAACAAATAGCCTACTCCATTGATGTTGCACTATTCATATCAGGGGGTTAGAAATATTACAAATTATTAATAAAAACAGTGATATTTTCTCCTTTCTGCAAAAATGTGACATTGATGGAGCCCAACCGTGATGGCCTTAAGTAGGCGAAATAGTTGCAGAATACTCTTATCAAAGACATGCATGGTTTTTGAAACAAGAATTTTTACACCCACAGAGATCCAGTAAAATCCCTGGATTTTTACAGAATAATCCTTTTATTGACTTTCTCTCAGCAAAGCTAAAGCTGATACATTCAGAAGTCTGATGGTGGAACAAGTTCTTTCCCAGCTGTCAGCAGTGAATCATGCTCCCTGCACTGGACCTGGATTTGGTGGCAACGAGCTCAGGGGCTGGTGACAGAGGAGATGACAGCAAGAGCCACAGAGCTGCAGCAGTCTCAGGGAAGATGGTAAGGGGGGATGCATTGCTGCTGTCTCTGCCTTCCCTCATGGAAATGGGGGCTTTTTAGACCGAGGCATCCTTTAGTGATTTGCCTCACTGAGACTCTGTACAGTATCTCTGTTATGTTAGTAAATGCAGGGGACTGAATATGCACTATAATGGATAAGAAAAATTGAGGAGTACGTCACCTCATAATTATCTGCCTGATCCAGTGACATTGATGGCTAATTCTAATTGAGATTCAAACCCCTTTAGTACAGTCCTTCATTGATGCCAGTAAAGGTGCTAGGAAACCTGAGCAGCAGTAACTGCCGAGGAATGTTTCAAATTTAGGGTAGGGCCCACTCAAAATCCTACAAATTAAAGTATAAATTTGATGCAGCAGAACTATTTCCGTAGCACTTGTAAGGAATGAGTTGAACAAAGAATCACAAGTTAAAATCCTGCATTATTGGAAGGCAATTTTTTAGTAAAATCTAACTTATTGTGGCTTCTGTGGGACTTCAGGATAGAGGGTATCAGTAGAAGTGTGTGTTGGGTTCATCAGGACATTCACCTGGCTTCTATCATCTCGGGTTCTTTCCCACCATAGTGACCTTTTCTTGGGTTTAGCTAGGCCTAAATTTAGGCTTTAGTTTTAGAGCAGGACTTGGATTATCAGCTGACTGGAGTTGGGTCAGGCCAGCTGACTTCTATTGGCCAGTGGTATTCCATACCATATCCTGACATCACCTCAAGTATAAATACAGTAGAGTAGGAGGAGTTCTCTCAGTTCCTCATGGCTGCTCATCTGGGAAAGACATATTCTGTTATTCTCCTGGATCAGGCCCCACCATCACTTGCTGCTATGGTATCTTAGGAGAGTAAAATATTTAGTCTTAGTCTTCTCTCTGCTTGGGTCCATCCCTTGGGGGATTGAGTTCTCTTGCGTGATTTGTAGCTAGAATGGTGGGATTTGTGTTTGATGGGGAATGGGGAGTTACTGTCTGTTATTTCTAACTCGTGTAGGTGTGTTATATTGTAGTTTTCTTTAATTTTCTCTTTTCTATATAAATATATAAACCTGTTTTAAGTGTTTTCCTTCTTTCTCTTTTCTCAGCAGGGGAAGGCAGGCTCTGACTTTGTATTGGGCAGTTGGCATTTTGCCAGCTCAACCCAGCACACATGGGAACATATGGATTCTGGTGGCCTACTAGACAGCTGTTTTTTTAAGTCTAAAAAAATAAAGAAAATTGACCAAGTGTCCTTATGCTATTTACTTGTCCTCCATTTCATGCTGCATAGATGTCTCTCATCTGTAGACAATCATCTCTGGTCCATCCTGGCAGACTAGATTCATGCTTAGTCCTAGCAAAAGACAGATGGGTTTGTGGATTGATTTAATGGCCCACTGAAACATCCATAAAAGCAGTCTTTGTGCTTAGCTGGTACTTTCCTGATACTCTCAATGCCAGTGCCTGGGTCATTTTCTGGCATACACTGAAATAATACGAATATTCTTTGGCCTATATCCAGCCTGGCGAGGTTCTCAGTGGTCCATACCACAATGTCCCCCGTGTTTTAAGCCCAAAGGCTTTCCAGTACTTTGCATTTCCAAAGACTGTAGCCTTTACACTAGGAGCTGTTTTTGGATGCTTATACTATAGAATCAGCTTATACTATAGAATCAGCACTATAGAATCTGAGTCCTAGAACAGTCTGAGAGGGCTGCCTTGCTATCACATTGTCTTATAGGGTATAAAATATGAAAAAAATATATGGATTATAACTTGTACACCATGTGCAAAGCAAGCAGTTTCATATTCTTTGAGAGTACGTCAGCCTCAAGACATGAAGGCTGTGTTCAGGAGTGGGCTTTAACTGGCTCCCAGGATGGCCAGGTTTCCTGCCGCACAGCTCGTTTACCTGCAGTGAAAACACCCCCAGTGCAAAGAGCCATGCTTGGGAGATGTGCTTAGCAGATCACAGTCCAGCATAACCAGCCACCCAAGCTCAGGCTGCATCAGAAAAAAAGTTGGAGCCCATTTTAAAGCATCAGAACTGATTACGCCGTTCCTGTCCAAGAGCTTCTGAGCTCATGGTACATCCATTCAAGATAGATGGAGGCCACATTTGGACCAGAAATGGGCTTCAAAGCATGTAATCACCACCCTTTTCTTTGTGAATTTCTGAGGGTGAGACAAAAGAGCAAACAGCAACAGATTACTGCTACCTTACTCTTACTCCCCATACCATTTTAAATTGTGCTGAACTGGTTCTTATAGGAAGCAGCTTTCCTCTCTGTCCACTTTCCTGACTCAATTGTGTGGCAAATCCTAACTGAAAACTAATCAGGTGGTCCTTAATGTTCTGAGCATGTTCTTCTCACAGAAATAAAACAGGAGGTTAGTCCTGCACAATGGAAAGGAACTGAATCTCTCCCGCGAGCTTTCCTAGGAGTCCAGCAGAGTTACTGTGTATTTGCACTAGGTAAGATCATGCCCCCAGACTGAGCAGAACAAGCACCCACTGAGCACTGTGGTGATTACACCTCATACCCGGCACCAGCAGATATGGGTGACACTCCTGTCTTCCCGCTTCTACAGAATAACTGTAACACAACAACAACAACAAAAAAGCATTTGATTTTTTTCACCCCCACTGGTTGAGAATCGCATTAGAACTAAATGTTAGTGTTGGAGAAAATACAACAATTCAGTGTTGTCAGTATAAGGGATTACTGCAATTATTTTAAGCCAGGGGTCATGTAAACCCGGGTAAGCCTTGTGTATGGATAGAGACTTTGAGCAAACCCAATGAGCCTCGCTCAGTGGCCATGGCCCTGTGCAGCTTTTCCATCCAGCTCTCATCAGCTGTCATAGGACCTGCTGCTTCACTGGAAGGAGCACAGGGGGGATATTTTGAGGAACTGCCAGTGACTGTCCTTGCAGCATCTGGTGGATGCTGGGGACTAATGGACTAATGCCAGTCTAAAAGGGAAATTCCAAGGGTGAACAAAGCAAACTTGAGTATTTCTTGCCTGCTTTTCAGCTACTGCAAACCAATGAAGATATACCATCTTACAGCAGATGAAGTTGTGCCCCTTTAAGAGTGGAGTGATCAAAACAAAATTAAAATAGGAAATCGCATTCTGGTGAGGTTAATGTAAAAACTGAGGTAAGTCTACCACTCAAATTAGCATCTTCAATGCGATCGGGTTGGTTTATTAGTGGGTTTTAATCCAAGTATGCTCAGATCTGAATACTGCTGTTGAGTTAGGAATACAACAATGGCACTTACATGCCAGTACTCCTAAATCAAGGTGTATCAGTAACTGAATTCCTGTGGAGGTCCAAGGAGAGCTTGTCTTGTTCTTCCCTGTTTCTAGGTTTAGGAAAATTGTCCAAATACCAGACCACAAAGTTTGATGTCCATGGAGCAGTCCAAAGTTTCTGAAGGGCTTCAGTGCATGCTTATATTGATTAATCCCATGCGATCAGCTTCACTTTCCACTGTAGGTACTCAAGAGCTCTGTGGGACCTTTAAGCCTGACTCAGTTTTACCAAGCTTGAAGAAGCACCTTTGATAGAGTAGTGAGTGGCTCACACTGGCCCTGCCTCTGTCCTGTCCCTACAAAGGCAAGATTGCATCTTGCCTGAGGGCAGTGCTCCCCTGTCTCTGTGTCCCACTGGAGCAAGATCAGCATCATTACCAGGGCCTGTGATCTCCCATGTGGGGAAATCCTATACCCAACTGCCCTGTCTATGCTTTGGGTTTTCCCCATACCCTCAGAGCCAAAGCAGCCCAGTGTGGGGGTGGCAATACCTGGCATAAGCCTGTTTTACATTCCCATCAGGAGCTATGCACAGAAATGGAGAGGCAGATTCCCTGGGCATTAAAATGCTCACATCCAGTCATGATGGGGACAGGCATGAGCAGCTGTTTGCAGAGGGCAAGGGTAACAACACAAGGTAAACGCAAGTGTCAGCTAAAGAAAATCCAGCTGTCCTCTGTGTACATGACCTGCTGCCCATACCACAGCTGAAGAGGGAGGGGTTATCCCTGTATGGTTTCCATAGCACATACAGCAAGTGGGCAGAAAGCTAGGGTAAGGAGCACCTTCAGCAAAGGGAAAAACTAAATTCTTTTAGTTCTACCCTGGAAACTCAGAACCAGAAGGAGTAATATAAAAATTGTTCTTAATAATCTGCTGCCTAATTGACTGAGAAGGTTATTACTATCATGAAACAAACATATTTTTTCCAAAACCTGCCCATAAATAGCAGACTTCTTGACTGTTTAAGGAGTAAAAGCAGACTGATGCTCTGGTCTGCTTTGCTTCTCACAGATATTGGAAAGCACCTTAAATAAAAGACAGGCAAGTTCTTGCTGTAATGGAAAAATGAGAAAGAAGCTCTGACTTTCTCTGAGAAAACAGGTTGCCAGCATGTTAAAATATCTCCCCAGTCATAAAAATAAATAAAATTTTTGAAGAGGCTACATTTATTGTTGAAATAAGAGCAGCCGCATAAGCAAAGTTTAAAATACTGTTCTTTGAAATTATAGAAGTCTGCTTATTTTTAGCTTGTTAGTTGCTGTTAGCTTCCTGTATAAACGGGGTTACATAATAGATATAATCCACACAGCAGCACAGACCATACGTGCCAAGCTATAAGGTTACACAACTGCCTCCTAGCTTGCTCCTGCCGGGCAGAAAACAAAGCCTCACGCCTCTCAGGACTGTTCTGCTGCTTCTGAGCCAAACTTACAGACACATGCACTGCGATATGAACATCCATACTTTCATTTGCATACACATGTGCACGTAAATATGTATGGATATCAATAGACATACACATACCCCCTTGTTTTCTTATTACGTCTTAAACAAGGTATTTTTTAAATCAGAAAAATGCTACCATGGAATTAGCCTGTTGACATTCAACAAGGGATAAACTAGTATGTTGTAAGTATCAAAAGCTGCAAAGTTAACTCTCAAACACACACTTACTTTGGGAAGCCATCAAAAGAGTTCTCTTCTCTTTCCTAATGGGACCTCTAACTGCTCCTTACTGCTTTGTGCTATGGTCTGTGGAAGGCATAGCATGGCATTGCTGAATGAGAACAACTCAGGGGCTTTACATTCACTAAGCAGTACACAACAGCATTGTTTTTCCTTGGTTTTTTAGAAGGATCAAACTTTCATATATGAGAAGCTGTACTGTTCCTAGCCAGTATCGTTCTTTGAAGCACACAGAACTATCATTTCCAACTTATTTTTAGACTAACCTGTGTTTGCAAACACTCCCACCCTCTAAGTCTAGCCCAGATTGACAGGAAATTACTTTTCCTGAAAGGTAAACAAAAGCAAAGTTATGACTGTCACAACATCTTAAACATATCAATTTTTCTTTGGCAAAAATATTTCCTATGTATTTTTATTGTGCATGATATGCAAGTTTAATTCATTATCCACAACAAATGCTTTCAGTGGAAAACTGGTGTAATTTTTAACTTAAGTAACATTTTTTTATCTTGGAAAGGAGTTTTAAAGGAAGAAATGTACACACATTTTTACTTATGTGAAGCATTACAAATCCAAACTGGTTTGAGATTTCATTCATTTGATTTTGTCCGTGAGAGCTGTTAGCTCCTTTTTAAACAACAATATTGTTCCCATTTCCACAAAGCCACTGACCCTAGCAGAAAACATTGCATTTGGAAAAAGGTGATGGAACACAAAAATGCCCTATGATAAGGTTCAGCCAGCAAGTCTTTCTCATCTTTTTTCAACTTAAAGACTCAGTGGCAAAAGGGTACTTCAGAAAATATGTTAAACATCAACATCCCTGAGTTGGGCCATGCCAGCAGAATTTTAATTACCCCAACTTTGGCATCTGGTGAAGCACCAAGGTCTGGGCTGATCACTGCAAAGAGTCCCCAGTTTCAGGGCAGTCCAGCAGATGCCCTGACATGGCAGTACCCCCATCACTGGACTGATGTGCTGACTGCTGTCTCCCATGGAGAAAGGGAGGAGGGCAGAGGCTGCCACGCCCTACCCTTCCCCTGACACACAGACCCCAGGGGATGCTTTGGGTGAGCCATGACTGATGCTGCCAACTACGTACCAAGGCAGTTTACTCACAATTTATTGTCTTGAGTGACAATACTCAGCTTGCAGCTTTGCTACCACTTCCTTGTAAGTTTTGTCTGATTTATTGTCTTCAGTGACAATATTCAGTTCAGGGCTTTGCTACCACTTCCTTGTAAGTTTTTTTAAGCTTCCTGAGTCATGGCTCAACTGTATGAGCAGAACAATGTGAGTCAGACAGAGGAATTAATCTGATATTCAGACGATAAGCATCGTGGGGAAGCACCTTTTCTTTAACAAGGGAACTTCTGACCCAGATGGTTTCCCAATCAGGATCAGGGCAAGGGCCCCTGAAGAGCTGTGCCAGCACAAGCAGGGGACAACACACCATGATACAGGGATGGGAGTGAGAGGAAACATTGACAATGGGAAGAAGATGCCAGTGGCACCCAAAACAGGTAATGTTGGAACCACAACCCCACACACCTGCCACTAAGACTGAAGTGGAACAAAATGAGTCCCAGCCTTTTGATACATTTATGAGTTGCTCAGAACATACAATGTTTCATTAAGCACAACACTCAGCTATGGTGAGAAAGAAAAAGGAAATGAGCATAACATTTCCTCAAATTTCAGTTTTTGAATGCTAATGCAAACTTGAGAAAAGTTGTAAGTCTGCCAGTGTGTTGGTATTATTTATCCTCAACAAATCTGAGTCTATGATCATCTTGAAGCAGAAATTATTCAGATAAAATAAATCAAATACTTATTCCTGTTGTCTCTGCAAACCAGTGTTTACTTCCCAGGATCAACTATGGTTTAAGAGCTCGTTCTAGCTAATAGACATCATCATAAAATTTCTCTGCTGCTTCAAACTCTCCCATCTCCAAAGAGTTCTCCCACAGATACAAGCCGGATCATGTGTCTCCAAAGACTGGGAGGATCAATGAGGGAAGGAGGGGCAGGGGGCAGATGGAAGTATTTTCCCTACCTTCCAGGTAGCTGGGTTTTACAAGAAACCCTGTTCACTTCAATATGATTTCATTATTCTGATGTGATTAAGTGAATCAATTCGTTCATCATTGATTTTGAAGACTTGTATGAATTCAATGGCAATAGAAAGGAAAAATTCCTCATTACCAGAGTTTTGACTATCTTTCACATTTCTCCACAAGAGAGGTGCATGCAAGGTAGTGCATGTTCTATGGTCCTGCTGAGCATTAGGTTCCAGCCAACCTTGCATGATCCCATCCTGCACTCTCCCTGGTACAGAGCACCAATGCAGCAGCACAGTCTAACCCTCTCCTGGTAAACGACCCAGTGCATAGTCATCTGTGGAGCTAAGGAATCAAAAGTACCCTGACTTTGGTACTGCCTGGTGTAGTTAGTGGTCCCACATGGGAGCACTTATGTTGCGGGAGCCCTTACATGCATCTGTGCAACCTCTGCCTGTCCTCAGTAGGTAGCAGGGCTATCTGCAACTGCACTTCTTCCATGGACATTGTCTTATGGTAAATCTTACTTTTGTCACAAAGTAAAAGGCTCTAACCTGGTGAAACAGAAAAAAAAAATTGTAAAATTACGTTTTCTTAGATATTTACTTCCTTCCTTAAGCCCAGACCAAATTCTGATTTTGGTTTTCTACCTAAGAAAACTTAGGGATGAGGATACAGAACTGGGCTTGTTGTTCTTCACAGAAATATAGGAGTCGAATTAAAACACCTTTATATCCAGGTAGATACCACGGACATTCATACACTCTTCTGTGTAAAATGGTAACCTAGACTAGGAAGGGTCATTGGGCAAATTTACACCTGACATAAACTGGCAGAGCCTTATGGACTTGCATAGGACTCTACCAGTATTCTCTAATAGAGAATATACACCACATATTGAATCAGGGGCATTGATACTTCACACACAACTTTTGTTTAGTTTGCATAAACTTCTCACAAATTATCAGAACTTTAGCTGATGAAGATCTTATGTCAGTTTGATTGAATTTATGCTACCCAAAAAAATTGTGTATGTAAGTCACAACACTGTTTATTCTTATAGGTCTACAGAAATAATGAAAACACATTACAAAGTGACACAGAACATTTTATAAACATATTTCACTGACACAGTGCATGAGCATTATAGAATTTTCACATCAGTTCTGGTTTCAGAACACAGGAGGGCATTACACAAAACAGAAGCATCCGGACTTACACTGGTGACAGCTATTTAGCAAAACTGGCACAATAGTTTCTGTGCTCTCAAGACACTAAACTATGTGTAAGTTTCCTTGAAATTTAACAAACTCTGGACTGAATGAGGGAGCTAAAAACAGAATATATATAAAATTTAAAAAAAAAATAATGAAAAGGTAAACACCATAACTCCAGTCTAAAGGCATAACTCTTCATAGCTATCAGTTTTTCTACACTTTAATTTTAATCTTTTCTCTCCCACACCAAAGTAATGAAGCTTTTTACTTTCACGTTTGTTGTCATCCTCTGCTGAGCATTACAGAGCAAAAGGTCAGTGGCAAAGTTCTCCTATAGCTTCTCAGCACATGTTGTTACAGAGTGGCTCACTAGAGCTAGCACTAAGTCTCTGTTTAACTGAAGTCTCTCCCATTTCAGTGTTTAGGTTTGCAGCATTAACATATCCACTGCAAATCTGTTGTGAGCTGGGTCTTTGGCTGAGTGAATCTAAGCTTTACATTTCACACCAGCTGTGAAACTGGTCCTGGCAAAGCAAAGATAGGGGTTTTTTTGTGGGATTACCATGAAGAAGTGTTTGGAGATAACAGAAGTTTACATAGAACAGAGGACACCTCAGCAGATTACAATTCATAGAGAGATGTTAATGTTTGAAGTAATTTAGGGCAGTATCAAGAAGGGGACCTGGTAAAGGGTCAGATTCAAACCTCCTTACTCAGTTGAGTATCCTCTCCATATAGCCTTACTGATCTTAGTCAAGCTCTTACAGGAACAGAGTGCTGTGTAATGTAAGCAATGTAGTCAGGCCACAGACGATCAATACAGTCACTAGTAAGGGACAAAAAATAAGTTTTAGGCCCATATGTGGGTTTGTTATTACTGTCTGTGTCCACGATCTGGAACAATGTTCAGTTCAATGCACCATACAAAAGCTTCAAATGAAAATTATTTTAGTATCTTCAATAAATCAGAGAGATGTAGGGAATGTTTTGGGTTTGTCTTCAATTTGATGAAAGCATCCATTGTTACATCAAAAGGCTGTGTGGAAGACAGAGAGGTCTTTGAGGAAAATACATTTGTTCACACATGAACATGAACCAATGAATAACTGCAAATGGACAGGCCACAGCCTGACAGGATGGCGTGTTGTGGATGCTAAATTAACCAGTAATTGGTAGTTCATTAAGCTGTACCACCTTCTAAGGTCCCCATCTGAAACTGAAGGCTGCAAGCCAAAATATTCCACTGAATAGAGTTCTTCATTTTCTTCTGGTCTGCATGAGGGAGATGCACGGTGACAGTGGGATCTGTCAGCCAGTTCCCATTTCCGAGTTGCTGACCAGACAGCAGAAAGCATAGAGCTGCAGCAGCTAGGCTGCCTCCTTCCCAAGGGTTTAGAGTGAGCGGAGAAGTGCTTCCCTATTGCCTGCCCAGGCAGAAGCACTGTGGGGTACCAGCTGCCAGTGCTGTTCTCAGAGCTCAGGAGCCCCTCACCTAAAAACCATTGCAGAGATGTTCAGTCAAACAGTACCTTTGAAACTGATGGCACTGTAAATACTGATACCTCTAGAAGTAAAGTGAATCAAATGAGGACTCAAAATATTGAAATATACATTTTTAAAAGTGTGTGCTGATGTATAACTCCATACTCTTCACACTGCCCATGGAGAAAGTAGGATCAGGGAGTTGTAGTGGCTGTGGGTCTGGGCACAGCGCTGCTTCTCACACAAAGTGCCACTTGACTGCAGCAAGAGCTGCAGAGATATTTGCAATCCCTGGTCCACATGAAGACTCCTCATCACCATGTTAAATCACTCAGCCCTGAAATAAAAAGATTTTGTGTTTGTTTTTTTCTTAAGCTTTTATGTGGTTGAATCTTTGTACAAGTTCAACTATTTTACTCAGGTAAAGCTTCAACTGCTGCTGCTGAAGCTTTATCTGTTGCACATATGAGCAAAACATGAGTTAGGAGTAAAGGACCTGACGAAAAAAAGAGCGATCTGCTTTCAAAATATTTAATGTCTGAAGCTGTTCCAGAAGTGGGAGATTAATAAAACAGAATAAAATTATTTAATCAACAATGCCTTTACCCTTTTGCTAAGGAACAGAACTCCTAGAGGCACCATTTCTCATTTCCTTGCAGTGCCTCAGAATACTTTAGTGTGTGGAACAAAGCAGAAGCAGCTGCATGGCTCCTAAGAGGAAGATAAATAGCTTTTGTTTTCTTGATCTACTGAACACTACATGAACCCAGTGCTCCAATAGCCCTTGGTCAGGCAATTCACAAAATATTCCTGTCCAGCCCTGGTAACACTGACAAATGAATCTCTGCCTCATGGCTTCAATACTCTCCAGGCTGGGTTCACCAGTCACCTGGAACCTGGGCCCCCTCTCTGAGTGATGGTCTTGGATCCTAAAATCATTGGGTGACAGATGGAGGTAAGCAGAAGAGTCGCTGTTTTTGCGGATACATCTTCCATTCTTCTTGCACAGGACTTTGCTACAGAGTTTGGCTGCTGAGGTCACATTAATGACGTAATGTCCTAAGGGTCCATCAACGTACTGTTTCACAGTTAAACAGCTCTCCTGTAAATAATAAGGGACCATGATATATTTTTCAGTAGCTAGCACTATGCCCACATTTATTATATCTAAGAAGATGGCAGTACTAAAGTGTTCTTGGCTAAAGCAACCAGTTGAGATAAATCTTGTTGGAGTTGGATACTGGAGTGATCTATTTGTTTTAATAATCTTATTTCCATATGTAATATTAGAAACAAATTGACTTTTACTATATTGTTTATTTGAATGCAAGTATTAGACTAGGAAGGAGTCCCAGGAAGCAGAAAGAGAGTTCATATGTTAATCTAAGACTAACTAGTTGCTTAACTAGATATTTCTGGTAACTATTGATTGGAGCAGTGCATGGAACCAACAGCTTTTAAAGGATGTATTGGGTCACCACTCTGGCCCTAATCTCTCCAAATCCTTCAGTTTACCAAGAGCCATAAAATTTTCATCAACCAGCACAAAAGTTGCTGCAATTGCAGCTAGAAGGTTGCAGTTCAGATTTTCTGCTTCCTCTGCCTGAGTCAGCAGTGCTTTGCTGTAGACTTAGTAGGAGGAGAGCAGACTGCATGAAAAGCAGAGTGGGCACCAAAGCCCAGCCGAAGTTTAGGAGTGAGTGTGGGTGAGCCTGGCATGCCTCCTGCAAAACCCCAGTGCAGCCTCTCGTCTCCTCAATCACTTCAAGAAGGATTATTCGTGAAAGACTGAAGAGCCTGGAAGAAGAAACTAGGGTTTTTCTTGTGGCATTGCTATTTTCAGTGTGTCCTTTCAACGCTAGCAATCAGAGAAAATACCCTGTCTGCAGACTCCATTCCTTCTCAGTGGATGTGCACAACTGTCGTAGCTACAAAGCAGAACACAGTAAACAAGCTGTGCTTGTATTTGTATGACATTGTTCTGAAACATGTCTTTCTTCTCATGTGAACTCAGTATTCCACTGAGCTACAAATGACCTGCCCAAAGCAATGTGTTCTGAAGCAATGGGATTTCTCAACCTCGCAAAAGTGTAGAACTAACAAGACCTGAGCCATCATCCTCAGTTGCTGGCTGATGATATTGATAAAGACAGATAAGTGCTCTGGATGGTGTGGTGGCAGAGAAGAGGTATTGAGGTGACACCTAAATGTTGATAAACTGGTAAGACCTACCTTTGAGCTGGCATATTGCATACTGCCCCAGAGAACAACTCCAGCTGCTCCCAAAGCTGCACTTTCCCCAATGGTATTGACCAGATCCCTCTGGAAAAGCAAATCAAAACCATACATCAGAAAACCAAATATACAAAAATAAAAAAGCACTGTGTTAATATGGACATCGTGCCTTCTTTTTATTTTTTTTTCACAGAGGCAACATTGCTCCTGCAGTATATGCTTCACAATAAAATCACTGTTTAGCTTCGAAAGCTCTTCTGTATCTCTCCAAAGGTTTGCATTAATGGCCTTCATGAGTGTGACTACTAAATAATAGTAATAGAAATCCTTACTGTTTATTCACAAAGGTTCTTCCAACCAAACTGGTGGAGTCAGTAAGAACTGAATTATATGTTTTATCCACAAGTCTTTGAATGATTACCAAACCTACATAGGCACAATTTTTGGCAAGTGATGATAAGTATGATCACACATCATCAGATCACCCTTATGGTGTCTAATTGCTGTTGATAGGCTTCAGGCAGGAGTCTAACTCATGGTGGTTCAGTCATATCAACACAGTTATAGGGCTACTGTTTCTACCAGAATGAATGCCATTAGTCCAGGAAATAAAGCTTTGAGAAACAAGCCTCTCTCCCTGCTACCAAGTGTCAAGTGGGGGAAAAAAAGAAAAGCACACATATTTGCATACTGGTTTAATCCTGTCCGCTTTTAGAATTGAACCAATAAGCAGCCATAACAATAGCAATAGCAACTCTATCAGAGCAGCCTGACTGTAGAAGAGAATGTATCTTGCAAGTGTCTTAAAGCCATTCCCTGAGCCTGTGAATATTGTGTCTAGAGAAATGCAATTCAATCTTAGAAAATACGAAGAAAGGAACCTCTTCTTCTCTCGAATTTCAAAGCATGATCAATTGCACCTAAAACCATTCCTGTGTACAATAGTTGATTAAAAAGTAATTCCTGATCAGTATTTGTAATGACAGACATTACAATATTTCTTGGTTTGATGAAGAAAGAGCAAATTGCTTTAAAAAGATAGTGATAGTCTTTGATGGTCTTTGATACTCTTTGCACCTAATTTATGGAAAAAGCAACACAAAAGACCAGCCAAATTATCTTGGTATGGTGGTGGTACCTTAGAAAAGCAAAATTATAGAGTGGGAGAACCATGTTATTATTGTTAACTACTATTAAATAATTTATTTCTCTGTGTAAGTGGGCCTGTTGATTTATCAATGAATGGTTACCGAGTTCCCTTTCCTCAAATATTTATGGCCTGAGACGTATAAAAGAAGTCACAAATAAATACCCTGGAAAAGGGAGAATCTGATGAACAGCTGAAGACAATTACAGAGAAGTCAGAGTGAGCAGAGGCTTTGATCCTTAACTAAAAGTTGGACAAAACAGTGCAGGAAAACCTGCAGAAGTCTGGAAGAGTAGAGCTTGCCTACTGGCTCTCAGTGCAGGTTCAGAATGATATAATTGGTCTTGCCTGAAGTTTATGTTGCTGCTGATCATCCAAGCAGTCTTTTAAAGACTGACATTACTCTTAAAAGTGTACAGTCCAGTGCAAGTTTTTAAAAGCATAGTAGTGTGAGCTGCAGGTGTTATTTTCAAGTGGTAACTGGAGGTGTCGTTTTCTACGTGAATTAATTAATCGGTAAAAAAAAAAAAGTATGTTAGTTAAAGATCAAAATATCACATGTTAAAAGAATGAGAAATACAGTCTGATGTCCTGGTAATGAGGGTTCCCAGGCTTTCTTCAACTGTAAAGCATTTTGTGAAGTTTACTCAGATACAAAGGCTTGACTGTGATTCTACATTAGTCATATGATGGGTGAGTGATTTATAACACATTTCAGATCTCATTAAGAAATTAATTAAAACTTATCAGACAGCAAGAATAAACAATCAATAATTAACTGAGAAATTCAGAATTTTTCTCAGGCTAAGGCCAAAATCTGGCTTTTTATTAGAAGGCATGTTCCTCTACGGATGCTTTAAGGACTCTTATGGCACCCGCACAGGGGCTGGATGCTGGTGGAAACAGCAGCTCACAGCAAAAAAAAATTGTATGGGACTTCATTTAAACACTCTCCTTTCGTCTTGCATGTCTTCTTTTTATATTATTTAAAGCAAAGTTTTAAATGCTCAGAGTCCTTCCCAGGAGAAAAAAGAACTAGAAAGACATGGTCTGAATTTTTCTGTCTTTCCCCATGCCTATAAGATACATCATTTTCATCTAACCTTCTAGAGAGGGTTACTTTCACTGTGCAGTTACAGACGATGTCGTTCTAATGCC
>JAWWEV010000043.1:20850438-20927807 GCA_035583235.1 Hafferia zeledoni
CGTTCTAATGCCAATGAAGGTTCAAAGGAGAGCAAGAAACAAGTGGAAAAGTGACTACAATTAGTAAATTCATTTTAATAATGAGGTAACCTGCCCACAAGGAAAGAAGTAAGGTTTCTGACTGTCATTTCTACTAATAGTTACATTTTTTACTGAATGACTGTGCCATGTTCAGTACCTCAAAAGCCATCAACACAGAAGGGCTCTTCTCCAAATAACCTATGGACAGGGGGTTGAAACCTCACTTTTATTTTTACTGTCTCATCACTTGTTGTTTTTGGTCTGATGATTCCTTAACTATTTCCTGGTCTCTAACACAGGGTCCTGGATTCATCCTGAGCAGACTGGGAAGAGAACAGAGCCAAGACCTTCTGCACCAAAGGTAAGTGCTCTGATCAGTGGATAGTCATATGAGGGAGAAGTCACCACCATACCCCTCCCCTGCCACAAACAGGGTTATAAAAGAAAAGTTTCACTCCCCATTTGGGAATTTTGAGAAAAGGAAAGATATGTGCCTCTCCAAATGGCTGAGACAGCAAATTTGGAGCAGAGATAGAGAGGTGTCTTCATGAAGACTTGAGTGAGGTATTCGAGCTCCACCAGCAGTCTCTGACACAGAAGTCTTGTTTTGGGCCTGAATCAAGTTCACACAGTTTGGCATTGGTGGGAGCTCACTGGCATGGCTCTTCTGTCTGAGTGTAAGAAGTACCTCATACAGAAGAAAACAGGCAATTAAAAAAAAATTAAATACAAACATCTTGGCATTTGTCTAGGTGGAGAATCCTAATTTGTTCCTTATATCACACATAGGCAACTGATATTTCTCCTAAGGATTAACAAGTGAGCAAAGCCTCTTCCCTTCTGATGCTCGTTCTTGTTCAAGCTTTCGGGGGCAGTGTGCATCAACCAAAGATCCTCAAGACTGTGCTGGGCTATCTCCAAACAGACAGCTGATTTGGCAGGGAGGAGGAGGCTTTAGTTTCTGCCAATGTTTTTCCATATTTAGAACAGCCAAGTCACTGCATAGGACACTAAAAAAAATAGGAGGTGAAATAAAACATTTCAGTTTTGGAGCTAGAGAAGAAACAGGACAGTCAGTTCTAGTTACATGTTGCGGAGAGAAAAATAAGTCCATCTGTAATCCTTCATTTGAATTTTGAACAGTCTTAGTTACATGTTTTCTGTATTCAGGAATGGTAGTGCAAGCCTGGCATACTTGCAGGGAGCAGTATCTGTACACATGCACACCTGGTCATCAGAAAAGACTATCCGTAGGTGAACAAGAGAATTGCTATCCATTATTCATCATTTGCCAGTTGTCATCCTGCTTTATCAATTACTTCAGCCATCTAGTCAAGAAGCACAGATGCTACTATGTGACTTCCCTCTCCCACACACTTAGTAGTGAATTGTCAAGGCAGAAAGTTTCTAAATACCCTACAGATGGCAAACTGCATTTCCAGCAGATACAGGAATCTTTCATAATGATTTGGATCCCAATTCAGAATTTATAAATTGTTTCTAAGATAAAAAGCAGGATTAATGTCTAGGACAACTTATGTACAACTCACTTGATTTCTAGATGCAGTCAGGCTGAAAGGTACAGCACACACAACTATAGCATTTGCCTGGGACCTGGGCCTTTCATCTTTCTGAAGGTCTGCTACATCTGTGTCTCTCCCTCAGTGACTTCAACTCATAACTTCTATTTAATTCAACTATGCTATTTACTGTATATTTCATACTATGTACAGAAGGGCTTACACACAAGTCTTGCAAGTGTCAGCAGTGTTTCTGTTGGAATAGAATACAGAGGTCTTGCCCAACTTGATGGAGCAGGGAAGTGGTTTTCTCAGCCCAGTCCCTGACAGAGCTTACTGAACTATTATTAGTCTACTATCCCAGTTTTGCCATTTAGCCTGGGTGGCACTGTGTTACACTGGCAGCTTTCCTTGTCACCTTCATGCACATTTTTGCTGGAACTCAGAGGTTTCATGCCTTGTCTGTAACTTTGGGAGCATCTCTTAGGGGTATATGGCATGGATCAAATGAGAAGCTCAAATCTAGTCTAAAATCTGGACACAAAGCCCACATTTAAAATACCCTGCTGGCTCCAGGGTTATGAAAAAAATCCAAACCCCAATAATATTATTTTTTGGATCATTGCTATTTAAAATGTCATTAGATGCAACCCTGCAAGATCCTATCAGACCCCAAGCTGTTCTCAGAGATGATGTGTATAGTCTGGAGACGTGACAAGCCCTGTCCCATGGCTGCCTGTGGTGATGGGTACCCTCTGTATTAGAAAATATGTAGTGAGTACAATCCAAATACATTTCTCTGGCTAGGCAAAGATCTTCCCTGGCTGCATGTAAAGCAAGCTTTAAAATATCCAAAAATAAATGGCTACATGCAATTGGAAAACAGCCTGGTGAGTTAAAGAGTGTAACTTGAGAGAAGCATCACTTCAAATTACCACTGTACTGTTCAGAAAATAGCTTAAGGTAAAACAGTAAATTTATACCACTACAGATTTTGAACTCACACATAACTCGTAACAGCATGTTAGGTTTCATAGTTTTCAGTAACATTCATAGTATTTTTATATCAATCAAGGGACTAATTAGTTTTATTAAAAAGTATTATTACAGACTGCATTAGAAGAATGCTCATGTATTTCCTAGCCTGAGTTCTTCATTAAAGGTGTTCTGGGTGAATTCTGCCTGTACTGACCCCAGTGACTCCTTGCCTTCAGTGGGACCCAGCCTTGCCTATCTGCCCATGGTTTCTGAGTCAGATAGGACCTGTAATTTCCATACAGAAAACAGCTCCAGAGAGTCTCTGGTTGCTAAAAATTAATCAAAGCAAATTCATGGTTACCTCTATATATAACTTGCTTTCCAGAGGCAGCTTGAAAGTACTATTTGCTTCCTGGGGTCAGCCTGAAACATTTCTCAGGCTCTCAGGGCTCTGCTGCACCTCCTCAGCTCCAGCTCCATGCAGCCACATGGAGCTTGTGGTTCATTGGACTGACCTTTGCCTTTTCCCTTGCCAGTTCTCTGCCTTCTTCTGTTCTAGTTTGAGTAAGAACTTGTCTCTGGCAGCAGTAGAAGCAAGCTGTCTTGCAGTTCTCCATAAAACAAAGGGAAGGAGCACCACCAAATGCCCTTAAGTCATCAAGGGTTTGTTTCCCTAAGTTCTCTGCCCCAGATTTTTTCCCCTCTCACAGAATTGATAGCAAATTAAGAAAAACTTTTTGGCATGAGACAACCACTAGAGAAATGAATAGGCATCTGTGCCCCTCTGTTATGTGCATAACTGAAGTCAAAGCAACAATTATCATGAGATATCCAGAAAGTCTGGGATTTGATCATATAGAATTTACCATCAGTGCTATGAATGTTACTAAATATTTATTGTATTTGATTATTGGTTGAAGGAACATTGCATGACTCAAAAAGTTGGTTTCTTCAATAAAAGGGCCCCACAGTTTATCACTAAATATTGGAATGAAGATGATGTACCTCTGAAAAGTGATAGATGGCCAATGCTCATCATGCAGGAGTTGGAATTCTAGGCTAGATTATTTTACTTGAATGGTTTATTTCTATACTGAATGAATTTACATTTGCATAAAAAACCCCAAACCCTGAGGGTCCTTTCTCCATTACAATTTGTCAAGTTTATTTCACAAGCTGTCCTGCAGAATTAAAATATCAGAATGAATTACTTCCTTAAGGAAATTATTTCTTTGTACTTTCTTTCTCAATTACCCTTATTAAAAATATACAGTGTTATCCTACAGAAGCAGATCAAACCACTGGAATATTAACTCTTGTAAGGTATAGAGTTTTGTACTGTGACTACAGTCCTTCCTTTCAGAGGGGCTGTCTTAAATAACATAAACAAATGTGTAAATGCTTTTATACAGGAAAAGCTTTTAAAAAATATTTTTTGTAAGAGTTAGTTTTTAATTTCTAAATTTCTATAGAAGTCTGTCTGCTTACCTCTGTTAAAACATGAAAAGTATAGGCATAAAAGGGTCTGGAATAAACAAACACAGGCAAAACGTAGTCTTTTCTAGCAATTGAGGCAACACGTATTGCCTCTTTAACTCGATAGTGAACAAATTTTAATGCATTTGGACTTGATTTCAGTATATAATCCAAGTATATGGAAGGGTAGAGAGCAGTGCTTTCCTTCCACAGCCAAAGCAGGAGGTCGTTGCGGAAAGACTCAATGGGTGGGCACTTCCCTGTGTATGTTTGGGGGTGTTCTTTGTAATCATAATTGTAGCAGTCTGGGTAAAGATAGTAACCCCACAAACCACTTGGTCTCATATGTTCAGCCAGAAGGATAGTGTTGTTCATAAAACTCCTGCCGGCATTTTCAAATTCCTCTTTAGCCACTTTCCTAATTTTTTCCTCTGCCCATCGGGGATGCCGTCTCCTAACAATCTCAAGAGATTTATTTCTATAAATGCTTTTATTGCCCCAGTTCCTATCCCACTGGGGCCTCCAGTTTTCCCAGTCAATGACTGCAAGTCCCTGAAATTTCTTCATGGGTATGTAATAGTCAATGTCAGACTTTGCTTTACTAAGATGTTTGATAAGACTTTCATTCTGGGGCACCCCTCCATTAACAGGATCTCCGTGATCTGAGTAGTAAGGATAGTATCCCAAGTGAGTGTGATAGAAGATTGTCACATTGGATCCACTCAAAGTCTCATTGGTGTTTGATGCAATGTCAAAAACACTGAGATCCAGGTCCACCTTGTACCGCAGCCTGCACTGCTCGGTTGGTGCATTCCAAACAACCATGAAAGGCCTGTGCAGAACCAGAGGGGCCTGTGCTGGCTTTGGCAGGTGACCATCAACCATAATAAGCAGCAACATCACCGCTAACTGGCTGGCCCAGACATCCATGGTATGTTTTTTTTCAGGGAAATTGCTATGATGTGCCCTTGAAAACAAAACCAAGATAAGACATGTTAGAGGGGTGGCTTGAAGGCAGATATGATGACAAGGGTATGTCTTTTGGTTTGATTTGCTTTTGGTAACATTACACTCAATGCAAACAGAAAAGTGCAAAACTGATCTTGTAAAACTTAAGCCTAATATCAAATGCTTTGAAAAACTCTTTGATAGACATTGCTGTCCAGAAGTGTGTTCTGATGCTCAGGTTTTTTACTTTCCCTTTCACTCAGACACCTCTCATAGCTGATTCAGACCTACCCTAATATTTATTTGCTCCCTGATGTCTACAAAACATTAGTTAATAAAGTAATAACCTAAAACAACAATATAAAAAAAAAGAATGTGCTGCTCTCTTGAAATTTCAGCTTCCAAGCAAGCTCTGCTATGGTCATTCTTGTCTTGTCTAGAAGATCATCACAGTGGCGCTATGGCCTTTTTTACTTTTTGTAAATTCTAATGGTCATAATAAGAAGGATCATTTAAAACAAAGGCAGACACTTCTACCTCACACAGATTAATGAAGAGAATTCAGAAAGGCTTTAATTTTCAGTGTATGAAATACCCCTGAATTTCATTTTCACTTTCTGCTTAATAGATGCAAGAGTTATAATCAATCTGCAGGCTAGAAGGGTTATACCATTAATGTCTTAATAGTTTAAGCTACCTATTATACAAAAAACAAATTAAATATCAATATGTTAAAGAAGATAATTGTGTTAAGCAGATCTGAACTAGCTAGAGCAATATGCTGTGTCTTGGGAAAGGGGCCTAGTCGGTAGAAGTGGAGGGTATTAATTTTTTCTTTCAGGGTCTGCTGTTTTTTCCTGGCAGTGACATTGGCTTGGGGACTGCTAGTACTCTGGGAGCTGCCAGAGCCGGTAGGCTGCTGGCACCCTGGACACCCACACCTCTACTTTGCACCCCAGGAGCCACTGTTCACCCACTGCCCACAGGTGGCCTCTCCAGAGTCTGCCTCTGCTCTGATCTATTCACCAAGAAGCACAACTCAACTCTGTTCTGGGTTTGTCATTCAGGTGCTTTGCTAATATTTTTACAATCCAGAGATCATAAAAATGTTTTTTCTACGAATGTAGCACGACATGGTTTGTCATCTCAGTTATTATTTTCTATCATTCACCTGTCTAGATTATCCATTTTAGTCACATGTTAAATCATTGCAATCACTGTGTTCATTGCGGGTTCTGTTCATGCACCAAATATGAATTTGAAATGTCCCCACACTGGATGTTTCCGTATTTTTACATCCATTTTAATGATTCCTTTCATTGCCTGTGAAGTCAAAACCAAGTTTTCCAAACAGAATTAGTCTAGCTTCACTTGTCCCTGGTATTTTCTCAGTTAACATCAGTTGATCACTTATTGCCTTTCCTGGGCAAGGAGGGGTGTTTACACCAACTCATGCATTAGCTCACAGCCAGGATCTTTACATTTCTTGTTTTGCAAACCAGTGTTATGACATGCTACTTTAACACTAGATTTTGTAGTACTTCTTGGATATTGTCTTTTAAACTGTAATTGGATGCCTAGCGTACAGGAAGGCTGAAGGTACCCCTATCCAAATCTGCCAGGGGACTTATTGCAGAAAAAACTTTCAGCACTTTGAAAATATATTGGCTCTAGTAAGTAATATAATCCAGGATTTCTCGCTCTGTCATTTGTCCTTCCTTGCCTTTTTTCCATCCTCTGGGTTCAATGTATCTTTTCCAGTCTGCTACTGCTCTCTTAATCTTCTCCCTTTCCCTTAAGTCTCTTACTTAGTCCTTATGTCTCCTACAGAACAGCCTTTCTCTCCTCTATCCTCAGTCTTGAGTTCTTCCATCCTCAGTCCCAGAAAAGCATTGAGTCCCCCCAGCCTGTGATTTGGTATCAGATGAGAAAGAGGCAATGTGCATTGAGCAGTGGCTGGGGGCAGGGAGTGGAGAGCAGGAAGAAGCCACAATGCAGGACTCACCAGGGGCAAGCCCTCATTAGCAAACTAGAGATTTATGGTCATGCTGTCACCTCACCCACTCTCTGAATGCTTGTTTTGCATGCCTAAATATAGATTTAGCACCCAAGTTTTATGACTTTGTTCACAATCCCTTAGGTTCTATTAAGGTCCTAATACCCTTGAGTGAAATGGGCCATTGCCACAGGCTCTCAAGCCAGTACTATGTACAAGCCTTCCTGTTGGAAAAGGATGGCAGTTTATTTTCAGTATACTGATCTGCTGGAAGAAAGTCTTATGCTTGCAACTGGTGTATTTTTCTCCATTTTTCCTGCAGTCTTGCATAACCCTCTAAGTAATGCCATAGGCTGAGAAAAACAAACAAAGCCACAAAATGTGCCTTTCACTTGCTGTTTTATACAAACTGAGGAAGGCACCACAGTAATCTGCATTCCTGCTTTGATGCAGCAAACTATTTTAGTGGATTGGTAAATGATTTTTCATTATTTGGACTGGATTGCTTTGCAGTAGATGAGAACAAATCCATAATATAAACAGAGATTTTCTCAAAAAGTGATAGCTCAAATGAAATGGGAAGAGCACCAGGAGGAAAGAAAAGACCGTTAGTGAATTTCTGTGTAAGAAAATCTGGGAAAAGATCCCAGCTGCCTATTCCCACAATCCAAATGCTGGATTGTTCATCCTTGTGTTATTATGTACATATAATTAGATCATACTAATGACTAATACAGAACAGCTCTTGTCTAGATCTGACAGCTTTAGGTATTAGAACATTGCAGATAATAAATCATAACAGGCCAGGAAATAACATTGCAGGGTAATTTTAAGTTATATTTTTAATTCTTGGGCAATTCTTATTTCTGTCCCTGACAAGGCTTTAAATCACAGAGTGGCTAAGGTTGGAAGACCTCTGGAGGTTACCTGGCCCACCCCTAGAACTAGTCACTCAGGACTACGTATAAAACACCACAAGTGACACAATGTTTATCTCAGGGCATATCAAATAATTCTCAAGGTCTTTTAACTGGATCTTTGAAATTATGAAGAAGGCTGGTCACCTTGCTGAACTGTAGACATGTAAATTTCTGCATCTGCAAGATGAATCCCACGAAAAAGGCAGGAATCTGTCTAATGCTGTTTAAATTATTTAGAAGTTAGAGGTCTGGTCGAAGATAGTAATTCAGGATTCTCCAATGAATACTCGACACCTCTAAAAGTTACTATAAATTCCTTAGTTAAAGCTATATGGAATTAGTCACCCAGCTATCTCTATTAACCTGAAAATAAGGCGGTACTTACCTAGATAGTATGCACACCTCTTAGACCTCTAAAGCATCTCACTGCAATATAGCATTGCATTTCATTGCAAAGCATCTCACTTTTCCTGCTACTTTCTATTCTGCACAAGAGACATTACCATCTACACAATTCATTAAATGGGAGATAAATTAAAAAAAAAAATCCTATGAAAAGGTTCCAATCTAGATGCATTAATGTGCAATTAATTCTGATGTTATTTGCAGATGGGAATTTAATTACAGATACTTATTTTTTGTTTAAAAAGTCATCTGAAGCCAAGTGAAACAAGTTTTTTTTTTAAAAAACAAAACAGATAAGCCTATAGTTCTGAAAGAGCAGAAAATAAATTGTCTGTTGTCTCACAAATGAAGGAACCTCTACACAAGAACAAAACATCTTTTATTACAATTTCCTGTGCTGTATCTTTGGGCTTCATCCTTTTTACTCTTATGCATGGGCACTAATTGGACTGCTTTAATCCCTGTTTTTTAATGAGCACAGACACTAACAAGTCCTACACGAAGCTCATTATCAACTTTGATTCAAATTCTCTCTTTTTTTTATTCAATGACATATTATCATGGTCGATTTAACTTCCCAAAGATGCAGATAGCTTTCTGAGGCACTACAGTGTTTTCAGAGTAGAATATGCTCTCAGCGTTTCTGCTCTATATTCTAAAAACAAAAATGAGTTCTTCATAAGTGAAGGAAGTAGGGCTTGATCACAAATCCAATGAAGTTGATGAGGTATTTTTTTATTGTATTCAGGAAATCTTGGATCGTGTTTTCACTGAACAAAATAACATGTAGCTTTCTATTTGCCTTGGTTTCTGCTATGTGGTTTAGGCTGAAGCAGATTATGGCTGCATTTCAGTATATTGTTTAGTAATTGTCAATTTTACTATTTCTAGAATAAATTAGTTCATTTCTGCATATTCTTTTCATCATTTTTGCAAAAAGAAACAAGAAAAGGTTTGCTTTTCCCGGGAAACTGCTGTTAACTTAGTCCAACCTGTATTCAACTGTGTTTATTAGTCAGAATTCTACTACCTTTTCTTTTCCAAACAGTTGAAAACAGGGGAGCTAGACGTCTTAAATACCCACTTTGATTCCAAAATATACCATTTAAAATTCATAAAAATATAGACTCTATGCTAAAGGAACCTATTTGCACACCAGGTGTTCCAATACAGACCAGTGGTGTTCTCTAGATGGTCAGTTCTTCTCTGTTGGTTTGTATGGATTATTTTGGCATTCTTTGCACTGTAACATGATGTTAGAGATGCTGTGTTTGACTATGATTTTTATGCTGGTCATATAACCAGACAACACAACTTCATAATAGCCAGCAAATGCATCCTCTCATTCTATACTCATCCATGTGTTAACTCGAAGTATATTCCATACAATTAGCTGTAACACAATTGGTTTTATCGATGAAGTATGATTTAGCCTGCACATCTATCACTGAACTCCACAATTACTTCAGAATTCAGAAACGCACTTTGGAAAAAAAAAATAAATCTGGAGTTTCTATGGTAACAGCCAGTTCAGGTTCTCTCATTAACCTGTATCTGACAAACAAAATTTAAAATCCAGAACAAGAAAGAAGTACAGTTAAATCACAGAGTTCCAACACAAAGAAGTCATGTTTTGGGATCTCAACTGGATTTACAACATTTTTCCAAGTTTGCTTTCAGCCTCCACTGTGCCATTTGACTCTGCCTTGCAACTGCTGAGTATAGTTTTGTGCTTTCTTTCATTGTAAGCATATTCATTTTAACTAGCATTTCTCATATTGTAGGAAAACAGTTTGCCAGGAAAATAAATGCAATATGATGACACTTACAAAGGAAAATAATGAAACAGGATCCTTTTTTGAACATAGGCTGATCACATTTGATATAGAAGTTATTATTAGGGCTAAGAAATATGGACATTTTGACTGTATTTAAGCATTTTTTGCCACACGGTCACATTTAAAAGGACCTTACAAATAATTTGAAAAATCGGTCCAGCCTGTCCCTGTCTTGCACCCTTTCTGCTGCTATTTTTCTGTTTCAAATTTGCCTAAAAAGCCTTATTTTCCCTAGTTTCATTGAATCATGGCTCATATTAGTAAGCTGGTAAGAAGTATTCCTATCCTGAAACCTTCTGTGATACAAAAGTGTAAAACTGCATCAGAGAGAGATGAAGCATTCACTGTATCCTCACAACTACCAGTTTTCAGTCTCTTGACTCACAGGTCTTCATAATTCCCCAGTTATATATCTCACATTAGGTCTCAAGTTAAAAAGTGCACAGAAGGATAATAACAATCTGAGGAGAAGGACTTGGGGTGTTGGTTGAGGAAAAGCCCAACATGACCAAGTAATGTGTGTTCACAGCCCAGAAAGCCAACCCTGTTCTGAGCTTCACCAAAAGAAGAGCGACCAGCAGCCCAGGGGAGGTGACCACGCCCCTCTAGTCTGCCCTTGTGAGACACCACCTGGAGTATTGCATCCAGCTCAAGGGCCTCCAGTATAAGGAGCATGCAGACCTGTTGGAGCGAGTCCAGAAGAGCATCATGAATACCCTCAGAGGGCTGGAGCACCTCTCTTACAGACAGGCTGACAGAGTTTAGCCATTAGAGCAGCCTTCCAGTACCTAATGAGGGCCTACAAGAGAGCTTTGGAGAGGGACTTTGTACAAGGGCATACAGTGATAGGACAAGGCAGAATGGCCTTAGGGTGATGAAGGGTAGGTTTAGATTAGATACAAGGAACAAATTCTTCCCTGTGATGGTGGTGAGACACTAAACAGGCTGCCCAGAGAAGCTGTGACTGTCCCATCCCTGGAAGCAATCAAGGACAGGCTGGATGGGGTTTTGAGCAACCTGATCTAGTGGGTGGGTCAGTGTGTGGCATCCCTGCCCATGACAGGGGGGTTGAAACTGCATGAACTTTAAGGTCCCTTCCAACCCAAACCATTCTATAATTCTGTGGTTCTTTGACTGTGTGATTCTATGATTGTATAATTCTATGATTTTATGTTTTTAATCTCCCCTAAATGTTCAATGAAAGTATAAAAATGAGCATATGATTGATTGTTTCCTTTGCAATCCATATTACAGTTCACTTCCAATAGGTGAACATATAAATATCAGGTTGCAAAGCATGAAGTAGCATCCCTTTATTTTTGTGCAAGATACATGAAAAGAAATTTAAAGAGCAAGGAGGTGGGGATTCAGGTCTATGCTATCACTGTTGACATTTTTATAAACTGCAGATTACTCATTTAAAAGCAAATAGAAAATGCCAGAGGACACTCTTTTGTGCACACCACAAATTTAAAGTAAGTCATATTTGGGGCAGACATCTGCTTAAGCATTTCATGTTTAATTCTATTGTTTCTGTTATATGTAGCTCGTGTCATGCCTTAAACTGAGAGAAAAGACTGCAAGGAAGCATGGAAATGAAAGGGAAAAGAATTGGCATTGAAAAGATACTCTTCCTGTGGAGCTCGTAATTCTTTTATTAAAAATAACCATTTGACTGCTTCATGTGTCCTGTCTTTCCTCGTCCACCTGTAACATCTTTTTCAGATAGTCATTAGAGGCCAGACGCTTACATGTTTGCACACACTGTTTCTAATGCCAAGTCATCACATGACTACCAACAACACTAAGGGCTACTCAGCACGCTCAATGGTCATAGCATTTCACCCCACCCTTGGCCATGGGATTGGTTTTTTGGAGCCTGTTTTTTACTTTTGGGGTTTTTTGTTTGTTTGGGGTTTTTTGTTTGTTTGGGGTTTTTTGTTTTGGTTGTTGTTGTTGTTGTTGTTGTTTCTGATCTGGCTGTTCAGGCTGGGTACAGCCTACTCAATCACAAATGGGAGCACTGAGGTCCCTTGTCCTTACTTTGATCTCTCAGACAAACAGTGGAGACTTCCAGGGGATGTTTTCCTTTCCTTCCAGCTCTCTCCCCCCGCTGTCCCCTTGCCGTTAGTGCAGGGTCCTCAAACTATTTTTTAATGTTAATTCTTAACTTCCTGCTGGAAAGATAAAGGTTCTCTATTTGGATACTGAAACTTTCCAGTGATTTAATACCAAATCAATGACAGAGTGAAAATAAAGATACAGGTCATTGTTCCCAGTACTGGTTTAGATAAAAGATTGTGCTGTCATTTTAAATCACTGCAAATTATTGATGACACTTTGAATAGCAGGAAAAGATAAAGTAATATGGTTTAAATCTGTCTGTGCAGTAGAAGGAGATTAAATATATATGTGCCACAAACAATTTTTCAATTGTTGAAGGATTGAGTAAGGGAAGTATTTTGTGAGTATAAGAAACCACATAACATCTGCAGTATTATACTATTTTATCTATATAATACATGAATTTACATTACACCTAATATATGAAACACTAATCATTTTTTTTATGAAAAAGCTTCATGTATTGCTATTTTTAATTCCAGTCAACCTGCTTGTATTGCATTATAAACTGAAGACAAATGTATTTTAGGAAAAAAATGCCAATATTTAAAGCTGCAAAGTTTATGTCAAAAGTATAAACTTTTGTATGCAATTTAATATTTATTTCTTCTCCATATGCAAAGAATAAAGTGGGGGGGGGGGGAATAAATAGCATTTTTTTTGCCTTTTGGAGGAGTCATATTGATTGTCATAGCTGTTAACACCTTAATTCCCTGAATAATTAAGACTAATTTCCTCAGCAGTGTTCAGTACACTCTTCTGTCTCTGACCTTTGATGTTTGAAAATAAAAGTGCCTAGCAACAGTATTCTGTAAAGAGCTTCTTACTTTTCTGTAGATTTTTCTTCTAATTTGTTACAAAATACACTTAACTGAAGACCATGAACATTAATTGGCAATAATAGAATATATCCTACCTTCTGGCATGTAATTTTAATAGCTTATAGGAATGTATGAATGGGTAATACAGTACAATGAATAATACATGAGTTTACATTCTTGCAGAGCATTTAAAGCATTTTAGCTTCTTTCATGCCGTCTGCTTAATTCACACATTCATTTTCTGAAAGGTTTATTGTTATTAGAGACACTTATAAAAGACAAAATTAAGTCAAATTGATAACATTGTAGAGAATGCCTACAATCAGGCCTTGGCTTATTCCTGAGAAAATGCTGTAAGCTAAATTAACTTTAGCTCACACAGAGATAAATTACGCTTTCAGATGGTGTAATTCAAGAAAATTCAATTGAAATTAATTGAGGGGTGCAAATCTGGAAAGATTCCAGTTGAATTCATGGAGTTATTAAGCATTTATAATCTTGTGAGAGGAAAAATGTCTTCTTTAATCGGCTAAAAAACCCTAATATGTTGGCAAATGCTTAAAACATTTGTGTATTTCCACTGTAAATCTCTACTTGCAGTAAATAATTCCTATTCTTTGCATAGTACAAAAGAGAATATTACACTCTAGTGAATAGAAACCCCGGCCAATTTGGAAAATATGTGTAAAGCATTTGAGGGGAAATTAACTTCAGACTTTATTTGCATACCTATACAGAGCTTAGTCTGGTGTGTACATTGTTTCAAATAAATGAACTTAAAATACCTCTAGCTCTACAAAAACTCAGCGCAATAGATTGACACAAATCATTAATGAACAGAAGTCATTGCCAAACAATGAACCATGTCCTCTTTTGGGTTTTTTTAGAGATTATTTTAAAATACACTACTTGCAGGTGTGACTGCCATTTTGAAACAATTCCCCTGAATGTTTTGCTTCAAATTTTTCATATGGAATTAAATAGACAAGCAGCGTATGATTTACTTGCTTGTAGGTGAGCAGGGTTGCATGCACAGCCCAGCACATTTAAGTACTAAACTGATTATCAAAATCTGAAATATCTTTAAAGTCCAAACATTACTCTTGTTTTTTCAGATGTGAATTCTATTCACAGACTCATCATTTCCATGTCAGTTATCTAACTTAAAATTGCTGTTACACATTGGAGTGTTAAGCAGCAAATATCTAGTTAACAGAAAAAACCACAAGAAATAAAATATAGTCCAGAATAGATATGATACAGAAAATAACACAGAAAGCCTTCCTAACTGGTAGACTAAAAGCAGAAGTGAAAACTTTGTCTTTACTGATTATTAATTGAGTAAATAACATGGCACTTACCTCTATAAAACCAGAGAACAGGAGAAAACTTTGCTGAAACCATTTACAACAGCTAATGTGTTTGTCCCAGGAATGCGCTCCTCCTAATGAGT
This sequence comes from Hafferia zeledoni, assembly GCA_035583235.1. Lineage (NCBI taxonomy): Eukaryota > Metazoa > Chordata > Aves > Passeriformes > Thamnophilidae > Hafferia > Hafferia zeledoni. Next base: position 20,864,939 of record JAWWEV010000043.1, read on the forward strand.
GGGCTTTTAACTAATGAGAAACTGAGGGTATCTGAAGATAAGGGCAGAATTTTACCTAAACTCTCATCGTGTCATTGCAGAATAAGCAATTAAATTCATTAAAAACATAGGCATATTACTTGTAAGCAGCTGGACTCTTGCTGTAATAATTTTGTATCGTCTCCTTTTTTGTCCCAAAAAGGAATCAACTGGAATGGTGTCTGAAAGGAATTAAGTTGTGTTTTGAGAGCTACACACTCTGGACTCGGCAGCAACAGGCATTAACAGAAGAGACAGCTAGGTCACCATGGCCTGGGCAGAAGCAGGAGTGCTAAACCCAAGTAAACAAAATAGTTCAGGAAGACCTATTTTAGAAACAGGCTGCATAGCCAAGTCCAAAGAGTGGTGGTGAAAGGAGTTAAATCCAGTTGGTGGCCAGTCCCTAGTGGGCTCAGTACTGGGGCCAGTCCTGTTTAATATCTTTATCAACAACCTGGACATTATCAGACAGTTTGCAGATAACACCAAGCTAGGCAAAGGGTAGGAAGGCTCTGCAGAGGGATCTGGACAGGCTGGATCAATGGGTTGAGGCCAAAGGTATGAGCTTCCACAAGGTGAAGTGCCAGACCCTGCATTTGGGCCACAACAACCCCATGCAGAATTACAGGCTGTGGGAAGACTGCCTGGAAAGCTGCCTGGCAGAAAAGGACCTGGGGGTGCTGGTAAACAGCAGCTGAACATGAGCCAGCAGTGCGCCCAGGCGGCCAAGGTCAAAGGCATCCTGGCCTGTATCAGAAATAGTGTGTCCAGCAGGACGAGAGCAGTGATTGTCCCCCTGTACTCAGCACAGATGAGGCCACACGTCGAGTACTGGTGTTCAGTTCTGGGCCCCTCAGTACAAGAAAGACATTGAGGTGCTGGAGTATGTCCAGAGAAAGGGCAACAAAGCTGGTGAAAGATCTGGAGCACAAGTCTTATGAGGAATGACTGAAGTGTGTTGGGTTATTTACCCTGGAGAAAAAGAGATTGAGGGAGGATCTTATTGCTCTCTGCAGCTACTTGAAAAATTTCTTCACAGAAAGGGTTATCAAGCATTGCAATAGCCTGCTTGGGGAAGTTGTTGAGTCACCATCCCTGGAGATATTTATAAGATGTGTAGATGTGGCACTTAGGGACATGGTTTAGTGCTGGACCCTGCAGTGCTGGGTTAACAGTTGGACTCAAGGACCTTAAGGGTTTCTTCCAAGCTGTTTCAATGATTCTATCATTTGTGCATAAGCCTGTCTAAAACTAAATATGAAGTGCTCAGTCTTTGCTATTCCTTGAATAGGACACCTGCAAGCAAACCCCAGAGATCACTGGTTTCTGGCCCCAGTGTCTGCACAACATGGGATGGTGGGAGTGACAAAAGCAGGGCAGCAGAGACCAGCAGATCACAGCATCCTTGTGTGCTCCCAAAAGAGTCTTGATTCAGCATAACAACAGCTTAAACAGCTACATTCTACTTCAATCATCAGTCAAAACCCCATCAGATATATAGGGATGGATAGAGTCCTACATACGGAAATATGACAGTCAAGGGCATTTCTGTATAGTAAAATGCAGACAAAGAGGTCAGAAATGTACATATTCCGAGTGGGAACTCTGAAGTGTAAAAGAGGAAAACCCTGGGTTTCCGCATCTTGTCAAGCATGAGTGTGGCCATTTAAGTACTAAATTTGAAACAAATACAGGAAACAAGTACACAGAATTATTGGAACAACTACAGACATTTTGGTGGTTGTTGTTGCCACATTTGTCTCTGAATCTGCACAGCTATTTGAATTAAATAGGAAACAAGTAGCTACCTGAGCCCTGGAAATAATAAAGTCAAGCTTCCTATGAGCCTGTGTCTCATCCTTGGCTGAGCTCCAAACAAAGGTTTCCTAAGGCTGAGGCATGTACAGAAGATATCTCCTGCACTGCTTCTCCAGCTTGCAGCATGTCTCCCTTTTCTTCTTGCCTTTTATTCAGCAGGTTGTTTCCATCAATGAGTAGAGATGAGATAGTCTTTGAGACCTGAACCACTCCTGAGTATCTGCCTGAGGTTTTCTGTCAGGGATGGACATTCAACTATATAAACAGAGTTTTGCCCATATCTATATGGTCAGAGAGGACTTGTGCATTAATGGGAAAGGCTGAAATAACTTCTGACTACTGACTGTTACCCAACACCATCAATAGATAAGCTAGAGAGTGCATTTAACAGCTGTCCCAGCCATGCCACGGGGCAGGCAGTGCATCCCTGCAGCACTACTGAGGTGCCCCTCATCACCCATCCGCAGCCTGGCAGATCCGTGCCACAGCCCTGCGCTCAGGATTCCCTTCTCAGAGTGCAGCCAGCACGACCACCCAGCAAGCACTGCTTTCCCTGAGCACCTGCCAGATCTCAGCAACAGTGGATTCAAAACAAAGGACAATCTATTTGCCTAAAATAGACCATGGGACAAAGGGTAAAATGAAACAGAGAGCTTTTCATATTTGGCCTTATATCCATCTTTTTTTTAACTCCAGTTATCTCAGCCGGTAGGCTCAGGAGTGGAGACCAAACTGACAATGTATTTGGAATGCCTCTTGTGTTTCTAGCTGTATTTTTCCCTTGGAGAGGGGCTGCTAATGCAGGTAGTGCCCACCTCCTCATTACTACACCCTTATCCTACTGTCTTGGGTTGAGCTGGCAAAACGCCAACTGTCAGCATCCCCTTGGAGCCTCAGCTCCGTGCAGTTCAACATTGCCAGCACTGCAATGGTAACCCGTCTTCTTTACTTTCATTCTTATTCTGGTTCTCATTTCACTTCACTTTAAGATTTTCATTTTCCTTTTTCTAATACTACACTAAGAATATGAAACAAACTGAGGCATGATTAGTGAGGAATTTATTTCCATTCATCTCTTTGTTCTATCTTTTCAAATATACCACATGAAGACTAACTTTCCAATTAAATGTCAATTAAAAATATCAGTATGTAAGAATACGCTGTTCACATGTATTTAGATATATACATATGCAGATAAAGTCTTTGGTATAGTCAAAAAATAGACCTGAACACACTTAAAATAAAGTGGCAGGGTGGAAGAAACAACTCAAATAAACCAGTAGAAAATACTGCATTTCGCTGACTAAGGTGAGAAAAATAACAAACTTGAAATGAATGTCTAGCACCTCCCAAATGCTACCCACTCCTGGGTTTTACTCAGAACTACAGAGAAAAGTGAATCCTGCAGTATAAATAGCAGGCAAGGACAACTCGAGAATTTGCTTCTTCAAGGAATCACTAGTCATTCAGGCAGCACTGAGCTGCTGGAGCAAGAGAAACCCCTTCAGTCACTGGAGGAAAAAAGCCAGCAATAGCAAAAAGCCTGTGTTCAAAAGGACAAAACAGCCCCAAATTCCCCAGAATGGAAGACACAGCTTTGAGAACAAGTACTTTCTGGTTTGCAACACTATTCAATCACAATACCAATACTTAATAAAACCCAGTGTAATATTCCAACTCAAAAGTGGGTTTTCACCTTTCCACCTGCACCTGTGTGGGCACTAAGATCTCAGGGTGTTTCTTGTTGTTGTTAGTTTTATTTGATACTGCAGTTTCACTTGATATTTGGGAAATTAAAATGACAAGGGCAGTGTTACAATTGCCATGAGTCAGCAGCTATTGATTCCCACCATCTGACAGAGGAATGTCTGTGCATATATATAAATATAATTCTGACAGAGAGGAGGAGAATGCCACCAGGATTTGCAGTCTACCTCCTGCCAACCTCCTCCTGTGCTATACAAATCTTCTGCTAATTCCAAAAGCCCAGAGCAGCCTTGCTCTCTCTCCCTGAACTCAGGTGGTGGGCATCTACATCACAAGCCTTTCAAGGCTCTGCTCCCTGGCAGCTGGACCTAATCTCCAGCCATGCAAAAAATGTACTGTGGGACAGAAGGAATGACAGGCTGGAGCAGCAGAGAGGGAACTATAAAGAGAGACATTTGGAGGAAAAATTCAGAGAGAGATTTTTGCTTTGGTTTCAGTTGAATTACAAATGAAACTAAGGTCTTTAATGGAAGGAATTTGAGGAAGAAAGCTATATTTTAGGTAAAGCAGCATTTGTTTAGAACTGGAGTGGAAACTCAGTGGTCCCCAGCTTCTTATCATTCATCTAAAAATAATTCATTTCAAATTTTTAGTCCTGGTAAATATAAATCAGCTTCCTATGTGTCAAGAGAGAAATGCTTCAGGAAATCACAATTGATACCTGGGTTGCCACTTGAATAGAATGTATGTATGTTCTCGAATACAGAACTGGTCTGATCTTGGTTTGGGGTTTCTTTTCAGATTATTGTCAAAATAAGTAGAATGTATGTTTTCAAATTAATTACCTTGTAGTTATTAACATGTTTAAAGACTTTAAGAAAAAGATCAAGTCCTGATATATATATAAATCCTGGGTTTATGCCATGCCACAAAAAAATTATGAACAATGAATACCTCTAAAACCTCACATCCTACTTAACAACTGGGCTAACACAGAAATTCAATCAAGAATACACATTTAATAAAATTACTTTTAAGAATTTTAGAAAAAAATTAATTCAACATGGCCTGCAGAATAAATTCTTATGCTTCATAACTAGGAAAAAAAGGCTGAGAAGGAGAGTGGAAACAACCCACTCTTAGTCTGAGTTTTAATACCCATTTTTAAAATAAATATTAACAAGCGATTAGACCTGTGGATTATGGGTTTAATTTCAAGCCCATACATGTACCTAGAACTGAATTTCACTTCTAATGCTCCACTTTATTTAATGTTCATGTGAAGTAGGAGAGCTCATGCCCCAGTGGTCAGATTTCCAAGTCATATCATTGCCTAAAAATACAAACAGGGATTTATGGATGCTGTTAAAAGCAGTTGAACTGATTTGGCCTCATAAAGGACTAAAGGTTCATATCTGTAAAATTTTTCAAATATTTAATTCTTTTTTATTGGTGGTTACAGTGCAGTCAGCCATGTAATTGTCATTGGGCATAAAACTGATTTCCCTGAACCACGTTTGCTGCTTTAGCAAATATTGTTAGATAGTTATCTGCACTTTAAGCACTTAAGAACTTTTATAAATCTATCCCTTCAAGGGTTAAAGGGCTAGGTCTCTCTCTTGTCTTTCTGAACAGTTTTAATCACAAATACTGGACAGTTGATTTTGTGGCTAGATAAACTACAATTAAAACACACTCTAAAAACATCTAGCTAGTCCTGAGAGAATAAGCTGCCTCTCCCAGTTTTCTGGATAGACAGGGATAAGTTTGGGATTCTGGTACCAATTGTTAGCTGACTTTTTGTCAGCACTTATCCCCTTCTTGGGGGTTCAGGGAATGCTGTAGCAACAGGTTTTTAGTGAAGTCTGGCTGAAGTTAAGGATGCTGAGGTCACCTGTTCCAGAAAAGTTCTTGGTCCCTGTTACTGGCATTCAGCCTCCAATTCAGTGTCATATCCACCTCCCTAAACCTGCAGAACCAAATTCAACATACTCCACTTATTTTGGGGGAAGGCAACTGCCAACACAACCCACAGATGCCAAACCATAAATATATACATATATATAAACTCTTTCAAGAAGGAGTGTCTCAGAAAAACATATGTACAACCTACATGTGAGGGGCACTTCTGCCATGCAGGAAATGGCAGTGGGGTATGCACAGCTTTAGGGTGAAAAAAGGATCAGACCTGTGGACACCACAGCAGTTACAAATCAGTCAACACCAGTGTGAAGTTTGGGCTTGTTATTTGTTTTCATCAGGAAAAAGATCAGGGATTTAACGGTGTTACAAGGAAATTTTGCAATAAGGCTAAACACTCTGTCCAAGGAATATCTGATGTTTCCTCTTTGTCTAAAGCAAAACCTAATAAATTCAAGATAACCCCCCTTCACTTTCCTTATGTTTTCTAAAGAACCTAAAAATCTATTCAAGATAGAACCTCTTATAACAGTGCCTCTGCATTTCCACAAATATTTAATTCTGTAGGTAAATGCAAAGACTGTGCACTTCAGTAACATTCTCTGGATGTATTTAGTGTCTTGGTCAATCTTAGTTAGGTATTCTTGCAAGGAGCTCCTGAGCGACATTTGACATACTAGGTCTTCTCACCCAGAAATCTGGGATCTTGGTCTGGTCATGGTTGTTTATGATACAAAGATAGAAGATGTGTTTAAGGCTCAAAACCTGCAAACTCAGAAGATAATTTTGGAGAGATAAATGCTTTATTAACAACTCTCATGAAATCAGATCTGTGGCTTCCCAGCTCTTGGAACATCTATCAAACAGAGAACAGAACAGTCAAACCTGAAGAGAAGAGTTACCAGGTCTGAGATGCTGATGTCTGAAGAGATACTTTACTCATAGAACTTTTCCTTTTTTTTTGTTTTGTTTTCTTTTTTTTTTTTTTTTTAATTGTGACATTGCCACTATTTTGGCCCTCCTTTAGAAAAAAAATGTGTGCATTCACTTTTTTCTGAATGCAGATTAATTTTTGTTGTCACTCCAAAGGGAGTAGGTAATCCAATCCCACAGAAAGAGAGTAAGTAACAGACCTTGTCCCCAGTGAAAGAGAGGAATTAAGTTATATTTAAAGTGCAAGGAGGAAGAAATGGAATTTATTGTTCAGCGTCATGCAGAGAGGTGGCTGACTCACAGGCCTGTGTGGCTGACAGTACTTTCAGGAAACAGTAGGAGATAAATGAATAAGGAAAAAAAATGTCAAATTTATATTGACTAAAGAGGAAGTTAAAGAACAGCCATGAGTTCCCACATATTTCTGCAAGACAACTTTCTTCTGTATATGTTGTATAGCCAGAAAGCTGTGCAGTGGTCTGTGGCTAAGTCATACCTCCACAATTTTGCAGATTTTCTCACATGATACTGAAATAATCAGGATTGCTTAAAAAACCTCAGAATAACAGGTCATTCCTTCATATTGAAAAAGAAGGTCCTTCACTTCAACAGTAAGTGGTTTTGGATGCTAAAAGAAAATAATTATATGGCACTTGAGAAAAAAACTTTTTGTGAAAAATGAGTAATTGCTTCTCTCTCTCACTATGTGTATGTGTATATAGAAGTCACACTCAGAAACCCACTGCTCACAAAATGCACTTCACACTTTAAGACTCATTTTCTAAAGTCTGTGCTATTAACTGACACTTGGATAAGTGGGGAGGGTAAAAATAAACTACCAATAAAAGCCAGATATTTGTTTTTCAGGAATTATTTATCCCTTTCCTTTGCTGAACATTCAAGTTCATGAAATCTTGTCAAAAACTTGTTTGCCATCCAGTAGAAATATGATAAATATAGATATATGCAGAAGTGTTCATTTTGGTCATGCTCTTTGGCATTTTAAAAGTTCTCTGTTTAGGAGAAGTGAAAGACTCTTAAAAGTGCTGAAGATGAAACACGGATGGTGGAACCAAGAATCCACTGGCACTGCACACCTTTGTTACACCCCCCCTACAACAAACAGGTGATGTTCAGGGCACCCTGGGGCTGCTGCAATGGAGGGTGCAAAGCTCGGAGCTCTTTGCTCCAAAAAGGCAGCAGCCATCAGTGGTGGGGAGAAAGCCACCTCATGCCTCTGACACAAGCCCTTGCTTATAAACAACCTTCTAATGCATGAACTTCCTTTCCAGCTTCATTTCCTTCTTTGCAATAATTTTTCCTCAGTCCTTTCTGCTTTCTGGTCTGATTGAGAATCTACCTTCACCAGGTAGATCACTTTAACCCTGTTACATTTAGCTTAGCACAGCAAGACAAAAACTTGTCCAAAACAATCAGATCTAGTTCTAAAAAAGAAAAAAAAATAGTACAAAATTCCATTTCCATGAATTGTTTTTCCTGGCCTCAAGAGCAGTTTGGATCACGTGCTCCAAAAGCTATCCAGATATAGAAGCTATATTTTTCTACCTTTGGTATTCCTTACTCCTTCCCATTTCTATTTGTTTTGATTTACAAAGAAATATGATTCATCTTCAACTGTGAAACACAAAAGCCACTGTCTGAAATCAGTGGGGGATTTTTAACGAAGAGGCATTAATTATGAATTTAAAGATCACTAAATATTGTATAATATAAAAAATATGGTATAAAGTGGAACTATTTAGAAATACTATGTACTGAGGTTTTTAATAAGATTTAACTCAAATTATATTTATTTATATATAACGCCATATTTGTTTGCATATGGTACTATATTTATTTATATATTTTTAAATCTTAATTTTTAAACTTTTTCTATTTACTTTCTCCCTTCACTCTACTCATCTTCCTTCTTTTGCCATTTTAGTAAAACATAAATGCCATTTTACTTCTTGCCTAACTAGTAAAATTCAAGGACCTTGTCACGTAAACTCAAATCCATATTTCTGTGCAGATCAAGGAAGTACAGTCAATTTCCATAAGAATTTGTGTTTCATCTTTAAACTAATTGTTTTTCAAGCACAGTCTGCATATGTGTGTGGGGAACTCCCATAAGGAACCAAAGAAACCACCTGTATGACTTACGTTGGGACACATGCTTAGGCTTGCAGTTTGCCTTAACAAAAGAGGCATGGAGCCCTCATGCTACCCTGAGTCACACAAAATCCCATACTCAGTGAATTTGAAGTAAAGGGTCTCTTTGGATACGCATTGGGATGGTGGCATGCCTCAGGTGGTGAATAACTTACTCCCTCCAGAATTCAGGGGTCCCACATGGATAACACTGTATCACTTGGGCCAGGCAGAAGCCAGGGTGCAAGTGGGGAGCTACCTTGAGACAACGATTTGTTTCCTGTATCAGAGGTGAATTCATGCTTTGTCACCAGGCTGCTCATATTAGGGTTTCTGCATTTCAGAAGAGTTTGTTGGGCAATAAAAATACTTGAAAACATTTCAGCTACTCCCACTGCTTTTCATAACCATGTGAGGGGAAACAGTTTTGGGTTATACTCTCAAATAAGCCTCACAAGACTGCCTCTAGAGATGTAGGATCCTTTTTCTTTTGACTTTCAGTAAGAATCAGTCACACAATTAATTTGGATGGAAGGCTGATTTTTCTACCTTAAATACAGATTAGGATTTCCATGATAAAACACAAAATTGTTAGTCAACTAAAACATAGTCTCATCATGTGTTGGACCGCTAATGATGCCCATGGTCACATTTGCTCAACGTTTTTGCATCATTGCACACTATTTGGGGGGTACTTGAACCCCAAATAAAAGCAGGGAGAGCCTCCATACTGTTTTGCTCCTCTGCACTTTTTTGAGCGACCACAGAGGAAGCAGCTACCAAATGAGTGTGAAGGGAAGCAGACAGGGCAAACAACCAAAGAAGCAGCTAAGAGATTCCTGGAGAAGGTCAGAACTAGGGCTTCCAGAGGGACCCAGGGGATGAGGATAGGGGAGCGAAGGATGGGGACAGACAGTTGCAAAGGAGCTGCCTCTTTTTGTCATCTGATACTCTTTTACTATATGAATTCAAGATAGTTTTACAGGTGAAGTGCTACATAAAACCATAAATTTGATTCTTTCTCTTTCAGGTTTTCCCCTGTAATGAGGTGAAAAGAAAAATAAATCGTAATTACTATCCCAAAAGGTCTTATTCTGGAATTGCTGTAAAAAGGATACTGTGAATGTTCTGCTTTTCCACTCTTTCTATGCATTTACTTTAGAAGGTAGAAGTGTTTTGCCTTCTTTTTCTAATTGCTAATTTTGTAAACCCAGCAGCAACCTAAAGGAAAGCTGGTAGCTTGCACATTTTTACCCACCTGATTATTCATTTCCGTCAGTGAAGGTTCCCAGATGGGTTTGCAGCCACACACTGGCAGACCCACTCTTCTCAAATTGCAGTTATATCTGTGCAGATCACCCACTGTCAGTACACTTCCTTAGTTATAATGCTTTAAAATTTGCTATATAATAGTTTTTATGGTACATAGAAAGAATCAGAAACACGCTCAGACTGAGCACTGTGACCAGCTGAAGAACTGACAGTGACCATATGCATTAAAAGGCTATTTCTGTCACACAGATTAGCAAATATGTCCCCGAATTCAGGCAGGATGTATTTTAGTCTTGTGCAGAGGGTCAGCACAAGGACCATATGCCATTTAAATCCCATTTAAACACTATTTTAAAGGCACTAGTAGGACTTCTGTGTTCCATCACCCATTCCATGGGGTTTAATTTGGTGTCATTTTTATACCATTTTCAAAGGGAAATTGTACTTTAACTTGAGGAAGTAGCGCCATCTTGTGGGTAAAAGTGAAAGTGCTTTTTTTTTAGTAAATTTTGTTGGTTTTTAATTTTCTTTCATTTCCCCTCCTCTTTTTTTTATGTTCCCAGAGAATAACCTTTTGAGTTTAAAAAATAATCAGTGTTTCAGAAGACTTTAGAGCAGAGCCGAGGTCTATTATGCAAAAAGAATTGCACAATATTTTGATTAACTACCATATGCTGCACAGATTTCTGACAGATTGGCTAATGTCATAGCAAGATTTTTGAAAAACCCTTTTGAGGTCAGGCTTATAAAATTTAAGAGAAAAAAAAGGCTAACTAAGATATGTTTATCAAGAAAATAATGCCTACATTTGCACTGGCAAAGTCTTATTCCCAGAAGTGAATCAAAATTCTTCAAATACACATATAGAAGATTTATTTACAGACTTAAGCCTATAAGTCTCAATGAAATTATCCAAACTAGATCTAAACATACTGTAGGAGTTTGCCTTTATTCATGTATTTTCAGGACCATTAGTAAAGTTCCTGCAAGTTTAAAAATAAGAATATAACTCTGTAGCAATTTACTTAAAAACTGATCCCCATGCCTTCCCCAGCTTGTTTAATATGCAAACAGCTGTAGGGCTAAGAGTAAATGTGTAGTGCTTGAGCTCGTTTATTATATTTGCTGTCAGTATCTCAGTGGGATTCACCTCTCTTTAGATATTACCAGTCTATATACAATGTCTATACCTGAACTCGTCACCAAATCTTGTTTTGAAGTTTCTAGGAAGTAAGAATTGCTCTTAAGGTGCAGTTCATCTCATCCTGTACCAGATATCTGAAGTAGATCAGCTGACTCATACCCTTAAAGTCCTTATTTCACTTCTTCGGTTATAAAGGGAAAATGATGTGATTAGCATAGACGTAGATAACTCCTGCAGTGATCTGCACATAGTCAAATGAAAGGTACCCCTTGTACCTCACAGAAACAACATTACCAAGATTTTTTGAGCCCTGTGGATGATATTTAATTCAGAACTCCAAATTACTTTAAACAGACAGTCTTAATTATGGATTTCAAGAACAAATTTCAAAGATCAAATCTGAATTTAAGAGCCATTAAAATAGCTTTATATAGGGCTGCACACACGGTATTAGGAGGCTGGCACAATCCTTTGTGGTGAACCTACAAGGGGAACTATATATTATAGCACCAGTTGCTCTACATTTAGAGGTGTTTTTAGTTCATTTTGCCTTTGCTTAAATATGCATACAAAGCTAATGTGCAAAGTAAAAATAACTGCTCTTTTTTACTCACTGAAATACAAGTTAACAAAAGATATTTGTTGTTATTTTCAACTACTGGCCACAGTCAGTGCCACAGCATGAGCTCTGCAAAGCAAAACCTAGCCCGAGAGTATCTTCCTTCCAAAATCAGATACTCATGCAAAGAATACAGTTCTGGATTGGCATTTCCCCTGGTGAGTAAAGCTCAGAGGCTGAACAGAAGGCTGATCTCCACAGCACCTGGGTACAGCTCTTTCCCTTGGCCATGTGGCAGGAGTAGCTGCTCCCAGAAGTCGGGACAAAATGGAATGAATGGCTGGTCAGTTTTGTTGTCCAACAGTTTCCATATACTTGCAAGGTGTGGAAAGAGGAAGAGATAGGACAGATCTCATCCATCCTCCTGGTGTAACACAGGACAGCAGTTCAGAGCCTTCTGCTGCCCAAAACTCACGCAAAAAACCAGACCACACCCAAATGTTTCCACCTTTACCTCCTCCAAACCAGAACTTTTCTCTCTCCCTCACCCTTATTACACCAAGTCTGCTTCTGTGCCAGGACCACAGCTCAAGCATGGTTGGACAGACCTCGCACCCTCATGTTTCTGGACATTTCAGGGTTTTCAGTTCTTGAAGGATAAGCTGCTAGAGGATTATTCATTTGGGGTTTTTGCTGCACCTTACGCTCAAGGAGTAGAAGGCCTCTATTTCAGAATTGCTGACTATGGAAATACTTACAGGGATTCCAGACAGGACATATCCTCTCTGAGATCACCTTCCCATGATCTAGTGTTCTTGTGAGAAGGGATATTCCAGGTCACTATATGGATGCATGTTGTAAAATAATGTCAGCATTTAAACATGAAGCAGCAAAAAAAATACATATATGTATGTGTGTGTCTGTATATATATATATATATATATATAAAAACTTGTAAAGGCAAATTACAAGAAAATGCTTCCACAAAAACTTAATTAGCAAGACCATAATTACCTACCTGTGAATTTCTAGAAATTAAGCAAGAAAGATTAAAACTGCATATTGCAAACCAGCTCAATTTTGCAATTGATGAGGAAAGTTATCACAAGTTTGTGCAATGAACTGCGAACATACATTAGAACAATGAAAAATTACAGAAACACAGTATAGACATATTTTTGGAAGATAAGCTGTCTTAAAGTTACCTGTCCAATGTTTAAGAAAAGGGTAATTCTCAGACCAACACAAAGCCCTTTGAAAATTAAGGAGTTCGCCTAGGCTCTTTGGCTCCACATTCCTAGGAGGGATTTGCAGAGGCCAAAATCCTTATGGAAATAGTGCCTTAGGCAAGGCAAGAGTCTGGTTGACCCTTTGGTCAAATATTGAACTGAAACTCTTGATGTTAGAAGCAGTCAGGCTCATCTAAATGCCAGCCACTCCACCCACCTTTTCTTCTCCTACTGTACTTCCTGGGTTGAAAATGTTACTGAGAGTAGGAACTGCTCCTGCACTGTCCTGGACCCAAGAGCAAGTGTGACACAGCTGGGACCTTTCCCCAAATCTCTGCTCCTGCCATTTGGACCCCATTTTCACAGAATAAAGACAAGGGCAAAATTTTAGTGGAAAATCCTCTGAATGTTAAACTTTGCCTCTTCAATTTGAACAAAATTTTGCATGAGACAGAGAACCCAGAGCCAGGTTTATAATTGCAGAAAGAGTGGTCCCCATCAGCTGGCATATTTTTGCCATGTTAATTGTCACATAGGCTGCACTTTTTTTGGTGTGGCTTGACTAGGATGGACAACACCTTAATACAGCTTCTCCTTTTCATTATTTTTGATGGAGCAAAGTGAGGGAACATTAAAACACTAGAAATAAATTTATTTATCCAGATTCATTTTCATCAAGATTTATCAGTCAAAAAAGATTTATTTAATATTCTGATAATAACACAAGATACAACCAAACCAGAAGAATTTGAAATATCTTCATTCAATAATCATATACTTAAAAACTTATAATAATTATTATCAAGTTTCTGTATATTCATTGTCTGCCATTAAGTTCAAGAGGTGCAGAAGTCTTTCTGCTAATATATCAAAAGTGTATTTTATAGTATAGTTAAGGATTTTAAGACTTGAAACAGGCAGTGGCTGAAAAGAGAAAACATGAATTGAGTCCTGAGTTATGACTGTTTGGGGGTCTGGGATTATTTCTGCACCTTTCCTTGGTAAAAATTTCATCTACCTCACTGCAAATAAGACTACACATTGGAGAACCAGTCAGGTCCACAGTGCATTTTGATTTTTGTACATCTGTTGAACTCAATTTGCACCCACTACAGACCTCTTTGATTCATTGTAAATGTTTACCATAGGAGGAGGTTTACATTTATATAGGCCAACTGCTTTAAAAAACCACAAATACCTCAGCACTTTGAGAGTGGGCGGTTTTTCACATGACTTTGGATTCAAATGGTCTTGCATGACCAACAGCAACTTATAAAAAGCCATGTGAAGAAGCAGAGCTATTCAAATCCTTCCAATAAAATGCTTCTTGGAAGTCCTGCCTGCCCTCAGGCCCTGGGCAATAAGACCTCATTCAGACAGCAAAGCCACATTAAAAGTTCAGTTATAGCTTTAGCTGGTGCAAAAGTTCCAGTATAACATTCACTGAAAATACCAAAGACAAATGATGTTCAATAAGATTCTTGAAGATAAATGGCTCTTTTCTGGTGAGAATTTTCCTTTACTCAAGTAGCCAGAATGCATCCTTGTTGGAATGGAAATGCAGGACAAGAAAATTCATCTATGATATATGTACAGATCATACATACATCCATACACATAATACACACATACATATACATGCACAAAGGGTCCCATCTCTGCAACACATGGCAATTTTAATGAAATCAACTGTAAATAAGTGTGCTGCTCTCTGGATTATGGGCTGTCATGAGACATGGAGTACTGATGTTGTACAGACTTGTTAAGTGCCTGTTTTGCTGGGGTGAGAGGGGTTATCCCTAGTGGGAAAGTCCTGCTAATCTTAGAAAGTATATTATGGCTAATTAACTTTATGGACTGCATTGGTTAATGGACAGGTTTGTTTCCAAATACTTTAAATCTCTGATAGTGTTGAAACACATCACATTTGTGTAGATTGTTTACTAGATTTTGTTCATTTATTTGTTCAAACTTTTGGTATAACTTTAGCTACTCAGTTTCTTCAAGAGAAAAACAAGTACAGCAAAGCAAAAGGTTTGATCTTGTATTAGTAACTGCTTTTGAGGGAGAAGGAAGGTTAAAGCAGCCAATCACCAGCAGTAAGCAGCAATTTGCTTTAAATTAACAAACTAGAAATAACATGTAGAAATTGAGATTGTGATAAAAATTATTGCTACAGACAGAAAATGTTGATATTAGCAGCAGGGACTCACTGCATTTCTCTTTTGGCACTCCTCTCTTCTGATAAGCAGAGTGCTGAGGTGTACAGGGTTTGCGTCCACACATGTAGCTTGCCATCACCTTGAGATGCCCTTCCCCAGGAAGCTAATACCAGTGCCAGATCTTAAGTGATACAGAGGTTGTGATGGCAGAAGGGTGAAAACAAGAAGTGACTTGCATATCACCATGTGCCTGACCTGACCAGCAGAAGGGATTATGTTGGGAGTGGTGGATTTTACGCTCACATAGCTGTGTAGGTTTTGGGAATGGCTTTGAGAACTGCCACCACCAAGGAGTGTCTGTGTCCAAAAACTTCACTGTGGGCCCAGCCCAGCAACCAGGGGCAGCTTAACAGATGTGAGATCATGCACTGGCATTTGTGAGTGCATAGATTTAATCAGAATGGGAATATCATGCGCTCCTGCAACACCTGTCAGTGATGTCCTCTCTGTTGTTCCAGAAGGCTGTCCAGCATCTTCATATGTCCTCTTTTGAACATTTTTCCTTTGCATCATTACAACATCATCTGTGATGTCTCTATTTTTCTCCTTAGTGTGTATGCTCAGCATCCTGAAAGGGTTGACTGGCATTACACTTGCCACTTAATTTTAATATTGGAAACATTTATTTCCCCTATGCATTATTTTTCTGTGACAAGAGTTTTGTTTTAATTTTTTACACATTTACGTTTTTCACTTATAGGTTACCCAGAGGTTATAAGGGTAAAACCTACGGTCGAATGATCCAGTTACATGAGTGTGAGCTCAAAATGAAGCCAAACTGATAGTTATGGGAAATAGAGCAAATGTCGATGAAACTACAAAATAAGTTTAGAGGACATTAATTTTCTAAATTTTATACATCAAAAATACAGGCCAAGAAGTATTGTGACAGTTATTTGCCTTTTATTGACATACTTGTTTCAAATGATGTTTGCAAGAACAATATCCAGCTCTAATGGGATATTGAAAGAAAACCCAACAATTTTTTATTCATGTGCCCGTTGCTTCATTCCTGTGGGGAAATGCCATTTAGATAATTCCTGCTGGCTGATGGGTCCTGCACCATTACATATCCTGTCCTCCTGGCAGGATGCTAGAGATGTTCTAGCCAGGTAGTTCCAAACCTTATTGCTTTTCATAGCTACATGAACACCCTACAATCCATTCTGAGGTACTGCAGCTTAATGCCCCCGAACTCAGTGAAAGAAATTCATCCCTCAGTGTTTATAGAAGTGCATTGTTTAATAGGATTGCATTTAAATTTCTATAAAGATTGTCAAGCCAATGCTTATGACTTACAATGGAAAATTGCTCTCAGAGAGACTTTACTTAACCACTGAATTTTAGATACAGAGAGTGAGCAGTACACTGCAAAGAGGTTATATGCTTTTCTTTGGTTTAAATTAAAAAGCTTTTTGACAAGACCTATTACACGTATTTTATCATGCATTTTCTATTCAGAACAATTTCACTGCTGTAGACTAAACAGAGATTTATATTAAGATTTGACAGATTTGCTTAGAAGCTACTGTTCTTCAACAGACCTCAAATCATCTATTAGTTTTGCACAACTTCAGACAGAAGGATTCTGAATTGCTTTCATAGCAGTGACTGGGTTTATTGTGACTTTTTAGATGGCAAGATACATATAAGATGAACAGAAAAATTAAAGGGATTTTCTGAATCATTTAGCCCTGTCCTTCAGTGTTAAAAGCAACGCTTTACAGAATTACTTTGATAAATGTCTTGAGCTCCAGTTTTAAAGCAGTGCAAGTTTTTAGTCCCCACTTAATCCTGCTGGAGACACATTACAGACTATTCTCATAATTAGGACTGTAAATTTTTGTCTAAATGTATCCATTATTAATTTCTAAACATTTTTTCTTGAACCAACATCACCTTTTCCTTTAAAAAAATAGATTTCCTCCCTGATGTGTTCCTTGTGAAGTCCCTTATCACCTGATAAATGTAGTGACTTTCAATTTTTTAAAAATTGCATATATGCACAGAAATTATATCTCATCAACAGAAATTGCATCTATTCAGTCATCGGTATGTATACTGTATTTAAACAGTTTTTTCTTAGGTATTCTGTCATTTTGTTTTGTCATGATACCTCATATGCCCTTTCCTATTCTCCCAGACATGCCATCTTTCCTCTGAACCTGTTCCAATGTAAATTTATCTTCTAGAACATGGGCAGAGAGAATCACATTATTTCTGGTAAGGTGCCTTAAGGCCTTATGGCACTAATACCTCCCTGGCTTGAGTGGGAATTCTCTCCCCAGAAGCCACTGGGACCTGCATTCACCTTTCCAAGGTCACATTGCCAGGGCAGCTTCTAACCACTCTTGGGTCTCCTC
Source organism: Hafferia zeledoni (assembly GCA_035583235.1). Classification (NCBI taxonomy): domain Eukaryota; kingdom Metazoa; phylum Chordata; class Aves; order Passeriformes; family Thamnophilidae; genus Hafferia; species Hafferia zeledoni. The sequence continues at coordinate 20,882,275 of JAWWEV010000043.1, forward strand.
CTCCGTTGTTCTCAACCCAGACACTTAAGCATAGCTTTTTACTACTCAGTGACTTCTCATTCCAATGACTCATCCTCAAAGCCACTGTGCTCCTTCTGTCTGATATTCTGATCCTCCTCATATTTGAACACAATAAATAATGGATAAAGACAGCCCATATTACAAAATTAAGAAGACTGCAGGTTATGGATAGCATTGAATTTGAAATAAACCACACATGGCACTTGGCAAATGTCCTGCATATTCAAGAACAATAGTAAGAATTGAGTGAGTTATTACTTCACAAAAAAAAAAAAAATCATTGTAAATATGAATTTAGTCTTCTTTTTTGAAAGTTTAGAGTTCATACATTTATTTCAGTCCATCTGTTTTACACCATTCCTCAGATAATCAGCAAACATGAGGTTATTTCAGTGCGAAGTAGGTCTCTGTACGACACAGGCCCGTGCAATATTCTCTTTTCAGCCTTGACCATGAACATGGAAAAAGTCAGAGAAAGAAGTATAGACACAGTGCAGCAGTTGAACATTCCTAAACCTGCTTTGGCGATTGCAATTATGATTCAGTTATACTTGAACAGATTTTGGGTTACAGAGCATCATAAAACTTACAAGATCATCCATATTCCCACAGAGTTATGCTACAGTTATAACCATGAGCAACACAGAAAAGCAAGTTAATTTATTTCCTGCTGGCAATCTAGATGGCATTCACAAGCAGGAGAACATAATAACAAAAGGCTGTCTCTTCTGCCACCAAACGTTTCTCATATTTTCTTGCTCTGAATTGATCACTGTAACTAGTTGAAATAAAAACACCTATCAAAAATAATTGTCACATATCATAATGGCAATAATCCTATATTGCCTATATATGCTGAAATAACTTAACTCAGTCGATGTGTGTAGGCAGACTTAAAACAGCATAAAAATCTTATTGAATCTTATTCCATTTGAACTGAACAAATTACTTTCTACCACAGTTAAAAATGGCTTAGGTTTTAGGAAGTTTATAGTGAAAAATTATTCCCCCCTTAAGCAAACACTGCAGGCAATGCTTGTGGAAAATTATTCTCACGGTAATCAGTTGTACATGCTGACGAACTTGTTCTTTTCTGGTTGCTTAGCTATCTACCGACCGCCCCTGGCTCCCCGCCATGACCTCTGTGAAAGAGCTGCTGCGGCACTAGCAAGTATGTTCTCAGAAAGTCTTATTAGCTGTGGTGTAGGTTTCTAATTATTGAACAGCAACTTGCCCTACTGTAATTACTGTGATGGTATTTTAAATCAAAATACTTGGTTTCATCTTTTGAAGAGATACGAGAAAAGTCAAGGTCAAGAAACCTAACTGGACCAAAGAGGTCAGCGTTGCATGTTACGCTATTGCAGCAAACACTGCAAAACCAAGTCCACATTTCAAATAAAACCAGTTCTGGTCCTCTTAAAATCCACAAAAATATCCTATCAGCTGAAAAAAAATGGTAGGTCTGAAGCTGTGACATATATACACACACACACATATGCAATTTTAACACATTTATCACAAAGAAATACAGAAAGAAAATTGATTAAAGAAACTGAACTAAATTTCACTACTTCAGGCTGTAGCACACAGAATTAATATTTATTAAAGGACAGTTAGTTTTAGGAAATGGACTGCTGTGCATGTTTTCTAAGTTTAACATTCCTCCCTCCAGATCAGCCACTGGGTTCTCATACGTGTTCAAAAGGCAATTCAGTACCAAATCTGTACAGAGCTTCAGGCACTGCTGTGCTACACGTACAGCAGTATTTTAGTTATAATAAGAAAAAATCAGCTAGGTTATTTTTTTTGGACAACTTCTCCTTCAAGTTGAGCTGATGAGTATGAGCAAAGAAGATATCCACATAAAGCACTAACATAATTTGTGTATGCCATCCTAACATACCATGGGAAGGGTTTTTAATTGAAAGTAATGATAGGGCAGCCAGGAATTTACCAATTAAAATAACTTGGATGTCTGTGCTAAATTCCTGATATTCTAAGGTCTTAAGGAAATCTGACTGTCTTTACTTACTAGAATGCAATCAGAAACAAAGATGCACTTTTAGATTTAATTCTCTCTGAGGTGAAACAACTGGACTGCCTGGAGTTTTTATTGATGGATCATAAGCAACAGTCAATTGACTGCACACAATAGTTTAGAAAAAAAAATTAGTTTTCATCCATCTTCTCAAAACAGTTTGCAGAATGTTCAATTTAATTTAGTTTATATATGTTAAACTCCTAGAGCATACATTTGTTAAGCTTTTGGATTTGTTAAGCATATTCTTTTTCCTATAAAAACAATACAGTTCACTGCACCAGTGGCTCTAATTGGCCTGGAGCTGGTATAAGTAAACAACCTGAACACAAAAATCAGGCTGATCAAGATATGCATGTTCTCAATCTTGCTTTATGAGGTGGAGCCATACACCTGCAAGAACACTAATGCATAAAGTCTCCTCTCTTTTTTTTCCCCCCTCCCCTAAATATTTGCGTCAACTGGCAAAACCCACACAGAAGCAAGATGATTAAAGTACCAGAGACAGTCTGATGTAACAGAGAAGCCCCAGGTCTAGACCCAAGTCTGACCTTTGATGGGATGGATCTCAGTCTTTAGCCTCCTGGAGGGCAGCAGCAGCAGCAGAGCAGGACTGGCAGGGCACAGCCAGCCCTGACACACCACATGGCTGCAGTAAGGATCTGGTAGTATGAGCCCCAGTGCAACCTCAACAAGAACCAAGGTGGGGTTCATGCCTATTCCTTAGGGATGTTCTATACCAGATAGAGAATTAAAAAAGGAAAGAAAGGAAAAAGAAAATAAAAAAAGGAAATAAAAACATGAGAATTATTAAGTCAACCATCAGGATCCAAATTGCAATTGTTGTGAGTTGCATTACATATTTGCCAGCTCCTAACTGACCTATTGGACGTAAACTACCCACCTCACGCCAGATTTTAGAGGGCAAGTGCATACTTTGTGCTTAGCACTTACAGCAAAAAAATGGTGGATTCCGAATGCACTTGCCTGTGCTCCCCTCTGCTCAGCAATGACGAGGCTTCCTGGTCATGCTGATCAGGGTGGGAGGTCAGTCACGCTGCAAACAAGAACTGACGTTTCAAAGCCAGAGCAAGATTGCTGTTGTTAAGGAAATGTGCTCTAACAACGGATCTGCAGATCGCAATAAGGAAAGAACATCTTTTTCTTTTGCTTTTTTTAACTGGCGAGATTCTTGAGCTCTATGGTGGATGACTAATGGCCAAAGGGGGATTTCATTACATTGAATTCAAAAACTGTCAGGAAACTTACAGGAAAGAATAAATGTTCCTTTTAATAAAGGAAAAATAAATCAAGATTAAATTATTTACCCCACTCATGGTTAATGTTCAGTATAAAACTCAAGTGATACCTCTGCTGAGGTATAAACCAGGCAAAGGGTAAAAAGTGTTTCAACAAAACCAGCGCCACACAGTTTTGAAGATGAGCTCTGATGCAAGGTTAGATGCTAGCTGGGCTGGGGAAAGAAAAATGTCTTCTTCTGATTTGCAAAGCAGCTACAGAACTGTTCCACAGTACTGTAGGCAATAATCAGTAAATAAGAGGAGAGGGAGGATGCCTCAAATTCCACTATGTTGTTTGCTCGATCTCCCCCAGTCTTGAAAAGGAGATTTATAATAGTCTGGTGCTTCAGACCACAAACAAATTGCTGAGGAGCTCTTGAAAAAGCTAGATTTCCACATAACTGGTACATTCAAAGCAAAATCAATGTTATCCTTTGATGAGCAAAATGGAAGGGCAGAAATTACTTTTCTTCAAGTGAACTGTCAAAAACAAGGACTAGAAACGATACTGCAAAGAGAAAAACATAATAATGGGCACTACAGGGAAAGAAAATTCTATCTGCCACCCTAGACAGCATTCGTGCAAGAAATGAACTTATTGTCCCACAGCACTGGGTCTCAGGCTCCAGCCTGCTCACTCCCCCAGCAGGGACACTCTGCTGCATGGCCTGCCCACCAAAGGAGAGGATTCTTCCTACTGATACTACACTTCCACAAGCATATGGGATCAGTAGAGTCTTTACTGACCAGGTAAAGTAAAAGTTGTCATCTGTTGCAACTTTTGTTGCCAATTCATTTCAGATCCTCTTTTTTCCAGACTATTACTCTCCTGAAACAGACAATGTAAAATCTCCGAGAAAGGAAATGGAGTGACTGAAACTGAAATAAGCCATAACTTGATAAATGATTCAGTTACCTCCAGAATGGGCTGGGATTCCTAAACTTTTAAAGGTTCAGTGCACAGAGAGTAGAAGTGAATGAGCCTTCTATCAGTAAAACAACTAATACGTCATTTGACATCGATCCAGTAACAATGTATACTCAGTCCTCTTTGATGAGGTCTCTGCTGAGAAAAACAATGTGGTTTACTCAAAAAAGATAACTTGTGTTTTCACAGCTCCAAATCCACTTCCAACCACAAAGACAGTTCCTCTTTCTCAATTACCACATGGTTTTGCAGTGAGTGGGCTGGTGTTTCCTACAGTCCCAACCAAAAATTGTATTGAGGGAAGGCAGCCCTTCCTCCCTTCCGTTCACTCACGGGTTGCCCTGTTGACATATCCCTCCCGTGCGGTGACAGTAATGACACGCTCCCACTCCTGAACTCTCCCAGCCACGCTGATGTGGTCACTACAGTGAGCTCTGCACTTGTCCCAGGCAGTTCCACTTGCCACTGAGAAGAACATGAGACGGAAGAGACAGTTCGAACTTTTTTTTTCTTAAGGAGAGGTGCATTTTCCATTACACCTGCTTGTTCTTTGGTGTAATCAACTGTCTCTTCATCTTAAGGATAATAAGAAAACTGAACTGTGACCTAAATTCAGGACTTGGACAAGATCAAGATTATGGAAATGCAGTGACACTACTAAAAAATATAATAAACCTTTGGAGAACTTTTTCTTTCATGTATGCAATTTAGCCTTTAATAAAACCTTCAAGGTATGATTCATAGCTCTAGAAAATTGAACTTTAAGTGCAAAGTCTTCCTCACCTTTTTACTCCATTTTTGATTGCTGAATGTTACTTCTGAAATTGTGTGAATATTTAAACTGTGAAACTAGAAGTATGAACAACTACTGTAGAGGTTCACATTTAAAGACAAAATTCAATTTTCCATCAAAGGTAAGTCTGACAAGGATAATAAAATCTGTTTATTAAATAGGTATTTACAACACAGATCTTTAAAATCATGACACTTCCTTATATTGATACATATTATGCAATTTCCAATGTACTTCAGTACCATGAGCTCGTATCCTGAAATGAAACAATACAAAAGAGCAGCTTCCCATGAAGCTCACAGACATCAGCAAAGGGTAACACAGCTTGAACCCTAAGGATGACAGTGAGAAATTCAGAGGACAGCCCCAAATAAATAACAGCAACTTCCCTAAGGCTGCAAGAACACAGGCAATTCTACCTGGTGGCTTTCCTTGACAGAACTTTGCTTGAAATTTGATGTTTTATGCAGAAATAATGGCTTTTTCCTGATATTACTATAAATATCAAAGGCAAACCCCTATTTTTTAGTGGATTCCTTGGACATACCACCAGACACTGGTTATTTCCACTTCCCTTCAGGACTCGATGCTTAGCCACAATAAAAAACCAGAAACACCTTTTGCATATTTAATGAAACACAGGGTCTGAAAATAGACCTCTTTTCTTCCTTTTCCTGCATACCCCTGTTGAAAAAGCAAACAAAATCCTAACAATAGAGCCTGACGGTTACAAGGCCCTTACCAACAGCTACCAGGCAGTTGGTCTGAAAAGAACAGTATGAAGTAAAATGTATCACCCATCACATACGTAACTCTCTTTGAATGCCAAGATCCATACAAGAACAGCAAAAGTCAGCAGAAATGAGGAAAAAAAAATCAAGGAATGCAAGTGGTTAGAAGCTGAGGACAGTACCAGCACATATCCATCAAAAGTATAATATATTTTTAGATATTTATACAGCAACCACACAAAGGTGTACAAATTACCCCACAATGGCTTTGGCTATACAATAATTGTTTAATTTATGAAATAAGAAAAACAAAGAACCCCCTACAAAAGAGCAAACAAAAAACAAAGCTCTCCCTAACATCCCACAAAATACCAAGTGTCTTGTATTTTCATTTGTTTTCATATACATTCACAACTAACAAAATGCTGCCAATATTCTATAGCTACAATATTTCACATTCTACTAAAATATGCACATACTTATACAAGAAAGTGTGTAAAACTAAAGAACCAGGATTGCTGAGAAGTACTTTGAAAGCACTGGTTCCTACTACTTTGCTTCACAATAAGACCCCAAATCCTTTCTACAAGACCTGTAGTCTGAGGAGCCCTGTACATGCATTCATTTCAAATTTCTTTTATGCTGTAAGATCAGGATTTTCTGCCCTATTCTCCCTTTCCTTACACTTTTGGACAGTTACAGGTTCTTAAATATAGGCAAAAGGGCCTACAAGTAGAGCAGAACAGGCTGACCTCTGTTCCTGCCTGATCTTTTGAAGATATGAAGTCAGTACACCTTTGTATAAAGACTTGTGTCCCCAGGTTTTTCTCTTGTGCTTGTTCAGTTCTTCCTACAATATAAAGTAAATTGTGATGAGGGCATTGCTTCAGCACCTTCCAGGTGGACAATTAATTCATCAGAGGATGAGAAGCCAACATATTCACATAAAACCACAGAAAACAAGCAAGGTGCTCACTTCGATACCAGGTTTTCACCTTTGCACGTAGGAAATGTGAACATTTCTTCTATGCAGCTGAAAGCCACGTTGGGCATAAGGCAGCTGTACTCTGGATCTTTGGGCTTTGAAAGGTCTTCTAACTCCATTCCCTAAGCAGAGGGAAGAGAAATCTGGCTGACAAAGGTTGCTGATTGTATACGTGATTTTTCCTCAGCAGCTGATCCCCGGGGAGCCCGAGGTGCCCACCCTGCTGCGGGTGTTCCCCCGCACACTGTGCCAGGCAGCGAGAGGGGCGGGTGGTGACACCCCCGGCCGGGCGATCTGCGCCGCCGCCCACGGGAACAGCGAGAAAAGACTTTTGAGTTACAAATTACACGGGGTTCCGCTGACAGCTGAAGGGCTTCCAGCACACACTCGTTCCGCACCCCGCGGGATGTTCACGCTCTGTGGGGCCCTTTGGGCGCGGTGTCCCCCGCGCTGCCCCCGCACCGCCCGCAGCGCCCCGGACGTTCCCACGGCCCCCGACAGCGGGTCCCATCCGGGACAGGCGGCGACGACCGCTCCTCTTCTTTTTCTTCTTCTTCCTCCTTCTCTTCGTCTGTTCTCCTCCCTCACCCTCCTCGCTCCGGCCCGGCCCCGCCCGGCCCGGCAGGTACCGAGGGGGCGGGAGCGGAAGGCGACACCCCGCTCTGTCCCCCCCGCTCGGCGCTTGGTCGCGGCGGCCGCGCTCGCGGCGCTCCCCCCTGGTTGCGGCGCGCTGTGGTCTCGCCCGCCCCCGCTGCCATGTTGGATCGCGCGGCCGCCGGGGCCGGGCTGGAGTTGGAAGTTTAGGGGCGGGAGCGATCGGGATCGGGATCAGGATCGGCCCCGGGATCGGCCCCGGCGCGGAGCGGCTCCGGCGCGGCTGCAGCGCTCCCGGCTCCCCGGCACACCCTCCCCGCAGGCCAGCAGCCGGCTGAGGCTCCGCCGCCCCTCTCTGCCTCCCTCCTTCCCCGACCCCTTGCGGGAGGCTCCGCGATGCGGCTGCTGTGAGGCCGCGGCGGCGGCGGCGGAGGACGAGGAGGAGGAGGAGGAAGGGGCCGCGGGCGCCATCGGTCGCAGGGTGGCGAGGGCAGCGCCGGGCCGGCCCCGGCCATGAGCGGCGCCCCGCAGCAGCCCGCACGGCGGGTCACCAACGTGGGCTCGCTGCTGCTCACCCCGCAGGAGAACGAGAGCCTCTTCGGCTTCCTCGGCAAGAAATGCGTGGTGAGTGCCGGCCAGCGGGGCGAGGGCAGCGGGGCGCGCCGAGCCGTCCCCAGCCGGGCCGGGGCCCGGGGCGGGCGGGGGCGTGTGAGGACAGCCCGGCCGGGCGCCGGGAAGTTGGGGCTGCGGAAGTTTCGTCCCGCTCCGCTGCCCCGTCCCAGGCCCCGCTGCCCGCCCCGAGCGTCGGGCCCGGCCTCGCTCCGTCCGCGGCCGCCTCGGATGCCCGAGTGGGCGCCGTCCTGCCCTGCCGCGCCTCGCTGGCAGGCGGTGGGAGCTCCCCCGGCTGCAGCGACCCGAGCGCTGCGGGGGAACCGGCCAGGGAGCAGCCGCGGGTGCTCGGGGCCACAAGTCCCATGGCTCGACGAGGCTGGGACGGGCCCCAGGTGCACCAGCGGTACAACAAAGCAGTGTCGACGAAGTTGTAGGAAGGCTCGTATCAGTGCTAGGCCTGCCCTGGGTTTAGTCTGTACTTTGCTTAGCTTAAACAACAGGTTCGTGTACTCAAATGTGACTCAAATACTGCATCTTTTCCTGTTTCTATATATCAGTAAGTTTATCTTCAGAATACCTTCTTGCATGCTAATATAAAACTGTACTTATCTCTATTAAAGAACTACTGGAAGGTTTCAAAAGTTACCCACTTTCACTGGAAAACAAGCAGCTTTTAAAAAAACCTTACCTTTGATCAAAAAGGCTGCTTTTTGGAAGCCATTGAAAATTATGTCTTCTGATGCTTTGTGTCTGGTACCTCAAATACTATTAGGCACTTGCTGTAAAGCCATGGAGAGCTTTTCATGAACTTAAAACTGTGACTTAAAGGAGGATGTCCGTGTAGTCATAATGATTCCACATAACTCTTTGGACTTTGAAATGGCATTGTTGATCAAGCTGATTGTTGCAAGGAAAACATAAGATGCAGTAACTGAACAGGAAGTAGAGTATTTACATTGGAGTAGGTTAAATAAGATGCTGTAAGTTAAACATGTCAGAAGCATGTGTTTTGAAAGTACAGATTTGTAAAAAAACACCTTCAGTTAATTGAACTACTTTTAGGCACACATTTCATGTCTTCAGCTTTTTTGCAAAAAAAAACAAAGCACGAATTTTTCTCTAAATATAAAAAATAGTGCATGAATTTGTGTGTGTTAGTTGATTTCCAGTTTGTTTTTCTACAACTTGGATTTTCTCATCAAGTGAACACACTTTTCATTTTTGTTATACTCAACTGTAACACTCACCTACTCAAGTTCTCAACTCCTCTGCACAAATAGTATGCTGAAAGCAGACTGGAGGTAAATATCTTCACACGATCTGGTTGTCATGCGATTTGTGGCAGGTTGCAGCTTTCCAGACGAGGCTTGCTGGAAACTACACATTCTTACAGTTTACTCTGAATGTTGGGTGGCTTTCCAGTGACATTCTAGTTGTGGTCCATTCTTTTCCCCCCAACCCTATATGCTCTCTAAGTTAAGTATAGGCTTATCTTAATACAGGATCTCTGCTCAGTCTTGAAGACTTGAGTATTGAAGCTCTAGAGATATTTAACCAGGCTTTTTTGGCTTACTGTGTGGCATGAGCCACAAATTTAGAAACAAACTCTTGATCAGATTGAACATCTCTGTCTCTTGGAGGGCAGTTTCTATCAGAGAAGTGGAATGAGCACCTGGAGGTGGTAACAGCTTTGGCTGTCTAACCTGAATCCACAATGTCACAGCCCAGTAGGACTCTTGGTACTCTTGACCTTCTAGCCTGACTCAAGAGTAACATGCTATGCTGATAAATACCTTTTTGCCATAATGTACATGATATTTAATATCTTAATATCCACGTTTGAATTACTCATTAGTGAAGTTTCAGACTGTAAATGCTGCTTTTAAAGGATGGAAAATATTGTGAGTTCTGTAGGATGCTGCATGGTTCCTTCACATCAGCTGTGATGTTCGGGCTGCCTGGCTGCTACAGGTGGTGTTTCTGTCATCGTGGGGCACAGAGAGGCTGCTGGATGTGATGTGCATCTGCCACATGGACATAATTTTAGGTTTTGTTTGAGTAGACCTTGTGTTTAGATCAGTACTATAACAAACAAACACCAGAGGAACAGTTGAGAAACTATAAAACATGATCCTAGATACATTTTGTAGTAATAATTTATGGAACTCTGATGGATGGCATAGTGCTGCTGTCGGCCCTGAAGGGCTTGGTTGAGAAAGCATACACTGCTCTGGACCTGATTTATTTCAGTCTTTCTTTGACTCCCTTTCTGACTGATAACAAGGCAGCTACTTTGAAATAACAATAAGGATTCAGCTACCTGATTTTTGTTCTACAGAAAATCAAAGGTATTTATCAAGTAGTGTAATTTCAGCTGAGCACTTAAAACTGATGAACTCCAAAACTGACATAATTTCAATGGCATCTTAAGTAATGATGACTGATAAATACAACAATTACCTGGGAGTGGGGGAAGTGGTGAAGAGCCATCTCTCTGTGTGTTGCTGAGGTTCATACCATTTTCCAGACTACTACTGATATTTTGGGAATCTCATTGACCAATAGGCAAGTGTATAATTGATTTTTCCCCCCCTTTTTACTCTTTTTTTTCCCCTGCACTTGCTGAGCTGTAAAATGTTTATCTGAATCCATAAGTAATTAAAATACCTTTGCCCATGACAGATCAGGCTTTCAAAACCAAGCCACTGGCTGGTAGTCAAAGCTGGAGCTATAGTTAATTAGATTGAAATATGAACCTAAATGTAGGTAGGTATTGAGTGTAATATGGCCCTTTAGGACTTAAATTGTTGTGTAGGCATGTAACTAATTTTCTTTCAGGTTTGTGACATTTGTCAGGCTAGGTGTAAAATTTGCTGTCTGTAGAAAGTTTTCGGTCACTATTTTTTTATCCTAATGTAAAAATAAAATTCCATGTAAACTTACAGTAAGGTGAGCTATGAGATTACTTTAGTTCATATTAATGAAATATTTTGGAGGTTATGCCAGACTTGGAAGTTTTTACTTAAATCGGGTTAGTTGCAAATCAGTTACTTTAAATTAGTTCTGAGGAATGAGTTTCATAAGAAAAAGCAAGTGCTGGATGTCCCATTAATTTGTAAAAAAGAAGTTTTCATGATTAATATTGGTCAGAAATGTCAGGGGTGAAAAACTAGTTTTTTCTCTAGAAATAATTTTTTGAGAAGCCTTAGGAAAGAAAACATGAGAAGTGTATACTTGATGGCATTAGAAGTAGGTCATACAGAGTATGGATATTTTGTACTGGTTAGTAGTGGATCTCAACACATGAATAAGGTGTAATGAGTGAGGCTGGGAATATATTGTTATTTGTAAGAGCTTGCCAGGGTTGATACGGTAAACAGGAACTGCCCAAGAATGCAGAAAGAGAAGTGACACAGCAGTAAACTACGAAAACTGTTTTGGCTGCTTTAAAGTGCATGTGACCAGAATAAGTTTGTATATCAGAGCCAAAGGACAAATTACAGTAATAGTTGAGATAAAATGTAATAATATCCTGAATGGCAGTTATAGCTCTTAATTGATAAGAATTAAAGGTAAGGAAAGGACCAGTAAGATTACTTGTGCTCATGAAAACAGCATGAACTAAGACTTGAAAGTGGGCTACAGGTTTGAGTAATGAGTGACTTCGTGTCTGAGAAGTGTTGGTATTTCTCAGTTTAAGCTGCAGTCTGTACATTCAAGAAGGGTTGACATCGCAGTTTAAAAAAGGCTTCTCTCCTATACAGATAAGGAGAATTGAGTCATCAGTTGAGTGGTGATTCTCTCATCTTTGCTTTTGTTTTTAAATGAAATCTGGAAGAAGAAGACAGAGGAGAGGGCCTAGTGGAACAGAAGAGCATTGAGAGTTATGCCTGGATTTCTATTGAGGTCTGTTTTGTTCTACAAAAGATGTGTAACATCTTCAAATGCCTCACTGGTATCCACTAGAGTCAGTGCCCTAAACAACTTGTCAGAGATAATCTTCCATTCTAGAGGGAATGGCACTGGGTTTTGACAGTTCCTTTGAACCAGACCTGTGCCTACAAAACTGATTTTCACAGTAACAGGTCATATCAGACTCTTCAGATCAAGTGGCTCAGCCATCATCCTTATCATAAGGTGTTGCTCATGCTTGTTTTCCTCACAGCTTGCTATTAAGCTAAGGCAGTAAACTGTGCTGTAAACACATTATTTACCCATGGATGAGAAATGTTTTGATACCACTTGTGAACCCTTTATTGCATCTCATAGCTATGTGTATTTGAGACAAAGCAACAATTTACAAGATTTGGTTCAGGAGTAAGAGCCAGAAATTTAGATGTTAAAATCCCAATGTTGTCAGTAAACCTCACTGTCAGTTATCTAAATCTCCTATTCAGCTTACTTTAAGATGAAAACTTGCAATTATCTGCTCAATTTCCATCTTTGCTTCAGTGACTGTAGTAGTTACACGTTTCCTTACCGTGCTTGTACCTCATATGCTAAACACATTTGTGTCTTGACATGCAGGATGAGTCCTTCTGCAGTCGGTGTGTAACTCTCCTGTGAAGCATTACGTGTTGCTAAATGAGAGGTGATGTGGTAACATAGACCTGGAACAAGTGCCTCAGTCTCTTACGGCTTCAGTGCTCTTGCACTTCTCTTCTGAGCATCTTTGTAGATATTTTCTCCGTTTTTGAGGTAGTCAAGTGCCAAAAGTCTCAACATCTCTGTGGTTAATCAGCTGGTCAAGTGTACCACTCATGCTCCAGATAAGTGCTCTGGAATCCTAAAGTGTACATGCACAACAGTACAAAAACAATTCAGTCACAAGCTCTTGTGTTGTAACTTACTGGTTCTTCACAGCTAAGAATCATACTGAGGAATTTAGAAGAGGGCAAAGTTTTAATGTAGGATTCAGATAAACAGTCGTGTTTTGACTTCAAGATTTCCACCAAGATGTCCAGATACCCCTTGCTTAGGAGAATACCCAAGGAAAAGGTAGTTTCATGTTAGAAGACAGAGTTTGTTATTTCATGCAAATATGTCAACATAAAGACTACTTTGTTCTTCCTCTAATGGAAGATTGATGTGATTTCTTGGCATTGCTTGTAAATAGCTTTTTGAATTTGTTATCACTAGAACTCTTGTGGTTATTTCTTCTGGGGTTCTCAAGGATGTAGTTTAGTATAAGCCAAATTTATAGGAAATAAAATGTGTAAGATCCATCTTAGACCATGTAATTGCAGGGTAAAAACATGGTAACAGAGAATGTTTTTATTTTAGGTCTCAAAGTTCTTCTTTTGAAGGAGTTCTGATACTTCTAAAGAGAAAACAGGTGATTTTTTCGCAGCATAACTTCTTACAACCCTTCTTACTCCACTGGTGTCTCTAGTAGTGCCAGCATTAAGAACTCGTTTGCTGCAGACATTGGTGGTGACAGCAATGGCAGCAGTTGCTGAGTGTTGGAATGGGTGGAGTGAAGCATTGAAGTGATTTGCATAAGATGAGTGAGTGCGGCCTGGGAACTTGGCAGTAGTTCATTAACCGACGTGACAAAAGGCCCAATTCTGTCATTGATGTTCTGTAGGGCAGAACCCTCTGCAGAGTAGATGGGGTTTCTGGAGCTTTTGAATGCTCAGTTTGCTGAGAATGTTTGCTGTTGATGGAAAGTTGTGTGGTAGGATTTATGATGGCCTCTGTTGAGTGTGTTTCGTAGGCTTGTCTCTTGAGGAATCTCCGTAGTACAGAAATAAAACTTAGTATAGTGCAGGAGACTTATGGTTTCATAACCTAATACCTAGATAATAAAATACAGGAAGTAACGAAAATGTGTCATAGGCACTGGACAGAGGTACTTATGGGTCCGTTAGGGTACAATTTCCTCAAGAAAGGCTGATATTAAGTCTTACTTGGGCACAGAGGGATTCTTTTTTTTTTAATTGGTCAGTTTGTTTTCTTCATAACAGTAAATCAGTGGATTTAGTGAAACTAGAAGTGTGTCGTCATGAGAGGTTTTAAACAGCCCACTCTACCAAGACAGGACTCAGTTACTGTAGAAGGCAGTTCAGTTTCTCAAGGTATTTGCTTGGGTTCACTGACACGCCAACTTCTGTGGCTTCCAGATAAGTTGTTCATGCCTGGATAAGCAATAAACTGGGAACAACAGGTGTGCAGTTACATTCAGGGACAGTTGCAGTGACGTGTGAAGATCCTGAAGCGTGCTGGGATTGTTGCATGACAGGAGCAGCATTCTGGAAGGACCAAGTGGAAAAAGACAAGATGCAATACAAACAATCATAGGGATGTTTTCTTAGAAAGCTGCTCACTTGATTAATTCTTCAAATTCAGTAGTGTTTTCTCAGATACCCTTGAGTTAAAGGTCAGCATTCTGCTGACACCTCTTTGTGCAGAGAATGACACTTCAAGCATCTCAGATTAGAATGCTTGTTTTAAGACTATGTGATTCTGGAATAAATTCATTAAATTAATTACTCGGTTCCTGTCGACATAATGTTCTGTGGAGATAATCATTGCTGGCCAGGAAACTGCTGCTCCAAATTTCCACAATGCACTGACAGATTTGCAGATTGCAGCTTACCTTGGGCACTTGCTTTCATACATGTATCACCTCCTTGGTGAGGCTGTTTGCCCTCTGCTGTTTATTTGGCTATTCTTTAAATCCTCACTCTTAAGGCAGCTTTTTTTCTTTTTCAGTTTTCTGAGAAACAGTTTTAATACTGTTTCCAGTTCTCCATTGTGTGTAACTTAAGGCTGAAAGATCACACTAAGGCTTGCTAGTCAAGGTCATAAGTGTTTCCATTTCTGTTAGACGATTTCACGCACCTTTCCCCCCTTCAGAATCTTATGTGTAAGTCAGACTTCCCCTGCATTCATCTCCTTTCCTTTCAATGCAAATGTGTTACTTTGCCTTCATCTCCCTTGTTAATTAGCCACTCTGCAGCATCAGAGTGGTGTATTTGGTGAACTCAGATATGTTCCTGTATAAGCATATTTTGTATGTGAAGGTACTGTGCCGGCACTTCAAAAAACATTGACCTAGCAAAAGAAAATGTGGCTTTTGCATTTTTGAACAGCAACGAAAACTGTATCTCCTTATTTGAACTCTTAATTTTGCAAAGATAGGTCTTGCTGCTGGGACTGCAAACCCTTTTAAAAATTTATTTACTTCAGGTGTTATTGATGATGTGATGATGGCTTTCCCAAAAGTTAGCCAGCACTTGTTGAGATTAAATAACAAAGCCCAGTACTTTTCTTGCTGTCTCTTTTTGGAGAACAAGAATATTTGAAAATTGGAATTTGGCAGTAAATTGTAAATGCTTTCTCCCCCCTCCAGGTGACAGTTTAGAGATTTATTTCTCTGTTGGTGATTTGTGGATAAGAAAAGCAATTAGTATTAATTTGTTGTGTTAATATTTTTCTGTGTTAGGGATAAAGTAAGAGATATTTTACAACCTCCTTGGTATGTTTTATAACAAGCAGTAATTTATTGACTTAAAAAGAATTTTAGTTTCTATGTAGAAAATAATGCTTTAAGATTTTTATGCAACCAAGTGTTGTAAAGTTGGGAGTTACATTTGAGGAACCAATTTAACCCCTATTTCTTTTGTAAGTCCTATCCTGCTGATGTGCTTTGAAGTCCTGCATGGTGATCTTTGTCCTCCAAATCTCATGTCTCCACTTTTGTCAACTTCTCCTTATGCTCTCTCATCACACATGCATTTTTTTTAGCAGGTTTTCTGTCCGGTTCCAGCAAAAGCATTTCCTCTGTTTACTTCCTCTTTCCCCCTCGTACCCCGAGTGTTTCCAGGATCTTCCTTTCTCCTTTCAGCCCCTGCATCCATAGTCTGCACAAAGATCTCCAGGTAGGACTGACTCTCCTCCTCAGTATTCTTCTCTCCACTCTGTTACTCCACCTGCTTATCAATCCACAATTGCTTTGTTCTTGCTGATGAACTTTGTGTCTCATCAGACCTGTAGTCCTACCCGTACCCAGTGCTGGGATAGACAGGGCATGTATTCTTCTAACTCAGCAGAGCAACTGCACAAGGAAAGAGACAGGAGCGGGGGCAGTCTGTGTGCCAGCCAGCTGTTTGCTGTGGACACAGTGCCTGCCCGTTACATATTTCTCAGCTATTTCATCTTCGCTGGCCCAAAGTTGTTGTTAATGTTGCTATAGACAAGAGAACTTTTGGTGGATGTGAGAGGGAGAAGCACAACACAGAGAATGATACTCCTCAGGCTTCTTGCATTGCTCCACTGCTGCTTCTCCAGGGAGGACCAGACTCTCCAGTGCATAAGCTGCTATATTAAGAAGCTGTATACTGGAAGATAGAGCTTCAGCAACTCTACAGGCTCAGATCTGAAACCACAGAACTGCTTAGTACTGCTTCGAGTGAACTGTAAGTTATTTCCTGCTTCTCTAACCGTGTGACAGCTCTCTCTGAGCACAGCTAAGATGTGGTCATTCTTTGTAAGTAGACATTTTTTCCCTTTACTCCCCCTCAGTCAGCCAAAGCAAACAGCAACATCACTTGGCTTATGACACTAAATATACACAAAGGCATCCAAATAGGCTCCTCTCTGTAAAAGTGTGCTTGATTTTTGTGGTTAACTGAAAAGAGGAAGAAAACTATGAACATCCTGTAGTGGTGTGTGTTCTGTTCAATACCACAGGCAAAAGCTTCCCCTTGCATTTGCAAAGAAGGAAGCAGTAGTTTCTAATAAATAAAAGACCAAATTTTTTCTTTATTTGTTTTAGCTTGTAGTTAAGAGTATTTTGGGTATAAAACTCATAACTGGACATGCATTTATTAATGCTTGTATTTTTAATAACTTGAAAATTAACAGTTAAAAAAAATACAGGTTTGGGCTTAATTTCATGCAATGTTATGTCAATATTTTTTGGCCATACAATAGATGTTGTCATTTTGACCTTTCTTCACCAATGTTTGCATTACACTGTGTTGTTAACGTTGTGCTCAGCCTGTGTAGCTAGAACTTTAAAACTGTACCAGGTTTTAAAGTGTGACTGCAACAGGAAGTGCTGGTTGCACTTGACCGATAGAACTCAGTAGTGATTCAACAAACCATTTATTTATTTTAAAAAATATTTTAGTTTTGTCTTTAGGAGATTTGTCTGTATCATATTCAGGTGCCATTATTTCTGTACTTGAGAGACTTATAATACATCTGTATCTCTGCATAGAGCATGCTCTTCCTTGCCTTATTTCAAGCATCTACATGCAGTAAACCTGTAACTGTGTTACAGTTTTGTTTTCTAGGGTGCATGGATTTGATGCTGAATATTTTGCTGGGATATGTATATCTCACTCCATGTCATGGTTTTCACTTCATCTTGTGTCTTGTAGGTGGTCTTTCTTTGGATGCTTCAGTTCTTCATTGAGACTTTTTCTTAACAGCCTCTTTGGACATTTCTGGGCTTTTCTACCTGTAAACAACACATCCTGTCTGTTTCTCTTCCCTCTGCTCATACTGTTTTGATGACATTTGCATATTGAACAAGTATTTGTGCTGCTGCTCCGTGCTCCACGCTGTAATGGAAGAGTCCATCCCTCAGTGTTGCCATACCTGTCTGGATTGTACCTTTATGTCCTCGATAACAGAACTGACAGGCTCAAAATGGGAGGTACACAGTGTACGTTGAAGCTTGGTGGCAGAAGGATCCACCTTGTCCTTTTTCTCACCTTTTTTCTCACTGGTCTGTCAGCCAGCTGTGCTAACCCATTGGTGCTAGCAAACTTAAGCAAGGCAGTGTCATGAACTCAGGCACTCCATGACTGTCCATGGTGTTTGTTGGCATGCTTCCTGGGGCAGGTTGGACTGCTAGCAAGTAGTCGCCCAAATTAATAATGAGCGTGGGTTTGGCACTAGAATGGTGTAAACACAGTTCCTGATACATGGTATGGATCGAGCCTTCATTACCCAATTTGTGTGGGTTTGGTAGGAGAGTTTGTTCTTCCGTGCAGACGTGCTTTTTGCTGTACCACTTGCCATTGTATCCAGAAAGTGGCCCTGGTCTTAGTAACTAATATTTGCACAACCAATGAAAGCTGTCAGGAGACAAAAGCAACTGCAGTGCTGGGGGGGATGTGAACTGTCTGTTCTAGCATTGTCAGTAGCATGGACGTCTCAGAGTAAGGGTCAGCCCTGCTGCTGTGCTCATAACTGTCTGCTTTCACATTAAGTCAAAACCAGACCTGGTTTTCTTGACAGCAACAAAATTCAATATTGTCTTTCTGCTCCAAGAAGTCACTTTTGGAAACCTGAGGAAATGCAGTTGTCTAGAAGTTTCTAGCAAATGAAAGTGTGCCCGTGCATGTAACAACCTGCTGCAGTGGACAAATTATTATGTGATACTGATATTGTGAACACAAGCTCATAAGGTTCCTGATTTTCTCCAGCTTCAGAGGAAAAAAAATGTATTTTGTGAGGAGACGTGAATAACTTGTGTCTGTGCTTCTGCAAACTGCATTAGGTGCAGCAAGGATGACCTTAAAGGCTGCTGTGTCTCCTTAACTTCACTTCTTGGTTACAGAGCGCTGGCCTACCAAAAAAGCATGTATTCCTTTCTAGAGCTTTCTTTTCTGATGAGTAGTTTGTAAGTAATTTAAGAACAGTTCTGTGCATCTTCAGAGACTCCAGGGATGTCCTCAGTTCTCCTGGAATCTGACCTGAAGCTGCATTTTGGAGTGTTTTAGCATTTTTTTTCAGTTCAAATACAACAATTTGTTTTCCAGTTGAGCTCCAGAGGCAGTTTTAGAGTGTGGAGTGTAATTAATCATAGTTTAATCATCACATACTCAGCCTGTTCTGGTGTCTTGCCTTAGTCCTTGGTTCTGTCTGGTATGTAAAGGTACGAGCTCAGGAACCTTTTCGGTTCTGTCTTCTATGACCACTAGATCTGTTCGATAGTGTTTACGTGCCTCAGTGCTGTAGACACTTCCCTGAAGTTTTTATTTTATAATTTCCCCCCCATAGGGAAATATTTTATGTGCACAGTCCAGGCCATGGAGAAAGGGATAACGGGGCCCCTCTAGAACAGTAAACAATAAGAAGAATGTAGCAGTTGCTAGAAGGAACAGGTAAACATAGTGATAGAGGGGATAGTTTTGAGAAGAGCACCAATCCTAGAGTATAGAGTTGTATGCACACCCCAGCTTTTGACCAATTGTGTTACTGTACTATTGTTAAGTGTGTGTGCTGTGTAAACAATAAAAGGAGCAGTTGACGATACCTCTGTGAGGAGAATGTCCTGTATCTGGTCGTGGTAACCTGGAAGAGCTCAAAAGCCGACAATTAGACTTTACCCCACACCTTTCCCCGCTACACCCCCCTTTACTGATTCCCTCTTTCTTCTCAAGCCTTATTTTTTCCCCCAGTGTTGCTTTTATAAGTCAGCATGGGCAGAAACTGATCCCCTGGTGATGCTTAGTGCTGTACACAAAGTTCTCTCCCACAGCAGGCAGCATATGCTTCAGAGCAGAAGGGAGACAACAATGCAGCATAGATGTAGAAGCTGAGTGCTTTTAGTCCTTCTTTCAGGATGGTGGCGTGCATGTCAGTGCTGGCTGCAGTAATGATTCTAGCAGTGAAATGATGCAGTACTGATACCCATGTGGCTGGAAATAACTTCTCCAAGGTCACCATGTAAAAACAGTGTCACTATGATGCAAGTTTGAATTAGCAAAGGATGTTACATAGTTGGCTTATCCCAAGTAAACAAACCAGTCATAAATATGGAAGTCTGCTGTGCATCATCAAGGCTGCTGTTCTCCTTTCAGATGCTTTGGGCACCTTATTAAGTGCAGCATGGTGCCCTGGTTTGTCAGAGTAACCTACTCCTGAAGTGAGCTGATAGACATGTCACTCCTTTGAGGAGGATTGTAGTGTTTGTTGCAGAACTGAAGGCCTTACACAGGGAACAGCAGATTTGGAGCTCATAGTTCGACATCAGAGTATAAAACTCTTGAGCTGTGTATCATATTGCACATCACATGGAAGATGGCAGTGGCTTCCTTCTGAAGGATGCCCTTCTGAATAACAAGTGTTCAGTGGGATAATTCCATCGATGAGGCTGGCTAGCCTTCAATTTTTTTTATAAATCTGCTTCATTTTCTGTAAATAGTCCATGTACTCAGGAGTGGATACTGGACTATCAGGAAAGGATTTTATTTCCCCCCCCCCCCGGCTTGCTGAAGGTCCAGCTGTGTTACTGGCACACTCCATCACCATCTCCCTGCAGGAAGTGCTTGTATACCACAGTGGTGAAACTTCTGGCAATTTATGTCCTAGGTCTTTCGAGGACCCAGTTATACAGACTTTAATCTGATGTTTATAAAATCAACCATACTGGACTCCTAGCAACCTAGTCATACATTGCTATTATGTAGGTCCCACTCCTGTGGTAGTTTCTTCCAGGAGTTTGAGAGACTACCCTGTTTCTATACTCATGTCAAGTCTTTTGAGTAGGGCATGATTGTTGCTGAACTCTGTTTTAATCGGGTAATCAGCTTGTTTTTTCCAAACCGTAAATTTTCATACACTCAACATCAAGAACTTTCTGTTTCTATGCTAATAGATTAAGGTTTTTCAGGTGCTCAGAGCAATCAGTGTAGTTAGTTAATCATAAAGGAAGGAAATATCCATAAAAATCTGGAAACCCAATGTCTGCTTTAAGTCATAGAGTTATAACTTGCATGAGTGCCCTTACAGAGGAATATCTCATTTCCAAAGGTGTTACACGTCTGAAAAAAAAATCAGTATGTCATTAATAACTTTTGTTTTCTGTTTTAGTGATTAGAACTAGCATCAATGCACATTTTTTATGTTAGTGTGGTGTAATAATATACCTTGTGATTTTATACTGTCGTAAAAACACTGTAACTTATCATTGCATAAGTGGAGGTTTTCAGAAAAGTGACAAACACTTGACCTGACAGCAAAGCTGTTGCCAGTTGTCCCAAGCAGCAAGAACCAGTGACACTGATCATGTTCACCTCTGTCAGCTCCTGAACAGACTTGGAGACTTGCAGAACAATAGTTCAGAAACTGAAGCATGGAATATTTTGGCTCAGCTTTCTCTATTTTACTAATTCAGACCAAAAGAGTAAAGGTCCGTTTCAGACCTAATGTTTGTTTGAAATGTTCTTTAAAACAACTGTTTTTTATCCTAAGAGTTTTTAAAATATCTTAAACTATTGTTTTCATGTTAATTATATTGGTGTTGACTTTATGGATTCGAAACTCTTATACTGGTGTAATAAATATTGATTTTCTTTATGGTAAGCTTTTTTCTCACACAAGATACAGTACTACTGCAGTACAGTTGTAAGTAGAGTGAAATAATTTTTATATTACCTGTAAATTCAGGTAGGTCCATGCTTTTAACTTTTCGTGTAGCATGTATGTTATTGATGCTGAACAATGTTCACAAATCATGAAGAGGAACATAGGAGTTATGGAGAGCTAATTATCTTCAAATGAAGATGAGGATGCTTTTGTTCAGATCCATCCAAACATGAATATTTAAGGATTAAAGACTGAGAACAATATCACTGCCCCTTTGTTCCTCACTTCTGCCTGTGGTTACTGGACATGGATACCGAAGTGTTGAGTGCAGTGGAAAAATACATCCTGCTGCCCTCTTTCTACAATGTTTTTGTTGTATAAGCACACACTTTATCATTAACTGTAAGTAAGTAGATTCTTTACAGTTTTTTCACATCTGGTGGTGCTCAGCAGAGCAGGCAGTCTCGTGATGAGTAACATTCTGGCACATTAAGAAGTTAAGAAAAATTTTGGCTTCAGGGAAGAAGCTTTCCCATTCAGCAGCCCTCTGTGCATTTATTTCCAGACACTGGGCGGTAAGTTCAGAAAGGAAGATGTCAACTCTGTTGTTAATATCTGAGTTTCAAAACTGTTAATCTGAATTTACTTATTTAAGTCCTATCTTGGCAGACCTCAATTGTACTCATGTATTTTTTCACCCTGAAAGTTGAATATTGCTAACTCGGCAATTCCTTTCCTTAAGGTTTGCCATTTTTTCCCATCAATAAACTGCACTCAGATATTGCCTTTGTACTACTCAGATAATCAAGGAGGAGAGTGTAACAGAAACATAAATGGTACAGGCAGGCTTCTCCTAAGTAGCAGAATTGGAAGGTTTGCAATATCTGACCTGAGAGTTTAAACAGAAATCTTGAACTGCAGAGGCCACGCTACAGTGACATTTTCAGCTCTTAGTGGAGCTTAAGAGACCAAGTAGCAACGCCAAAAGCTAAAACAAACTATCTTAGCATTTGTCAATGTATGCTTAATCCTTTGTAAAAGAGTTTAGATGTATGGGATGATGAGATTGCCCTTATTGAAGGGCCATGTCAGAACTAGGGTAGTGTTCCTGGTTTTCAAAACAACTTCTCTTTTTTCTTTTTTGGTGCGTTGTCTCATGTTTTTTTTCAGTCCTTACATACTGAGATTTCAGGAGTTGCTGTTGCTCGAGGGTTACCACAGAACAGACCACTGAGAAATGCCAAGTAGGTGGGACATTTTGAGTCATGGCTTTGTACTCTTTATTCTTCTGCCTTAAGAATCAAGTGTTAAATATACTGCTTGAAAATTAAGTCTGATGGTGACTTAGAGAAGTGTTAGTAAGTTTCTTATGAAGAATTTGAAGCCATAGTTTGTCTAAAATGGAAATGTGTGATTGAAATCTTAAGCCTGAGATCTGCATAGAACTGGCCATGTAACACCACCGTTCTGTGTCACTGCTTCCTGCTAAAGTTTGTTTGCACATGGATGAGCTTAAGTGGCTTTTGGCCTCCACTGCACGTTTGTAAATGCAGTGCTGGTACTTCCAAAGGCGGAGCCACCATCAGGCAGTGACAATTGAAACTGTTTTAGCTGTAATACATGTCACTTTACTCAGGGGGCATCCCCCATGGTAAAACAGTATCTCCATTTCCTCATCTGAAACACCCAACAGTGATCAGGCCGTCAGGTATTAATTAATGTTCATTCACTGCGGAGAAAAATAACCCTAGTGATGTGGAAATTAACCTGTCTTAACCTTTGCTGTTAGCGGAGAAGACAATGTAGACATGCATATCCAACACCCCCTAAAAATAATATTTTTTTTGTCCGTGGCAGTATAATACTTTTTTCTTCATCTCACAGAGGGAGATGTCTGTATCTCCGTGTTACAGATGAGGAAACTGAGGCACGGGGGAGAAATAAATGCAAACATCATGCAACTGGCTGTTGCCAGAACTAAATTAAATCAGCAGTCTCGGGCATTCAGCTGATGTCTGGTGTTTTATGCCTGTAGTAAGCTGTGAATATGGCCAGGGATCATAGAGCTAACACATCTTCATGCCTTTTTTTCGCCCATAGGATATCTACTCTTTAAGACTTGTTGCTAGGAATAACTTTATTCAGAGCAGACTCAGTTGCTTGTATGTAAAAAAAAATCTTGTGTGCAGTAATGTTTCCTTGTATGTGACTTGAATTGCCATAACTTGTGTTCAAATGTGAGCTGCTGAAGGAGGAATTAATGCATGTTGAATTGTGGCGCGGTGAAAGTGTGAGGGGGGTTGCATCTCTAAGTACCTTTATGTAAGTGGATTGAGTCTGATTTACAGGACGGGACACAAGTTGTATACACAATTGCAAGACCAGTTGCTGGCTATTATTCAAAGAGGTTTTACTTTTAATAGCCTTTTCTCATATTCGTTAATATTTTGAAGGGAGTTCTTTGTTTTATGTTGGCATGAAATTTATGTGTTCTTATAAAACAGTTCTTTTCTTTTCAAGCAATTTAGCTGTTTTATTTCAGTCCTGTCAGTATCAGAAGTCGAAATTCTGTAATATTTTCTGTCTTCAAGTGTAAAGATCATAAGTAAAGTTCATCTAAACATCATCTCTGCAAAGCAAATATTAATTTTTAAAATTTTTTTAAAATCTGGACCTGAAAGTACCAGTAGATGCTGAATAGCATTTTCAAGGGCTCATTAATGAGTGTTCCAGAGCTGGGATAATTCATGAATTCCTGAGATTTATGCTTCACATCCTTTCTTTAATCAATTTAAATGTTGTTTCAAAAGATTTTTTACTTGTGAACTTTATGATACATACACCATGAAGTGGGTCAGTAAGGAATTGCAGTGGTTCTAACTCTTAAAAAATGAGTCCGAGTTCTAATGTTTTTTCCTAAAAGCACTCTCATAGGTTCAAAAAATGGGTATGAGCATCTACTTGTAAGAAGTTGCATTAACTATGGAACTAGTCTAGCATCTAGAAAAATGTTACTGTGTAGAGAATGTAATGATTAGTAAAGGCTGAAGAGAGAGTACCTGAGGTCAAGGCAGTGGGTTGCTGGTAGAAGAGTTGAGGGAAAGGAGCTGGTTTTCCTTATAGCTGAATAGGCAGTGGAACAGGGCAAAACAGTTGTGAGCTCCAGTTTAATCTCACGTGTTGCATGAAACTCATGATTCTTGACTTGAATCTGTATGGCTTGAAATCCCAATCTGCAGTTTCTGTCTATGGCCATGAAACACGGTTTTGAAAACTGATTAATCTACATATCTGTATAATGCTCTAGTTGTGTACAGATCATCCTAGTCTTGGGAATCTTGGTAAATTTAAAGTGGATCAAAAGGAGACCTGAACATTTCATCTGAAAATTCCTTGAGCTTTGGAAAGGAACAGAGTCATATATTCCTTGAATCTTAATGTGTCTTGGGCGGCTGGAGATGGGAGTGGAACTGCAAAACAAAATGTCTTTCTTTTGTAGTGAGAAGTATATGTATATCTTCAGCTACAGAACACAAATAACTGCCTTGCCACGTGTCTGCTGCTTTCTGACCTGCCAAGGCTTCAGGAGCATTAAGCAGGGAGGTGCAGCTCAGTGAGGTGCACAGTGATGCTCTGCAAGTAAACAGGAAGTGACGGCGTTCAGCTTGCTCGTCAGCTGAAACCTCAGGTTGTGTATGTCAGCTGGTAAATGATCTGCTAAGCTGAGATGGCTGGAATGTTGTAATCTGCAGCGTGCTTGTGGTTATGGTTATGTCATATCTCAGGAAGGCTGAAGTCTTCCATGTGTTGTCCTGAACTGAGGTTGTAGGATTTAAAAATATCTTTATGCTGTGTCTGATAAAAACATGTATCACTTAATCATATGCTCTTTGGTTTGGTTTTAGATGTTATGCTGTTTACCCACATCTAATTGTTGGTTTTCTGTGATCCGCTGGTGAGCAATAAGCGTTTTGAATAGAAGTTGGCCAGCTCTAACTTACCTGGGGGTTCTGGGACTTACTGGAAATGTAAATGAACTTGTATCTGAAGACACTCAATAAAATGTGGATTAGGAGTGAAGGATCTTTTTACTGGACAACTGCAGACTTAAGTCCAGACAAGCATTTTTATGACTTAGAGTTGTTAAACTGCAGTCCCTGGTTTCATCCCTTTTTTGCTGTAACATCACTTAATGATCCACTGGTATATTGTCCACATCAGTAAAAGGTCTTCAGTGAGGGTATTGCAGCTGATTTATGTGCTCATCAGGGCACAGGAAAGGCAGGGAATCTGTTCTTGGATATTAACTATTTTTTTTAATTAGTTTGGTATCTTGATTCCTTAGATGTTTTAAGCTATATGTTGTGTGGAACTGTCTTTTAACTTAATGTTTCAAAAATTATAGGAAATACCTGAAGTGGCTTTTTGCTATTTCTGAAAAACTTCCTTTCTTTCTTCTCCCTTCAAACTTCCTTTCTTCCTTCTCCCTTCAAATAAGAACAGGCAGCATCTCTTACACAGTGCCTTTATTCTTAATAGCCTAACTTTGTTGTATAGGTGGAAAACCCCCTAATTTCTTAGGATCTATACATACTGAATTGAAATGCAAACTTTAAAGTTGAACACTGTTGGTGACTGTAGCAAATAATTTCATGAACAGTAGAACTGATGAGGCCTGAGTGTCTTTAGCTGAGTGATTTTTCAACTTGTACCACATAAAGCTTTACTGATGTGATTGGGTATTTACAAAAGGCTCTCATGTCAGTTCTGTCAAAAATTGTGAAATCTTGCTTTAGTTTTCCTGTTTGTGGAGGAATCAGTCTGTCTATTGAAAATAATGTCCTGTAAATGACATTAAAATGAGAAGATTGTTTCCAGCTGCTTCACTTACTGGAATCTGCCACCAAACTTCTGAAGTTATGTATGTCTTCTTTCTATGGGAAACGAGTTCAAAGTCATGTTGGTAACATCTGAAGATACCTTTTTTGCAATACATAATTGTCTTTTAATATAAGATTATTAGTAATTTGTTAAATACATCTTTATATGCTGTAATAGCTTTGAAAGTTCAAGTAATCACAATTTATCCAAAGTACAAATAAAATAGTTTGCAAATCCCCAGTGGATGAATGCTGTCACATGTTACTCATTTGTGAAGCTTCTGATGTGAAAACACAAATTATAAACGAGTCTGAGAGCTGCAAAGTCTAACTTACAAAAATCTACCTTCATAGTCACAATTTTGGGGAGTCCTTGAAGAGTATTTTTAGCTACAGAAAAGTGTGTGTGCATGTGTGCTATTATGACAGTATCGTCACACTTCCTTTGTACAAGACACAGTAACCATAAATAGCCTGACACGCTGTTCTTATGGGGGAAAAGCCAAAAAAGGCAGTTAGATGCATCTGTTGTACTTTGTCCTCGTAATCTTTGCGATCTTCAGGTGAAGGTGTCAGCAGTAAGCAAGAGCTATCCAGGGCTAATAACCACTGTGGTATTCTGAACCTAATCAAACTCACTCTTCTAAGTTTCTGTGAAAATGCTAAGAAATATTTTTTCTACTGTAGCAAATGCCTCTGCTACTTAAGACATTGAAATTGTTAGGGGAGCATAACTTGCATGTTGTTTATGTGGCCTAATTAGTTAGGGATCATTTCAATAGTGGCAGGCTTAGTCAGTTCATTTAAAATCACTACTGGCGGAGATTGCAGTGCATGCCTTCTGTAGGATTTCATGGGGGAGAGAACATTCACCCTGGAAGTGGGTTATCAGCCCTTCCTAGCAGGAAGGGAACACACTGTTCCCACATGGTAGGAGACTCCTCAATGCCAAGAAAAAAAGCTACATTTTCTCTTGAAACAGGACCACTGTGCAGAAGGGAAATTAAACAGCTAGAAAGAGCAAGTAGATCTTGATTGTGTAGGACATCAAAGCCTTCCTTT
Source organism: Hafferia zeledoni (assembly GCA_035583235.1). Classification (NCBI taxonomy): domain Eukaryota; kingdom Metazoa; phylum Chordata; class Aves; order Passeriformes; family Thamnophilidae; genus Hafferia; species Hafferia zeledoni. Next base: position 20,909,552 of record JAWWEV010000043.1, read on the forward strand.
GAGAAAGGGGTGAAAGTTCTGGTGCCTGGTCCCTGCAGCAGGTTTTATGTTTCTGTATTGAGTGGTGAGATAAAATGCATAGCTGTGTCGAGCATTACAGAAACGTTTTTGGAAACTCCATATATTTATGCCTCAGACATTGTGCCTGAAGATAAGGCGATCGCAGAACAACAGGGAGGTCTTATCACTATCTTAATTCCAATTTTGTTTGCATTGAATAACGTGAATTTATTAACGTACTGACATTTAAAAGTGTAATTGCTTAAACATAAGCTTTTTTTGAGAAAAATGAAGATTTCAAGTAGTGTCTCTGATTGATTGGTCAGTGCTATATTTTGGTTGGTTTTGTTTTTTTCAGAATATTTGTAATCTGAAGAAAGAAATGTCAGCTCCTGAATTCTGTCTGATTGCCTAATTTTCTGTGATTTTTGGTAGAGTGTGTTCTCACTTCTGCTTCTTGTTTTTCTCATTCATGAATCTTAATTAGTGTCCATATCTTCTTCCATGACTCAGGTAATATTAGGCTATTAGAGATTGCCTTGGTACTGAAGCTTCCTGTCCTTGAGGTCAAGATTAGAGTTAGACCTCACAAGCATTTTCCGCAGTGAAGTGGTGCTTGTGATGTTGGCATGCCTGTGTTCCTGAGCCCTGCTCTCTGAAGAAAACTATTACCATTGTTTTAATGTCAATGAGTAGCAACAGTTCTTTATGCTTGAACAGTCACCCTGGAAGCGAACTGTGGGCTCTCTTCCTGGTCTTGTACCAATGAAGGAGTGGAGTGTGTGACCCAGGAGCTCCCAGCACCACCTGGTCAGGCTTCAACATGTTGGCCAAGCCATAATGAGGATTTTCACCATAGATTGTCTTAAAGAAGACCTGCCATGGGTACTTTCTCACCAGCGATAGTATTGTTTAGGACAACTTTTCCAGATACCTGCTTTATGGAAAAGACAATAGAAATACTGATTTCTAGTCTTACAGGGCTTGGCCTGCCAACAACTATTCGCCATAGCTTTCCCCCCACACACATAAAAATGTAAGAGTACCTGTTGTGTTCACTATGACTTTCAGGCCCAAAGTCCTCAGACTGACTTTGTGAAGAAGCTACATACATTGTATGTTTGTTTTCAAGAGGTTACTCTGTTTAGAAACGACTGCTACTAGCATTCTTACATTACCAGGCAAAGTCTTCTTTTTTCCCCAGTTTTATTTGTGAGACTCTTCCAGGAGCTGGAAAGGATAACTTAAAAAAAAAAGCAAGACTGTCATGTGCAATTAACTTAGGTATGCAGGGTTCTGCACCTCTGTGGGGAGAAAAACTTGACTCTTAAAATTGGGAAAAGATTGAAAATTACTGCTAGTGTATCTTCAGTAGTACTGTCAACATGTAACACATACATACAACCATTAGAGAAATACATGAAACTTAGTTGCATTTTTACAAGCTTTAAAATAGGAGTGATTGTGCACTATAACAGATTCCCTAGAGGTGATTTTGCAGCCCTTAAACTTAACTGGACGGGACCTTGAGCAACTTAAACTGCAGGCTTTTAATTACCCTTGCTGTGAGTAGAAGGTTGACCTGGAAGATTTACAGAGGTCACATCCAACCAAAGTCATTTTATGAGTCTTTGATCTTTGCACCACAAGGTGTTGTCAGCTGTACATGAACACTACAAAAACCTCCCAATAGACCTGGCTTTCTCTTCTGGTGTATACTGAGGTGGCAGAACATCATCTTAAAGCCTTCATCCTGCTGTTGCTCTTTGTTGTGACTTTTGGCCCACTATGTTTTAATGTCTGTCAGCCCTAAGTCATCTGTTGTGATGACTCTTTTCTTGTAATGAGATGTGCCCCTGTCTGTGTTGGCTTACTTCACTGTTCTTTGAGAAACACTGAGTTACAGCAAGTTATTAACTTGACAGGCCACTGCAGCAAATGTTCACACCAGAAGCTGATCAAAGTACAGGCTATCTGCTGCCCAGTTGGAAACTGTCAGTGGCTGCTGTGGTCACAGTCTACAAATGTGTGATGACTAGTTGTGGCTACGTTTTGCAGGCAGGTGTCTCCATGAGCTTTTTGTTGGCACCACTTATTCTGCAGTATGTGTTGTCGAAGGGTAAGACCGGCTCTGCCAGTGAAACAGCCAGTGTACAGCTGACAACATCAGACGTAACTGCTTCACAGCTCATCAGCTCGAGGGGTGTGACAAATCCCTTGAATCAATGGCATGTCCTCCAGCCGGAGGTTGAGTGTGGAAAAAATAAAGGGAGCTGAGAGGAGTTGGTTTTCAACTCCATGGCCCATCAGTTCTTGGTGGGCTACCTTTCTTCTTTCCCCTGTGCACCTTTTCCAAATATACAGTTGTATGAAAACGACACAGTCTCCTCACCAAAACTGTTAAGAAGGCAGTCGTGACAATTTCAAAATCCTCTTCCTGAAAATACAGTAATAACTTTAGGTATTAAATAACAAAATAACTTACTTTATCTGAGAAAAAAATGAACTCATTATATTGGATCAGTGGTGTGACCTACTCTGAAGAAGTATTTCCAGATAGTTTTAAAGAACCCCTACTTGTAAATGCTGTATTCTCTTCAAGAATGCTATGAGAAACTGAGCCGACAGTGAATGCTCACTCAGAAAATGCAGTAGAATACTCAAATTATGGTATTTGTGTAAATGTGCACAGATGCTGCAATTGTGCAACGGAGTTGAATTTTTTAATTGAGTTTATGTGACAAGGATTCATAACGAATAGCTTGAATAGATGAAGTTTATGGTTCATATATTTTCTCAAGTTTTAAATTTTGCTGATAAGTCTCTAAATTTCCAAAGGGTGTGGATGATTAAATATTTTTACCCTGTCCTCCAAAAGCTGAATAGCAGAAACCCCTGCACCCATGCTCCACATAATGAAAATGAGCAGCAAATGAAGTAAAAGGAGTTGGATTTTATTGTCCTTCCACCATGATAAAAATAAACCCTGTATTTTTTTCCTGTATTGCCCTTTTAATAAAAAATCATGAGTGATGTAATAGCAGAGTTTGTCAATTGTATGTTCTAACATGTGAAAGCCTCACTGCAGTTTGCAACACTAGGAATTTGTACAATAATAATAAGTTAAAATGTAATTGAACTCTAAACTCGGTAGACCTCAAAACAACACCTACTTTAGATTGAGTGAAATTGTCTCTAACTGGTAGATCAAGCTCCACTCACAGGGTAACCAAGTGTATGTTAAGCAGGTAGTATGATTATAAAGAATGAGGACACATTTGTGTAATATTCTTCCCATGGGGTAGGTGGTGGCTCAAGATTTCATACATTGTCATCATCGAGTTATGACAGTTACTGGTTTACCCAGATAATCCAGTTGGTGCTTTTGCTGTTATATATGATAGAAAGCAAGACATAGGGAGCCCTGTCTCGACACAGATCACTGTCTCCTGTGCCTTAAATTTAAGTTGCATTATTCCTGCCAAGATCACCCAGCTCTGTGGGTAGTCCTGTTGAGTGGAGGTTAGTGGAGCTAGATTGGTTTTGAAGGGCTTGAGAAGGTTTCCTGCACAGGTAGTGAGGTAGTTGCTGTGGTTGAATGTGAACTGTGGAATGGCCCACCTTTGCTCCGTTGTATTTTCTTGTGTTTACAACATTATCAGTTTAAGAATTAAGATGATATTGATGAAATAAAGAAAAAAAGGGGTGTTAGAGAAAAAATTCTGAACAAATTCTGGCCAGCTGTGCCCAAAATTAAGACATTCCCTGTTGCAACATAGAGGGGAAAATGGCATCTCTTAGCTGACATTAAGTTGCAAGTATAACTGTTTTGTAGTGGTAGTATGGCTAATTCCCAAGTCCCCTTTTTTACTCATCTGACAGGTGCAGTTATGGTTAAATTATTCATATTATTCTGTAGATTATAGGGAAAGAAATTTTACTCCACACTTAGTTGCCTCCTCAAATGCTCTACAACTACAAAGCATACTTTTCATCAGACAAACATGCTTTAACTTTTTCCACAGTTTACTAGAAAGATTAGTAGTCATTCTGACAACTTCTGAAGATGTGGTTGCAAAGAGGCAGGCACAGAATTGTATCTTGATTTGTGAAAGTTAACATCACAGTTCTTGGGCAAAGGTTATACAGCTTCCTCAAGTTGTAGCTTTCAGTCTGGCTACATTACTTTGACTCTTACAAAAAAACTTCTAAGTTTGTTAAAATAAAAGAATCCAATGAAACTTAAATTATTCTTGTGGGTTTTTAAGCCAGTTGAAAAGTGTGACTGTGGTGATAATGATATTTAGTAGATAACATTAAAATGCAAGAAGACATGCCTGCATTCTAGATGTCTACTGTTTTGGCAAGTAGTCAAATTCATGAAGGTTAATTAATCCTTTTTGAGCAAGTGGGGGAAATCTAACATGGAGCCCATTACTTAGATTAGGTATGATTCATCCAGAAAGGGCATGGAACTATAGCAGATCTCTGAAAACATCTGCTTAATATTTCATAGTGAAAAAGGAACTAAAACGCTCTTTGACTGACAGTGAAATAAATAGAGAACGAAACAGGAAACTGTTATTGTGACCTTATGTTCAAAAAGCTAACAAACTGGATTCATATAGGATGAGTCTCATTGCCAGTCAAAGAAAGATGTAGTAGGACTAGTCGAGATCCATGTAAGAGTGACAAGGGTAATTAAAGTGTAGAACAATTTTTTTTTCTTGCTACAAGAATGACTTAAACTAGTGTCACTTCCTAAACAGTAGAGAACTTACAGGGCAAAGAAGTGTGACAAATATCTATAAAAGCATGTGCAAGAAGCCACTAACACTACCTCCTGGTGCAGGAATACAAAGGGACAGTCAACCGGAACTAGTAGGTGGCAAACATTAGATAAAAGTGGCTGACTATTCAGACAGTGCATAAGTGAACTGTGAAATATGATCCTGTCTGGTGTTGTGGTGCTCAGAAGTTCACATGACTTTGAAGAGTGAATAGACAAATTCACAAAGGAAAAATTCTGTATGTGCTATAAAACACATGGTGGCTTCGAGCCCCAGCCTGGCAGTTGCTGGGGTTCTGCTTCCATAGTTGTAATGGTGGACTCTTGTGTTACTGCCCAGGCATCTGGTGCTGCTGGAGAGGAGATCCTGGGCTAGACAGCCTCTGGTCTGGCGCATTACAGAGCACTTAAAGTTTATGTCCATATGACTTGGCTGCTAAATAAATATTCTTCAAGGGCTTTGCTTCTCCCTCCCCTCATAGCACTCCTAAAGTAGGACATACATGTACTAGAAAATATGCTAAGGAATATTGCCAGTGACTGAAGCAATCTGGTGTGGAATAATCTCTGATTAAAATCTCTTAGTTTGAAAACAGGACAATTTCAGGTTGCCAACTGGGAATGAGCCTAGCTCATGTGAATTCTCAAACCATGCTCAAGAATTTTAGTTTTCTGGTTGGCAGAGGTTAAAATTGTGCCAGAGACCACTTGAATGATTAAGCAATGTAGGCAGTTGGATTATTGCAGGACCCAGGAGTGTCTCTGGGCCCTGTGTAATTTACAGTTCCCAGCTTATGCTTCTATCTAGTTTGAAGTACTGAACAGGAAGAATTTCCCTGCACTTTCTGTGTGACCACTGTAGTTACTGGACTGCTTCTTACAGGCAGAAACCTTTTTGTTGATTTTTGTGAACAAGAACAAAAAGTTCTGTTGGGTTCTTGAATAGAAGTAAAAATCTAAAGCATAGGAGTCATTTGAACTTTATTGTATTATCACATGATGGGAAATCAGCAAAGTTGCTGCCTGGAACAAGGAACAGAATTAAGAGATTTTTTGGTAAAGGATCAATTGTAGAATTTATGATTTTTACCTTAAGAGTAATAGCTACCATTTTTTTCTAGACGATGTCTTCAGCAGTTGTTCAAATATATGCAGCAGATCGCAATGCCGTGTGGTCAAAGAAGTGCTGTGGCGTAGCTTGCCTTGTAAAGGACAATCCACAGAGGTCATATTTTATCAGAATATTTGACATTAAGGTAAGCATTCTTTTTTTCCCCCCTCCCAGATTCTTTAAGCTTGGCTGTATTCATTCTCCATTTTTAATTCAGTGAGTGTTGGTTGTCGTAGCTACAAACTCATAGAAATTCTCAAGTGAATATTGTGCTTTAAGTAGCGCAATTACAATACCTATTAATAGGCAAGTGCAACTTTCTCAGGTATTCTAAATTTAAACAATTCCATGGTCATCTTTTATGGATGAAATAAATATCTGACTTAATTTTCTTACAGCTTTCAGAAGCTGTGCTCTGCAGATCTGATTAGTCAAATTAGTGGAAATTCTAGTGGGTGTCACTACTTTGAATGGTTTAAAAAACATAGGTGCTGTCTTCTGTATGGGTGGAAACTTCTTGATCTTTTTGATCAGTGTGTTGATGCATGTGAAACCTGCAGTACAAACAAGGTGCGAGTTTTGGCTTTTTTAGGGTTTATTGGTGCCTTTTTTTTTCATTCCCCCTTCACAATATATAAAGTTCTGAAGATCAGTGTCCCATTATAATGTTCACCCAGGCCAGAGGGGACTGAGAGATGAAGTGTCCAAGAAGTGTTTTCATAACAAAAATGATGCTGAGAAACATTAAGTCCTACTGACTGTGCTGAGACTTTGGAAGGGTTCCCATTATCAGTCCCGCCAGGGACAGCTGTCAGCCTTGAGTGCTTGAAGCCTCTCAGATTTGTTCAGGATTGCCAGTCGGCACTTGTGTTTGACTTTGTAATTTTGTCACTTGCAAACTTAGAAACCTCTTTCTTGGGTGCTGAACTATAATCTCACTTAAATACATGAAACTTCTTAAAAAGATGAGATTTTGGTTCTTCTGTGTTACAGGTTTTCAAGTCAAGGCTGAGATAAGAACAGGAGACTGGAAGCCTCCATTATTGCCACTGCTGTTTTGTCACAAAAGATTCTGATTTGGAAGGGACCCACAACTCTTAAGTGAATGGCCCATACGGGCATCAAACCCATGACCTTAGTGCTGGCACCATTCTCTAACCAACTGAGCTTCCCATGACTGGTCACTGTTACTGCTCCCAGTATCACTGTTGCAGGATTGTAGAACTTAAAGGATGTTTATTGCAAACATCCAGGAATTTGAAGGGAACGCAGTGACCCAATGGAATAGGCTTTCACAGCTCTTCCATAAGCTCCAATGTATTTGGATTTTGATTGAGATCATTCTTTGTGTTAATAGCAAGGAAGATGCTTAACACCATGCTGCATCCAATTCTTAGTAGGTTCTATTGTGAAAGAAACTAAACTCTACAATTTCATTTGAAGTTTTTCAGTCTTTTTTTTTCTTCTTTTCAGGATGGGAAATTATTGTGGGAGCAGGAGCTGTACAATAACTTTGTATATAATAGTCCTAGAGGATATTTTCATACCTTTGCTGGAGATGTGAGTCTTAATGTCTTTGAATACCTATTTTAAAGTGCCTTTGGTTTACCTTCTTTTAATGTAATTGAGGTTATTAATTCATTCTGTAAATTATTCATAAAAGTACAATATCACCTGTGCTCCTTGAAGCTTTTTAAACTTATTTGTAAAAGGCATTGTTTCTGGTATCTCAGCTAGAATATTTAATTCATAGTACAGAATCATAAAATGTCGTTGTTAATTTTCAACTTTCTTTAATGAAATTATATTTTGAATTGAAGATGTTTGTGAAGTATTACATATTGTTAAAGCAGAAATTTTCGTCTCACCCCTCCTTTGATTTCAAGCTACAAGACTTTACTCAAATCTGTTAGCCACAATCTCTAGAAACTTGATCAATAGATGTATGTTCCTAAGATGGAATGTTTCACTAAGACTTGCTTCCAAATTTGCAGTGATGATTTTTTCCTGGTTGCACCTTTAGAAAGTATGAGATAACATTTAAGAAAGCCTTTGAAACATTTTCTTAGTCCTGGGTGGGGGAATATTAATGTTTTTCAGACTTGTCAAGTTGGTCTTAATTTTGCTAATGAAGAAGAAGCTAAACTATTCCGCAAAACAGTAACAGATTTACTTGGACGACGACAGAGGAAATCTGGTAAATATTCAAATTAATCTTAATTTAAGCTTGTTTATGTTGGTTTTGGGGGCAGACAGGAAGTTACTGCTATGTCTGAAAGCTCCTGGAGGCACTACTGCCAGACCTGTATTTTGAAGTAATGATGCTGTTAAACCCTGCTTCGTTCTCTATTGTGCAAAAATTAGTATTTTTTCTGAAATAACTTAATCTTGGTGTTCCATGCTATAAGATTCCATATAAGCTGAGACCCCAGGGCTGTGGTGATGGAAAATACAGGTCAGGGGGAAACAAAAATGGTAAGCTGACAGTGGGAAAACTAGAATCTTTCTCTAAGCTGTTTTCACATTTAACTAAACCCTCTTTTAGCTCTAGGCTGTTTATAACTAATTTGTTTAAATTCAGCCCAAGTGGGTTGTAACAAAGATTTTACCATCTGGTATGTTCAGTAGTTCATGTGAATGAATTTTTGGCATTGATCCAGCAGTTAGAAGTGAAATATCTTTTATTCAGAACTAGTGATCTTGGCTCAGGCCAAGAACAGAAGACATGATGTGCCTCTACTGTCCTTAGCAGCACAGGACAGTGAAGTACAGCTTGCTTTTTGCCAGCTGCAGGATGGATGCCTTGGGAACATGGTCAGTGCTTTAAAGGAAGCTCAGGCTTCCTATGGATCTTGTCTTGGTCATTTTCCAGACAGCCCATAAACAACTTTCCTGTCTGACAGCCTTATGTCCATGAAGAGTAAAGTGATACAAAACGTAGGCTGGGAATGCATGGATGTGTTCAGGCTTGCTGCAAGTAAGCTGTAGTGTGGACTTGTGTTCAAGCTACAGGATGCATTTTTGTAGTCTTTCTCAAAATTAATTGCATTAGCAATGCAGTGAGACTACTGTAAAAGGAGGAAGCCCTCGTCTTGGAGAGCCATCCTTGAAAGTGTTCTTGAGGACATGCATGTCTGTATTCATTTGGATTTCAGTAAGGTGTGGTGACTCAGGAGCAGAGCATTTGTTCCAGGAGCTTCAATGACTTCTTTAAGATTCCCTCTGCTCAGAATAAATTCATCAGGTTTCGGTGAGGAGAGGTGGGATCATCAAGAAATGGCATTAATCATGTTTCTTGTACTCATGGTGTAAAAGTAATTTTGCATCTGCTGTTCCTGAAGTTTTACTCTATTGTGTGTCTAAAAGACAGTGCTACAGTGCATAGACATGACTTGGGAGGATACATGTTTGTATTATTGGCCATAACAAACTTTGTTTGAAAACAGTTGTTCAGTCAAATCTCCTGTTCACCGTTTTCCTTCCACATAGATTTTTTTTCCATAGGCCCACACAAATTTTTCTGATTTACTCTTTTAACTAATATCTTGGTATATGTGCTCAAGCTCGTGTTAGAGGATGTTTATCTATTGTTGTAACAAGCGAACAAGTCCCCCTCCCCAAACACTTAAAACTTCAAGACAACTTTGTTCAAAAAATCAAAATAAAAACAAATAAGCAAACAACCCTCAAAACAAAACACTTCAAGAATTTAAAAGTCATGAGGTTCCTTAGTCAAGCCACCAGATGGAGTTCTGTATTTGTCAATGTGAACTGTTTAATTGTGCTTTTAAAATAACTGGCTTTGGACTTGTTCAAATCAAAGCTGATTTGCTCTTGGTGTTTGTTTTTATTTGTTTATCTATAAATGCTTATATAAAACTTATTAATTTATACATAGATTTACATATAATACAAATTATATAAAATTTCTGTATTATTTATAATGTATGTGTATATACACATTATCTGTATATTCTAATGCAGCTTCTCAGTCACAGAGGTAATAGTCTGGTAGTTTTGATGCTTTTTTTAATGGGACTTTCAGTCCCATGCCTTCCAAAATATGTTTCATTTCATAGCATTTCAAGCTGAGATGCTTTCAACTCAAATGAATACTCCATGTGATCACTTAGATTCCTGTTATACCATTCAGGTCTTGCTAGGAGACTTTTCCAGGAGTCTTATGGAAAGTTTATGTTGTTGAAAGGTGGCAGGAACAGCAGTTCTCACTCACAAAGCTATGATTTGTTGCTGAGGCCAGTACACAAAATACTGTCTAACAGCTAAGGAGGAGGCAACAGTGTTCTGCTCTTCCTCACTCTGCTGACATGCGTGCCAGCATACAGGCAACCTCTGAGTAAGTGCATCTGGAGGTCCAGAGAGGTGATAGTTTGGCTACAGATAGACAAGGTACAGAAGCTTGCAAATGTACAAATTATCGAGTAGAGAATAGAATGAAGAAGGAAGGCAGAGAGAGAATTCTTGATCTGTTATCCTAATCTTTGTAATATTGTGCTGGTTTTCATTTAGCTAAATTTGGTTTGGGGCTAGGGTTTTTGGTTTGGGATGTTTGGGAGTAATGGGGGTTTTTTTCTGGTGTTGGGGTTTTTTAGTCAAATTCTTAAATTTTAGGTTAGGAAGAAATTACTATAATTAGTTAATTACTCTTATAGATTTACTTAAATCATGTCTCTGTTTACTTCTTAAACCAATCCCAAACAGTTGCCCCAGTAAGCAGGGTGAACAGTGTTTCTCTTCTCAGTGCTTGCCTCTATAGTGCAGTATCACCTGGGTATTCTTGCACATGGATACCATTAGTTTGTATTTTTATTATCTTGCCTCAGAAATGTTAATGTCTGTACACACATAAGTGTCTTCTCCACATGCTGAGCACTCAGCCCTAAAAGGGCAGCAGACACTTTTTCTTAACTGGAAGTATTTGCTTCTAAAGTAGGGGACTTCTTGACTGATTTCATGGCCCTCTTGTAGCTCATGTATGGGAGCTCTCTTAACTGTCTCTGAAGCTGCCTTTTTCCTCCACAAGCTTTTAGCTCCCAAGTCTTCTCGTAATGCATTTTGTTAGTTTCAGGCTGCATACTTAATATGGACAGGCATTTATTGGTTTGGTTTGGTTTTTTAATTTCATCTTTGGTCACAGCTTCTGTTTTTCTACCTGGGTGACAAGGGCATCTCTGAAGTGCTCAGCTTGCATTGGAATTAAGTCTGGTCAGAGTTTATTCTCATTTCCAGGAATGCTTGTTGAAGGGAGCTGTGTTTTTTGGACATAGGCAGCTGCTGAAGTTGATCTATTTTCAATCAGTATTTTCACTTTTCAAACTGGAAAAACAAGCCACTCCACAGTCAGGTTGTCTGCATTTCAGGGGAAGAGTTTATACTTTCTTGTCAGCAGTGGGGAGCACAGAAAAACAGATCTGATCTCTTTGGGGACCACAAATTAATCTATCCATCAAAAATTACAGGAAGTCTATAAAATGTCTTGCTTTGTTTCCCACTGGTTGTTCTCTTGGACTATTTCTTCTAATGAAAATTGCAATGGATTCCCATGATTCAACACACAAGACACTTAATGCTTCCTAGGAATACCTCCTGTTTTTTGCCAGCTCCCCATCCTGTGCCAGATGACTTGAAAATAGTCCTGCACTCTCTCTGAATCATTGAATAAAACTCTTAATTATGGTCCAAAGATTGAGATTGGGTTGTTTGGTTTTTGGGACAGTACCCTTGAACACTTAGGGTTGTGTATTCTCTGGTTTTTTAAGTATTCCTAGGGCAAGGTGAGCACCATCTGTGGAGGCATCTTCTCTCTTATTATATATGTGAGTCTGAAAAAATAAAACAAGTTAACAGTTTTTCTGGACCTTGCTGAAAAGTGTTTGCCTGTTACAAATTCTTGTTACAAAACTCTTGGGAGGCCCTGTTAGATTATGGATAACTCCAGATCTGAAAGGGAGAGATGTACAGCCTCTTCTTTACAGAGCTGTGGGTTTTGATGCAGTGACATGGTAAACTGCTTGCCTTTATGGGCGCTGCTAAATCCAAAATTCTTAAGAGTGTGTGTATAGATACAAAAATAGTGTAAATGTGTACTGGGAGTGGATAGGAATTAACAGTAAGTGAAAGAAATCTCCTTTAAAGGGGAATCTACTATTCTAGGCTGCGAATATTGAAGTGTGAAATGTTTACATTTTAAGTCATCAAGACAGATTATTCATGGTACGTGAAACACTGTGGTGCTGTGAATAGAATATCATATTAGTACTGAGTTGATTCTAGTTCTTTTTCATAATGTTCATATTATTCTACCCATTGGATAACATACGTAAAGCGTCTTGCCCCTCTGTGTCCTATTTTCTTTGCATAAATCAAAAAGCAGTTAAATTTTAGGTTCTTTGGGAGAGCAATACTCTATAAAAAAGTGCTAGTTATATTTCAAGTAAAAATGAAAGAACAGTTTCATTCACTGAACATTAGAAAGCTTAATGCTTAAAAAAACTTAGGTAAGTTTTACTAATACAGTTACTTTTCGAATGTTTCACATGACTTCATAGTTGAAATGCTGGAAACCAACTCCATAGCTATTACCTTATGCTCCTGCTCAGTTTGCACACTTGAAATCAGTTCTTATTATCTAAGATTGGGTTTTTATTGTTCTGTAATACTTTTTTTCAACTGCACAAGTAGAGTTTAAGGGTATTAATACATTCCTAAGGTTGAGATCAAGGTCATTGAAAGCTTCACTGGAAACTTAACATTGAAAACTAATTTTTCCTGTGATACCTATGAATAAATAGCTCTTTTTCTTTTTCAACAGAAAAAAGACGAGACCCACCAAATGGTAAGCTTTTTGCATGAATCACTGCCTTTTACTTTTTCCTACTGCTGTCATTTACTGTTTATGTATAGCTTTGTTTCAGACTTGCTCTGGATAGTCATGTAGTGGCAAAAGCAGTAAACTCTTGTTCTGGAGGTTGCCATATTTCTTTTGCTTCTGTTCTTTGGTATTTGTTTAGTTGTGGCTTGAAAGATTTGGGGCTTAGCTGGCATTTGTAAAGAATGTTTTTGGAGGAGCATGTTTTGTTGCAAGTAGGATAGAAGGCCCTTCAGCTTAAACAGAGAAGAAATCTTTGTACCTTGCATTTGCTACTTGGTCTCCAGAGTATGTATGTATTGGATCACTGTACACAAAGTTTGTGTGTTTGTCTTCAAGACAGGCATAATGATGATGGATTTCGTAGAACGTCCATAAAATTTCAATTTCAGTATATCTGGCTAACCATGTAACATAGTAATTTGACTGTATGTCATATGCTTGTCAATACTAGACTTTCTTTTAGATGAAGAATTATTTGAATCCATTTGCCTCTCAGGCATATGTCTCACTAGCTTGAAGGTAAAGGTTCCTCAGGAGATCCTCTCATTAAATTGATGGAAAGAGTCAAATTATGAGTCAATCAAAAAATTTTTTACTATCTATTCTAAAATCAAGTGAAAAATGTGCATCAATGAATATAAAATTTGGTGTCTTGATTTCTGAATTCACATTGAAGTTAAAAAGTGATTTCTCCTGTCATATTCCTGTTAGTGATCCAGATCGTAAGTCATGTCACTGTATCTGTGAGTTTGCTGCTTAAGCAAGGGTATAGTCAATTGATCTTCTGAAGTCCCCTTATGGCCTGAGGTGGTAGTCCTAAAACTTGTACTAGCCAAGCCATTCAAGCGTCTTGGTAGGTCACCAAAATATGTAATTCTTAACTAATCCTGCATTATGGGAAGTACTGATACCTTTTACATACCCAAATAAAGCCTCCCCCATACTTCTCAAAAAATTGCTCTTTCATTTTCATAAGCATTAAGTTTTGAGGAAGTTCCAGCAATCATCAGTTTAGGACAGGCTTTTTTAGTATAGATTCCGTCAGCTGTGACTGGGTTAGTAAATTTTGAAACACTCGTAGTAATACCATCTGTGATTGTCTTGCCAGTTTTTTTCTGAGCTTTCAGAGGCTTTTAACTGGTGTTTTGCTCATCTAAGCAGTGCATCCCTAATAGCAATGTCTGCAGAGCAGATGGGAATTAAAACAGCAGTGGTGACCATGTAGTACTGCCTCCCACAAAAAAATTTAGCCTTTGTCTCTACTGTAACATAAACAATTTGTTTGTCTAGTTTGCTATTCTAGATTAGAATCAGGTTTATAAAAACTAAGCCTGCCTAACTTTTGTGCTTGAAATGCTTTTCATAATTCTTGCTGTAACACCTCGGGCAACAATATTTTTCTGAGGAAAATACTCGTGTACTAAACTTACAGTCATTGTCTCTATACCTTTATCCTGAATATTCTGTGGAAGACATAGGCTTTATGCTCAGTGTTTCAGGATTATAATCAATTCAAAGATTTCAGCATATCTGCTTTTTTAATAATCTGTTTCCCTGGGACATCCACATTCTCTTTCACAGTGTGTCCATTTGTCTTTTCTGATTCTGTCAGATTCTGTAATGCCTGACTTCTGGTGGCAAGGAGTTGTGGCCATGCCCTCAGGAGTCAGTCACGAGCCTCAGGTGGTTATCCTCTATACAGACTTTGCATGTCAGTATTTGGAATTACAACTGTAAGCACGTAACTGAGAAAAAAAATCCCACACCTGTTGTAGTATCAGCTAGATTTTGTCTTACTCTCCATATAAAGCGAAATTCTATTGGGAAAAAATATGTGACACCTGCTTTTTTTTGTGCTGGGTATTAATGCATAATTACTTCTAAAACTGAAAAACAAAAACAACCACATTTCTGTACTCACATGATCCTTGCTTGAAATACTGTGGAGAATTTTTTTTAGGTTTTGGGTTGTTTGGTGTTTTTTTTTGAATCACAGGATTAAACTCAAATTGGCATTAACAGTTATGTAAAATGTATTAGTCTGTAATTTCCTGGGATTTATGTTCTACTCATGTGTAATAGCTAGGTCTCTTTATGCAAATAAAGAAGAGTTATTGTAGTTGAACTGACCTCAGTGAAATTCTGGATGAAATGAGGATTTGTCAGAGTATTAGGTTTTGAGGGAATATTGAAGAACCATGTGGCAGAATTTTATTTCAGCTGTTAACTAGAACAGTTTGCCTACGTTGTCTGTAGTTTGGGACAGATGCCTAGAGAGGTTCTAAATAAAATACAGAGAATTTCATAGCATTAACATTTAAAAATGTTCTGTACAACATTTTCTGGAGCCCCTTCTGAAGATGTCACAGGTACTGATAACAGTGGATGCTTAGGGCCACTGTACTGTCAGGTACTGCCCGACGATGAGCTCTATATGCCTCTCTCATCTTCGTTGATTGAACTGTCTACACCTGATGGGGAAGGTGCCTGTCTTATGATGGGAAAAATTTTACTGGATATAAATATGGCAGTTCTAGAAGAGTACAATTCTTTCCAAGATTCTTTTATTCCTCGTGGGCATCTGAGGTCTAAACCTGACGGTAAGAAAAATTTTCATCCTTAAGTTTACTGTGGCCTCTGGTATGAATATTATCAGTATCAAGGAATCGGGTTGTCATTCTTTGATTTGAGCTCAGATGAATAAAACTTAATTTTGCAAATGGCCGCTGCTTTATATGGTTAAACCCATGTGTGGTTAGTTCAGGGTTTTGAAAATGCAGCTTTTTGCGTGTAAAGAATGTTAGGAATTGTAAGAATATCACAAAGTTACTAGCACTGCAAAGGCACCAGTTTCTTTTTGAATGTCAGTACAGCTATTGAAACTGTGAATATTAATATAATAGGTGCAAACAGAGAGAATGTAACAGAAAATATAATAGGGAATTAAAGTGAAAATTAACTCCTAGTTTTTTAGTTTTGTACCTAATGAAATTACAACAACTGTAATTTTCAACTTATCCTGAGGATTTTACTTAACTGCATGTGTTGAGTTGATAATATTTGATGATTAGTCAATTCAATACTAATTTTAAGTGAAACTTTAACATTGCAAATTGTTCTGTATAATGATAAGGGGTCAATTTGTGTTTTGGAATTCTCAAAGGGCAGTTGTCTATATCATAACACTTCTAGATCAAAGCATTTCTGCTTAGCAGAAAACATGTTAGAAGTTCCTTTTTCCTGCAGTTTCAATGCAGTTTTAAATCTTGTCGTTTAAGACTCCTACAGGAATGTAGGAGTTGTGATACGCTTTAGATGAGTTTTGTCTAGCCCAGTGTCGTGTTTCTGTTCTTGTTTCTTGTCCTGCCCAGTGGTAGGTGCTTCCCACTGAGGTATTTAACTACAAATATCAGCTATGTTATCTGTCCATTGTATTGTCTACTTCTCCTTTCTGATTTTGACTTTGGGCTGTGAACATAAGCCTTGTTGGTCCTTTCAGAATGCTTAGAGAGCTCTTGAATTATCCATACAAAATGCAGTTATGACAAAATAGTGTCAAAATAAGATTCAGATTTATCAGTCTGATTAGACTTTTTTATCATCTGCACCAGTAAAACTGGGTGCATGAGTCTTCTTTTAGCTGATTTGCAAACCGTTGGGTCCTAACTTACAGGAAAGCAGAGAATGTTTTCAAACTCTTTCTGAGTAAACTAGTCTTAAATTAACTGCTTAATTTCATTCTTCCAAAACTGAAATTACTTATCCTTTTTGCATATGTATGTATGTATTTATACATACTTAGGAGTTGGACTTGATGATCCTTGTGGGTCTCTTCCAGCTCCTGATATTCTGTGATTCTGCTCTGCCCTCAGTGTATATGTGATAATGCATAATTTCCTCTTAGTATTTAAATATTGCCATCACTTGCTTATGTCAACAGTTACCTTCTGTCAAGGCTAAAAACCCAAGTGAAACAAGTAATGTAATACTAAAATGCTGAAATTGGCAGGAGTGCAGTTCAGATGCATATTAAATTACTGGAGTAATAATTCAGAATGTATTATAATTAAGAGCAAGGTTTGAGAACAGAAATTAAACATGCTAATTATGAATTGTATTTCTGATGCTGTATTTTACTATCTCTTCAAGCTGTTTCTTATCTGGACTTCAGTATTTTGAAAGGAGTAAGACATAAGAAATCCTATGTAGTTCCGTAGTGCAACGGTTGGGTTGTTCCCCAGGTCCTGGGGCTTAGTCCATTACCTAGGAAAAAATGTGCTCCCCCTGCTGCCCCCGACCACATGGTCCCAGGGAGCCCAAAAGGACCACACAGAGACCACAGGAGAGGGAGGAGAGAGAGAGGGTTTATTGCTACAGGTCAGGGTTTATATGGACCTTGGAGGAATCCAAAATCCACCAATACGAAACAAAAAGGGGCTTGGCTGTGGGCCAATGGGAATCAGGGGATTTACATTCAATAGCAAGGGGGTAGATAACATCCATGTTGCAACTTCCCTCCAGACCCCTGGATCTCAAGGGACCCTCGGAAGGAGAAGCAGTGACTTTGCAAAAAAGACAATAGAAACCATTTTGTACTTTTAAACTTTAAAAACCTCAGTTGTTAAGGCATTATCAGTGGCTTGTTCATTTTCTTCACAAGCCCATTCCAAATATTGTAAATCAATTCCTACACTGTAGATCTTGTCCTATATTTGAAGGCAATAGTGTGTCCAGAGCAGCATTCTGAAGTTATGTGCAGTTATTGTACAGTTTCTGTATGTGATGGCAGAAGGCATTTCCACTTGGGGCTTATTAAAGCAAAGGTTCTGTCTCCTGTAAGATCAGGTTAGTGTTCTGCCTAGGTAACAGCCTGCTGGGTGTTTGGGTGGTACTGTCTGTGAAAGTCACTTCTTTGATCTTGTCTAGGATTGTAGCTGTGTTGTATCTTAATGTGTTTCATGTGTTCGGTGCAGATGGCAGAAAACAACTTCTAGTTTAGAAAATTTTTCTGTTGTTCTGCTCTAGCAACACTTTCTTTTCTTCATCAGATAACTTAGTTTATGCATCTGACATCCAAAACCCAGCAGGATGCATGTGTCTTGTAGAGCTCTGGCTATGTTACAGTATGCTACAGCTCAAAAAAACCTCCCAAAGTTGGTAGATTAAATATGGCTTTATTGAAACACAGTATTAAAAAACATGTACTTTACCTTCACAGGCCCAAATCTACCAATGGCAACTGTTGATATCAAAAACCCAGAAATTACAACTAACAGATTTTATACTCCACAAGTCAACAATATTTCATATACCAAAGAAAAGAAGAAAGGAAAAACTAAAAAAAGAAGATTGACAAAGGCTGATATTGGAACACCATCTAATTTCCAGTAAGTACTTGTTTGAGTTTGAGTTTTGTTTTTGATTGGTGGGGGTTTTATTGTTTTGGGGGGTTTTGTTGGCATTT
>JAWWEV010000043.1:20927907-20973116 GCA_035583235.1 Hafferia zeledoni
GGGGGTTGGGGGGGTTTTGGGTTTTTTTTGTGTGAATTACACTTGCAAACACTCAAGACTTGAATATGTGACTGTTCTGTATAACCTGAACCCCAGTGAATGTTAACTGGAATGGTGTAGGGTTTGAAAGCAGGTTAGCTTATACACAGGTAGGAGTTTGCTGCAGCTGTAAACCAAGAGTAACTTGCTATCCGAAATTAGCTTAGAAAACAATTTAACCGCATAGAGATGCGTTGTTGAAGTTCTCAGCTCAGTAGGGAGTCATATTCAGCCTCAGTGGTCAACTCTTTAAAACTCTTGTTCTTACAGCTGTGCTTGCTTAGCTGTGCTTTTTCATGCAAAATACACACGCAGGTCCTGCAAAAATGACTTACCATACTTTCTGTTTACAAACTTACTCTGGTGCATGGGCTAGAACCCATATCTTGTATGGAAGTACAGCATGCATGTATACATCTTTGAGGAATGGGTTGGATTTTTTACTAATGTCATTTCTTATGTATCTTTAATCTTTTGGAGTAGTTGTGATGCATCATTTTAAGCTTCACTTTCATGAAACTTGGTTTTGGTCACTTTACTGAATTAACTGTTGTGTTCCTGAAAAGTAATGGGTGTCATAATCTTCTGCCTTTCAAAATAAGTGTACTTTATTGGCTAAAGCAGCAGGAATTTAAAGAGCTTGAGTTACAGGAAAGATCAGTTTCTGTGAAGCATTAGGAAACAAGTGTGAGGTTTACATGCCAAGTGAATGTCTTGTTCTTTTGAACAATTATGTTGCGTCACTTACACTGATGTGTTTCCCAGAATAAAACTTGATAAAACTAATGCTGATATTACCAATTGCACTAATGTCACTGCAAAATGTTTTGAGAGAGTGCACTGGAGATTGGGATAATGGACAGAATATAAAAGGAGAGGTGGGCTAAAATGCTTCCCTAAGGCTTGGACAATTCAGGGCATCAACCTTGTTGTTACTTATGTATCAGGGAAGTGCTGCTTCTGTTAGTGTAACTTAAACAGAAAAGTAGAGAAAAGAAGGAAGAGGGAAACAAAGAGAAGTGAAGAGTACTTGGTAGCTGGTCATTCTTGTGGCTCTTCTTGATGCAGACTTAAACATATGCAGACAAAATTTGCATTAGAGTGTCATACCTCTGTTCTGAATTTGTGGAAGGGGTTGTGTAGCAGCATAGATATAAAATGACTTTGAGACTTCGTTTATGATGTCTATCAGGGTCTCACCTAGAGAAGCTGAGAGTAAGGTGATAAAATATATAATGAGATTCAAACAAAAGATAAGTTCCAGTATCATTAAATGTAACATTAAGCTGTAAATGGTGAACTTTTGAAAAAGAAGTCTATTGAAAGTCTTATTTTGTTTGACTAATGTCTATTTAAATTTCCTGTGAGTGCCGCTATGTGTCATCTTGCTGTGTAAGATACTTTAATTGCTGGTTTTGTACAAACATAAAACATATGGAAACCAGCATTTGGTATTGTTAGACAAATACGCCAGTAGGATAACTTGTATATAATTTGGGCTGTGATACTGGTGAAGACCAACACAGTCGCTCTTTATTCCAGATGAAAGTTGCAATCAGTAGATAAAACTTTTAAATGCCTTCTGTTAGACAGAACCATAGCCAAAAGAAACAGAAAACATGGAGTTCTGGTAACATTATGGTTCTTTTTCCATATCCAATAGCAGTAGCAGGAAGTGACCTGGAGAGGCGCAAAACTTGTCTGCCTTTTTGGCTGATTATAACATCACATAAAATAAAACTTTAGTAGCCACAGGAAATGGCTACTAGAAGCCTAGGAAGATGGCAGTTGAAAACAGTCCTGACTTCTCTTTTAAAGAAGTGAGAGGAAGAAGAGTGATAAGAGAACACACATGTGATGGCAGGGAGGAGGAGGTTTTCCACCTTCATGACACTGAAGACTTTGGCAATAGCTCAAAGTCCAGTTGCTGTATAAAGGCTAAACTTATCCTTGATCTCTGTGCAGTCCTTCCATCATTATCTTTGTGCAGCACAGGGTGACATGGAACTTCATGTTATAGACCATAACCTAAGAGGAGATTTGAATTCTCAACTCGGTCTTCTGGACACGAGACAAAAAGTGGGAGTAAGGGAAGTTTTACTATTCCATTCACAAGTGGGGCACGGAGTAGTAAGAATTGCTTAATGTCTTAGTGAGACTGGAGGTAGAAGCTGGTAGTAATCTCCCATTGTCTTGGTGTCCTGTTATTTTAGTTAGCATGGTCCTTTTTATGGTGATTAAATGGACTTTTCTGCTTTTTTAGACACATTGGACATGTTGGTTGGGATCCAAACACAGGTTTTGATGTAAGTAATTTAATAAGTTATTCAAGACACTGAATGATAAAAACTTTAGAGGGTTTTAAATGTAAGTCATGAAGATTGGCATTAAATAAAAAGTTAATTGTACATCAAAATAGTTAGAAATTGTAATTTTCTAATGTGATTTAAACAGATGTGGGAGTAAGAGGGATCTGGAACTGAGAGGGAAAAGATGCCAAACTTTAGTTATTATGCAGGGCACTTACCTTTCCTGAAATACTTTCTGACTTGAAAGGTCAACCCAGAGACATGTACTTGGCTTTGCTATTCCACTGTATGGTTTGTAGTTGTTTTTTTCCCCATACAAATGATATTTTAAAAATACTCTTCACATTTCAAGCCACTTAAAATTAATGTATCTTACTTGCAGGTGAACAACTTAGACCCTGAACTGAAAAATCTCTTTGATCTGTGTGGAATTTCAGAGGCACAACTAAAAGACAAAGAAACTTCAAAGGTCATATATGATTTCATTGAAAAAACAGGAGGTGTGGAAGCTGTTAAAAATGAACTGCGCAGACAAGGTGGGGTTCCTTTTATTTCCACATAAAAATTAGCAGGGCATTTTTTGCCTTAAGGATTAGACTGGAAACTGTTGATGGTGAGCAGTTTTTGATTCTCTTCTCCGTGCTTCAGGTCACTGCAGTGGCACTGGATTTCATGTTTCCTTACACTACACACTGTAAAAATGTTCATGCATGACCCATAGAGTACTTGTCCCTAAGGAATGAGGATATTTTTGTCAGTTGTTTCCAGTAGCACTTAGTCTGACTGCAAAGCTACACAGTATGTTTGATACAGATTTTTCAGTATGTATGTATGTATTTATTTATTTATTTATTAATTATCTCAGTCCTATAAATAAATTAAATTCTTGGAAGCCATAATGTTGTTGTCAGCTATAGTAGTAGTACATGGCTGGCAGATGTGTATATATAGTGCCTGTTTACCCTGGCAGGACTATAGTGAGCCTTGCAACAGCTACAGACCTGAAAATTTTATATTCTTTTTTAAAGTTGTTTTTATTCTATTTTAAAGTTAAAAATACTAGTTTTAGCATACTTCTGCTGCAAGAAAATTCTCAAATTAGCTGTTGCCTACCTAACCTTTAAATGTGATCTGATGCCTCATCTTAAAGGAGCACAGCAAGTCAGTCTGAAAATTACACTGCCTTTGTCAAACTTTCAAAAATTTGCTTAGAACACTACTCAAGAGAAATATTATGTAAATGTTATTGAAATTATAGCAGTTTGAGACCAGTGAGTAAATTGTTCAAGTGCCTGAAGAGATACAGATTCAGGGTACATTTATTACTTGTTATATTTATTCCTTAGGTCCCCCACGGTGGAGTGGTATGTATTTGTGCTGGCATTTAAGCATATGCTTCAAAGTATTCATGCTCTTGTGTGATTTCTTTCCTAGATGAGAAACCTTAGTCTGCATCTGTAATTTTTAGTATTGCAGTCAAACTTCTTAGTTAAATTGCAAGCAAAACTTCAATTGTGATTTTTTTTTCCTCAGTAAGAAATCTGTCAGCTTCTTTATATAATATTAACTCTGTTTAAGTGTTTACAGAGTTGTTGATCCTAGACTGCTAATCCTAAAATTGGGTTGAGAAGACTTGCCTTGGAGTCTTATGACTAGCTTAAAATCTTGTAAAAATGCCTATTTTTCTACTATGTATGTGTTAACTTCACATTATGGCCATTGCATGTATGCAATTAAAAGAAAAACTGCCTCTTCTTTAACATGCATGATGATATTCTACCTCTGTGACTTTTGACAGAGGTAGATAAGATACTCCAGTATTTCAGTGGGTTTATCCACAATTACGTTATTTGATGTGTAGGCTTGACTGCTGTTTGAAGTGTTCTTTCCCAACTGAAACACATTTTTCTGTGTTTATTGCAAGAATTTCTGTGCTAACATAGTCACCCTGCTAGGATGCTGACTAGGGAGTTGCAGACAAGTCATTCTGCTGAGAAGGAAGTTATTTTTCTGTTTTCCCTGCCCTTTCCCTATTTTTGATACTGGTAATTGTTTTCATGGTGACAGTACCATCAACAGAAGATTGTACAAACTTTTTTGTTAATAGTAGTGTACAGATTAATGTGCATTTACAAAAAACCAAATTATTTTTTGCTTTGCTTGTACCATCTGTTTGAGGAGGAAGGGAGAGAGCATGAGGTAATGGTGCCTCCCTCCTTGCTGCTCCTTCCCTCATGTCACTTCACTTGAGTGCAGACAGGCTGAACCCTGTTTCCATAGATTGGATGTGGCATCTCTGTGGATATAATGTAAATACACCCCTTCCCCGCAGGAACACTTAAATTTTCTGTTTAAAATCTACAGACAGTACAGACTCTGGGACATGACAGTATGGAATTTCTCCTCAGTACTGCAAGAACGCCCGCTGTCTGTACTGCGTGCTGTTCTTACATTTGATAATACTGCCCTCCGGTGGCCGCAAAGGAAACTACAGCCTTGTCAGCCAGAACGTGGTGGGCGTTTTTAATACCAAGAATCTTGGCAATATGTCTCTTGGAAAATAGATGGAATTTCAGAGGCAGTTCTCCCTGTGTTGTTCTTTGAAGGGACAGAAAACAACAGAGCAGTTTGTGGAACGTAAGAACACAACACGTGATTTTAGGAGCGGTGTCTTTCTCTAGAGATGAGCAGAGAAGGAGGCATTGAGGTACTAGTGTCTCCTGCTTCCTCAAAATCCCATTTTTAGGGATTGTCCCTCTCTGTTCCAGTGCAGCTAGCTTGCTTTCTCTGCAAGTAACATGAAGGGGATAATAGAAAAATAAAGAAGGATCTTCTTGAGTGTAACACTCTTTATGTTACAAAAGCATGTGAAATCAAATGTGAATTTTCTTAGTTATATGACAGCACCTGGATTATTAAGTAGGTACGTGTAACAACCAACCAACCTAAAATATCGTAAGTCGTTAGATGCTTAATGAAGGAGGAAATAAAGCAGTGCTATTTAAAATGCCATTAGCAAAGCAAGTACATTTCAAGGCCACTTCACACAGAAATGATTCTGTGTGTAGCTCTGAAGTTATTTCCTTTCTATGTTCCCTGCCATAAAGATATTGTGGGAAGTAATTTTCAGTAAAAGGGACTAAGAATCAGCTTATGCTGTATTGTGATGCATTAGTAGGGGTGTTTTTTGTTACTAGAAAATACTGCTTCAAAAAATATTTGCTTTTGTAACTACTTAATAAAATAATGGATAGATTATAAAGTGGACATTCTGTATTTCACTTCAAGTGTATTGTCTAAAACCTTTTTCTCTTTTATTCTGTCCTAGCTCAACAAAACTTTACAGGATTCTTTTGAATTTTAATCAGTCTTTTTATGTATTGCACTTGTTTCCTGCAGTGTTTCACTCTTACAAAAATTCACAACAGAGCTGAGACTACATACAGTTTGGTTTTCCATATAGTCATAGCTTTTATTTAGCTGTATTCAGTTTAATCCAGAATTGGTAAAGTTTGCACAGGCACAGAGATCCTTGCAAAAGGCAAGGCACAGCCTGTTTTCTTTCTCTGCTAGTCTTTGAAAGACTTATGAGTATTGAGTAACAGGTAATTTGAAGTTGTTTTATTTCATTTCAGCACCACCTCCACCACCACCGTGCAGAGGAGGACCCCCTCCACCACCACCTCCCCATAGCTCTGGCCCTCCCCCTCCCCCTGCCAGGGGCCGAGGGGCACCACCTCCACCTCCTTCGAGAGCTCCCACAGCAGCACCTCCACCCCCGCCTCCATCCAGACCTGGTGCAACAGTGCCCCCACCTCCTCCCAACCGGATGTATCCTCCACCACCACCAGTGCATTCATCATCTGCACCGCCCGGCCCTCCTCCTCCTCCACCACCACCAGCAAGTGGGTCAGCTGGTCCTCCACCCCCTCCTCCTCCACCGCCCCCACCCGGTCCTCCTCCACCACCAGGCCTTCCTTCAGAGGTTGATCACCAGCTTCCAGTTCCTGCGGGAAACAAAGCAGCACTCTTGGATCAAATCAGAGAAGGAGCTCAGTTAAAGAAGGTAGAACAGAACAGTCGACCAGTGTCCTGCTCAGGAAGAGATGCACTGCTAGACCAGATACGACAGGGTATACAGCTGAAATCCGTGAGTAAAAACTGTTTCTGTTCCAGGTCCCCTTGGGACTTGGAAATGACTGCAGTACTGCAGTGTGAACAGTAAATTGTGCCTCTGCTTTGGGCTGGATTGTAAGTTTTAGAGTTTCTGAAGTGATGAGTTAAACAGTAGTACTGAGAAAATGCAGGGAACACGTATTTGCTATAGATAAGTATTAGTGCAAGAAATTATCCTTGTTTTAAATTCATTTCTCACTTTTGAATGAAGCTTTAAGCATAAATCCTACAACAATGATGCCACAGTATCACAGAACTTTCACTAGAATTATCAAAGATTGCTGCTCTTCCGAATACTTCAGTACAATCACCTAAACAACAGCAGGGGATGAGTTTAGGATAATGTTTATTTCCATCTTAAAATGGACCTATGCTTTGCAAATGTCAAGGCTGGTAAGAGGGTGTCTGTGTCTGGAAAAGTGTTCCCCATGAGAGATGCCTCCTTGTCCCTGCTGCAGCATAGGCTGTTACTGTTGCTATTTCTTACTGATCTCACTGAATATCTTAAAAATAATTTTGCCTATTGGTACTTTTTTGCCACTCTTCTGCACTTGAGGCTTCTGATGTAAGAAGTGTGAGGGTCTCTTCATATTTATTTTCCATTAGAGGTATGCAGCATCAAAGTCAATTACTTTCAGAAGGAATTACCAGCCCAAAGTCATCTCAGTTATCAAACCAAAACAAGAAAAATATTTTGTGGTATATACCAAAGATAAAATAAATAATGATTATGCAGCCACACAAGTCATGCCTGTACAACCATATTAAGAGGCTTTCCTTTAAATGAGCACTCACTTCATGATAGTCACAGCTGAACTATTTAACCTTGAGTATAGCTAACGACAGTTGTGTTACATAGTAAAAAAGAAAAGCCGACTTTTTTTACATAAATAAAGACTTTGAAGTTTGAGCTAAAAGAACAAGTTGTTTCATGCTTTCTTCCGGCAGAAAATAAAATCATTAATCTTACAAGGAGGTTTGTCTCAAAATGCACAATTTCTGTTTTGCTAATTGCATCTTTCTGTTCTAACCTTTTTTCCAAGGTATCTGATGGTCAGGAGAGTGCACCCCCTACACCTGCACCCACCTCAGGAATTGTGGGTGCATTAATGGAAGTTATGCAGAAAAGGAGCAAAGCCATTCATTCTTCAGGTACGTCTGATGGAATTTTTCTGACCTCATGGTGTCAGGTTTTCAAGAGTTAATATTTCTACATATAATGCTGTTGGAGAAAAGCGTGGATTTCAGCATTTAGTCCAGTATAGAAGGCTCTCAGCAGATGCCTGGTGAGGGCTGAATGATTCCTTCATGCCGCTTTGAACTACTGGGGTCTAGCAATTTGCAATAATCCTGGATTACAAGTTACTAATCAAAGTTAATAACCTTATAAAGATTTTCTTTTCTTTTACAACTGTCTTATTTTTATCCACTAGCTGTCTGATGAAGTAAGTTGTCAAAATAATTTGGAAGGAATGTGTTCAATGCTTTCTGTTTCTTCATGTGGAAGCTCATGCAAAGATTCAGCTCTTGTGCTCTAACTCCCAGTGGGTTTTGGCTGCCACCTACTGGATCAGAATCCGATATCCAGTGTTACTTGAGTAGTCCCCTACCAGTACTGAATCACCTTAAGTGCTTGGAAAAATTAGGGCTGAAAGAGGCTTTGCATTTCTCGAATACCAGCTTGTAATAAGCATAGTTCAGTAGCTGCAATGCAGCTGTTTTGGTACATCTCTTCTGTTTAGGCTCTAACATATTTTTCTTCCATAGCTTGCCTTGATACCTTGATTCAGTCTGCAGAGCATTTGACCAAGCACTCTATAGTTTGTTGACTTGCTGGCCCATGTAATAATCTTCCATTTTGATACTTTACATAAATTAAATACCAGGGAGCTCAATGCAGTGTTTTCCTAGGAAAGAAAATGCTCTTGCCTAACAAATAAGTAGTTTAATTTTAACAGGGTACAATTTTTTAAGTATAAGGTATATGATAAGAAGTGGGAGGGTGAATAAAATTAAAAACAAACATTGATTTTGAAGTTGATGTGTATTACACAGTTTAGAATATTCCAGTATCCACAATGGTCTTTAGCTCATGTCATTTTATTTTTTTTTATTATCTGCTTGTAAAGTAAACAAATTCCATTATGTAGTAAACCTGGGGAAGCAGTTCTTACATTTCAGAAATCAATCTGTCCTTGAAGTTTAAAACCAGTCTGGGACAAGCTGACCACTCTCACATTCTGTAAGAAAGAGTAATAAGTTGTAACTGTTCAACAAGAGTTTCTGATTCTTTTTCTCCTAGCACAAAACAAGATACATTTTTCCTACATGGGGGAAGGAGTGAGAAAAGAAACAAATTACATTTAACTTTCAGACAGTAACTCTCTAAACTGAATGAAATATCTAGCAGTCTTTATTAAAATAGAGTATTGCCAAATACATTGTCATGAGGACCTTGAACTGATTGTTGTTTTCAGAAACTTGTGAGAGAAATCAGTAACACCTTTGACATGTTAATTCTGTGCATGCAAGTGACTTGCCTTTCCTGTCTTACAGATGAAGATGAGGATGAAGATGATGAAGAAGACTTTGAGGATGATGATGAATGGGATGATTGATCATATATTATTATATATATTTTTTAAGGTGAATGATATACTAAACACTACTTTCTGTCTATGGATTCTGTAAAATTATCATGTAAATGTTCTACCAATTTGCTGTATATTTTTGTTGCCTTTTGCTTTTTTATTAATCTGTGCAATACCTCATTTAATCTGTAAAGGTTTGTCATAATCCTCGACAAAGCTACTCCCTGTTAATGTGTGCAAGTTTACACCTGGATGATCATGTACATGTGAATACTTTCCATTCCATCAATAAGGGAGTTTAAATGTAATATGTGAGACTGACAAAAACCTTAATGTAATTTAGTTATAATGCAAGAAGGAAAACACTATTTTCATACCCTACTTTTTCTGTATCTAAATTTTCTTATTAAAACCTAGTATAGCACTATGTTCTTTAAGTGATGCAGCTCTTAGTTTATTTAGCCCCTTCATTTCAAATGCAATGCTATATGAATGTTGAGGTTGGTTTATACTATTGCATGGTTTCAAATATATCACAACATTGCAGTTCAAATCTTAGCAGTATGCTTTACATAACACAAAAGCACTACAGAAATGCACAGCTAGTTGTGAAAATTACCTTGCCCTAACTGTAGCACTGCTGGCTGCTACTGAACAGCAGCAGTAATTAAATTCTTCAATTAAGGACCTCTATCTGAAGTTAAACAGGGTGGCTTTACATTGTCATAGCAGTGAAGGCAACTTTGATGCAGACAAGTTCCATGTTCTGTCTGGGGGGGTTTTTTTTGTTTGTGTTTTTTTTTTTAATTTCCTTCCCAGCTCTTACTTCGAGAATGAAGACATCTAAATTACAGGGGGCAGTACTGTAGGCTGGCAATTGCTACAGCTTGATTTATTTTTAAAATCAATTTTTTGTGGTTTTCAGGCTGAAGGGCTGCATTTAAGGCTTGCTTCAATAGTGTTTAATTACTTTTTTAAATTTGTAGGACATTGGTGTACTAATAAACACAGGTGGTATTATGTTGCAGTCTTTGCGTTATGGTACACAACAGATGCTGAAACACCAATCCTACATTCTTTAGGTTGGAAAGTCATTGATTCAGAATTACACACTTCGAATAAGTACTGAATTTTATGGCAGTATTCTGTCTACATGTGTTGGCTTTAAGATCAAGGGTTGTGATGAAGATCAAGAACCTGATTCACAAGAATAGTGTTTGAATAAGTGGACAGAAAATGGGATTTTTCGTTTCGCAGCTTGCACATTTATATAAGTTGTACTTCGTAGTGCAGTAAACATTGGCACATCTGCCTATTATGAAATACTAATCTATGCTATGTGGATATTTAATATCTGCAGTGTTAATTACTGTACTTACTGTAATTTTCAGGTAGAAAATCTTTTTAAAAACCACATTATCTGACACAGAATGTTTAGTTAAGTCAGTCATATTTGGAACGTAGTTAATGCATAGTGTCCTGGGTCTTCGACTGTAGTCAGGGTATCAAATGAAATTTAAGTTATCAGAATTGTATTGACTGAAACCCAGTGTTGACCTGATCTTGACAGGCTGGACCTGCATGATACGGCTTGGATTTCTAACCCAGTTATTACCTAGTCTTTAGCAAATTAATTTAGTCATATGAGAAGAAAAGAAAGTTGCTGAAAAATAGTGGGAGAGGTAAGGTTGTAATTAAATTATTCAGAGGATGCTAATTTCATTCCAAGAGTAATTTAAGCACATAACTTGAGGGGGAAAATTGCCAAGTGGTCTCACTTTCTTGCGGTAACTTTCGCCTTGGCCTCTGCTGCTGGAAACGCGTCCTGCTAGCTTTGCTGCAGTAATGGCTTGAGCTATGTGTCAAGTGCAAGTGCAGCCTGGGAGAGCTAATGGCAGTGGAGTTAACAACTTGTGTATAAGGAAAAAATTTGTATGGCTTTCATATAACTTCTGGCATTGCTCCCTTATTTTTATTGCATATAGGGCATTTTAAAATTAAGCAGATGAGGCCTAGAGGTTTTCCTAACGTGCTACTTAATAAATATGTTTAGCTGTTATGTTCCCAGAATTGGAATTTCTGTAATATAGTTAATAATTAAGCATCACAGTTCATTAATCAAACTTCTATTCCAGGTTTTGGGAGCTCTGAAGTTACATTATTGAATAAAATTTTGTTTTGTAGATACTGGCCAAAGAAAGTTTTTGGGTTTTCTATTTCTTCATATAAAAAGTACACTCACGATCTGTGGTGTCCAGGTTAATATTTACTTTTAAGTAGTGTTTGTTCATGATAAATTTCAGTCATAAAGACTGCAATGGCAGTTAAGTTAGTCCTAACTGCATGCTTCAGTACTCTGCCACTTGCACTCCAAGCAGAAGATAGCATTTCATGATACTGGTGCATTGTTGCTAAACATTGTAATGAAGGCCTCTTATATATTCTGGTTAAATGACTGTCCAGATAGCCTTAGCAATTAACGAACTAGCATGAGGCTTTTGTATCTCAACACTCTATGTGCATAGACAATATCAGCTAGCCACTTGTACGTATGAAATCCGTAAGAATTTCTCAATCATTCAGTTTTCCATTTATCAAACTGAAATTTTTAGTATGTGAATTTTTGAAATGTACAGTGAATAGGATGTTGCACTGGTGGCAATTCATCATGGAGCATAATAAAATTAATTTGACCCAACTAACGTAAAACTGTGTGGTTTTTAAGTGCTAATTGTGGCACAGGTTTTAAATAGATCTGCAGATTGATTACACACTTTAAAAGTAACTTTGGTCACCTAGCCAAGTTCACAAAGCAGTACATAGCCGCTGTCCAATCACAGTAGTTTCATGTCTCTGGAAAGTTGGATTGTACTATTGAGTAAACACAATGAGTAAGAATGTGACACCCTGTCCTCCTGGCACATCTCACAGCTGCTAAGCAGCTTCGTTGGAAACAGCTACTGCTCCAGGCAAGTGCAATAAACCACCGACATTTCAAGGTCAAACAAACATGTTCATTAATAAACATTGTAGGAATACTAAATAGTTAACTCATGTCAGGTTTTTACAGATGTTAATGTTTGTCTTGCGCAGTGTAGAGTTTGACCTCAGGACACTTAAGAATTCTGCTTCTCTCCTTTGAAGTGTCTGAAGAGTCCAGCATTTTGAACTGTTATCTGGTTTACACTTTCTTTTGAAGTTTAGTGCTTATCTGATTTTTAGGCCTTAAGTACAAGGCAAAGTTGGAATTGTTACTTACAAGATGAGCTGAGGTGTATAATTATTTCGTCTCCACTTAGTAAGCAGAAGGTTAAAAATGCTTTTGAAAGGATGCTTTTCTTTCCTTCTTGTTTTTATTTTGACAGTAGTTACTTTCCTAAGTAAGGAGTATGTAAAGATGAAAAAGGAGGAAAGGTCCTTTTTGTTTTAAGACCAGTTTTGAGACTGTTAGCAGTCTACTGCAACAGCCTTTATCTAATCATTAGAGGAATTCTTGGTCTAATTTAAGTTCCTGAAGCTTAAGTACAGTGATAAGCAGCTTTATTTATAGAAAAGTGAAAATGGTTTAGGAAAGCTTAGAAGATACTAAACCTCTGTCTTTCAAAAGACCAGTGTTCTCTAGCACTGCAGTAAGGACTCTTGTTGCTATGTATTTGTTTACTGCTGGGAGTTTTTTTGTGAGTGAGAAGATGGAAAGGATGGGGTAGTATGAGCTATAATGTGAACTTGGGGAGGTTTAATGTCCATGTTTTAACTGGCTTGTCAGTGACTCTAGCCTGACACTTCTCTCTAAGATACTCTTTGAAAGTTTAAGAATGTTTATGCAGTTGTGAAGGAGTCTTTCCATTTTTTTCAATTGCCAAACTACTATGGCATGTCTGCTATTTTGCACTTAAAAAAAAAAGCATTAGTTGTTTGAAATCACAGATTTGAAAATAGTTCTGATACATGTTGAGAAGTAGAATAATAGAATCTTTGTCCAAATATAATTAGTGGGATTTTTTCTGACAAATTTTATTTCCTGTTGAATTTTGCAGTATTTGCAGAAGTTTGCTAAAATAAGTTAGACTAGTAATTTATCAGTTACTCAAATTTTTCTCTAGTATAGTTTTGGGTAATAACTGCAGGACTTACCCATCTATAAACAGCTTAATACACACCTGGAATTAGGAAGATTGATATATTACACTTATTGTGTTTATTTAATCTGTTGGTATCAACAAAGGCCTTTTTCCTTGTGCCCTGAAGGGTTTTTGGAGTCTCTCTGGAGTGAAATTCTTGAGCCATTACTTCATGTGTGTGTTTCTTCCTCCCTGAAGCTTAATCATCTTTTGGTTACTTGAGCACTATGAATTTTAAATTTGTTTCTTGAGGACTAGATGAGGGAGTGCAAGGTTAGCTTAAAAAACAGCCATCAGCAGCATTATATTTTTGTATGTACCACTTGGGGGACACAATGAAATCTCATGTTTAAAGCTTAAGAAATTTGATAATGCTTGTGCCGTATATCAAACACAAAGTATTTGCTTAAATGACATTGGCAGGCACACAAATTCGGGAATTGGCTCTTCTGGATGTTGATGCCAAAGATCAGGCAACTCTGCTAGACCAGCTGAGCTGGATTTGGAGCGCTTTGTTGGTGGATGCTCAGGATACAAGGAACATGGATTGACAAACTTGAGAAGCTTGCACATTTTCTTTTTTTTTTCCCTGTATAATACTACAGGAGATTTATGGTTTGAATACTCATTTGGACTAAAACAGTCCCTATCTAACAATCAAGAGAAGAAATGATCCTCAGCATATAGTTATGCCTGTTCAACTGTCAACAGAGAATTTGGCTTATTTTTAAAATAAAACGGAAAAAGCAGTCTAGACCCAGTTAACATAAAACATGTTTTCTGTGGTTTGTCTCCTGAGGGTAATGTGTGTAAATGTGAAAGGCCTGTGGCTAAAGCAGAAATTTGCTAGCTAGCAGTATCCTTTTTCAAGGATCTACATCAAGAATTACAAGTTTTCAGCTGCAGTAGCTTTTAGTATGTAATCTTTTGAGAATATGTTACTGAAACTCACCTGCTGCTTCCAAAATAGGTAAGAGGAGGAGTTTCGGAAAGCAGATGCGGCGCTCAGGCCTGTAATTGGTAGAAGAAAAAGGATATGAAATCATTCTGCAATGTCTAAAGGATGCTTTTTGTGCTGTAACATCCTTTATGTTTGCCTTACAGGAGGTGGGATACTCTTCTGACTCGTGCTAAACTAGTGCCCTACCCAGATAACTGACTTTCTTATAGATGCATTGTCATTTCTCAGCCCTTACTACTGAGCTGTCCTGGTCTTCAGTAACAATGTCCCAGTCCTGAACAGCTCTCCAAACCTCATAATAGAAATACAGTTAGCACAGTTGCCTAACCAATACCTTCAGCAGCTTACAGCATGCAGCTGTTGTGTAACACGAGCCATTTCAAAGGAAACAGAAGTTGTTCTGATGTGGATTCGTATTTAGTTAAAAAAATGGCCTTGCCTAGATACTAAGCTGAATAACAGCTGGAGATACTGCCTGACCAGTAGAGAAAACTGCTGATTGCTCTCATGAGCGATGTGAGAGGTGGGTCATTGATCAAATGATAGCTGTAATTCTTCGAGGAATCAACCCAACATTGATCTGGCCTAGGAACTGCTGGCATAGGAAACAAAAAAATACTGGAATCTTCTTTTCTGCTGAGCACATCGCCTGGTTCATGTGTGTTGACTCTCCTGGCTGTGGACCTCAGGAAGTCTTGCACACCTGGGGCAAGACTGGCTGACTGCCTGACCAGTCAGGCTGATCATCATTCCAACATAGGAATATATTTATATACAAATATGCTTCTTCAGTCAAGCTGCCTGTTCAGTCTAGAGACAATACCTATATTGGGGGTGAATTTAGAGCACATCCCTTGTGCTTTGTGCTGTGAATGCTGGCTTCAGAGTTACCTGCAGCTACACTGCTGTGCCAAGGGTTGAGTGAGACCTGTGTATTCTGCCAAGTAGAAATTAATCTCTTTCCTGGAAGGCTGTAGTTGGAATCTCCTGATTGAAATCACATACTGTGGTAGTTAAAGTTGTTAATTGCATTCTTTGTGTTTTCACTGTCAGAACAAGCCCTTCTGTTGGTCCTGAAGTCCTCCAGAAGTGTGATGCAATATGAAATCATTACAGATCTTCATGGTTCCTGACTTCGCAACAAAACTAGGTTATATGCTTCCTTCTGTTCTTCCCCAAGCCATTTTCAGCACTAAACCTCTTACCTTTGACCTATTCTTCAAATGTTCCCCCTCTGCCTGGACAGAACTAGTGCCTTCTAAAAGACAGTAAAAAGTCAAGCTATCTGAACATTTACCATCTTGTCCATTCTTTGCCATAAAATGAATTCAGGTTGTTAGCAGGAGGACAGAGCCCTGAATGAAGCTGCTGCTGTGTGTGACAGAGGCCTTTTGTCTAAGCTCAAGCAGGTTATCTCTTGGTGCTCTTTTGGAGGTGTCTCCAGAGTCACCAGGCATCAGGGCAGGGTATCTTGGCAGTGTACAGAAACCTTAGACAACATTGTGGGGGTCGTGTCCCATGCAACAGGCCCCATGGCTCAGTGTTCAAGAGATTTAACTGTGTTCTCTCTCAGAAACAGATGATGTGTTACTGAGCAGTAAAAAAAAGCACAAAGCACAAAGTAGGATTCTACATTTGTCCAACTCAGTCAGTCTTCAGACCCTTATTTATCTCCATTGGCTGTAGTGAGAGTATAGACATTGAGCAGTTGCCATCTACACTTCAGACACTTAGATGCAGGTGTTTTAACTGAAACCAAATCTGTCTTGCCCTGTTGAGTAATGGTGGTAACAGCACATCAGAAGTAATGCATATAAATACATCTAGTCCATGGTACTGCAGTCTAGGCATGTGACACTTAGAATACTTTTAAATGCCATTTTCCTTGTTCAGATTTAGTTACCTCAGTTCTCAGAACAAAAACACTAGGTAAGACTTTTATTTATACTAAGCCTAGTTTTCAGAATGAGCAGGTGTTTTTAAGGTCTTGAAAAAGAAAACAACACTTGAATCCTATCTGTAGAGCAGAGTTAATCTAAGCAGTTTGATTACCTGTGTGTGCAAATATTGGTCGTGGTCTAGTGTTGCCTTAAACTGTGCTTTTGCCTTTAATACCTCCTCTGTGATCAGAACACTGGAAATCCAGACAGACAGAGCATGCAGTTCCCCATGAATTTAGTTTTAATAAACTAAAAATATTTTAATACACTATGTGAAAGTCATGAGTTTTGGGACCTACAGAGTAGTTCCTAATACATGCCAGGTTTACATGCCAGGTTTGCAGCATAGCCTCTCACAGAATCTCTCATTGGGAGCACTTCACTCTGATTGATGTTGTCAGAAGCTTAACTGATCCTGAACAGGGAGTCCTCTGTGGGTGAGCCCCAGTGCTGGTGCTGCAGCAGCGCTGGGACAAGGGGCAGCAGCAGTGCGTGGGTGGCCCTATCGAATGGCCTGTTCGAGGTGGTGGCTGCCTCACCAACTGGCCACCGACACTGAAGATGTAAAGAGCATTAGTTTCACGGGTGTAAGTCATTATAAAATTGCTGAAATTGCTACCTCTGATGCCCTGTAGGTCTGCAAGGCCAAAGGCACAGCAGTGCTGCTGCTGCACTTTAAGAAGCGCTGGGGCCTTGGAAGATTTTGCATACACGAGGCATTCTGTTTATGGCTCGGATTTACTGCAGCTCTGTGTGTGCTGGCTCCTGCAGGTCTCATCTTACTGCCTCATCTGTCTATCTTCTCAGTTTGAAAGGGGCCATCCTGTTTTCATCAGGGTGCACTTTAGAGCTCTGGCTTTGTTAGAGGAAAGGCAGCCAGTAGCTTTGAAGTGTGTGATAATATTTCTGCTGCCGGATGACTTTCACACTCTATATTCCTCCACCTCTTGGATCATTGTGAGACATTAGGAGAAATTGTGATTGGATGTGGCTGAAATCAGATTGATTTACTGTCCTCTATTTAATTCCTTTTTTACTATTTGCACATGATAAATACTCCAGCCATAGGGCAAAAATGTGTCAGCTGTTTCATCTGACATAATTTCTGTTTAATTTTCAGCGAACAGCTGCACTGTCAACTTTAGAGACAGAGAGGTAGGTCTTCCAGGAAAGCAAGGGCAAGCATAGAGCTTTAAATCTGACCTCCTGTTTTTTCACTATGAAGACACTTGAGTGCTTATTTAGCAGCATCTATGTTGTTGCATTAAAGAAATTAAAAAAAGAAACACAAACTTTGTCCTTTATGTTGCTGATTTGATTAAAACTATCAAAATGTTCTGCCCCATGCAACTTCTTAAGGTCTTGCTGAGGAGAAGCTCATAGATGTACTAATCCAAATTTTTTTCACTCAGCTTAAATAGTGGCTGTTCTCTGCACACATGTGCATGCTGTTGGAAACATGGGATGGGAGCTCTGCAGCAGCAAGTGCAGAAATACAAGTGGTACTTCACTAGCAATAGTCTCAGTCACAGAGAAGAGTATGTGTTTAATTGATGCGATACTTCAACCAGAGGAATAGAGTTTTTAGTTTGTAGAGAGTGAGTCCCTGTAGGATTAGTTTTCATAGTGATCGCTCAGCAGCTGTCGTGTACCACAGCTACCTGCTGGGGCCATGTGCCATGAGGTTGTCTCTGCATTTCATCACTGTTTACTCTGAAGTGTATGCTAGCTCAGAGAAGCACGTAGCTGATATACAGAATATAAGGTTACACTGCAGATGGGAACATCTGAAACAATTTGCACAGTATGTACAAAGCCCCCTTCTCTCTCTGGAGCATGTGGGGGTTTGGCAGAATTCATAGAACAGAAATGAAGACTGGAATTACAGGGTTCAGAAGGGATTTGTTAGGCTATCAGAGGCAGTGCCCCATTACACAGACAGATATCAATCTGTAGACGATTATATCAAGAGATCTGCAAATTCTTACTACAGTTTCAGTGATTCTTGCAAACTGGCAAAACTTGGCTTTTGTAATGGATCATTGTTTGGCTGAGCAGAGGCTGGATCTGCATAAAGGACACACCCCAGTGGTACTGAAGAAGGCATTTAAAAAGGCTAATTCTGCATGCTGTGCGGTATTTATCAAATTCTTCTGATGGAGAATTTTTAATAGCAGAACAGACCTATTTTCTCCTCCAAGTTGCAGTACCACATGTTACATGTGGTACAGGTGATTATGTAATTGCTTTCCTACAAAATCTGTAAAAAAGATACATACTTCAAATACAGAACAGGAGCTCACAGTGGAAGTTTCAGTTTTATCTTTGTATACCAAAGAAACCTCTCATTTATGTTCATCATATTTTCAACTGCTGTCCCAAACACGGGCTCATTACCCAGTGCACAGCACCTATTCACATACCAAGGCCAGGTATTTCTATGTTTTATTCTAGTTTGTGCAAAGTAGAGAGCCAGGTGGTAACCCACAAAAGGCTGGCTCCCCAGTCATCAAAACTTGGCACTGTTCATACATTTTAACAAAGGCATCAGCATTCATTGCTTATAGAGTACATAACTTTTCCACTGATTCATACACAGACCCCTCTTTGCTAGTTACATTTCTCACTCCTCATGCTAAATAGGCCACACATGCAGTTGCTCCCTCTGTTTGCGTCTGGGGTCTGTTTTGAGTAGGTGGTCAATGAATTGGTGGTCACAATCTCCCAATGCCAGAACTGTCTTTCCCCAAGTTACTGCTCAGTTCTGCTTACTTCACTCCTGGTGGCTGTCATCCAAGCAGCCCATTCATCTTGGGATTTACCTCCCCTTTCCTTCAAAAAAAAAGATTAGGCAAGCATACAACATTCACAATGCAATTGCTTAATCATAACTGTCCAACTATAGCTACTGTATAAAAACAAAAACAAAATTGCAAATTTTGATTCAGATCCTAAGGGGCTCAAATCCTCAGGTGCTCAAATCCTAAGGGGCTCAATGTCACAACCACCAGGACAGGACCCTTTACCTGAAACACTCTGAGGGATTTAAAAACCTGTGTGATGTGCTAGAAGGGTACATTCTTCATCAGTAGTGAACCATAAGTTGAAAAGATATCTTATTCTTTGTTTTGGTTCAGAGCCAGTGGGAAGGCAAACGAGGTTTGATGAAACTTTGATTCAGACTGTCTTTGTTTTAGTCTCAGCTTTTCATTATTTCCTGTACTTAGATCTCCCATTACCTGAGCAATGCCAGATGAGGATTAAAGATGAAAGAAAAGGTTGCAGGGTGTCTTTTGACATAACAATGTGAGCCGCATCAGAGAGACGCTTGAGGAAAGGATTGACACTGATAAGAACCCCTGAGCCCAAGCTGGTAACACTTGGATCACACTGAGTATGTCTCCAAGAGAGTTATTAAACAAACAAATGTCCCAAAGCAAACATGGGAAAAAAGCAAGCTTCCTCTATGGAAACCACTGAAATGAAGGGAAGAAGACAGCAGGAGAAAGTGGAAGTCATGAAGCATGCTTCCTCCATAATTTTGAAAGTGCTAATTGGAGGAATGAGAAGCGATATGGAAAGAAAAAAACTAAAACTAGCTATAGTTAAGCTTTCCTTGGTGCCATGCAGCACGGAGGCCAAGCTCCTGAAAAAGCCCTTCAAATGAGAAGTCTGATCGCTGGCAGCACAGTGCTCACCTCCACCTCACAGCAGGGTGATCCTTCACTCACCACTTGGTGAAAGGGTAAATGGAATCACAGACCCATATGGTCTGAGTTAGAAGGAACCTTAAAGATCTTCTAGTTCCAGCCCCCCTGCCATGGACAGGGACACCTTTTCCACTGGACCAGGTTGCTCAGAGCTACATCCAACCTTGCCTTAAAACACTTCCAGGGATGGAGCATCCACAACTTCTCTGTTCCAGTGCATTATCAAACTCACAGTAAAGAATCTCTTCCTAATGTCTAACCAAACCTCCTCTCT
The DNA here is from genome assembly GCA_035583235.1 of Hafferia zeledoni. Classification (NCBI taxonomy): domain Eukaryota; kingdom Metazoa; phylum Chordata; class Aves; order Passeriformes; family Thamnophilidae; genus Hafferia; species Hafferia zeledoni. The sequence continues at coordinate 20,948,029 of JAWWEV010000043.1, forward strand.
TTGAGTTTGAAGCCATTCCCCCTTGTCCTGTCACTACATGCTCTACAAAAGTCCCTCTCCAACCTTCTCATAGGCTCCCTTCAGGTACTGAAAGGCCGCACCTAAGCCCTCTCTTTTCCAGGCTAAACAATGCCAGTTCTCTTAGCCTTTTCTTATAGGTGTTCCTTCCCTCTATCAACTTGATGGCCCTTCTCTGGACTCACTCCAAGGTAGATGTCCTTCCCGTGCTGGCATCCTTACTTTCTCATATATTTTAGTGCAGCCTTCCCCTCTGCACCAGTGTGAGCTCTGCTCAGATGTATAGATACTGTAAAAGAAATTCTGTCTGCACTGGTTAGCTCATTGTTAGCATTTTGAAGGATTACAGTATATGTGGTGTAAGAGGCAGGAGATCAGAGTAGAGCTACAGCTTCACCAGCATTTTCAGACTAAATGCTTCACTTAAAAGCTAGCTGTAATTTTGCAATTCCTGATCTGCCTTCAGGTCATTCCCAGCGGGTTTCAACTAAACCAGATGTGCTGCTTTTTAAAGTGTAATATTCTGCGTCAAAAATAACTACTCAAGGCCACTGCTCGTTTTTAAATGCCAGCAATGACCCTGGAGACCTCCCATGACCTCAGGGTAGCTGACAAAGCCTGAAACAAGGTGGACACATTTGAATCTTTCTGCTTTTCACAGATCATTGCAGTTCTCCTAGCCCCAACAACAAAACTGAATAGCACTGCAGAGGTTTTTCATCCTGTGGCTTGCTGAAGAACTGAACAGTTTCACCATTTGCCCCAGATCTCCAGATTTCTTAATGAAAAGCAAATGAGAGACCCTGGGTCTGCCCAGGAAATGCATTAACCTTGAATTTTAAAGAAGAAAATATCCTATAAACAAAGCTATAGTCAAATTGAAAATCTATTGAGACCACTGCTCCATTTGGAGTAGCGGGTTAAATATTTATCAACTTGGAAGGAAACTGATTTGGAATGCAGGTGTTCAAACATTCATTGAAATATGAATATGAGTGAAGTTCAGGTCTTTGCGCCATCTCAGGCATGTGAGTCCCACCACAACAGCAGCCACTGGAGACACAGAAATTCCACCCTGAAAGTAATTGACCCATCTCTGATGGAAGAACCACTGCACCCATCACCCCTTACCCCCTTTATTCCAGGTGGCACTGCTAGTGTCAACATGATGAGACAGTATCAGAAAACCAACAAGCACAGCAAGTGATGGCAGAGCAATCTTGCAGATCCCTTTCTCATGATAAGGACTCCATGTTCCCAGTTACTCACCTCCATATGTCCTCTGATGGGAAATATAGCTGAGGAGCTGCAGAGCAGGACACTGCAAGGGGGATAGTTGACTGCTTCAGAATTTATCATGCTCTTGGTGGGATCACAGCCAGCTAACGTGGGCAAGGAGCTGAGGGCCCTATTAGCTCTCCAATGGATGATTGTCAGAGGTCCCAGTGCCCTCTGGACTGAACAGGTCTGCTCACCCTGCATTTAATTGAGCATTAGAATGAGATACAGCATGTTGTAATACTGACATGCTATGCAGTCACTCACAGATAAGGCCATGCATTGCCACTCTGGGGGAGCCAAATGGCAAGTATCCAGTGTGAACGGTCCTCCATGTCCAGCATGGTTGATAGAAAAAGTAATGGCCTTACTTTTCACCTGTAAAGATGACAGAGCACTAAATGAGACTTTCAAATGAATATTGTTTAGGGAGACTAGGAGGCCCATCTAATATGTATTTCTAAGGACTGGTTTAATTAAGTCTGATGTTTTCTTGGAGCAAAGGCTGGAATAGCTTTCTATAACTAATTTTTATGTTCTACAGAGATAGGAAGCTGACAAAACTTGCTCAGTGCCCTTGAGGTAACATGATGTCTCAGCACGGAGCTGGCAGAGTGGGGTTAGAGCTCAGGATTGTCTGACACCCAGCTGTGAGCTCAGTTCTCCATGTGACCTGTGGGATTCTTTGCAGTGGGAATTTGAGAGTGGGAGCCAGTGGTATGGTGGGGTTATGCAGGCTGCTCAGCTGTGCTGGGCTATCAACTATCAACATCTGTGGTTCTGTTGTCACAAAGATCTTAGGGTACCAATTCAGAATAATTAAGTCAAGCTAAATCTATGCTGCCTGATGCTGTCCTCTCTCTGTTCCTGGCCAGAGGTTCCCACCATCTCCTTTGCACCAGAACCATCTTCGCTTTTATTGATTGGTTTCTTTTTTTTTTTTTTGGTGCTGGTTTACCTCTCTAAACTGACTGACTGCAGATTTGGTGTGAGACAGGGGGCAGCAAGGCACAGACAGGCAGGCATGAAGAGGGCAACTGCAACCACAGCAGACTGTTGTGATGTTTGGAGTAATTGTTTCTTAAACTATTTTTGGTCACTCTAAACTACAGCACAGACTGAAAAGTTTAGCTCATGACTGGCTAGACAGAAGATAATCCTGGCATGGGATGACATAAATTATGTAACAAGGGCTAGTGACACACCCAAACCGATGCTAAACTGGGATGAAAGGCAGGAATATTTGTCCTGTCTGAGTGCTGCCTGTGTAGTCACACACCTTCTGGACTGATGCCTGTCTCATCACTTGCAGTGTGGGCAGAGTTTGCCTGTACCTGCCCATCCTACACAATTGAGGCTGACCTGCAGCAGTCAGGGCACACTCGGTGGAGAGGAAAACAAAGAGGTGGAATTCGGCGGAACTGTTCAAGAGCACATGAAACCTGAGCACTGTTGCCTTCCAACTTGTTTGTGAAACACAGCAACACATGCATGTGTCGCAGATTTAAAGAGCAGTAAGCTGAGCCTGAGCAACAGGGGTGACCCTGCTCTGTGTACACATAAACACTTCCTTCAGGTGCCTGCAAAATTTCCCGCTTCAGTTGTATCTTATTGACAGCTCTCAAGAACATTCATGAGTATGTTAATCAAAGAATACAGCTATAACTTCAATTGTCTCTCAGAAAAAAACTTGGAAAGAAAAGCCAAGGAAATACATATTCCTTCATGGGTGTATTGACCTCATGCTCTCAGCAGAAAGGCATAATGGGGTGCAGTAGGAATTAATTTCTTACCTATGGAACTGAAACAACGTCATGCATAGTGGCTATAGTTGGTTAATCTGGTAAAATATCTCCTAGGCCACTCCTGGGAATCAGCCCCAATTTATTCTCCATAGGATGCATAAATATTTCTGACTGTCCTTTCAGTTCTTTATATGCTTGTTTCTTAGGTGATGAAATTACAGAAATGCCATATATTCCTTTCAATGACATTTTCCACAGCTGAGTCAGCTGTGGAATTCCCATCCTCATGTCTTGCTTCATTTGCATTCACATTTCCTGCACTGGATCATGGGCTGGGCTTCTTTTACCACTTAGAAATACACCAATCATCATATTCATTTATATTCATCCAGTCAATTCATCATTCCTGTTAGCAAAAACAAAAATTAAAATAAAAATATTAATAATTCATCCAACAGTGATGTTTGAGGATCTTAGAGCACATTTGAGTCTGTGTGAACATAACCTTGCATTACCATGAGATAGATCAGTACTTATCTCTCCAAGGCAAAGTAGAGGCATAAGAAATTAAGTAATATACCCCAGAGTACATAAATAGCAGCAGCACAACCCAGGACATAACCCTCAGTCTTGGCTTAGAGATATATGTTTGGGCTCTTACCAGACACTCAATGAGAATTTTTACCGTGACTATATTTAAAGGAAAGAAAAACATCTTTCCCTGTGTTACAGTTCTGTAGAAAATAATTCAGTAATTGAAGGCTTTGTAAAATTCATACATAATTTAATCTGAAAATAGTCAAATATTAGAGCTAGACATAAACAGACCTGGCAGACAGGCTGCTGCCCTGTTTTCAACAATGGCAAAATTATTTTCATATCTTCATTCTTCTTCATAGAACTGTCATTCAGAGAACTGTCAGATAAAATGAAATTACCAAAATACTGCAAAAAATCACAGTCAGGATCAGAGATTTCATTTATTGCCTAATGTGAAATACTGTCACGGGGTTGATATTTTGCACGTGTGAAAAGATAAATATCTCATGCTACTTATATAAAAGGGGCCATCTCAAATCTCCAGGTGCTTTTAAAGAGCAGCTTCTCAGTGACACTGGCACACAATTTATTTTCTGAGCAAGGTTTTATTTCTTGGTTGTAGTATTTCTCATTATGTGTATGACACAATTATCACTACCTTATTCAAAATCAAGTCATTGAACTGGTAAGTCAAAGTAAACTTTCGTTGCAACTCTTGAGGAATTAATCTAAAAATTAATTCTGCTGTAAGTGCAGCATTTTGAACAAGTAGATGTGTTAGAACCAGGCAGTGTATGTATAGTGCTGGGCTTATCAATATGTGAACCAAATTCTACTCCCTTTAGTAAAGTATTTGGTTCCTGTTGGCATCAAGTGTAGATGGTATTAAGCCAGAATCTAGCTGTCTTTGGCTTCCATGTGATAGTTTTTTTCTAAAGTTACATTTGACTTACATGGATTTAAAAATAAACCAACTTACTACAAATTGTAGGACATTTTTACAACTTTCAGTACTATTCCAAGTTGCAGATCCTGTGGAGTTATCACATCTAAGAGCATTAATTTAATAATGGCAGAGCTTCTGTGTTACTGGTTTCAGGCTTCTGCTGCTGAAGGCACCACACCATACTATCCTTTTCATAAGCTTCTTGCATTCTTTTAACAATAAGTTTATGAATTTGACCACTCTTTTTTAGTGGGAAGGCTGTTCCAAGAACCTTCTTGATCTAAGAGTTAGGACATGTCTTCTAATTTCTGATCCAAATGCAGTCATGCACAGTTTCTGTCTTTTTTTTTTTTTTTTTCCTACTGCTGTGTCCTGTAGCTCTCCCCTTTTGCTGTATTTATAGACATGAGCTGAAATCCCTTTGAGCCTTTGTTTAGCTAGGCTGATCCCACCACCTGTTCTCATCTCTCTCACAGGACAGCCTCTCCAGTTCCCCAATTATCCTAGCCATTTTCTGTCCCTCTTCCAATTCAAAACAATTTTTCCTGGCTGTTAGTTACTGGAATTGTACACAGTCTTTCAGGTGCCATTTCACTTGGGCCTGCACCCAGGAATAGTATTTGGAGCTACCTCTCCCCTTACATCCAGGCATTGCAAATACTCCCCTAACACCTAACTCGTGGTAATCAAGTGTCACTCTCTAAACAACATACAGACAAGTCCTGTCTGGGAGCTCTGGGACTGGTGTGCTTTAATCATTACTTCCATAGACCTGATGGACTTCTGAGGAAGACATACATATGAGTGAGTGGTGGTGTGTAAACCTGGAATACTCAAGGCTTCTGCTCTTTCTGCAAGGGTTGTAACTGTGTTCTGCTAGCGTGTGGGCAAGGGAGAAGCCTTGGCCATACCTTCTTGCTCCCATCCACCTTAAGCCTCCCAGGACATCCATTCTCCCACAATGCCATGCAGAGAATGTCCTGGACCAGTTGTTCTGCCTCTCCGATTGTGTGCAGCACAGACTTGGCCTCCAGAAATGGATATGGCTTCACCTGGCAGGAGCCCCCATGACCAGCTGCCTCATTTGGTGGGAAGGAAGCACCTCTGCAGGGCAGTAGGATGAGCACCTCTGCCCTCAGCCAAACCTCAGCAAGGTTAGTCACTGTCCAGAACATCAACAGGGGATTCAGCAGGAGAGAGAAAACTTCCAGAAGGTGTGGAAATAAAATTTCTTGGAGTTTAATGAGCTACTTTTCTTTCTATAATCTCAGACACTTCCCTAGGTGATGAGGCACAAACTAAAGGGGCATATACAGGAATTACAGGTAACAGTCAGGCTCTGATATTTCTGGTGCTTTGGTAGGTCAGCTCTTTAATAGAGTCACAGAATCATTAAGGTTGGAAAAGACTTCTAAGATCGAGTCTAACCCTTAACCCAGCACTGCCAGGTCCACCACTAAACCATGTCTCTAAGCATCACATCTACACAGTTTTTGAATACTTTCAGGGGTGGTGACTGCCACTTCCCCGGGCAGCCTATTCCAATGATTGACCACCCTTTTGGTAAAGATAGTTTTCTTAATATCCAATCTAAACCTCCCCTGGTGCAACTTGAGGACATTTCCTCTTGTCCTGTCACTTGTTACCTAGGAGAAGAGACTGACCCCACCAGGTTACAGCCTCCTGTCAGGCAGTTCTAGAGAGCAATAAGGTTTCCTCTCAGCCTCCTTCTCTCCAGACTAAACAACTCTAGCTTCCTCAGCCATTCATCATTAGACTTGTGCTTCAGCCCCTTCTCCAGCTGTGTTGTCCTCCTCTGGACATGCTCCAGCATCTCAATGTCCTTCTTGTAGTGAGGGGCAGAGGAGCTGAGGTGCCGAGTCGTTCCATGTTACGCAGCATAGATGATAGATTTTGGTGTGTTTGTTTCTCTGACTGGTCTTTGAGAGAAAATGGATGGCCACCCACTACAGGAGCCTTCTAAGTCCAAACAAGGAGCATACCTACATCCTGAGGCTCCTGTGTCCAACTCTGCTGGAGGCATAGCACTGGGTGTGCAGGAGCTGACCCAGGGATACCTTCCCTACAGGTCAAACAAGAGTAAGTCAGGCATCCAAAGGAGATCATTTGTCTCCCTGTGACTGAATGGAAGGATATGGAAAGTGAACTGAGCTTACAGGCAGGACCTGGGCCCCAGGGGAAGTACATAGTTGCAGGGTGTTTGTTCCCAAGGCAGAAACACATCTTGGCACCTCCTGGCTCCTGCTAAGCCATATTCCTGTCCAAGAAGGTGGCATGGTGTCTCCCAAAGGGGGTTTGTATGCTTGTCATACAATGCTCACTTGCTTGTTTGAATGGAAAAGAGGTTTCTCCTTAGACACATCCATGAGGGGGCTCAGCAGCAGGGCTGTCACCCACCTGAGGAGGGAATGAGACTGGCATTCCCTCAGTGGTGCATCAAAACTTTAACGAGGTGTTTTGGGAGGCTCTGCCAACACGAGCCATGTCTTGAAATGTCTCCAAGTGAGATTGCTGTGAAATGTATGTAGGCAGAAGGTAATTGCCCAGATCAGACTTTGGCTAAGGCACAGGACTGACCCTTTGTGAGCAAGTGTGCCCCAGGAGCTCCAATACCCACACAGAGCCACTGTGACTTTACAGTACCTCAGAGCAGGGCTCACACCTGAGAGGGACAATGGTCACTTGACAGACTCCACAGTCAGTAGCTCTGGATGAATGTACATAGTGGCTGTGTCCATCGCCCTCCCCTTCTGCAAAAGAGTAACTCCAACAGCTCTTACCAACATGAAAGATGAATTCTACTTTCCACTTTCGTTTTTCCTAGGCTTTTTTTTACCTCCCACATTCTTTTCTGTCACTTTTCAGTATACATTTTCTTCTTTATCATTTTCTTTTTTATATATAATTTTTCACCTCCCATACAGATGGTTTCCTCACTTCTCACTCTCCCTCTTTCCTTAAAAGTATGATTTTGTTTTCTAAAAACATTTTCTTGCATTCCAACAAATCCTCTGCATTGTTCTTTCCCAGCGTTCCTTCCCTATCTTTTCTTTTCCCTTGCAGCTGCTTTGCTGCTTTTGCTTTTTGATTAAACATCCAGGATGTTTCTCATCCTTCACAAAGTTTCTGGGGACAAGGTCTGGGGCCACAGGTCTACTCCTGACTGAGGTCTGCATTCCAGTATTGCTTCAATCCTCAGAAGATTCCAAGTCCCAGCTTCCATTTGGTCATGGAAAACTGACCATATGTTGATTTTTATGCTATGGGAATCTATGCAATTATAAAGGCAGTTAAAGACTAATTGTACATACCATATTTCCTGTGATACTGGGTCTAGAAATACTCATAAGTTGTTGTGATCCTGAGACAAAAAGAAAAATGCTGGAAAGTGTTTCAGTTAGTTACAAATTGCTTTTGGTATGTCCTAGTCAATAAAAACAAAAGCAAAAAGGTGTCTTCACCATTTTCTTGCTGTGACAGTAACATTCCTGACAATTCATTAAAGGATCCCCTCTCCATTATGCTTCACTTCTCTCTAGTAATTTGTTCCTATTTCTGGGCAAATCTGTCTCATTAATATTTCTAGGTACGAGTTAACTGTGCTTTTTCAGTACCCCTGCAGTGTTGGGTAACTTTAAATAATTAATTCTCTTTGATGTAGTTTTATGTAAAAGAAATACTAATGCTGTTATTTATAGTTGCAATGAGCAAACTAATTAGTGCTTAGTGCTTCTGAACATATCTCTCCTCTCGCCTTTCAACATTTTGGCCACTGCTCAGTTTTCTTCATGTTATCACTACCTTCACACTAGCTGAAGCACCCAGAACTATAACTAATATGACTGAGGGAGATGTCTAGTGCCACATGAAGAAGGGCTATTCATGCCATCGCCTGTGATGTGATATCTCAGCCGTGCATCTCCAAATGATGTTGGCTCTGCTTCCACTGTATCATATTGACAGTTCACACCCTGCTTGTTGTTCAACTGATACGGTAGGAAAGCCTTTTTCCACCTGAATGGCAGACTGCTTTTCAAGTTTCTCTCACTGACTGGATGACTGCACTGGGGTTAGTTCTGCCTATATACAGCACTTTTACTGAATGGATCTCAGTTGAATAATTCTGCTGCAACCTTAAAATATCAACATTAATTTTTAACCTGTAAGTCAATATGAACTACAGCTCTATTCATCTCCTACTTCCTCTCTTAAACCAAGGTTTAGGACCTGGAATGCAAAACTAGTGACCTGACACAATCCATATCTTAGTTTTAGTTGCGTATAGCCTTGTAAACCATTTTTTCCTGTGTCAATATGAAACTGCACTAATATATGGGCTCAGGTACTATCCTCTACACAGGCTCAGGTGCAGCTGAGAAAGACCTCAGGTTCTTACCCAGGAGACTTCCTGAATGCAAACATCTGGTGGGTGTTCACTCACAGAAATCCAGGACTACATGTCTGCTTGAAAGCTTCAAACCACATTTATTGTAAATTCATGAAAAAAACAGAAGAAACCACAGGCTGGTAAACTATTACATCTCAGTGTGAAGAACTTGTCCAGTGATGTGCAATCAGATATTGACAAGAATATCTAAATAAGCAGCAATTTCTCAATAGAAATCTCATTAAATAAAAAAGAAAATTATTTCCATATTTACAGATTACAAGACAAATGGATCCTTAAAGTATTATTTTGTATTTAGTGGTTTTATTTCTTTGAAATAAAAGAGAAATGGCTTGAATCTAAGAAGTACTTTGAAAGCAGCTTGCTAGACAGTCTATGTTACCGCCAGTGAAAGGACAAGAAGCCTCCCCTCGATCACTGCAGTGTTCTGCTTCTGTCATCCAGGCTTTCACCGAAGGGCTTCTGGTACCTCCACCTATGAAACGGGGATGGGAAACGTGTTCATTACATTTGCTGTACAATCTGGATGGCAAAATTCCTACCAGACATACACTCCCAAGAGCTGTGTGCTATTCATCATCTCCCATAACAAGACTAAACCTGGAAAAGTACCCCACTTTCTGTCAAAATCACAGCTGGGCAGAAATCAGTGTGTTGAGAACAGTGTAATCAGAAGAAAGCCTCCTCCCAAGTGCTTTATTACACTCAGGTTTCTAAGAATTTTCTTTTATGAAGTGTATGTACTAAAATTATCTGAGCTTGTGTTATCTTTGGGCCATAGTTACTGAACCAGGATCTCTTACCCGCCTTAATTGCTTTATGCTGCTTGCTCGGATTGCTTCCATAAGGTTGTCGTGGAGAGACCTTTGAGGGGTGGATGGACGGGTGGAGGGTCGTGAGCCTTCCTCTGATTTTCTGTCTGAGACTGATTTTAGAGAATCTTTAATTTCTTTCAATATGCTGTTCTCATGTTTTCTGCTTTTTTTCCCTTTTTTCTTTTTCTGTCCATTATGTAAGGCTTTTTTTGAGCTTTCCTGCTGTTTGATGACTTCAGCTATATTCCTGGTTGGTACCTTCTTCTCTGAAATAACTGGGGGAGGAGGAGGTGGAGGTGGGGGTGGAGGGGGAGGGGGAGGTGCAGGAGTTGGAGGCTGACTTTTCACTGGTGGTGTTTTCTTAGGGAGCTTTGGAGAAGACCATGGTGAGCTCTTAGGTGATACATAAGGTGAGGACCGAGGTGTCCCCTTCTGCAAGACTTTGGTCTTTGGATTGGTGGCTCCATCACAACCTGACTCTTGTTGCCTCTGCTCCTGCATACGCTTTTGCCTTTGTTTATCCATATTTCTTGTCAGGATACTTGTCATGCTCATTCTTGGACCAGCAAGGTCAAAGTGGTACCCCAGCTTGACGAGAGTGGTGTTCTCTTTCAACAGTTTAACTATGTCCATTTCCACCTGGCTGCCCATGATGTGCCTTTGATTGTGAAACCGCAGTTCTGTGAGAACCTTGTTATTCTGCAAAGCTCTCATGATGGCCAGCACGCCTTTTCCTGTGATAAAATTTGACTCAATATTTAGACTAGTTATGTGCTGATTTACCTTTAACATACCAGCAATAGCTATTGCCACATTGTCATCAGCATGGGTGTTAGCCAAGCTGAATGACTTAACCACTGTGTTGTCCCTCAGGGCTTGAGAAAATTGTATAAGCATCTGTGAAGTGATGTTTTCAATGTTGTTCAGATTGACCTCTGTGGTGTCAGGGTCGTTGCTCCTAACCTTTTCCAAAGCATCCTCAATAACTGTTGGATTTCCACAAGGGTGAATGGCATTGCTTTTTAAGCTCTGACTATCACTCTCTTTTTCATCGTGGCCATTGAGTAAGTTTTTGCTGTCCTTTGTGCCATTACACTTTTTGTGTCTGATGTGGTCAGAACTCCTGCCATTCTCAGGTCTTTCACTAGCTGCAGCATTTTGCTCTTCCTCATTCTCATCATCACTCTCATCTTCATCTTCCTTCTCATCTTCTTCTTCATCATCCTCTTCAGTATATATCTCCTCAGACACTTCACTATTGCTTTCTGTGAAACATTCTTCTTGAAGCTCTTCTGAACTGCCTTCTTCTTCCTCAGGATCCTGAACAGGAATGTAGGTGCGGGTGTTAAATATGAATGAAATAATGTAGCTACTGCCTTTTAGCATAAAAACAATTATATTGAAACTACATAAGTTAATGCTGAAAGCTAAAAATAAATCCCCAGAAACAGATACAGTTAGGAGAACAAAAAATACTTCAGTACCTAACAACTCTTTAGCACTATTTCTTTCATATTCTTTAGAAAATGCTCAGCATAAATTGCAATCATTTTACCGACATCAGTGATTTCTGCCAGGAGAAAACTTGATACCATATATTACAACATGGACATACTTCATGTTTTCTGTGTTGGCATGTCTGCAAGGGGATATAATTTGTATCCTTGCCAGCAGAAATACAAGACAACAATTCCAGAATGGACATGAGCAACAAGCCTCTTGATTTCACGAGGATTAGACATCTGTCAATGCTCAGACTCCTTTGCATATGTTAGTACATGTAAAAAAGTTAAAGATTGCCATGATTTGAAATACAAACAGTGTTTGCATGTGCAATCACATACACCAGCATGCAAAACAATACAGAATTACAGGAGTCATGTCAAAAAGACCGTGGAGGCACTGCATGGGCTGTATGTACTCAGAACTATTTGTGAAGAAATGATTCAGATGCATTCCCACAGGTAACAAGGAATGCAAGGTAACATGTCCGTAACCCCTGAACTTCTACATGTTTGCCAAGAGCTAAGTTTGTGCTCAATGGCAGCTGTCACAGGTCAGCTGCCACACTGAAAATCATTATAACTCTTTGTCTACATAATAAATGGATTGTTTTTCCTGAAACACAAGGTTATTTTAGTGTGTTTGGTGGAAGGCAGATTTGGAACCACATCTTAAAGCTCTGATTGGTGCCTCTCAGGGTGGCAAAAGAGAATTCACTCCACAGGAGCAGGGAAACCTCTTCATCCCAGGAAAGCTTCACTCTCCACCTGGAGGACTCCAGTAGTGCACCAGGGATCTATGAGCAATGACTGAACCCACACTCTACCCAAAACTCTTACACAAAAAGATCTCCCATGTCACATTTTATCTACTGAACAAGCCATAACTTATGCTTTTTCATTTACAATTGTAAATGTTTATAAAATTTTGGATTATATATAATTGTTCTGTATGCACTACTTTAGCAACATTTGTGGTTTTAACTGGTTTTTTTCAGTCTTTGTAAAATACTAGAGGGTATTTTCCAAAGCAAATATACTCTGCAGAGACACAGCAATTCTGTTATTGGAAAACAAAAGTGTTACTAACAAGGCAGCCTGTTTTTAGACAACCTGCACAGTTTTAGGTTTGCTTAATTATCTGGCTCTGAAAATACAGGGAAAGGTTAAAACAACAGCAGTAATAGATTGCATTGTACTGTTTTGCAGTCTTAAGCAGAATTCTGTGTTGGGACGCATGCAAAACAGATGCTAATTGTAATGTCTGTAGAACCGAGACTCTTAATGAAATAGGACATTTTGCAGTTCCCTCCTGATGTTCCTGAGCATTCAGCACCTGGGGGCTTGCAGGGTCTGATCACATGGACCTGCACGTGTAGAATTTTAAAATCTCAAAACACCAAGTATCCAGGAACCCACCTTCATGGCTTTGCTTTTATCTCTCTAGGAATATATACTAGAGCCTTCAACACAGCCACAGCAGAAGGTGGTGCCTCTACTATGTTTGATGACACTAAAATAATAAAGAAAATACTTGGGGGTTTTGTTTTGTTTTGTTGTTGCTTTGTTTGGGGTTTTTTTGAGTGGCATTTCTGGGGCCAAAGGGGGAGTTCAGTTCCTGTCTCATACATTGTCTGGTGTCATAACAATCTGCATGATCATTTTGAAATTGAATACTCTTCTCTGTTACTGTGGTACAGGACTGCTGCAGGCAGCCTGCAGGGCTTCACCTTACAATGCAGTAGCAATTTGATGAAAATTTAGGTCTAAGATAGTCAGTGCAGAGGTAAATATCTCTGAAGGACAAGTTATTCACCCTAAAAGGCTATCTGCAGTTTGTTTGCCTTCTGGAGAGGATGATCCCTCATCTCACCACTAACTATAGAAAGAGCACAAATAACCATCTTAGATAAGGGTGCTTAACTTCCAGACAGTTGAAAACAAAAAGAAAATTGCTTTCAAGGAGCTTTCTTACTGCCTTCAGTGAAGAGAACCTTTGTGCCCTCTATATCAGCATGCCAAAATTTTCTTATTTAAGGATGCATTTAGGAAGTTTCTTCTGAGACCAAAAAGTATAGAGATTTTTACCAGCACTTTAAGGTTTAGCCATAACCCATCATTAACGCTCTAGAAACATGGAAAACCAAAAAAAACCAAAAACACAGAAGATCCTGCCATTATATAAGACACCAAACTAGACCTGTTCAGAAGCGTTTTTGGAACTGCCCACGTTTTGAGTTCCAGACTCAGCTGGAAATAAACATTAATCTTGCCATTGCCTCCCTAGGACTTGACAAACAGGGAGTGAAGGCAAAGTCTGCAAGCTGACACTAATGGTCTGATGACAGCTACTGGTCTGTGTGCCTGCCTGCAAAGACCTTATACCACCATTTACAAGTATGAAAAAACACTTATATGTAAAAACATCCTGGATATTGCAGGGTAATTTAATCTGACTGTTCTCTAGAAGGATATTTTATCTAATGTATAGATTGCAATTATTTCCTTGCAGTGAACCAAGCTCCTGAATCAAGGCTATCAGAGGTTTTGAGAACATGTTCTGCTGTCTTTGCCTTTGTTGCATTATTTTCTATTTAAGCATGGGAAAAACGTGTCCCTGTAAATGGTCAGAGTTTGGTATGAAGCAGCAATTAAAAATTCCCAAGTCCCCACTAGTCTTTGAAATTGCATGGAGCCATTGTGAAAGCAGAAGGTGCTTTTTGATTGAGCTCAGTCTCAAAAATACTTTTAGCAAGGACCCAGGGGTGTCAACATGGACATCAGCTGAGATTGAGAGTTCTCGTTGCTTGCCAAGACTGAGCCCTTCCCTCCTGCCCAGCTGTAATGTTCATTTGCAGTTCAGGGACTGGCTTTTATTATTAACATTTTTATTTTGGGAGATGAGCTGCCTAACAAACACTATTGGTTGTTGTTTTGGGAATACAGTTAAGTGGTCCAGCTGATCACTCTACCACAGCCCCCTTCTTAAATAATGTAACTTTCTGACAACAGTTGCCAGAAGACTCCCAAGCTGTGCCAACAATCCACAGCAGGGACAAAGCAACACAAGGTGCTGACTGCAACGCAGCTTCCTTCCAGTGAGCACAAAGCCTGGTGTTTACTTACTAAACTTCTGACATAACATGTATTCAGAATTATCTTCCTGGCATGCTTCTTAGCAGCCAATGCAGACTGTTTTTTAAGAAAAGGAAAAGGCACTTTCTGTAGCATTTTTAAAAATTCAAATGCTATCCAAAAGCCCACATTGCTACCTATCAATAATTTCTAATATGCCCTTTAATTTTTTTCCTATTTTAGTCACTAATGACAGGTTTTATTGCACTTTCTTCTGTTCTGAACTGAGCATTTAAGGTACCTCCACAGAGAGCAAAAACTCTCTGAGCTAATACACAGAGCTTCAATGTTCTTAAAAATGCTACAACAGACTTAAAGGAAATTAAATCAGTCAGTGAGATCATGCCAATGAAGGATAAACCCAAATATTTACAGGAAACAGCAAATGCTTCAGCATCTTACCTTGTCGCATGCACCCAACCTCTCTTTTTCTAGGAGTTTCTTGGTTTCCCTCTCCCAATAGGCCATCAATGCTTCCCTGCTGAAAGTCCCTGTTGGTGTTTTCTCTGTCAGGCTCTTCTGCCGTTGTCCCACTGGAAGATTCCGGTCGGGCTCTATGTCCTCTAGCTCCCGCTCCAGCTCCTTCAGCTCCTCTTCAGTGAGAGAAGCAAGGAGCTCATCTTCATCAATGTCTTCATATTTACTGAGCTCTCTTCTGTAGCCAAAGGTAGACATGGTCCTGCTTGGTCAGGCTGGTACAAAGCTGAAGTGATCAGGCATTCAAGAAGGCTGAAGCAAGCAAGCTGTGTCTCGTGTGGTCAGCAACTGTTTCCCTGCATAGCAGAGGCACCCTTTTAAGAGTAATCATCAGGGGCTTACGACAATGCATGAAGGGATGAAAGCATGCTCCGTTTTAAGCATCAGACGTCAGCTAGACATCTGAACAGCAAGAATGTCCCAACACTAGTGTTTGCAGGTCCCTTAAAGAGGGGGATTATTGACACACTGGCCATGGCCATATTTAGAACAGGCAGCCAGTGGGAGAATACCAGCCTTGCAGACGCGGGGGGGAGCAGCAAATAAAACCCCAGGCGCACTTTTACCAATGTCATGTCCAAACTGCAGGGAAAGAACAATGAAAATCCATTTAATCCTGAGCTATCATAGGGGCTGGAAATAAAACACCCTTGCCATTGTTCAGCAGACTTCCTCTTGCTTTCACGGTTTTCTAGTGGAACCATGGCTGTTATCCTGCCAAGGTGTCTGCAGGCGGTTGGGATCGGGGGAAAGGCAGCCGAGGGGAGGAGGTTGGTGTGCCAGCACTGACAGGGAGCACTGCTCCCGCAATGTCATGCCAGTAACAAATCACACAACAACATTATTTATTAATTCCCTTTTTTTTTCCTAGGATAATCAGAAGAGAGTCTGCTTGGCATGTCCATCTGAAGCTCCTGTGATTTTTTTTTTATTTTTTTTGCATGCAGAAAAGTGTTCTCTGCTGGAGGTAGTGAACAGAGTCCCCCAGAACTTTTAGGGGAACATGTCCTTGGTGAGCAGCAAGGCTCTCTTTTCATCACTTCTGACAGCCTGAGCAACTGAAGGCCTCTAGTGGCTATTCTATTAATGGCTATTGCTTGCTGTCACTGACTGATGTGCAGCTGGAGAGTGCCCTTCTTTTCTTGATTTTAAATGCATTTCTACATTATATATTAATTATATTATCTATATTTCATATAGATTAGACAAAGAAATTATATTTTTCCTTTGATAATTTGTCTATATGAATTTCATGCCATTACCTTGCTCAAGAATTGGGATGAAAGATTGTGAGCTTAGTCTTCTCTAACACATGAAATACATTACTAAAGCAGACTGAGAAATACTGCACGTCTTTAAATCAAATAAGTATTTGCAGGTCCTTTATGCTGACCAAATCTTTGGATTAAATAAAAAGGAGGAAGACACTTGGCTTACAGAGCTAAGAGCATTACCTTCACAGTATAAGATACCATGATGGGTCGACTGCGTATAGACAAGTCAGTGGGTCAGCAGAAGTTCTGCTCACTTTTTCAGCTGCACCTGCAGAATGAAGCCTGGACCAATTTTGTGAAATGTGATATAGAAGGAAAATATAGTAAGTGCCTTTTGAATTTTAGTGTTGCATCATCAATGCTTTTTGACAGAGCTGGTATTGTATATAACAGCATTCCAAGCATTTTTATTTCTTCAGTATGCTGAGGATAATGGTTCATGTTGATATATTGAAGATAGCCAGAGAAGCAGCACAATAAAATTATCTTCTTGAGTGCATTTTTGCAGACAATATTTTGTTGCATACATTTTTTGGTAGAGTTGGTTAGAAAATTCACACTTGACAGATTTTTTTGTTGTAAAATGCTGATTGAAACTGAAATTCTTTTAGAAATATGCTATATTTTATTATTGCAATGTTGATATGTACAACACTGATACGTACAATACTAAAAGCAAAAAGATGTTGTTAAAAATGAAATCTATTCAAATATACTGTTTTACAAAAAAATCTGAGTTTTCTGCTTTTCCTTTTGTCTCAGATACAACAAAATTCGCAAGTCTTTGAATTTTTCTGGGTTAACAGTCTATAATATAGAATACAAACATACAGCTACCTGAATTGTCTATTTGAAGTTTTCTATGTATAAATCAAATTTTCCAAACTCAAAGGAACTTGAAAAAGCAACATGTGTTACTCACTTCTAAAATAATACTCCAAAGGAAGATTTAATGACATGAATATTACTTTCAATGCTACTCCTTGCTGAGGCATGATACAATATTGCACCAGTAGTGATGTTCTTCTACGTAAAATGTCAGTGATGTCCATTGTAGACATGATACAAGATAAT
Source organism: Hafferia zeledoni (assembly GCA_035583235.1). Lineage (NCBI taxonomy): Eukaryota > Metazoa > Chordata > Aves > Passeriformes > Thamnophilidae > Hafferia > Hafferia zeledoni. The sequence continues at coordinate 20,965,262 of JAWWEV010000043.1, forward strand.
TTAAAGATGTTACTAAAGATGGATGAGGTATTTCCTTGTATATGTCTCCCCTGAAGCAGGGGGACAAATGGCACAGTTAGACAAGGTTATGAGAACTTTGTGTCTTCTTAATCTTAGACATCACTCATGGTAATTTACTACCCATTCTTTACAGGGGAACGGCCAAGGGTGAAGACACATGAACACTCTCTAAGACAATTTTAATAAAAGTAATAAGGCTGTAGCACATGGCAAATTACACACACACACAAAAGATACTAAGACTGTAAAGCTACATACAGATCAGAAAATGTGGGAATAGTATTTGTTGTTGCCTGCTGATGAGCACAGAAACAGTCCTTAATTCCATAGTTCTGTAATTAAATACTTTGATCCTAGACCCATAAGTACCCAGAACCTTTACTCTTTTTCAATGCATGGGAGAGATCATACACATTTAACAGGCTTTCAGCATTTTGTTTTGCCCCCGTTCTACAGCACAGTAAGACTACCCAGGACTTTAAATGCCCTGTGGCCATTTCAGGTGACATGAAGGTGTTACCACCTTTGTGAGGAAGAAGAATAGAGGTACAGATATGTTAAGACTGAAAGTATTCACTAATGTGGAATTTAGGAGTCCCTTTCTGGCAGTATTTGGCATTATGCAAGCACTTCAACCAATCAGGCCTCAGTTCCTATGGTCACCACCACAGCTAAACCTTCCACCACTGCAACACTTCAGATCACAGGTTCCAGCTTCCAAAAGGAAATCTTGCAGAAAAGACGAGAGTGATTGTGCTTTCCTAATACTAGCATTCTTGCCTGAAATATTTTGCTCCCGTTCCACAGCCCCCTTTCTCAGGCAGTACACATGCTCAGATTTCTGTAAAAAAAAAAAAAAAAGGCAACAAGAAAAAGCAGTCTGAGCATCCTGTTATATGTCCCAGGCTTTGTTCTTGATGACACCATTATGAACAGTTTAGGAAGAGACCTTGTGCAAGTGAGGTAGCACAGTGAACTTCCTTCCATTACAGAAGGCAGGAGAGCAGAGTGTGAACCATATGTAGTACAGGAGGGCAAGTTCACACTGACTGCATTGACAACTGATTAGGATGAATCCTCCAAATGGATATTAGGAAATCTTTCTTCATGGAAGGGGTTGTCAAGTATTGGAACAGACAGCCCAGGGAAGTGATTAGGTCACCATCCCAGGAGGTATTTAAAAGACGTGTAGATATGACACTTAGGGACATGGTATTGTGGTCTTGGCAGTGTTGAGTTAACATCTGGACTTGATCTAAGAGGTCTTTTCCAACCTAAGTGATTCTATGATACCATGATCTGATGAAGGGCTTTGCCACCTCCTAACAGAAGATCCAAACTCACTAACCTAATGCCCTGTTGAAATCCTAAATGCAGGAAATAAACCATTTCACCAATAGACCATGAAAATTCATCACTCAATCCACAGAATTATTAAAAGGTTTGTTCCCTTCAGGACTTGAGCTCAAATTAGTGAAAATAAGAACTGGGAATGCCCATTTTATAGGAGTAGGATTCACTCTATCATTGTATATGTTGGCACTCAGGTTCCTGGCTTTGAGTGGGATGGAGCCTACTTAGCAGCAGCTAGATTGCAGACAAGACTTTCAATCTTTCCTAACCTGGTGGTCTATTTTCTTGGTTTTAAAAGAGGAAACCCTTTTAAGTGTCCTTTTTGCCTTTCCAAGCAATTAACTATTTCAAGCAGCAGTCTAGAGGACTTTGTTCTGCTTCTCACATTTCCACACTTGGGGCACATTGTCAAAATTGCTGAAAGGACATGAGCAACACGTGGCAGGTGGCACTTGCTCCCCTGCAGGACAAAGCCCATAATTTAACATTTGCTTCCACTTGGATGAGCACAGGGAAAACTCCAGGGAAGCAAAAAGAGGGCTGCACAACCTTGTCCTCAGGCATGGGACAGTGGCTATTTCAGTCATGACTCCCGAGGACAGCCTGTCAGACAGATGTGTTGGCTCATACTGAGCTCAGTCCCACACTGCAGGAACAGGTCCAATTGCCATAGAGCACATTAGAAACAATGCGCCACAGCACGGCTGGGCTTTCCCCATCTCTCCTGCTGCCCTTCTGCAGTGCTGCTTGCTTCTGCCTCCCCCTGCCACTTTTGCACCACTCACTGCACCCAACAGCTCCTTCCCTCCTACCATCCACTCACGCAAACCCTGAGGCAGCAGTCTCCAGGCCCTTCCATCTTCCCCTGTTGTGCCTTGTTGCTGCTACATTGGCTTCTCCAGCCCTGGCCCTGCAGGTCCCCCTCACCTGCCCTCCCTGAACAGTCACTCGCTGTTCACATCCACCTCCACAGCCTGTTTGCTGACCTCACCTTCCTTTCCCTTCTTGCACGTTCCCTCGGTCCTGCACCAGTGCTCCTCCCTGTCTGCCTTCTCCCTCCTGCCTATAGTAATGTGTCTATCTAACTATCTATCAATCGATAGATAGATAGATGTGTGTGTCTCTCAATTTTTGTATGCTGCTTGCATAGGCCCAGGTTGACTGCAGAATCTAAACCATCCTGGAGAAACACAGGGCCAAGCAGCCTGGCAAGTACGCAGGACTACAGGGCAGACTGATGGGACAAGCTGCTTCTCTTTCCCCTGGGAGACTCACGTAACTTGTGAAAATCATGCGCACAGTACTGTGCCTGAAAAGGATGTGTCATCACCTACATTTAACAGTGGTATCACCAGAGCAAATGGGATAAAGCATGCACTGAAGGCATTTGAAGGAACAATTTTTCAGCTGCTTTCCTCTATGCCAGATGATTCCGTTGTCTAGTCCATCTCTCTTGGTGATGCTGTAAACAGGGAGTCACACAGAAGAAAAAGATCTTTCTTTTCAACCCTGCTGGGGAAACAAAAAGTGTAAAGATGACCATGATTCAAAACCAGTCTTTGCTTGACAATCAGACTCAGCACCCTATCTCAAAGACAGATTTTCTCCCACAGATCCCCTGCCACACACCCTAGGCTACCAGGAGGGCAGATTCCGGGTCTAGATTGCAGTTTAAGAACTCAGACCATTGCAAACAGAGATCAGCTTTCACTCAAAAACATGTTCATGTGGGCTGCCCTATTGCACAGATTAGTTTTGAAAACAGCTTTCTCAACAGTTGCTAGCGACATAACTACACACTATATACCAAGAAGCCATGTGGCAAACACTAATCTGATGTATTTCGCTGATGAGGGTGTTTGGATTGCCTTACTTATCACGACAGAAGAGTTATAGTAGGTGAAGAAGGAAATGGGCTCTGATAGTGCTGCTGCTGAGAAGAGAGTAAGGATCTTGGAAGGGGAGTCAAGAGGGTCAACCTGCCTGCAGGGAAGGCCTGGGGGTAGAAATGAATCTGGGTAAAAATAAGAACATTTCTGGAATAAACTCTTTCATTAAAAGAAGGAAAACTCACTGCTCACATTGCACAGGCACCTAGAGTCCTTTGTGCATAGATCGTGAAGGTTTGTTTTATTATACAGAGAGTCATGCAGCTGGTGCCAAAGGTGCAGAAGACTCGGGGCTTATTGCTCCTTTTGTGTACCTGAATCACAGTAAAATCAGGAAGGCGAGGGTGACAAATCTTATTGAATAGATGTCATTCCCAGTTTTCTTTCCTTCCTACACAGCCAATACTTTTTAATCATCTTGTGTCGGCACAATGTCATGTTCTGTAATAACAGCATGAGAAGAACCTGCTTATCTTTGAGAGCACAAAGTATTCCTGCCAGGGTTTTGCCCAAAGCAACTGCTTCTCCACACCTCTGAAGACTGGCCATTTCCTCATTTCTGCCACCACAAAGATAAACTGCTTTGTACGCAATAATGGTCTTAATGCTCTTGCTTTCATACAGCTGCTCTTATTCCTCAGGAAGAATCTCAGCGTGCTTTACAAACGTTGCCAACAGATTTACAAACTATATATAGAAATCATTTCACTCACTACTGATGTACAGACATAGGGTGGCCACAGCAGCTGTTTGGAATTACATCGTGATATTGCTCAACAGGCTCAGACAGGAAGTAGAGGCCATCGTATTGCAAAGAAAGTAGTAGAGGAATTGCTCTATGCACAAAAAATGGAACTTTTGGAAGTGCAATTTCAATGCAATGCATCTGCAGTTAGCCTATTCTTTCAAAAAAAGAGCACAATAAAATAGGTAAAATGCTACACTGTTACATCAGTCTTATGACAACTAACCATTCCATAATATATTTTTATAGCTTTTCAGGAGAACCACAACACACAGGTTCCTCAGGGAATATTTCTCCTGATCTAAGCAGCTCTTTTGCTGATGTGAGTGACACTTAAGGGAGCATTTTAGAAAGAAAATTATTCCCATTGCAATATATATCTTTAAATATTTATACAGCAATGTACTTCTTTCAGATGCAGCATTTCTCCTGGTAAAGAACAGGTCTGGATTTCTTTGAAGTCTTCTCCATGCATTTGGAAACAGATAGCATATTTTTGAATTAAGATCATTATCTGCAGGGTACAGAAACAGACACTGAAAGACAGACACCTTGAGTGGCAAGGTGCCATTTTTAATTGCTGCAGCCTAAACAACAACTTCCAGTAGAAAGGTCGGGGTAAGGCGGGGCGAAGTAGAATAGGGCCATTAAGGCTGAAAATCACTTTGGTTGAAATCACTTTTCTTGATACGATTTTCTGAAGCACAGGTCTATCAGTCCTAAGGCTAACATGAAATAAAAAAGTAGGGGGAAGGCTTTAAAAGAACTGATTTAGGAGGTAGGTCAGAGCTGTGGCAGAGTACACCAGGCAGGTAAAGCTGGTTACACTGAAGACAGAGAGGTGAGGGCAAGAACCTGTTGATTAGATGCATATTAAATCACAGAATCATAGATTTGTTAAGGTTGGAAAAGACTTTTAGGATCATCAAGTCCAGCCATCAACCTAGCATCAATACCATGTTCACCATTAAACCATGTGCACGTGCCATATCCACATGTTTTTTGAACACTTCCAGGGATGGTGACTCCACCACTTACCCAGGCAGCCTAATGCCTAATGCAGTTCTAATGCTTTACAAATACTTCAATGAAAAATTGTTTCATCATATCCAATCTAAACGTCCACGAGCACAACTTGAGGCTATTTCCTCTTGTCCTGTCACTTGTTACGTGGGATAAGAGGCCAATCCTCACTTTGTTACAACATCGGTTTTGGGCAGCTGTAGAGAGCGATAAGGTCCAGGCTAAATAACCCCAGCTCCCTCAGCTGCTCCTCATAAGACTTGTGCTCCAGCCCCTGGAAGTGAAAGAAAAGCAAGAGACCTGTTCTACCTGATGTCACTTTTTTCCTTGCAAACCATAGCCAAACAGCTGGATATTTTAGAAGGGTGCCTTTTTCTGCCCCAAAGTGAGGGTCAGAAAAAATTTCTTTGCCATACCCCTCAAAGCAGACACAAAAGAGCTTGTGAATGTGTTTTTCCTTATTTGAATCCCATACTAATGGCAAGAGTTGGAGAAAATGCAGCTCAGGCTCTTATGAGCCTGTGCCAGAACACAGACCACTGCAGTGAAACAGTAAAATTGCTCCCTAACCCCTACCATGACCCCTGCACCTTGATACCCAGAACAGGCCCTGTATGCCAGCTGCCAAAATTTGATGGTATCCAGTGTATGGAGTTTTATGAATAATCCACATGAAATTATGGCCCCTATAGTGAATAGATGGTCATATACAGGACTGATGGCTATGGTGTGGTCTTTCCTTCATTGAGCTATGAAAACACTCACAGCTACAAAGTCCATCCCACGTGTGCTGCAAAAACTGACATAACCATTGTTGAATTTCTGGCTCCTTGGAGACCTCATCAATCTGGTGCATCTGCTTGTGACAGATTTTTTGAGAAACAGAGACCAAATGATACGTTTGATTTTAAACATTGTCCTCAAATCAATAGGAGTCCCTGCTCCAGAGCATGCCTGAATCAGTGCCAGGGCATTTAATTACTTCTAGACATCATCGTGCAGGGGGTGGGCATGCCACGGAATTGGGTTGCTGTGGAACACCCTATGAGACACACCCAAATAGCAGAGAAAATTAAATTCCAGTGTTGCAAGAGTTCAATCACAGTCTAGGCAGGGAAAATTAAAAGTAGGTTTTTCCTACCAATTCATTCCTCCAGCTGGGGTTGATGCCTTTGCATCCTTTCACACAACCACCAGTTCTGGTCCAGTGACATTTCCTGCTTCTACCACCATGTACTCAAGTACATAAAAATAGTATTCAATGGTCTTACTGCAAAATAAGGGAGTCAAAAGACCTGTGTTCAGTTCCTAGTTCTTCCATAAACATGACCTGGGGAAAACAGCTCCCTTTCCATGACTGTCTCACCTCATATTCCATTTAAAATAAGGTCTTGCTTCTTCTGCCTCCATTCAGTTCATAGATGCCTCGAAAACATGAAAGATACTTTCTCTTAATGTTATACTTCTTTTAGCATCCAGGGTGGAGGGAGGGAGGGGTGGGGAAAGTCTTCAATAAACTAGCAACTTCAGTGGTGAATGACAGAAAAGCTTTAAACCAGGATTAAGCCACCTTCTATAACAAGCAACCAGACTTGATTAAAAGATAAGCACAACAATACCATGTCTTTTTAGCTTACCTAATGATACTCAAAGGACTAGTTCATGGTATTTTAAACACATAGGGCAATGCTCAGTCCTAGATCTGAATACTTTAATGCTGCAGGCAATGGAACTATGGCATGAGGCATGTATAAAGTCCTAAATATAAACCTTCACCCGTGAACTAAAATTACTAGTGGAATTTGGCTCTAGCCACAGAAAGGGTTTAAAATCTCCTGTCTAAACCCCTGTTTGATCATGTTTCCTTTGCTGGTGGCAATACAACGTATCAGAAAAAGCAATTACCCTTATTCTTGCGTTGTGGTCACTGTATTCATTAAAATTACCACAATTATCATTAAGCCTCTATTTCTGTTTAGGAATGCCACACAGAAATATCAGTTTATAGGTTATGAAGCATGCATGTATGTAGCCTGGTATGTCCAGGATGCATTGGTCAGTGGAGCCTTGACTTGGAACCAGGTGCATTGGGTTCACTGGGCACTGTGCGCTCAGGCCATGCCTACAGTCACCAGTCACCCAGGGCATCCTCCTGTCAGGGGCCTGGCCCAGATGCCAGATACCTAGAAGTTTTTCACAAGTGACCAAGTTGATCTTTTTCATCCTGGTCCAAATTTCTAGGGGAAAAAAAAAAAAAAAAAGGATATGTTTTGAAAAGCCATAAGAATAGAAGCCCTACCAGCAGCAGAAGACAGAATTAAGCTTTCTGTTCAACCTTCTATATGTCCCAGATTAGTAATTTTCACTCCTTCTATTTGCTCCAGTAAATCTGTTATGAGAAAGGACAGACAAAACACTGATACAGTTGCCTTTGGAAGCAGAATTTATATCTCTGACTCAGAAGTTAGTAAGTTTTACAGGACAATGACATCCAGCAAATCAGGAGAAGCTCTGAAGAACAGGGAGAGCCAGCGTAGGGAGCACAGCAGCAGCATACTGGAGCTGACCTTTCGGAATTCATGTATGTGTGTGATACCTCTTAAGTAACAGGTTGCCCAGAGATGTTGTAGCTGCCCCATCCCTGAATCTGTTCAAGGCCAGGTTAGACAGGGCTTTGACAAACCTGGTCTAGTGCAAGGTGTCTCTGGCCATGGTAGGGTGGTTGGAACTGGATGATCTTTAAGGTCTGTGCTGGTTTCAAGGTAAACCAGCAGGAGAAATGAACTCAACACGAGAGAGATTATAAATCAGAACTACAATTTAA
>JAWWEV010000043.1:20973216-20999291 GCA_035583235.1 Hafferia zeledoni
CGAATAGAGGGGGTAGAATACACAGCCTTGATCACCCCCACACAGTGCCAACTGGTCCCACCTGCTAAACTAGGACAGGTCCCTTCCAACCAAACCACTTGATGATTCTGTGTTTAGCTAAACTGACCATGCTTTGTGTAATCCCGACATCCATCAACTGAAATATTTTCTTAGTTTAGAGGGTCTGGATTCTTTTCTTTCCTCAAGATCAAAGGGATAGTAGAATAACAAAGGGAGTAACTGCAATCAATTTTTTATTAAATATTCTTTAAATTTATTTGATCAGATTTTTTTCCTCTGGATGTGCAGAAGCATATTGTGAAGTGTACCACAGCATGACTGAGGGTGTCGTTTAGTCTGGTCAAGAAAGGATCTGCCAAAACTCTGAAGGAACCATTATTAAAATTACAGGATTTTTTAACCAAGGGGATATGCTACTAGATTTCCTGGTATATTTGGGCATCAAAATCTACTCTTTCTTTAAAAGAGCCTACTTAAAGTCCCTCAAATTTTTCTGAGCTTTGAATCATGCATACACAGCAGTTGTACCTGGGAGTTAACACTTTGCAAAAATACCTAAAAATAATCTTTTAAGTGTGAAAAGAATTTTTGATAGGATCATGATCTTCAAAGTACCAAATGTGCTATATTTCAAGCCAATTACATGACAGAAATATGCATTTAGTGATTTAATTTTTTTTCCCAAGATAAATTAGACATTTGTTTTCTGTTACAGATAAACTAATGTCACTAACTGAGAGCAGCAACCATACCAATTTTCATTTGGAAGTCCACTGTCGGAGGAGTCCACCATGGAAATTCTTCTTTTATCCTTTATTCATCTGCATTCCCATTTAAAATGTACCGTTTTACAAAACTATTATAGTACCTGAATTCTTATTTAGCCTATATTTGGATAGCACAGTATTGTGTTAAAACATGAGCTTTAACATACAGGTTTTGAAGAAAAATTTGTTCCCATAAAAGAACAATTAACAACAAATATTAGACAGTTGTGAAGATATATGAAACACCAAACAGCTCTAAACAGTTAGTAAAAAAAATGAGGAAATCAGTCAAATTACAGACCACATACAGTTATTTTTAGAAACTGTTCTGAATACATCTTTTTTTCCTACGGATCATATTTTTCATACAGGATTAAGTTCTTGAGAACTGGTGGAAGTGGAAATTTCTTCATGGATGACAGTTTCTGAAGTCTTTTTAACCCCAAGAGTTTATATATTTTCAAATGACACAGATGTTTCAAAGAGCAAGGATTACCTAAAGAAGTGAGAGAAAAATAGTGGAAAAATCAATCCCACTGACAATGATTGTAAGCCAGTTCACAACCTCAAAATATGCTCTTATAAAATTAACATAAAATTTTATTACCTTGAGGCATTATTGTTTTGTTTCTTCTGAATGAAATACCACTCTTAACTTCAGAATTGTAATTCCACACAATGCCCATATTAATCAAACTTCTGTCAGGTATCTGCTCAACATAATTGTCTCACTTTTGGATATATGAACACTGGTGAACAATAAGGCAGCAGGACTCGACCATACCATGCTTGGGCCTGCTGAGTATTCTCAACAAACACTTCTTATCATAACTGGTATCAGTCAAAGACCTCAGCTTAACTTTGCTTTCCTGAATGGAAAAAAAAAACTTGCGCCATATATGAAATATCAGCAGTTAAAGCTACCAAATACTGTGGATGTTTCTGTGACACAAAAAAAAAGTTCCTCTGCATGGCAATGCAAAATACTGAAGGAAAAACTAAATACAGAGTACCAGTTTTAAACCCAAATACATTTTTAACAGCTGATGTTAAATCAAATTCTATTTAAAATTGTTTAAAAAGTCAAAATCAATTTGTGCAAATAGAATACTTAGTACATTCCCCAACACATTTTTAAAGTTAAAGTGGGTGAAATCTATCTCTGATACCACCAATGGTGGATTATTGAAAATTAAAGCACCCAGTAGAAATAGTCAATTGCAGTATTAATAATGGCAACTCTAGATTGTATACTGTGTAAATCAGAGCTAGGAAATTATGGCATACAGATTGTGATGGCAAACTCATTGTCACCATCTACCACCTTGAACATAATGGGATCTAAAATATGCCTTGTGATAATCCTGGTATGATTAATAGACTTGAGAGATCAAGAGAGCAAAAAGAAGGATGGAAGTGTGAGCAATAATCTTCAATGAAAAAATGTTGTGCCCTACAGCTGTGCAATGACTAATGTTATGTCAGTTAATAAGGAGTTTGACAAGTACGTCAATGGTCTTGGTTAACTAAAAGGGCTTCCCATACAATAGTGACATTCATAGAATCATAGAATCCTTTAAGGTGGAAAAGACCTATAAGATCAAGTCCAACCAGTAACATGAAACGGTCAAGTCCATCGCTAAATCATGTCCCTAAATTCCTTATGAGATTAATTCTCACCAGGTGCACATTTGCCATATTTCAGTCCAATTAAGTAATTTATGACCAGTGGCAATAGGTGAAGATCCGTCTCAGTCAAAGGACTGGATGACAGGCACAACGAGGTTCTTAGTTAGTACATATTTGGACTATTAAACTCTTTAGATGAAAGTAAGCTGAAACAAGCAATTAAAGTTTACTATAATAAATCATAACACTATTAACTGGAAGTTAGATATTTACCCAATCTGATGTATCTCTGTCCATTCTTCCTATATTTCTGGGAAAAACCTTAATTTTTGTGCATAGAGGAACATGATCCATATAATCTATAACAACACAAACCATTTTTCCTGCTAAATTTTTCAATCAAGGAACAGCAATAAACTCGCAGAACTGAAAGAGAAAATACACCAAGACATTGCTTCAAAATCTGTGCAGGAGAATGCCAAAATAACACATTTTTAAGCAACTAAACAAGACAATTTAAACAAAGTTTTAGCAATGACCTTCAACAGTCATAAACTGATGCCTAGGTACATCACTTTAAAAGATATTTTCTTCCACAATTAACCTTTGTGAATCCTAAATTCCTGGAAACAGACCTGGAGGCAAAAAAAAAAAATTAAAATATTGGTGTAATTTTAGGCACTGTTTTGTTCAACAGGGATATTTCTCCAGAAACACATCTACTCCATTGGTTAGGAAAGAAACAGAAATTCTAGTCTTACCTCATGATTTCTTAAAACTTCCTTCCTAGATCTCTAATAAGCCACTTTTATATAGGAAGCAGTCCAGCCTCATTAGGCACATTACCACCTCCTCTGTATTCCAAATGGAGAGCTATGCAGTCTGGATTACATCCTCCAGCTGCTTTAAACAGTACTGATGCACAACCATCTGGTAAGGCCTGGACATCTCTGCCTTGAAGGAGGATATAGAATTTATATCCAAAGTGATTTGTACATCATTATAAAAACAAAGCCAGAGTATTTTCCTCTTAATTTTCAGGTGTATTTAAGTTAAAACTTTATTAAAACAAGAAATATTTCTTGTGACAAATTTAAAACTCAAAAGTGAAACAAGAGGGGTACAGATACAAGTTCAAGGGTTCACCTGAGTGGGGTCTGCTTTGACCATAAGTGTTATAACAGGATTTTCAAACTGGCATATTTCTAAAGTACTTCATTTCATTAATTAATACAAATATAATTCTGTACATAGAAGGAAAGACAGGAGAGAGGGAGAGATGGAGGAAGGGAGAAAGGGAGGGAAGGAGAGAAGGAGGGGAGTAAAGAGAAATATATATGGGCAAGAAGGGCATATATAGCAGTATCTCCTTGACTGAGCCACTCCTCTCAGATCTATTATGGAAACACGTAAACATCACTTCGGTCTTAATGGCGTTATTCAATATTCACCCTCATGTCCACATTTCTACCATTCTTCAGAAGATCAACATTGTCTTTGCATCTCTGTTCTGCAGCTTCATGCATTGCTGACCAATGCTTTATGTGTGGCTGGTAGATAGTATAGTTGTATTTAATCAGAGTGCATACCATTTCAAAAGAGACTCTTTTTGTAAGCTTGAAGATACTTTAAAAAAGAAGAAAATACTGATTACATTTTCAGGTATGTTGTCTTGAAAGTTAAAGACATCTAATAAGTTTAGAAAACTTTTTCTTTCTGTTCCAATATAAGACAAATTAAAAAGATTTCCAGTCCTAAAAATTCAATATATGGTAATGCCCCAGTTCGGCAGTCAGAACCAGTTTATCACTGTGTGGGTGTGACCAAAGCTGTGTATTCTCCACCCTCTGTGTCATTTCTAACAAACTCCTAACAATGGACCGTTTGTAGAACTGGCCAAGCTGCAGCCTGGTGCAGTTGAAACCCCCTTCTTTGATCTGTTTCCTCCAAACCACGTCAGATTCACAAGTTCTTGAAGCCCAGATACTTGACCTTAAAAACTCCAACAGATAAACAAGATGCAGTTGAAAAAATAATATACTGAAAGCTCCGATTTGCAAGGGGACTATTTTATTTTAGGGTTTTTACCTTGCTTCATGGATGTTACAATTTTCCTGTTCTTCTCAATAGGGGGTACACTAAAATAGTCCCATCTCATGTCATTAACTATAATTTTTAATGATCCTTAATATGTTAAAAAACCCCAAAACAAACCAGAAACACTCAGAAATATGGTTTTATCTTTATACTGCCAAGGCATGGTCTATCAAGAAATACCAAGAACTTTGGAGTCCCTGCACCACTTCTGCAGTCATGAAGTTTAATGGACACTCATAGGAGTTCAGCACACATACCCTGGATATGGTCAAGCTATGCAGCTATTATTTTCAAGGTGTGAGAGTCACTGAAACGCTCAGTGGATTACTAATAGAGTATGTCAAACCTTTCCACTATAGTCATACACTTAAATTCAGTTTGCTCCTAACACCAATTTTAACTATGGATTATGTTCACTATGCTTTTTACTAGTGATATCAACCAACTGTCTGACCAGCAAATTCTGACTATGATTGGAAGGTCAGGAATGTTGCTTTTTACAATATCTTCTATGCTTCTGAAGTGCAAAATGTAGTCTTTAAGTATGGTAAAAGATACATAAGAAAAAAAACTTAATATATGCCTAGCTGTACCTACTTAGGTTTTTCCAAGTGAGCTTTGGATTTTGACAGCTTCTCTGTTTGATTCAACCATAGTGGCTTAACGCATTTGTCCTTTAATCAGACTGAGGACACCAGATGTTGATTTTTTTTTTTTTTAATTTAAACTACCACTTCCACAGGTTGTGCAGTCATGTGCTGTATCTACCACACTGAACACTTACCATCATCATCAGAGTGTTGCACAAACATTCAACATTGTACTAAGTACATGTTGCATGTTTTTCACAGAACAATTGTTGTAGTCCATTCTAGTCATTCTGCAAATAGAGAAGTAACATTGGAAATGTTATTTGGAGGTTATTTTCCAAAACTTATTTTCAAGGGAAAGTGTTAACCAGCTTTATTTTTAGACTAATTTCTCCATTGTTGTCATAAGCAGTAAGACAATCAAAGTATCACAACCAATATTATAATCCCATCCACAAATACTTTACTACTTAGTATATTATGATAAAGCTTGCAAATAAAAATTAAATTAGTAAGGGCTTACAGTGAGATTGACATAGACACTCTTGGATTCAGACTCCCACATAATACACCTTCCCACCTTGTTAAATATGTGCTGGAACCATGACATGATTTTTACCTGCATGGAAGGAAATCTGAAGGGAAGCAGAAAAAATGTGCACTTCAATCCCATTTTCTCTGAAGGAAAAAATATTCAGCTTTGGACCTGAGTGCCATCTCTGAACACACACAAAAAAAGGAGCCCCCAAATAATAATAACAACAGGATATTCACAGAAACATTTTCATTTGGTGCTTAGAAGAACAGACCTTTATGTTGCTCATAAAAGGCATTGCTTTTCTCAGGGGTTTTCTATTCCTTCCTATTGTGTCTCTAATCAGCATATGCTGGAGCATAACAGTCCAAAAGAAGATCTAACACATAATTTAGACTGATGAACTGGTCACCACAATGCAGACATGTATCACTGTCCCTCATCTCTTGTGGGCTATGAAATCTCTTTACAGGCAGGAGAATTCTGAGTCAAGGTTCTTTTCTGTATTTATCTTCTCATTTTCATAAGCAGTTTTTTAATTCTGATGGTACCTTAAAGCTTCCATCATTTAACCCACAAATAAACACTGTTCTAAAGACTCATAAACCCTTTAGACAGCAAAGATAAAATCTCTCTTGGACGAGAAGTTTTAGAAGTATATCTCAATGAGCATATCTACCATCTCAGCCTGCCATCAGCTTAAAAGGAAAGTACATTTTAGAATACATGAACATTTCATTGGCAGCTAAGAGGTGCTCCTAATGAAACTGAACAGTTAATTTATACAAGATACTTTATTAAGGAAAAATTTGTACCATCTGTAATTTAATTTCCTGCACAACAGCTTTAAGGCAAACAAATGCTACCTTCCCTTTCTTCACACCTTTAATTTTGAAAACACTACATTTGAAGACTTCATATCATTGATGAAATTTCTGAAGCATCTTTTTAAGGAATTATGATCACCCTATTGGATCCACATGAATGGACCTTCATGCCCTGCCAGCCTTACTGAAGTTGCTTTTGTTAGGAGAATTGAGACTGACAATTATATTGCAGCCCATCTTATTATATTTACTCTAAAGCCTGGGCCAAAAAGGCTCCTGAAGACTCGCAGTGCAAACTCCCTGAAAAAAAGTATGTTTTAGTATATTACAGTATCCTTATAATGTTGTTCACATATGGTTCAGTCCTCTGAGATGATCAGTACCCTCTAACATTAGTGATTCCAAGAAGAGTTAAGAGCACTAAGCATTATAGTAATTTAGTAAGAAAATCCTCTTATTTTTAGAAAAATATATTGCCTTTCTACTCCCTTTTCCCTGAAAGATAAGAGGAATAAATCAGTTTAGAGGCCATCACAGAAACTTTTCTCTGGTCATGTAACTTCCATACCCATGTGGTCAGTGATCTCCTGCTTTGCTATACTCCCCTGACTATGTCACAGGCAACATAAAGATCTTCTTGAACACAAACTTAACCAGAAAGGTCTTGGATGAGCAGTGTTTCAGAATAGTTGTGTGTACTGTATTCAAATTATCTTATCTCACAAAAATTAGCATACTGTAAAACAAGAAATCAGTAAGACAGCAAGTGACTGTGACAGGGTAGAGTGAGTATAAGGCAAATAGCTCACCCAGCAGAAGTGCTGGACACATTGCCAGGGATCTATACACGCTTTGAGAGCCTGATTTGCTATATCAGTGCTGATAATACACTGTGCTGAGATGACAAGGTCTGACTGAAGCGTGGATGTTCCACAAGGATCACAGGGGAACGTCACAGCATGGCTGGTACACCGAGCAGCAGCAGAGACATCCCTGCTACATTACATGGCAATGA
Source organism: Hafferia zeledoni (assembly GCA_035583235.1). Lineage (NCBI taxonomy): Eukaryota > Metazoa > Chordata > Aves > Passeriformes > Thamnophilidae > Hafferia > Hafferia zeledoni. Next base: position 20,980,698 of record JAWWEV010000043.1, read on the forward strand.
AAAGGCTAAAAACCTCAGCAGAAAAGTTTTCTTCCATTCACCCTTGGTTCTTTATCAGTTGCTGGACCCATGCACTAGATCACCACAAACAACTGCAAATGCTTACTCTAAATGAGTTTTACTTTTTGTATTACCAAGAATATTCTCCTTAAAGAACATTTTGAGTAGCCTGATATTTTTCTGATTTTTTTTTTACATTCATGCCTGAAAAACTAGCTATTACTTCTTGATGTTTTCCTTAGAAAAGAAAAAAGTTTTGCTCTCTAAATTACTCTTTTTTCATTGGAAAAAAAATGAACTACTTGCCATCATGGAAATTGTACCTTTCCGTGAAAACAAGTGTATCAAGTGTTCACTGCTTTTAAACACATAAGTTATGTGAGAGTTAATGTTATTCTAATTTCTTATCCTTAAAATAAACTAGACAATCTTGGCTGCACTCTATAAATAGAAGGTCCTTATAGGCATGCAAAGGGGTTATTCATGGCAATAAAATAATTAATAGCAATCTAAATTTGGACTCAGTCTATTAAATATTACAGTTTTAAACTATTTCTCTGTTAGTCTAATGGGCGAGCATACCATATTCTCACCTTTTCAAACCATTATCTTGCCACTGTTAATCTGGGGCCTGCATTTTGAACAGCCAGGAATGGTGCCCTGCAAGCTGAGGTGTCCTGTGATACTTCTAAAATTAAATAAGCAGTTGCTAGATAAATTAAGGTCTGACCTTGTACAACTGTAACATAAGCTGACTCGACCCACAGGAAAGTATTACATATGACTTCTCTAAAATCTCGTCAAATGTTACACGAGGTCTGGGAGGTAAAAGAATATTATTTGTGCCCCCATTGGTTAAACAATTCCCATTAAGAAAATAAATTACTTGCCAATTATTTTCAAGGGCTACATTAAGAAAATCTGGCAGCATATTTATATAAATCACAACAAATCTGAGAAGGTTTAGCCCTTAACTAGTTGTAGATTCCACTATTTTACACCATCAAACAATAATCTCTCTCTCTGAGGCTGACAGGAGGCAAAGCTTTATAGAGTCAATGACAGACAATTACAGCGCATATTTAACTAGATTTAATAACCTGAAATTGGACAAAGAAGAAGGCATGGCACCACAGACAGCAGTGATGCAAAAATGGAATAACCCCAGAGTAATGCCACAAACAGCAGTACCCAGCAAGTTAAATCCTAGGCCTGGAATGAGGAAGAAGTTGGAAACACATCACTGATTCGAAAGCTCTGTCTTGCTTTGGTTTTAACCAATTAGTTACCATCTTTACCAAAAGGAACAGACAATAAGGGTACAGAACAAACTTCCAACTTCTCTTTTATTGTTATAATGGAACGAAATTGTTTACTCTGAACTCTTCAGTGTCCCTCGATTCACTTGCACTTACAGAACCATAAAACCGTAAGCTTAACTAAGGCACTACATGCATTCCAATAACACAAGATAATAAAAAACATTTAATGATAAATAATATTCATTGCAATTTCTTTTGCCAGTGTGACCCAAATAAGTGTGGCATGCTCCTAGAAAAATCCAACACAACAGAAGCAGACAGAAACAGTGCTCAGATCTTGCTCTACTGTTGGCTAAAAGGTTACATGGAGAGAAATATACTGTTATTGAATTAAAAAGTATATAATACATAGAACACAAATATTTTAATTATTTACCTTGAGTTCTTTAATTTCCTTTACATAACCAAGACATTATCAGAACTAGTGCATATCACATTAGAAACGTGGGATTGCTTTGATTTTCATATATTTTTAATAACATTCTGCATTGCTACATAAAGCATGTGGTTCCACTCTTACATCATTTATGTTCCACACAGAGTAAATAAGACTTTTGTCCAGATACCAAATCATATGGCAATTTGCAAGGCTTCACTGTATGTATGTACTTACTGAATGTACACTGATACTGCTTAGATCTTGGCTTTGTTAAGTTTTAAACTAAATTATGTATTGAAACAGGGCTTGATAATTTGGGGAACTTCCTACAGTATCACTTCCGGATTGATTTCATGAACATTTCCATCAACAAGGTCTACTGTTTTTTACCTTCTGTACTAGGATGTTGCAAGGACACCTACACACTTGGGCTGCCTAAAGAGACAGTCAGAAGTACTGTTTGAATGATGAACTAAATGATTGCCTGGCACAGACCAATTTGTGCTGTGGTCAGTTAGTGCAATCTCAAGATAGATCATCTGGTTGGACATCAGAGAGAGGGGGAAAATGCAGGGATGATCTAATTAAAAAAAAAGCAGAAACTTTTAAAGACTATCATTTTGATAAGAAAGAGTCTCTGTGCTTTGGAAAGAAACACCAGGTCTTTCTCATGCAATCTGAAATGGCATGCAGAAATGGGGAAGCACAAATCCAGAATTTTGATATAAACTGTATTCATCCTGGTCAGGCTTTGCAAACAAAGATTCGAGAAGGGCTCTCCCCACGTGGGTGTGTCCTTCGAGCCCGCGCAGTGGATTTTTTAGTTGAGGCACAGCGTGTGTGAAACTGTCCCCATCCTTTAACTCCTAAGGTTCATCTGCCATGGCTGAGCGAGCTTGGACGGTGACAGTGAAGTCCTCAGGACTAGAACCTACAGCCCCCGGTATTGCCAGGAGGTCTCCCATCCAAGTACTGACCAGGGCTGACCCTGGTTAGGCTTCCGAGATATGATGGGATCGGGTGTCAGGGTGGCATTGAACTGCCTTATTAATGATTTTGCTTTAGTTATGGGTTGGTGGTAGTGCATGATTTATTAAAGGACTGGCTTTCAGGGTGAAGTCAAGAATGAGAAACTTAATTTGACAAGTTTGCTCACCAGCTAAGGAAAGGAGGAGCTCAAGAGCAGGACAAAGAAATTACAAAGAAAAATTTGTCCAAAATACAATAGAATCATAGAATCACAGAATATGCTGAGCTGGAAGGGACTCTCAAGGATCACCAAGTCGAACTCTTAGCCCTGCACAGGACCATCCCATCCCCAAGAGTCACACCATGTGCTCAAAGAGTGTTGTCCAGTTGCTTCTTGAACTCTGTGCTGTGACCCTTCCCTGGGGACCCTGTTCCAGTGCCCAAACACCCTCTGCATGAAGAACCTTTATCTAATATCCAACCTAAACCTCCCCTGACACAACTTCAGGCCAATCCCTCAGGTCCTGTCATTGGTTACCACAGAGATCAGTGCCTGCCCCTCCTCTTCCCCACAAAGAAGTTGTAACTGCAATGAGGTCTCCCCTCAGTCTCCCCTTCTCCAGCTGAACACACCAAGTGCCCTCAGCCAGTCCCTCACACACTTCCCCTCAAAGCCCTTCACCATTTTCATTACCCTCCTTTGGACACTCTCCAATAGCTTAATGGCCTTCTTATAAAGTTACAACACAATCATTATCAAGTGTTACTCCCTATGCAAAACTCACACTTTAAATTAGCAGCTAGACATACTGATAAGACTTAATACAAGGACAACTGGATCTTCATCTCTACCAATAATTTAACCTGTCTTTTGTTTTTTTTTTCTCCCACTGTCTCTGTATCACGCCCCTTAATTAAGTTCTTTATTTTCTGTCAGTATTTTACGGAATTATTTTCTTTTTTTCTTTATTCAGCGATTACATCAAGGGACGCTCCCCCCACCAGCAGCGACAGGGCAGCCCCTCCCTCCCTACGGCACCTGCGCATGCGCGAGTCCCGCCCCGCCCGCCGGGGCTGCAGCAGCGCCTGCGCAGTGCGCGCCCTCCGCCGCGTCCTCCGAGCGCCATGGCCGGGGCGCTGCGCAAGGTGAGGCGGTGCTGGGGCCTCGGGCCGGGCCTCCTCCTGCCCCAGCGCGGGTCCTGCCCTGGGGACAGCGCGGGGTTCTGCCCTGGGGACAACGCGGGGTCCTGCCCTGGGGACAACGCGGGGTCCTGCCCTGGGGACAACGCGGGGTCCTGCCCTGGGGACAACGCGGGGCGTGCCCGAGCGGCGGGGTGGGAGCGAGCGGGGCAGCCTGGCCGGGAAGGGCCGAAGGCAGCGCAGGGCCTGGGCCCCCTGCCCGGCCCGGGGTGGGGTGGCAGGAGGCGGAGGCGCCGGCAGCCGCTCGGCAAGGTGAGCGGGTCCCCTCGGCACTCGCTCTCCCCGGCTGTGGCACCGCGGGCGTGTGGCGGGGCGCCCTGCTGGTGCCTCGGAGTGCCGCCCGGCAGGTGTATGTTGAGTAAAAACAAAATGATCAGCGTGGAAATAGATGCTTAGGTATGCTCAGTGTGTTTATGCTCTCTGTGCAGACCACTGGACTTGTAGGATTGGCTGTGGCTGAAAACCCTCACGAGGTATGTCATGCGAATTGTTCTGGCCTTAGTGGACACTGTCAGATCTAAGGCTGTTGTGATGTTTTTGCATCTGTAGGTGTGCTGTGTACCTTAAACTGGTACCAACTGAATGAAACAATAAAAATTTTCCACAGCGATGAAGGAAGAAAATTAATTCTTAAAAGTTTAATGCATGTACTTTTTTACACGTTTTTTCTAGCATGTGCTGATTTCAAAACCCTCCTTTGTATAAGTACTTTTGTCGACCAATATTTGATCTTTTTCTTCAATGCCAAAACAAAGAACTCAAATTCAGTTACTTATTAAGTCTTACATGATAGAGGCTATATGGTGGAAAGCCATATCAAGGCCCTGTGATGGCAAGCACTGTTGAGGCTGGAATAATTCAGTGGTTCTTGGGAACTGCATTAGATGGTTTTTGTAGCATTTCAGTGCTTTCATTTTATCTCCTCAGGCTCATTAATGGCAATAAGTTTGCCACAGCATGCTTATTCAGGAGACATGAGCTTTGGAAGAACTTCAGTAATTCTTTTAAGTTCTCCACTTTGAAATCTCTTATTATGCAACAATTCTTTTTCAAAAATGCTTTTGATGCTATTACTTAAGAATAGTGTCACAAAGAACCATTGAAAAAATCACTATTGTTGTGTAGAAATTATTCTGTTGTAATCTACAGCCTTGTCAGACACCTTTTGGGTGAACTTACTACGTTGTAGTTTTTTCAGTGTCCTAAAAGCCAAGAGTAAAGAACTGGACTATGTTTTAGTTGAAGTATAGATTCTTTGGCAGTTTTTGTTTCCTGTCCTGGTTTTTCTTATTTGTATTTTTTTTGTATTCTGCTTCTATTTCTTAGTGTTCATACAGGACATCCATTCCTCATCAATTAGATACAGTTACCCAGTCCAAAAGCTTCAATTTCTTCACCTTGTTGTGTCCTTTATATCTGCATTTAAATCCAGAAATAAATTTTCAGGTTTAATTTAAATCTATTTTAAACTCAGAACTTCTTTTATTTCAGAGCACTTAGTTCTGGAAACAAAGCTTTTATTGTTTTCATTTTGCATCAAATGTACTTCAGATTGCAACTTTGTTTTTTCCTTTTTTTTCCTTTGAGGAATGTGAGAATGGTAACTTTTCAGTCCTGATAAATCCCAGATTTACCCAAGATGGAATTCAGTGGCTCAGACTTAGTTAATTCTACACTTCTGTATTGAATACCATAACCCACTGTATTTTGTGTATAGATATTAGTAGGTTAAGTAGGACAAGAAGTTAAGTAATTGTAGTTGGCGTGGTTTTTTAACCATGTCTTGTGATTGTTTCAGCGCCTGCGAATTCTGTACACAAAAATCCTTGGCGTCCTTCAAAACATTCCCAAAGATGCCGCATACAGGAAATACACGGAGCAGATTGTAAATGAGCGATTTGATTTGGTGAAAAAGGTAAGCATGGTGCTATTTCATTAATGTTGCACTTGAAAAATTTTGTAGGATGAGAAGAATTATTTTCAAAAGGCTTGGCTGTTTTTCAGAAGCACACGTAACTTTCAGCTGTCAATTCAGAAATAACTGAAGTGTTGAGGTTTGTTTTTTTTATTGACTGGGATATTTTTATGACATATTAAAAGGAATTGTTAGTTTCTTACTGATGTTCAATGAAAATTAGAAGAAAACACAGAATTTTTGAAGATTCCTAAGAGAGTGGTAATTTTCCCACACTTGCACTGAAAAAATCATGTGCTCTTAGTGCAGTCCTTGCATTCAATATTATAAACCACTTTTTAGTATATTAAACTATGCAATACAAGTATTGTATATTTAAGGTCATAGTTGAAAGTTTGCATATAATTGTATAAAAATCTGAGAACAAGACTTTTCTGAGATACATACTAAAGCCCTTAGATGCTAATACTTCTTTGGGTGCCATGAAGTAGTATTTATTCTTTGTACTTATCATTGAGAGTTTGATGTTTGTTTTTCAATAACAAATGAGTGTGAGATTCCTTTGATAGTGTAAAATGATAGAAGGCAGCTAATTTGATGGTAGCTTTGAGGAAGGCTGGAGTGTGATCTGTTTAAATTATTGTCTTCATGCTTTATATGGGCTTTCTTTTTCTGAGTAAAACTTTTATTTATTTGAATACACAGGAGACTGATGTGCAAAAACTACAGGACAAACTGAATAGTGGTCAAATAGAAGAAGTCATTTTACAGGTAAAGTAGGGAAATCTAAGATGAAGTACAAAAGGTGCAGTGGTTGTCAGTGTTCCTTTGGCTAAACTTCTGTACAGGAAATCATTTGTTTTGGGTATCTTCCTTTGCTGCAAAACAATCAAACAGGAAAAAAAAGAAAACAAATTGTCATGTGAGTGGGATGGCCATGGTAAAACTTGACGCAATTAGCAATTGTTTCTTTTATTATGCTCACAGATCTACATGTATACTTCCATTGCTTCTTACAGAGTCTAAATCAGTGGAAGGGGCAGAAGAGAACTGAGTGGCATTGGGAGATAATTCAAATAGACTGGAAAATGTCATGAAGTTGTCATTGGGAATGTCCTGGTGAAGAGACTGTTTGGGTTTTGGGAGTGATTTAATGTTTTTTAAAATCAAACCCCCAAAACATACAGTTTCTTTTGATATTTATAGGTGAAATTTGTGTTAATCTGTGATCATGATAGTGGCATCACTGAGATAATGAACTGAAATAAAGGTAATTTAATACGTTAGCAATTGTATAGAATTTAAGAATGTGTGTATGGTGCTTATTAACAGGCTGAAAATGAGCTTTCCCTGGCAAGAAAAATGATACAGTGGAGACCGTGGGAGCCTCTAGTTGAAGAACCTCCTTCTGACCAGTGGAGATGGCCAATATAATTTTCAAAATGGTGTAACCTCTGTAAAAATAAACGTTAATTATTAATCTATTGTTACTGATAGCTGTCTTTAAATTAAAGATAATAACTTTATTACAATACATTTTGTCCTAATGTCCTCTTGCATTTAGTAATCTAAACACTGCTTCCAATTTTTTGCAAAAATGGTTTTAAGAAAATTCTTTTGGCACTACTACAAGCTTTGGTTTATTTACTTTTTTCTAGTTTATATTAACAGTATTTGTGCCTCACTCTGAGTTATTTTTATAATGTGTATTCGTATGTTACAGATATTATTGGCCACTTGAAATGAAAATCAAAGTTGTAGAAAAGTATGTTGCCACCCTTTTCTCCCACCTTTGGTTGTGTATTTTGCTGGCCTCTGACAGGGTCTTTATGGCTATGCTGATACTGAGATCAAGGTTAGGCTTACCAAAAATAACAGGTTTTTAGATTTCAGCTGAATTCCTGTCCTGAACTGGCTGACTTTGCTGCCTACATAGCTAAACACTATTGCTGAGTCACGGGAAGTGCTGGGAAGACCCAAGATTGGAGACGTGAGCGGGAGAAAGATGATGACTTCTCAGCACAGCAGGTTTCTTGGTTAGCAGGTAGGTTGCCATACTTGACATAACACCTGTGGCATAAGCTTTAGTACTGGGACCTTAGAAAGGCTTTGTGTAGACACCACGTATGTTTGTATTTGTATGTTACTGATTCAGATCTTGAGTGTTAAGTGTTAGAGTAAATGGCGTGACTTCAGCCTGTCACTGGTGGGGTTCTGCAGGCCTCCATCTTAGGCCCTGTGCTCTTCAACAGCATCATAAATACCTTGGGCACAGGACACAGGAAGGGTTGCTAAGAAAGTTTGCAGGTGACGCCAAACTGGGAGGAGCTGTTGACTCCCTCAAAGGCAGGGAGGCCCTGCAGAGAGACCTCAACAAATTAAGAGTGCTGGGCAATCTCCAACCATATGAAGTTCAACAAGGGGAAGTGCCAGATTCTGCACCTGGCATGGGGTAACCCTGGATGCATATACAGATTGGGGAGTAAGCAGTGCCATGGAAAGGGACCTGGGGATCCCGGTCAGTGGCAAGTTGAATGTAAGTCAGCAGTGCCCTGGCAGTCAGGAGAGCCAACCGTGTCCTGGGGAACATCAGGCAAAGCATCACCAGCTGGTCAAGGGAGGGGATTGTCCCGCTCTGCTCTGCACTGGAGTGGCCCCACCTTGAATATTGTGTGCAGGTTTGGGTGCTGCAATATAGGAAAGATTAAGCTATTGCCCTGTAAAGAAAGATGGTGAAGGGCCTTGAGAGGAAGGCACTTGGTCTGTTAAGCCTGGAGGTGACTGAGGGGAGACCTCACTGCAGTCCTCAACATCCTCACGAGGGGAAGTGCAGGAACAGACACTGGTGACCAGTGACAGAGGAGCCAAGGGAGCAGCATGAAGCTGAGTGGGGAGATTTAGGTTAGATATCAGGAGAGGGTTCTTTACCCTGGGGGTAGTTGGGCACTGGAACAGGCTCCCCAGGGAAGTGGTCATGGCACCAAGCCTGACAGAGTTCAAGAAGGGTTTGGACAATGCTCTGGGGCACATGATGTGATTGTTGGAGATGTCCTGCACAGGGCCTGGAGTTCAACTTCAGTGATCCTTATGGGTCCCTTCCACCTCAGGATATTTTATGATTCTTCTGAAAACTTGTTTAGAGATTTGAGCTTATAAGCCCAAATTTAAATATCTAAACTAGATCTAAGGGTACTGTGCAGCTTTTTTTCCAGAACCATTAGTAACGTTCCTGCAAGTTTAAAGATAAGAATATAGCTATATGACAAAAATCTGCATTTATTAAATATTTATACGTGCACTACTGTGATAGTTTTGATTCAGGCCTTCCTCGGTAACCAGTGGTAACTAAGGAAAGGCCCATTCCCCAGGTATTCAACACTTTTTCATGTAACAAGGGAGTATAACTAAGAGGGAGAGAGAAGTTTCTCTCTCTTCTTCTTCCAACGAGGTCTGGGAGCAGGAAGTCTCTGTGTCAGTCTCTTATCGGAGCCATGCAGGAGATCAGAGAGAGAGAGAGAGAGCTGACTTTCTCTTGAGGGAAGTTTGGTGAGATTGTATTTTGCCATTTTTTGGGGGGGTTTGATTGTACTTGTGTGTTATGGTTTTTTGTCCCACCTCTGTCCCTGTTTCTCCCTCCCTTTTTCCCTTGGGTGCTCCCTATCGTGTGTGCAAATTGTATATATAATTGTAAATGTTTGAAAATGTATGTATTCTGATTTAATTCAGTTTCTCTCAAGGTTTTGATTTTCTTTTCAGTTTTTTTCCCCCTTTGCTTAGAGGAGCAGGGGAAGAGGGGGAAGGCAGCTTGGGCTTGGCAAGGAGGCCAGGTCAAACCGAGACAGCTGCTTACACTACACAACATACTTGGTCATAGCAGATTTTTCATAGTCATTAGGCCTATAATTTTACCTGTGACATCATTATCAATTATTAATTACATACTTATATAATATTTAATCCAATTGGTATTGGGGGAACAGGTCAGTAGAAGAGACAATCAGTGTTCCTAGGGTTCTGACTCCAGCAACTATTTCATTGCATTCTTTATCATTTTTTTCCCCCTTGACTATTAGTGCTATAATTACAGACATTTTTAAATTTTTAGAATTGAAAAAGTGGAAAATACTTTGTTTCCTTGGCTTATTTTGAAGGCTTTTTCAGTCTTGGCAAAGGTAGAAGCTGGTCTTTCCTATGTAAGACCACTAGATGGCATTGCAGGAGAGGACTTCGCTAAAGTTGACAAACGCGATTTTCACGTGAGAAATATTAAAGGATTACAGACTTGAAGGAGGGTGAATGCTGTCATGTGAGCAATTAAAATTAATGGGTTTAGGTTGTAAGTATTGAGCTGACCTGAGAGGAGTCAAAATAAAAAAAAAACCCAAAGTCTAGTATGAATGATACTGTCACAAAATAGTGGAGGTGGGGAGGAAGGAAAGTTGCCAGATTATGGTGACAATTATAGAAACTTTTTTTACTCTTTCATAAGTCAGGCATTCACTGAGCTTTCTTCTTGGTCGGTTATTTTCTCCTTTGCTGCATGACTTAAAATAGCTCTTCTTACAAGCTCATAAATTGTGCTTCAGGGGAGAGGAAGTATTTTTCATGGCCCACTGCTGCTGAAATTCGATATCCGGTCTTCTAAAACAATTTCACTGTTAAAAGTGTACTTTCATCTTCTGCCTTTCACAAGTGCACATGTATGTCCTCAATACAGACCCTAATTTATTACAAGATGAATATGCTAGCAAGGCATAATTTGATGACCGACTGATGATTTTCATTGATTTTTCTCCTTTAACTGTTGGAAATACATGGTGATGCAAAAGATTTTATCATTGTATGTTGTAAGTCACTTCAAGCTTTAGAGTTAACAAACTTGAGATCTTTAAAACACTTTGAGTTCATCTAATTGAAATCCTCATGTGAGTGAAAAATCACATTATCTGCAAGGATGGAACCTAATAGAGACAGAGCCTGTTAAACCAGAAAAACGACTTTCTCACTGCCAAGTAGCAGCAACACTGAGGTTTCTGTCATTCCTAACCTGCCATCTGTGCTGCTTTACCTGAACTGACTAGCCATGTTGGGAACATGACACTGTGCTAATCTTTGGCATAGTTTATGAGGATGTTCAAAGGGAGATGAGTGAAAGCTGCTTTTAAAAACATTTTATTATTTACAGCTCATGTGATATTTCATTAGAAAAGATAAAAAATCATATTGCAACTTGAAAATGAGTTTGAACGTTTAATCCAGTTGATTATATAATAGTGATAAAGTGACACAAATGACAGTATCTTTCTGTTGGATTAATGCTGATCCTATTCTGGCGTGAGTTCAAGTTTAGCCAGGATTTGGAAAAAAAAGTATTACTAGTAGTAATTGGAAATTTCTGTCGTTTTGATGGAAAGCAGGCCCATGTTCAAGTGCCAAACAATGTCTGTGAGACGTGGTTACAGTGTTCATGGCATACAGTAATTGATTATAGATATGACTTCAATGCCTGCTGAAATACTTTTTTTCAGGATTCTCCCAGAATTGCAACACGGAACTGTCTATTTCACCTCTGAAACAGTTGCATGAAGTGACACTGTCCCCTCAGTTGAGCATGCAGAAACATTTACAAGAGTTGTGTCAGAAATGGCACCTCAAACACCATGAAATTCGGTTTCATAGGGCTTTGATTCTGGTTCACATGCCTTTCATTTCCATTTAACAGCATCAGTCTTTGCACCAGACCTTCCAGGTGCGGCCACTCTTGGGCTGAGCCCATCCCATAGACAGGCGCTGCCACACGGCTGGGAGGGGATGTGTTTGCAAGGGTTGGCAGCGTTCAAACACAGCAGCCCTTCACGATATCCAGGAAACAGTTCTGGGGCTCAGTACAACTTCGGCTACTGTCTACAGCACAGACTGAACGGAAAACACATATTTTCGTACATTAATGCCGCTACAGGCTGGTAAGAGCTCCTCGCTGCGCTCGATCGCAGCGCAGCCGGGGCCCCTGTGTGTGTGCGGGCCCTGGAGCCGCTGCGGGCACGGGCTGCTGCGGGCTGCCGGCCCCGCGGCGGGGAATGCAGCCGGGAAGGTCCCTAGTCCTTGCCCACCGCGACCCTTTTCTTCTCCTTCCCGCCCTCCTCGTCCCTGAGCCATGTGTGGGCGGCCCGGCCCGGCCCCGCTCCGCTCCCCTGTGCGCAGGCCCCGCTGACCGGGTTGCTGTGGAGACGGCGCCGCGGGAGCCGCGCCCTCCCGGAGCTCCGCCGGGGCCGGGGGTGTGCGGGGTTGGGAGTCCTGCGGGGCCGGAGCCGGCGGTGTGCGGGGCTGAGGGTTCTGCGGGCCCGGGGCTGGGGCTGTGCGGGGCCGGGGGTGTGCGGGGCCCCAGCCGAGCAGCGGCCGCCCCCAGCCCGCGCCGTTGGTTGCGCACCACCCAACAGATCCTGCCGGGAGCTGCGTCCCGGATGGTGCTGGCTTTTCTTTTTTCAGGAATACAGGTTTAGGATTCTTCCAGCCCGTGTCATTTCGGTGGCAGCTCGGAAAACCTTAAAGGTGTGCTGTCTATGGGTCGTGCCCCCCTGGACAGCCCTGTTCTATAGGTAGAGAAGGAGAGGTAAAAAGAAAGAACTGTGCTGCCTACCTGCCTCGGAGTATTAGGTTTGATAAACACCGCCAGAAGTGTTTTCTGTTCGGGGAAAACAAAGACCTCGTGCTGTTCTCAATAAGCTCTTTGGGAATAGATACAGGGAAAGCTCTTCTGGATATCAATTTGGTAGCAGAAATGGGCTGGTATGCAATTTTTAATAGTTCCTGTGATTATTCTTGCAGAAAGGTTAAAACCGTGCAACCGATGCTTTAGGAAATGGAAGATGTGTGCGATAGTTGCTTTGAAGTTACACCGGAAGGGTCAGGTGCGGAGCAACCACCCGCATCCCTACAGGGAGAAGCAGTCGGAGAGGCCCAGAATGGGCACCCAGCAGAGGAGCCTCTGCCTGCAGAAGCTGCAAGCACTGTGCAGTCAGAGCAGGGCTGCGAGCAGCAGTCTCCTCGGGAACACTCAGTTTTGGAGGAACAGGAGCAGGCATGTTCAGCACAGTGGGAACGACCTGAAGAAGTGTGTAGGGAAGAACAAACTTCTCAAACCACAGTGCTACCAGAAAATACAGCAAGTGGGATAGCAACAGGTAAAGAAGTTATTAAAATATTAGAGATTTAAAGAAGTATTTTTTCTTGAACTTGATGATGGCTTCTTGCACTCCCACACCCTCATTCTGTTCATGTTTGCTGAGTTTTGGTCCTGAAGTGACTTTTTAAATTCTCATGTAACACATGCTCCAAAGGTAAGGAAGCTGTTCTTTACCTCAAGCTACAATATAAATTTATAGATGACATTTTATAGAATGATCCTTATGTTCAGAAACGTGTGAGTAGCAGTCTCTAGTAGTAGTAAGCAATCACTGTTCCTCTGCAACTTACCTGCTACCCTTCTGTAATCCCCATCTTTCTTCTGCAGTCCCCTAGTGCTCTATCATTTCCTGCACATGTTCCTCTGTTTTCTGGGTGTCTTTTGTCTCTTCCTAATTCAACACCCCATTTTCTTAATTCTTCAGAGCAGAAGGCAGCACATCCTGTTCAGAAGTTGAGCACAGTGAATAATCTTTCAGAGTACGGTTCTACTGACTGTCTTCCTCTTGTCTGGGCTTTATTCGGATGCTCTCATTCTGAACAGCTGGCTAGAGATGACTTTATGTGGTGATAGTGTTACATTAGATATCTCTTTCAAAATTGTTTGATAATACTGCTTCAGCTTTCAAGAAGGCTGTCTTTCCAGCCCAAAAAACTATGATTATTCTGCATTGCAGTGTTTTATGAAAATCATCCTGGGATAAACTAGTAGTGATTTTGTTTGTTTTGAAAAGCTGATCAGGAATTGATACTGGTTTTACTCTTAGAAAACATGATTGAGGATAATGAAACACTTAGGAGGACTGGGCCTAACTTTGATAAAACTGTCCAGTCTGAGAAGCAGGAATGTTTTCCTGGGAAAGACGTTCAACAGGATTACCACATGCCTGATGTCATAACTGTCAGAGTACAAACAGGTAAATGCTGCTTTTACATGTGTATGGATATATAAATTGTTCTCTAATCTTGATGTTTTACTAAAAGAAACAATATTTCTATTTTGGAACTTCCATTTTAACAGATTCTGATTCAGTCCAAGAAGTAGTTGTAAAAATTGAAAGACCGACCTATAATAAACCTTTTCTGGGTGGATTTAGGAACATGAGAACAGGAGTGGAATTTCATAATGCAGGATCACAAACAAGATGTAAAAAACGACCTGACAAAGGAGTTAAGTTATTTTGTAGGGAAACACAGGTAATGGCTTTGTAGTATCTTTTTAGAATTTTTTTTTCCCCAAATGGAATAAAATGTTGACACTATTTCTGATAGGAAAGAGGAAGTAGATCAGAAATAAGAGTGCCAATGGAAATATTTAGTGGATAAATATTAGTGTTGTGGGTTTTTTACAAATAGCTAATTTTGCCACTTTTTGTAATGACTTAACAATTCTGTCTATTTTCTTATAATCTGACATGCATTTTTTTTTCACCAGACGGTTTGGGAAAAAAATAAGCTACAACAAACAAGAAATACAACATCAACACAGATGACTAAAATTGGCGTTTATGTGTCAAACATGACTGACAAACTAGTAAGTCCTGGAAAGTACTTTACAGCTGAAGAATACCACAGACGCAGACTTGAAGCAGTAAGTCCTTATCTGTTTGAAACTGTCTGTAAAGCGATGTATTACGAAGGCTATCTGAATATGCCATGAATATTCAGCACATTCAAAGATTGAATTTAAAAGTGAACTCTAAAATGTCTCCTTATCATGTTTTGTAATCCTTCAGATACAGAGATGCATGTGTTTGCTCTGTGGTTTTAGTGACATTTGATACCTTGCAATTTCTCAAATATTAAGAATTCTGAGTTTATGGTTTTCTGTCTTACACTGACAGTTGAGTTTCCATGTAGAGTATTAGGGATTAAACAGTCTTGTCCCTACAGCATTCTCATGATCTCTTTGGAAAAACCTAACGGTACTTGCTTCACATCCGGCCTGAAATGGATGGAGAATTGCGTTAGGACTTAGGAAAGTTTGTTTTGACAGTCTTGGTAGATTACCTTGGGCAAACTGATCCATTTTGGATTCTGTTCAAGCTCCCTGCTTTGACATTAAGGCAGAACTGAGCAGTTCAAATACATGGAATGGGCCTGTGGGTTTTTTTGGTGCACTGAGTTGCCTCATGAAGGCGATTCTGATTACAAGTTCTTTATATTCATTGTGCAAAAGATGCTATATAGGCATTCCAAATTGCATTTTGGAAACCATGTGTTCAGTGACTGCAAATCTAACTTAAGTACGCTTTAAATTGTGTTAGGTAGGACACTGTTTTGTAAATGCACTAGTTATTTATTTGATTGCTTAAAATAGGCAATTTGATCTAACTAAATGGAGCAACAGTTGATTCCCCATGTGTCTGAGTAGGATAATTGTATTGATAATTGTATTGAAATGCTTGCCAAGATCTTTGAAATTTTCTGAGTAGAAGTTTTCTGTAACAACTTCCTGAGTTGGTCAGCATGGGCTGACGACAATAAGCATTTTGTAGAAGTAGATCCCAAATAGGTAACCATTTCCTCAGAACTGCTATTATGTCTGTCATATTTAGTGTGCCTTTCTGAAATCTGTAATGTATCTATAGGTAGTTTATAATGCACAGTAGAGAGACATCAGCGTGGTGTTGGTTCAATTTGATGAATTTGCACAGTACATTGTAGATCCATATTGAAATCTGAAGATACATTCAAGAGAAGTGTTAGGTTAAGATACAGCTAGAGACAGTGTAACTGCATTAGTATAATTTTGTGCTTAATAGCTTTCAGGCTGAACAATGCTTACAGCTCGTGGTACTGATCTGACTAAACTTACTTGCAAGTGCTAACTCAGCTGGTAGAAGATGAGGCTTGTGCATTATCCACCCTTAACATACTGTGGATATTTCCCTAGTCTTCAATACCCACAACTTGGGAAGGGAGATGATTTAATTTTCTTTCTTAAGTTCTGTCATAACAGCATTAGTAATTTCACATTCATTATTTTTTTACAAATAAAATGCAGTTGATTGTGTGTGTGTGTGTGTATGTGTGTGTTGATTTCTGTATCTAGGAATCTGAAAGAAATTTTGCAAATATGTGTCTACATTCCCTCAATGTAAATTGATAGTGAGATGAGGAAGAGAAAAAAGTAAAAGCAATACATGGCAAAAGACGTTTTTTATGGGGAGATTTGAAAAAGGAATATGGATATTTAAATGTAGTTTGTATTTTTACTTGATTAAATGAACCTAGTTTATCCACTATACTCACTGGCTATATTCTGGCAGTTACCTAAATGAGTAAGCATGCTAGTGCTTAAACTAGTAGTACATGATTGATTTTGTAACATTTATATTGGTTTCAGTACAAGACAAATCTTAGAAAATGTAGTCAGATATCTAGGAATTGTTTGAAATTCACAATTCTTTGCTGTTGTATCACATATAGGTAATAGTATTACAGAAGTATTTCCGTCGTTGGCATGCTATAAATGTAGTACAAAATCTGAGGGAACAGAAGAGGTTAAGGCTGGCATGGGAAGCAGAAGAAGAACTACGGAAAAAAAGGGAGAAAGAAGAAAAATTGAGGTGGGAGTATGAGCGAAAACTGAACCCTAAAACAAAAGAAGACTTTGAGCTACTGTACCATGACTTGGACTGTAAGTTCTCTTGAAGGGACACCATTAGATCAACAAAATATTACAGTTTGTTTAAAACAAACTTACTGTTTTTATGTGTTTATATAGATATTTCCATAATTTTTTTTCCACTTACAGTGAAATTTCTTCAATTTTAAAATAAATACTTTACTTTCATATATTACTAGAAACAGAAAAAGGCCTTGATGCTGTGTAAGCATTGTACAGCAATAACTAAACATCCCCATGTTATCAGCATCCAGAGCATAGCACCTTTCAAGCTACTATGAAGAAAATTATTCCAGCCAAAACCAGTAGATGTCTAATACAGGCAAGCACCTCTAAACTTTTCCAGAAAAATAATGTGAATACTACAGACAGGAAATTAGTGTTGCAAATGGAACAAAATCCTGGAGTATGGCCTTTTGGAAAAATACAAACAATCAAAAGCGGTGGGCCTGTACCAGTCTATAATGAAAGGGCAAAAGCTTTTTTTGTTGGTTTGGTTTTTTTTTCTTTTACAATGTCTTGTAAAGCAAGAGTCTTGCACTGTGACTTGTAACAACTCTTCAGTTAAGTAGGCTACAGTGCGTGCTGATAGTCTGACTCTTTGGCAGTTTGGTTACTGTTGTCCTTGTAGCAGAACTGACCTAATGGATTACCTGCTTCATTGCAAAGCCACCTGCCCTACCTTAAACCATCTCAGCTATTTCTTCCATGGTAAACTGAGCATAAATTTCGTGGCATGTGTTATTCATAAAGCTTAGGGTCATGATTCAAGAATTCCCAAGTTATATACTAATCTTTTAATGTTGTCATACTTTGTGTGGCATTGAAAAATTACTTTGTCTGAATGAATAAGTGACTTACAAATTTATATCACTGTTTGTGACAAATGTAAAAATCACTGCTTGTCTTGAACTTTAGAACATGGGAATGGTATCTTCATGAGATTTGTGTTTGGTTTGAGGTTGTGCCCCCTGCCACACCTGCCTCTTTTTCTTTGTAGATAGTTTGCTTTTCATTTCATAAGAATCAAGCCCTTTAAAAGATGTGCCTGACCAGGTAATCAAAAGCCAAGGCACTTAAATAATAGGTTTATTTTTTTCCTTACCACATATGAGAAGCTTTAATATTTGGCATTTGATTTTCTGCAGTATTTTCTTTGAAAAGCTGCTTCATAGCTAATGTGCTATCAGATGTAAGATCTATCTTTTTTTTTTTTAAAGTGTGAAGAGTCTTATTTGCAATAGAAACAACAAATCTGAGTGAAAGTTATGGAAGAGTGCTGATACAATAATTTTAGATTTGAAACTTACGGTTATGTAAGTGTCTCTTGCTTAATTTAATGCCTTTGGATTCACAAATAATAAAATTTTCACCACTGCATATTCAGGAATTTCATATCTAGGCAACCTTTAAAAAACATGTCCTGCTTCAGAGGAGAACAGAACAAACTCCAATATTTGAAATGTCTTTTTAACAGTTTGTTAAATATAGTGGTCTGGTATCAATCTTATTGTTTTGTTTTTGTTTACTGATGTTGACTAGTTACTTCTCCTACATGGAGATTTGCAGTCATGCTCTTCATTTTATTAGAGCTTAGTGGTTCTGGGAAGTTGGGTTTTTTTCCTACCTGCATCTGAAACTTCTTTTACATTCCTATAGTGCCAACAGTCTACACAAGCTAAATCATTGTGACAGTAATAGAATGAGACTATTGTCCTCAGGATCTGTGAAGGTTATTGCTGCTGATCACAACAGGGATACTATTACAGGGTCAGCCAGTACAAGCAATCCCTGATGGTACAAAAACTTGCCTGATGACTCTATGGTGCAAATGAGATATATCTGTATATTCAGTGTGTCTGCATATAGGCATTCATTATTTGAAAAGTATGAACTACTTTCTTTCATAAAAACTGCAATAATGAGTAAAATCTCTCCCTGTAGAACACATCATCTAAGAGAAACGTTTTACCTTGGCTGTGTTTATATGAGGAAT